>CM038669.1:395666637-396866637 GCA_021605145.1 Aegilops bicornis
ATGGAAGGATCACTCTCACCTATTTTCTAGCCAACCCGAATCTCGAGGGCGAGATTCATCTTAAGGGGGGGTAGGTTTGTAACATCCCAAATTTTCAATTTGGAATGTTATGCATTAGATCATCATTGCATATCATATTTTTAATTGCATTTTGGTTGATCCTAGAAATTCTACGCAACTCAAGGACCCACGGAGAGAGTTGGGGATTTCGTTATTTTCATATTCGAGTTTTTCTCGAATTTTGAAAAGAGGATCGTTTGATTTTAATTATTTTTCTCTAAAATATTTCTTTTATTAAAATAAAAGAGAGAGGATAAAATGACTTCCTCAAAATAAAGAAATATCAGAGATTTAATATTAAAATCAAATAAGATTTTTATTTGGAGTTGTGTCGCTATTTTATTTGAATTAGGAAAAATATGCGTTTTTCAAAATTGCATTTTAGGCCCAAATAAATGTTCACCTTGTCCGGCCTATGTTTAGAGGACGGGGAAAATTTATTTCGGGATTTTTGGTGTCCATTTAGTATTTATTTTCTTTCTTTTTCCGCATGTCAGAATTATTTTAAAAACAAAGTTAACCGACTTCAGGCCGTACCCAGCCAGGACTCTTCGGGCCGGCCCCTTTATAAGCAAAGACACCCCAAATTTCACCGCCACCCAAACCCTAACCCTAAGCCGCCAAGACGTCATTACGCGCGCCTCAATACCGCCGCCGACCACCGTCCACGGAACCGCCAAGACCGCCGCCACGGAGTTCGAGGTAGCCGCCGGTTTTTTTTAAAAACTGATCGGTTTTATTTCGTAAACTCTAGTTTTCGTTTTTATTTAGATCGCTTCGGTTTATTTATTTAGCGGACGTTCGTCCGTACGTTCGTTTTAACGAACGGTTTTCACCGTTTAGCCGCAGACAGCGAATGTTCGTTCGTTAACCTGTTCGTCAGTTTTTCTTTTTCTCGGATTTTCCGCGATTATGTTCGATCGCGATTTCTGATCCGATTTTCGTTCTGGTATAACTTCTCGCTCGTTTATCGGAATCAGGCGATTCAAGCGCCTAGAGTTTCGTCCCGAAACCCTATTTCTGTTTAACCAACTTAAACAAGTTTTTGCAACTGTAAAATTTGACTTAAGTCTAGATTAGTAAATGAAGCTTGTTTCCTTCGCCGTTTGAGTTTTGTTGCTTCGTTTGATTTTATTCTTTTTGCGAACCGGAGTTCTTAAGTTGAACTTTCTGGCTAGATATCTTATCTGAGTTTTACTCGTGCCCTTGCTTGATTGCTTATTATATTCTTGTTTGTTTGCGATAGAGTACCCGGAGTGTGAAGCGTGCTACTACGAGTCTCTAGGTTTCGCGGATCATCAGCAAGGCAAGTAACACTTTGATCATACGTCTTTACTACCCAGTTTTATTGCACTAGATCAATCCTCAAACAATTGCATGGTTATGATCTGATTAAATTGTGGGTTTGGGAAGTAGATGAGGTAGTACCTATTCACCTGTTTTGTTTATCAAACCTTTGGGAGTTACTTCTACGTTGCTTATATTGCCATGCTATGCTCGTAGACGTGGATTGGGTTTGAGTAAATCCATGATAGATGTGAGATTGTTAATTAATGGTTCAACTCAAGGTGGCAACTTAAATACACATCTGGGTGGAATTCCAGTGATTGCGTGTATTTTTGGAAATCCCGGGGTACCGTGTGATTCTCCTATGGACCGCCACCCAGGCTTAAAGGGATCATGAGATTATTCATACTAGAAACTTCCGTGTGCAGCCACAAGCTATTATGGGCTCTAGCATAGTTGAATAACTTGTGTGAACTCTTACAGTGACAGACTAGCAAATGTAGGGGATGTAGGTGTACCGGTCTACCCATCGTAAGGTGCTAACGCTTCTAAAAGACTGTGTCTCGGTCATCCGTTTCTCAAACACCATGTAGTGCGAGAAATCCACGGAGGATATCGAGTCTTGTGGGGAAAAGTGCACAAACCTCTGCAGAGTGTACAAACTAATCATGGTTAGCCGTGTCCCCGGTTATGGACATCTTGAGTATCTGTTTCTTGGATTATCATGTTGATCTCATCAATCTTAATAATAATTTGTTTGGTTGTTAATGATTACTTTTAATTGGGATTGAGAGGGGGTTTACCTTCTCAATATTTTTTCAACAAACTTTGTAGTTAAATAAAACTTATTCCTTTGCAATAGGGAAAAATTGGCTTTTCGCAAAACATATAACCATACAGCCTCCACCAGCCATATATGCATGTAGTGATAGCATTATTCTGTTCATTACTCTTTTGTGTTACATTGCCAGCATATTCCATGTGCTGACCCGGTTTCGGGCTGCAACGTATCATGTTGCAGACTTTTCAGCCGACGATTAAGGAGCCTTAGGTCGTGGTCTTTCACTCAGTGATGTCGTTGGAGTTGATGGACTCACTTTATCTTCCAAGCCTTCCGCTGTTATGGTATTAGATGGCCTTAAGCCATATTTATTGTAATAAGTTCTCTTTTGAGACATTCGATGTAATAAGTGTATGATTGCTACTCTGTTATAAATCCTTCAAGTACTGTGTGTGTCAGCATTACCGATCTAGGAATGACACTTATGCACAGAGATCAGACTATTTGAGGTCCGTTCGCTACACTACTGCTTGCACAAGCTATTCAAACTCACTGTCTGAATCACTTCGGTTTCTTGAGTCTCAACTACAAGCTGAAAGACATCGATCAGCTCTGTTGCGACAAGAAGCGGAAGAACTATGGAAGTCCCTGGAGCATTCAGATGCATACTTTCTGGTGCAACAGCAAGCGTTGGAGGATTTTAGCGCCGAACAGGACAAAGCTAATAAGCTTGCTAAGCTTATTGCCAGCATTGTGGATACCACGTTTCTTGAGCTCTTCTAAAGTTGTTTGAGTTATGCTCTTGTTTTGCTGCCGCGTTTATTTGCACTGGTGGCCAATTTTGACGGCCAGTGTATGTAATATGCTGCTTTGTTCCCTATATTTGCACTGGTGGTGAACTTTGATGCCCAGTGGATGTAATATGTGTAATAGAGGTAATAGGCTAGCGTTAATTGCTTGCTTATTCATTTCCTTATTGTCTTGTTTAGTTGTTTGCTTGTAGTCACTGCAGTTCTTTTTCTGTGTTTTTCTAGTGGCCACAATAACCTATCTTTGGAAACTAGGCCAAAATAATCATGGCAACACACGGACTGTTGTAACCATGGGCCCCCTGCGGGCCGTATGATCCATGGGCCTTCTACGAGCCGTAGGATCCATTGGCCTTCTATACGGGCCGTAGGATCCATGGGCCTTCTACGGGCCGTACGATGCATGGGCCTTTTATGGGCCGTAGGATCCATGGGCCTTCTACGGGGCATATCATCATTTCACCAATCATGGGCCGTACTATTTGTGGACAATAACGGGCCGTTAATAGGCCGTATTTGATAACTCTATGAAAACAACCCAACGGGTTTTTTTACATGAAAATGGCCCAACGTATTATCAGGCCACAAACGAACCGACTGTAACCACGAGCTGAATTTGGCCCACAAGCAGAAAATGATAGTAACAGGCCGTAAGTAAATGAATGTGGAAATGAGCTCAAGAATAAATGGGCCCCGAGAAGGCCAAAGATAACATGGGCTGGAAACGGCCCAACGGAATAATGGGCCGTTAATGGGTATAAAGTGATACACTGTTCATTACAGCCCAGTTTCACCATGTGCCGTTAATGGGTATAAAGTAATACACTCTTCATTACGGGCCAGTTTTACCACGGGTCGTTAATGGGCCGAGAGTAATAAGGGCCTCATATGGGCCAAAAGACGTCATGGGCCATACATGGGCCGGAAGTTAAAACGAGCTGGAATTATATTGGACGGCCCAAATGATGCTACTGGGCCTAATTCGGATAGGCCGTCCACGGGCCACAGGGTTAGCGGTGTAAATGGGCTATATGCGAACAAGCCGTTCACTGAGCTTCAGGTGGGCGACCCGCCACCTTTTGACAAAGTCAAACGGGACGGCCTTTTCATAGGAATGGGCCTCTGTTGGGCCGTGCCACGTGTCGACGTATCATAGGCGCTTTGGGTCCAATGAGTGGATGACATCTGTCGCAACAGTGAGCCGACACGTGTTTCCTCCAGCCAATGATGATTTTACACGTGGAAAATCCCCATTGTTCGGGGCTTTTAACGGGTTATCGGATCCAAAACCGGACCAGATAGCTTAACGTCGTTCCGTCACTATGGATGCCACGTGTCGATCACCCTTGACGAAAGCACTTCTGTGATACGCGATTTATCGTCATGGAAGTGGACACTTCCGTGATGATAATTTCGGTAATGTCATGGAACACCTCTACGACAACACAGGTATGATTATCTTGATTCTGTCATAAATTTGTGATGGATGTACATGCATGACCGAAAACGTGACCTACTGTGACAAACACGTATCATCACGGAAGTGTATTTTTTTGTAATGTGTAGAGACCCTCTGTTTGAGTTGCTCCGAAGGACCACCATCATCCACTGTCGGACTAATTTCCTTCAGCTGTATTGATTTTGAATTCAGAAGTCAAACCGATAAGAAAAAGGAATAAAATTCGCTCTTCAGAACTCATTCATGCATGATACTGACGAACACTACTCGAATGAAAGGAAAACACACGATACGAGGATGGAATATGTACGAAAAACAGGACGTCGTGACATATTCACACCAATGATGTGGTAACTAAGCAAAAGGTATTTTAACAAATTAGAAGCACTGCAAGCTAGACACCATATTAAAGATGCAACCAATATCACTCTGCCAAGTTCAAATTGTCTGGCGTTTCAACAAATTAGAAGCAGTACATGCTAGAAATCATATGCAAGACACAAACAATATCATAGTGGCAACTTAAAGGTGCCTTATCATAAGTGACTGATGCGGGATATGCAAGAACAGTAGTCTGATGTAAGAACATGGTGTGATTAGATATAGTATGTTCTAGAAATAGGAACACGTGTCATTTTCACAGGCATTATGTGTAAAGTAAGCAGATGCAATTAGACAAAGTTAGAAGCAATACAAGCTAGACATCATACGCAACATGCAACCACATATAATAGTGCCAAGTTAGAGCAAGCTCCTGTGATGGTGGAGTAGGGGAGATGTGCTCATCATCTACACAACTATGTTGACTGTCTAGCCTTGCGTTGTCTTGCAAATCTTGTTGGGAGGATGGCGGAGTAGAATCTGTAGAGACCCTCTGTTTCAGTTGCTCGGAAGGACCACCATCATCCAATGCCTTACCAATTTCCTTCCGCTTTATTGATTTTGCATTGTGAGGTCAAACCGACAAGAAAAAGGAATAAAATTCGCTCTTCAGAACTCATTCATGCATGATACTGACGAACACTACTCTGATGAAAGGCAAAGTCATGATACGAGGATTGACATATTCACACCTATGATGTGGTAACTAAGCAGAAGGCACTTCAACAAATTAGAAGCACTTCAAGCTAGACACCATATGGAAGGTGCGATCAATATCACTCTGCCAAGTTAAAATTGTCTCGTCATAGGGGGCGTTCATCAAACTAGAAGCACTAAATGCTAGAAATCATATTCAAGACGCAAACCAATATCACACTGCCAACTTAAAGGTCCATCATAAGTGACTGATGCAGGATACACAAGAAGAGTAGTTTCATGTAAGAACACGGTGTGATAGACAGATATAGTATGTACCAAAAACAGGAAAGCTTGTCATATTCAAACGTATCATGTGTAAGCTAAGCAGATGCAGTTTACACTAATTAGGAGCAATACAAGCTAGACACCATATGCAACATGCAACCAGATATCACAATGCCAAGTTAGAGGAAGCACCTTGGATGGTGGAGTAGGGGAGCGGAGACTTGGAACCTGTAATGCACTAGCAGTGCAAGGAGAATCGAGTACAGATGCTCCGTTTATGTTGCTGCAGAGGACCACCATCATCGCCTTCCTTACTATTTTCCTTCCTATTTTTTGATTTTGCCTTGTCAAGTCAAACCCACAAGAAAAAGGTATAAAATTTGCTCTTCAGAACTCATTATTGCATGATACTGACGAACACTACTTTCATGTAAGGCAGCTGCATGATAGGAGGATGGAATATGTATGAAAAACAGGATGGCATGACATATTGACATGTATGATTTATAAGGTGTAACCTAAGCACAAGGTGTTTGAACTAGTTAGAAGCAATGCAAGCTAGAAACCATATGAAAGATGAAACCAATATCACTCTGCCAAATTAAAAGGGTGGCCTAACAAATGTATTTGACCAAATTAGAAGCAATACATGGCAACAGGCTAGAAATAATATGCAATATGCAACGAATAAAGGTGTCTCATCGTAAGTGATTGATGTAGGATACAGAAGAGAGGTAGTTTCATGTAAGAACATGGTTAACACATAGATGTAGTGTGTACCAACAATAGGAAGGCAAGTCATATTCACAGGTATAATGTGTAAACTAAGCAGATGCAATTTACCCTAATTAGAAGCATTACAAGCTAGGCACCATATGCAACATGCAACCACATATCACACCACGAAGTTAGAGCAAGCACCTGCAATTGTGGTGTAGGGGATGTGCGGTCTTCAAGTACAGAGCTACGTTCAATATCTTCATTTAGGCTTGTTGTTTCTTGAGAATCATGTGGAGAGGATGAAACTGCACTCTTTATAAGAGTAGCGCGTCTCATACTAACCCACGGGCATGACTGTCTCATCATAAGAAATAGATGCAGGATACACAAGAACAATAGTTTGATGTAAGAACATGGTGTGATAGGCAGATGTATTATGTACAAAAAACAGGAAGGCGTGTCATATTCACATGTATAATGTGTAAGCTAAGGAGATGCAACTTACCAAATTAGGAGCAATACAAGCTAGGCACCATATGCAACATGCAACCAGATATCACAATGCCATGTTAGAGCAAGCACCTGGGTTGTGGAGTAGGGGAAATGAGATTTGGAACTTGCACTGCATTAGGAGTAGCAGGAGAATCTGCAGATATCATCTGTTTCGGTTGCTCCTGAGGACCACCATAATTTCGTGCCTTCGTCCTTTTAGATTTTTCCTTTTCAAGTAAACACACAAGAAAAAGGAATGAAATTCGCACTTCCAAATTCGTTGATGCATGATACTAACAAACACAACTTTTATGTATGGCAACCACATTGTAGGAGGATGGAATATGTACGAAATACGCTAAGCAGAAGGCATTTCAACAAATTGCACTACTAGGAAAAGGGCTATAGCTAATATGGACATTAATGGCGCACCATGTATGTGGTGCGCCACTGCTATATAGCAGTGGCGCACCAGATACAGGTGCGCCATTACTAACAATTTTTTTCCAAAACTATGAATGGCGCACCAAGGCACAGTGCGCCATTACTAGTTTTAACTAGTAATGGCGCACCACACACTCTGTGCGCCACTACTAACAATTTTTTTTTACTTTTTTTTAAAACTAGTAATGATGCACCGGTTTGAACTAGTAATGGCGCACCACAACCACGGTGCGCCACTACTAACAATTTTTTTGCAAAACTAGTAATGGCGCACCATGTAACAGGTGTGCCATTAGTAACCAGGGTTACTAATGGTGCATTATTAAGTGGTGCGCCATTGGTAACCTGAGAGCAGCTAGATATTTTGGGCAGCCACCTACCACACTCACTTTCCCCACTTCATTCTCTCCACCTCGTCCTCCAAGCTTGTCTCGGCTGCCTCCTCCTCCTCACCTCATTTGCACCATAGATTCACCCAAATTAAGTGCTTAAATTACCTTTTTGATAGGTAAGTAAGGGGAAAGCTTTCTTTATGTTGTAGATCTACTTTTTTCTCCCTCCAACAACGCGCACATGCACTTTTTATGGCCTAGGTCTACGTATGTTTGTGGTGTTGCATATGTTTGTGGTGTTGCATATGTTTGTGTTTGCAGTACCGGTATTTGAAATGCGATAGTTGCCAATATTTTGCGGAATGTTGAATCATTTACATTTTCATGAGAATTTGGCACTATGCATTCTTTTTTGTCCTATTTTTAGGCGAAGTCATGCCAAATTATTTCTTGGTTCTAAAATATCATTTTGCTCTACCCCGCAGGCGACCATGGTCCGCACGATGACCGAAGGCATCAGGAATAGGTTTTTGAGCTCTGCGAAGGCCGAGATGCTTCAAAAGAACGAGACGGAAATAAGGTGTCCGTGTCGAAGATGCAAGCTGAAGAGCCTTATTACGGACCCGGATTCCGGACAGGTGCGGGACCACCTGCTCTTGCATGGTTTCATGGATGGCTATCGGTGGCAAGGTGATGAAGATGACTATGAAGTCGTCCATGGGGGCCGGGCAAGAAATGAGGAAGGGCAGCAAGAGAACCACCACGGCGAGGGCGGGCGAGAAGATGAAGAATCTCCAGGACATGATCACGACGGTAATGCAGTACACAGTCATCATGTACAAGATGCCGGACATGATGATGAGGAAGATCAAGACGAAGGGCATGATCATGAAGATGAAGATGCCGGAGCAGACGATGATGGACCATCGATGGGCTGGGTGCAGGACCCTCATATTCAAGAGCTGCTTCTCAAGCAGACGGATAACGCAAGAGCTGCCGCCCAAGAGAAAGCCAAGATGGATCAACTGGAGATAGACGTGGTTACTCCATTGTATGAAGGATGTAGGACCGAGGATACCCTCCTGAAAGTAACGCTCATGGCTCTGGAGATGAAGGTAAAACACAAAATGACCGATGCATGCTTCGATGAGAACATGTCATTCTGGCACGAACGTCTTCCCAAGGGGAACAAGTGCCTGACCAGTTTCGAGGAGGCGAAGAAAATCATGTGTCCTCTGGATTTACCGCACGTGAAATACCATGTGTGCATGAACAATTGCATCATTTATCGGGACGAGCACGTGGAGTCTACCATATGTCGGGTGTGCGGCGTCACTCGATACAAGAAGAGGAAGAAAGCTCCTCGAAAAGTGGTGTGGTACTTTCCGATCACTCCTCGTCTGCAGCGGTATTTCGCGGACCCTAAGCTAGCAAAGCTCCTGCGTTGGCACGCATATAGGGAGGAGAAGAAGCAAGAAGATGACGAAAATGATCCGGAGATAAATGAAAAAGACAAGATGCTAAGTCACCCTAAGGACGCGAGCCAGTGGCAAGCGTTGAACTTTGAACACCCAGAATTTGGGGACGATCCAAGGAACATCCTGCTAGGCGCGAGCACCGATGGAGTCAATCCATATGGCAGCCAGAGAAGCACACATAGCACCTGGCCTGTGTTTTTGTCGATGTACAACCTTCCCCCCTGGTTGTGCATCAAGAGGAAGTACATTCACATGAGTATGCTAATTGAAGGGCCGAAACAACCAGGGACCAACATCAATCTGTATCTGGGGCTGCTGAAAGAGGAGCTAGACACACTGTGGAAAACGCCAGCCAATACATGGGATGCTGCAGAGAAAGAATATTTCCCTATGAGAGCCGCACTGCTCACGACGGTGCACGACTATCTCGGTTATGGATATCTCGCGGGGCAGGTGGTCCACGCATTTTCTGGATGCGTCAGGTGCATGGATGACACAACGTATCGCCAGCTAGATAGAGATCCCGGGTCTTCGAAAACCGTGTTCATGGGACATCGAAGGTGGCTTCGCGATGATGACTCATGGAGAAAACGCAAGGATCTGTTCGATGGTGAAACCGAACCCCGAAGATGCCCGCATATGAGGTGCGGCGAGGAAATAGACGAGCTGTTGAAAAATTGGAAAGAGTGCCCAGAGCCGGGAAAGAAGCGAAAGGCGCCAGAGCCGCTGCTGAAGGTATGGAAAACGAGGTCTGTTTTCTGGGACTTGCTGTACTGAATGATCCACCATGTGCCTCACAGCCTTGATGTCATGCATATCACGAAGAACGTGTGCGAGAGTCTGCTTGGTACCCTGCTCAAAATGCCAGAGAGGACCAAAGATGGGCCGAAAGCAAGGGCAGACTTGAAATCAATGGGAATCAGGGAGGAGCTTCACGCTAATGATGATGATGAGGCAAAGCAGGACACGGGAAGTCGTCGCAAAGGCAAAAAGGCCAAGAAGACCGGAAATGACTACCCTCACGCGTGCTTCACTCTAAGTCAGGAGGAGATCGAGCAGTTTTTCACCTGCCTCATACGAGTAAAACTTCCCTTCTGATTCTGGCGGGAAGATAAGCAGATACCTAGACCGAAGCGAAGCGAAGTTCAGCGGGATGAAGTCTCCACATCACGTCTTTGGTGACGCAGATACTTCGATTGCAATCCGTGGGATCATGGACGCGCACGTCCGTGAAACGCTATTTGGCCTATGCAACTTTTTCGACGTCATCTCTCGGAAGTCAGTTGGCATGAGGCAACTCAGAAGGCTATAGGAAGAGATCGTGATGATACTATGCGAGCTTGAGATGTACTTCCCGCCCGCATTCTTCGACGTTGTGCATCTGCTGGTCCATATCATGGAGGATATCATCCAACTCGAGCCGAAGTTCCTGCACAGCATGATGCCGTTCGAAAGGATGAATGGTGTCATCAAAGGATACGTTCACAACATGTCATGTCCAGAGGGAAGCATAGCCAGGGGCTTTATGACCGAAGAGTGCATCTCGTACTGCATGAATTATCTAGGCATCGAGAACCCCGTTGGTCTGCCCGTCAATAGGCACCTCGGCAGGCTCGCTGGATGAGGTCACCGCGATGGTCGCCGCAAAATGCATGTCGACTTTGAGGGTCGACTCGCCGACTTTGAAAGAGCAAACCTAGTTGCGCTACAACACATAGACGTGGTCGATCCTTGGGTGGTAGAGCACAAAACCTTTATTGAGAAGATGTACAATGACCGAGGCCAACATAGGATGGACGGAGATATAATCAAAGATCACAACTCATGTTTCACGCGTTGGTTCAAGGAGAAGCTTCTGTCATACCCTTTACATGATGGTTCTTCCGTGCAAGAAACTCATATTCGCCTTGTCACAAGGCGCCGAGCACAACCTGATGACCTATGAGGCGTACGATATCAACGACTACACATTATACACCGAGGGAAAGGACATGAAGAGCGATGGTTATCAGAACTCCGGGGTAACGATGGAATCCTACACTGGTAACGATAAGGACAGATACTACGGAAGGATCGAGGAGATCTGGGAGCTGAGCTACGCTGGAGAGAAGGCCCCGATGTTCCGTGTCAGATGGGCCAAGAGCGTCCTAAAAGAAGACCGGTATTTCACCACCATGGTTATACCCGAAGCCAAATCCAAGACCGCTGGCGCAAATGTCACCGTGAAAAATGGGCTATGGGTACTGGCTTCCCAAGTGGACCAATGCTTCTTCATTACCGACCCATCAAATCCCAGTCGTGTTGTCGTGAGGAGAGGCAAAAGGAAGATCATCGGAATGGATGGAGTCGCCAATGAGAAAGACTTCGACAAGTACGGCGACCCGAAGATGGAACATGACGACGACAATGAAGTGCCATACACCAAAAGAAGAAGCAGGACCACCCTACCTAAAGGACGTCCGTTCAACAGAAGAACTCCATTTGCGAAAAAGAAGGGAATGAAGATTGTGAAAAGATAGCTAGCTAAGATCGATTGTATTTAAATCATAGTCTTCATTTCTCGATTGTATTTCGACATATTGAAATGATATTTCTTCTGTTCTAGTCCTCATGAATATTTATTTATGTTTATTATGGTATTGAATTTCTAACTCACAAAAAGTATTGAATTTGTTAATATTTTTTGGACTCATGAATATTTTTAAATTTCACGGGCACGTTTTGAATTCATGAATATTTTTTTTCAAATTTGATGATATTTTTTTATATTCATAAATGTTTTACCAATTCACAAATGAATGCAATTAAAAATAAAAAACAAATTTGATTATATTTTCAAATAACAAATTTGATGATATTTTCAAATAACAAATTTGATGATATGTTTTCATAGACATAAATATGTTCAAATAACAAATTTGATGATATTTTTTCACATTCATAAATGTTTTCAAATTTTATCGACATTTTCTAAAAAATTATTAGATGCAACAACAAATAATAAAAAAAAGTTACTAATGGCGCACCAGAGGAGGGTGCGCCATTGCTATCACTGTTTTTATGGCGCACCCCTGGATGGTGCGCCATTACTAACCTTCCCCCTCTAGCTATGTATGTGCGTTCTGTCCATCGCTCGCCAGATCCCCCTTCCCTCCCTCGCCAGATCCCCGTGCCCACTCCACCGCCGCCGCCGACCCCCCGCACCCGCTCTGACGACCCCCATGCCCGCTCCGACGACCGCCGCGCCCGCTACGACGAGGTGCACTGCCCACTGCTTCTTCCTCCTGGACCACCAGCTGGAGCCGGGAAGCTCTCCTCCATCGGATCGCCTCGCTCCACCACCGTCGGCATCGCCGCTACCGCCGCCTCAACCTGCAATACCGGCGCCCCCCACCCCCGGACCTCTCCAAGCACGCCCCGACCTCACGGTGAGCCGCCGTTCGTATCCCCTCTCTCCCCGCGCTTGATTTTCTGCCGTAGCACCGTCCTGCACGAGGCCGAAGCCAACTTCCGCCATGGCCAAGGAGCCCCGCGGTCCGGAACTCCCCCCGTCCGTCCGCCATGGCCAGCGTACCGCGCCCAGCTGCGGCCTATAGCGTGCGCGCGCGCCCACACTCCCATGGCCAGGGTTTTCTTTCCAGTGAAACAAATTCTGGAAATTTAATCTCTTTATATGTTTGATTGGGGCTTTTTGTCTCTTTGGAATTCTGCATCTCTGTTCCCATGGAGGCAAGGGGAAGAAAACATGTCTTCTTTTTCTGCCATCTGCCTTTCTCTCTGGATTTTTTTCATCTTTCCTGTATTCCTACACTTTTTATCACTGTCAGATGGCTTACTTATAACTTGTTTGTGTGCAGGTCGATTCGGTGATTCCGGCTCCTCAGGACCATTGTCGGTTCGCCCAAGTAAGTAAACTCTATTTCATGTTTTTTCTGTTTTAATCCTTGTGCTATGAGGACGACCTGCTATATATATTGCTGATGCCTAAGAGATCTTTTTTTACCGATTCCCTCACTGGAATGACCTTATCTCATTATAACAAGAAGAAAGACTTGATTATTTCGCTCATTAATAAAACATTATTGTGACCTCTGCTTCCTTGGATCAACTAAAGAATGGTTTCTTTATGTGCCCTTCATACTTGATTTGTTAACTTGTGCCATAGAACTTACATATATACTCCCTCTTGTACCACCTATGTTTGTGTTGGTCTGCTAGATAACTTGTTTCACTTGTTTATATGCAAGCAAAACTTCTGCTTGACTGTTAAGTTGTACAATCTGTACTTTTACTGTTGGAAGCTGATTAATTTGGCGCAATTTTATTTTTGTTTTGTCAAGTCTTTGCACTTATTGAGTTAGATGAAAATATTAGTGGCACCAATTTATGCAAGTCTGTTTAGTCAGCAGGGCTATCTAGCCTAGTGACTAGCACTATGGTCTTTCTGTTTCGTACAACTGTAATTTCATTTATGTTGTTATAAGTTTGTTGCTGTCAGCATGAGTTAACTTGGTATGCAGTAGGCACTGGTCTCATTCTTAGACCGACACACCCGCAATGCACATTCAGGCATCATTTGGTTGTTAGACTGTTTAGCTATGTAGAATGAAATACCAGTTCAGTTGTGCTAGCAAAGAGGAGGCCTCCAGATTTTTTTCTTTGCCTAGCGTCAAGTATTACAAATCGTTTGCTGTAATTCCTTCATTGGAAAATCATTGCTTAAAATATTTAGGAAGCAGTGTGCGGCGCAACTCTTTGTAAGATATTTTTTGAGAAACACATCACCAGCATGTCGATAATGATTTTGGCAGCAGTGTGAGGCAGCAGTGTGCGGCGCAATTCCTTCATTGGATAATGATTTTGCGGGTACCCCGAGAGGCCCTTGAGTTTGCCGAAATGTCGATTAACTTCTGTTCCGGCAAATTCGGGTACTCCATATGTCCTATTTTCAGCAAAGGTCATGCTGAAATTTCCGTGAATTTTAGCATGACTTCGCTAAAAATAGGACATATGGGGTACTTGCGACTAATGCATGGGCTGGGGTATCTTAGTACTTAATTAAGTAGGATCAACTGCCTCTTGTGTTATACATATAGAAGTGTGATATCAACTCATATTTATTACTAATGTCAGTTGCTCTCTTTCTGTGCCTTTTTACAACATGAGCAATGCATAGTTATTACTAATGGTGCCTCGGTGTTGATAAAAACGTAAATGATGAAAGCTTAGGCTTTTAGGGTGCCTCGGCGTGATGATGACCACAAGTATAGGGGATCTATCGTAGTCCTTTCGATAAGTAAGAGTGTCGAATCCAACAAGGAGCAGAAGGAAATGATAAACGGTTTTCAGCAAGGTATTCTCTGCAAGTACTAAAATAAGTGGTAACAGATAGTTTTGTGATAAGATAAATTGCAACGAGCAACAAGTAACAAAAGTAAATAAAGTGCAGCAAGGTGGCCCAATCCTTTTGTAGCAAAGGACAAGCCTGGACAAACTCTTATAATAGGAAAAGCGCTCCCGAGGACGCATGGGAATATCGTCAAGCTAGTTTTCATCACGTTCATATGATTCGCGTTCGGTACTTTGATAATTTGATATGTGGGTGGAACGGTGCTTGAGTGCTGTTCTTACTTGAACAAGCATCCCACTTATGGTTAACCTCTATTGCAAGCATCCGCAACTATAACAAAAGTATTAAGGTAAACCTAACCATAGCATGAAACATATGGATCCAAATCAGCCCCTTACGAAGCAACGCATAAACTAGGGTGTCAGGACCCTGATTCTAAGTCACACTGATCTAGCCTGTAACACCTCATATCACTTTGCGGCCTCACGCACGGTATTCCCACGGGTGTCGCCTTACCATGGCCTGGGACCGTTTGTGCCTTTTGGCTCACGTATATGATAGTGTCGCTAGCATCCATATGACAAAGAACCCGGGCCGACATGACTAGTCGTGAACCCAAAGTGGCACTAACTTACGGGGACATGCATACATGAAGCATCATCGAGCATGTCGGTCAGCAGCGTGCAAATCCGGGCTGTAACCTTTGGGCTAACAGGACTCAGGAACCCGGGCTGTAGCAGGCTAGGCAGGACTCGGATGTCACCGCGTGACATTTCCGACAGGACGGAACACAGGAACAAAGTGAATAACATGCCGCTACCAAGTGTTACGGAGCAGTAGTCTTTGGGCTAGCAGGACTCCGGTGAACCGGGCTGTAGCGGACTACTATGGCTCATGGAAGCACAAGACTATATTTCCCCATAAGAGAGGCTACCGAGGATAAACAACTAAGTTGTCGGATCCCACACATACCAAGCATTTCAACCAGACAGACAATATGCTCGATATGTGTAAATACAACATGGCATCACAACATAACTCTACGACTCAAGTATTTATTCATTAGGCTTCGAGGAGCCAAGTATTACAAACATGGGTCTCATGACCCAACATACAGAGCATACAAGCAACAAGCACATGCGGAAGCTTAACTTGTCTGAGTACAGACAAGTACAAATGAAAAAGGCTAAGAAGCCTGACTATCTACAAGATCCTGCCGAGGGCACAAGATCGTAGCTGACGTAACAAGCTAAACGTCGAAGTCCACACGGAACTACAAGCGAGACTGACTTCTCTCCGCAAAACATAAAATAGGCAAACGTGAGTACAAATGTACCCAACAAGACTTAAATTAGAACTAACTACATATGCATCGGTAACAACAAAGGGGGTGGTGGAGTTTGACTGCAGCAAGCCAGCTTTGACTCGGTGGCTATCTTGAACTACGACTGCAAGTAACTCTTTTGAGGTGGCGCACACGAGTCCACATATTCACCATATCAATACACCACTATGGATCCGCTCCCATCTCCCTACGAGAAGGCCATCCATAGCACTCACGCTTATCTTGCGCATTTTAGAGTATCCACTTTCACTTGTCCATGAACTGTACAGGCAACCCAGAAGTCCTTTACCATAGACACGGCTAATCGAATAGATGATGTTAACCCTGCAAGGGTGTACTTCTTCACACACGCTCTCGCCACTTACAGCCATGTACACGTCATGTATCTCGGCAACCTTCAAGCGGAAGCCTGGCGAGGGAGTCGGCCACGACCTGACTAACCACACAAGTCTCTCGTCTATGTTTATCGCCTATTTGGGTTCCATCCGCAAGGAGATCCGGCCGGGGTGTCGCTCACGACCCCAATCGATGTGTGCAGGGTTCCCAAGCCCACCATCCGGGTGCCACTTGGTACACCGGGCCATTGTGCCTAGTCTGTCCTATCGGGTGCCACTTGGTAGACTACTAACACTACCTACAAACACCAGAAACTAGTTGCAACTCCTCGACAGAGATCGAGTTGATTAATAAGTCGAGAGAGCTTGGAGTGCCCGGAGCCCAATGTGTGGTAGTAACTGTTCATGTATCACAAACACAGAACTCAGTTCACGAGGATAGTTTCAATGATTCAACCCACAATGTACTACTACATGTCATCTCACCGCTACCTTTACCATATCGTGTTCACACACTTAGCTCGACACACAGGACATGTTCACCACATTCCAATTCATCCCGATGAATCAGACGACTCAACTCTAAGTAGTAGCAGGCATGACAACAAGCATGAATGAGTAGGCACATCAGGCTCAAACAACTCCTACTCATGCTAGTGGGTTTCATCTATTCTTTGTGGCAATGACAGTCATGTAGAGGAAAGGGGTTCAACTACCGCAACATGTAACAGTTGAATCGTTGTTGTCCTAATGCAGTAAAGAGAAGCGAGGCGAGAGAGTGGGATTGTATCGGAATGAACAAGGGGTTTTGCTTGCTGGCACTTCTGAAGATAGTATAGTTCTTCATTGGTGTCATCGAACTCATCGTCGGAACCACGTCTACTCAGAGGGGACAGGCACCAACAAACAAAGAAGAAACACAATCAATGCAATGCAACAATATGATGCATGATCATGACATGGCAATATGCTGTTATTTGGGCTAATGCAACAGCAAGTCATTTTGATTGAAGTGGAATTCAAAACTACAACAAATCCCAACTCCAAAACTATTATCAAAGTTGTCATATTCATGTTTCATCCTAAACAGTGAAGTTAACTTTATCAAACATGCATGAAAATGGTACAGATGGATAGATTGGATTTTTCTGATCATTTTTCATATATAAACTATTTCATTCTTAGCTACGGTTAATTTTCTATGAATTTTGGAAGTTTGGGGGTATTTTCTGAAATTTATAGATCATTTCTGATTTATTTTAATTCCAGAAAACTTTACTGTGTCAGCATGACGTCGGTGTGACGTCACAAGTCAACTGGGGCGGGTCTAGGTCAAACCTGACACGTGGGGCCTTCATGTCAGTGTCACATCAAACTAACTAAATTAGTTAACACTAATTAAACGCTAATGCTAAGCAAACAGGGCATGGGCCCACCTGTCATAGGCTCAGGCCAGTCAAACCCCGGTCAACCGGGGTCAACCCACCGGAGTTGACCCGCGGCTCATCGTCGGCGAAGCCAGAGACGGCGGAGATGTTCTGGTTTGCATCTCCGGCGACCAAAGGGGCGGATGAGGGCATCTACGCGGAGCTGGGACTCGCCCGCATGCATCTATGCAAACGGCAGGAGCTGAGGTGGCCCGAGCTCGCCGGAGGCAAGCTCGCGGCGGTGGCCGGAGTTCGGGCCAGCACGGGCGCGGGGCTACGCTTGGCGAGAGAGCGAGCTGATAGACTGGGCGGGCTCCTGGGAGATCCACGAGCTCGAGGTCGTGCTCGGACGCGAGTTCGATGACCTGCAATGACGGCGGCGATAGGCGTGGCGGTGGCGAGCTTCCGCTGCGGTGGCCAGGGGGGCTAGAGGAGGGATTCGATGGCGGGGAGAGAGGGGTTGGGAGCAGGAGCTCACAGGGAGGCCTTGCAGAGGTCGATGGGCTCGGGGGACGTCCTTGACGGGCGCGAATCGACGGGCGAGGGGCTCGGGTGCCCGAGGTTGAAGATGACTGTGATGACGGCGAAGCAGGGCCTCCGGCGTCCGTGAGCTTCGATTGGGAGGACGAGAAGGTTTCTGCGGTGCTTCGGACTCGGCGGAAGGGCGAAGGTGCACGATAGCCGGCGTGTGGCCAGCGGATCTCGGGTGTGCTCGGCGGCTCGAGGAGGAGAGGCCAGAGGAAGGGGGCAAGGCAGAGGAAGGAGGGGAAAGTGAGAGGGGGCCACCCTCATCTCCTGGGCGTGTAGGTGGACTCAAGGGAGGCTAGCCAGCACGAAGCAGGAGGTGGCGCGCTCGGCCGCGTGCGAAGTCTCTCTCCCTCTGCCTAGTGGCAGAGGTTGAAGATGACTGGCAAGTCGCCAGGTGGGCTGGGCCAGCCACCTGGGCTCTAGGTGGGATGCACAGGTAAGGTTTCCTCTCTCACTCTCTCCCAATTCTTTCTGTTTTCTATTATCTGTAATTGTTTTGGGTTTAGTTTTAACGACAAACCATTTTATAAAATCCTGAAAATAATTATGTGGTTAGAACTAAAATATACCAAACCACATAAAATGTCCAAGATTTATTGGACATATGTTAATTATATGAAAAATATATATCCAATGCAAATAGTTATTGAATTAACTCAAAGGCCCAAAATAAATGTTTCTGAGATACCAAAAATATTGGTTTGAATTTTACCTCTTGCCAATATTTTCAGAGACTAAGAGGAACATTTTCTTGGACTTCATTGAAGATATTTTAATGTTGATTATTTATGAAATGATTTATGAGGGTTTCAACTAACCTCAATTCAAATTTCATTTGAATTTAAACATGATGCTCACATGGAAGCTAGCATAAGTCAGACCAGAATTAGGGATGTGACATAGGGTTTAAGCTTCTGTCACTCTAGCAACCCATCATCTACTTATTACTTCCCAATGCCTTCCTCCAGGCCCAAATAATGGTGAAGTGTTATGTAGTCAATGTTCACATGACACCACTAGAGGCTAGACAACATACATCTCATCAAAATATCGAACGAATACCAAATTCACATGACTACTAATAGCAAGATTTCTCCCATGTCCTCAGGAACAAACGTAACTACTCACAAAGCATATTCATGTTCATAATCAGAGGGATAATAATATGCATAAAGGATCCGAACATATGATCTTCCACCAAATAAACCACCTAGCATCAACTACAAGGAGTAATCAACACTACTAGCAACCTACTAGCACCAATCCTGTACTTGGAGACAAGAATTGGATACAAGAGATGAACTAGGGTTTGGAGATGAGATGGTGCTGGTGAAGATGTTGATGGAGATTGCCCTCTCCCGATGAGAGAAGCGTTGATGATCATGATGGCGACGATTTCCCCCTCCCGGAGGGAAGTATCCCCGCCAGAACAGCTCTGCCAGAGCCCTAGATTGGTTCCGCCAAGGTTCCGCCTCGTGGCGGCGGAGTTTCGTCCCGAAAGGTTGCTTCTTGTTTTTTCCTTGACGAAAGACCTCATATAGCAGAAGATGGGCATCGGAGATCCACCAGGGGGCCCACTAGGGCACGCCCCCACCCTCGTGGACAGGGTGTGGGCCCCCTTGTCTTCATCTTTGGCGAGGATTGTTTATTATTTATTATAAGATATTCCGTGGAGTTTCAGGACCTTTGGAGTTGTGCAGAATAGGTCTCTAATATTTGCTCCTTTTCCAGCCAGGAATTCCAGCTACCAGCATTCTCCCTCCTTATGTAAACCTTGTAAAATAAGAGAGAATAGCCATAAGTATTGTGACATAATGTGAAGTAACAGCCCATAATGCAATAAATATCGATATAAAAGCATGATGCAAAATGGACGTATCAACTCCCCCAAGCTTAGACCTTGCTTGTCCTCAAGCGAAAGCCGATAACAATAAATATGTCCCCATGTTTAGAGGTAGAGGCGTCGATAAAAATAAAATACGGACATGACGGCATCATGATTATTCTCATAACAGCAACATATATAGATATTGTCATATGATTACTTATGTTCCAGTGATTATCTGTTCACAATGCAAAAATATGAATCATAAACTTCATTGAGAACCAACAAACTATAACCTCAGTCATTGAAGCAATTCCAATTTATCATAACATCAAGAAGAGTCTATGTCAGAGCTTAAAAGCAAGTCCACATACTCAACTATCATCTAGTCCTTCATAATTGCTAACACTCACGCAATACTTGTGGTTACGGAGTTTTAATCGGACACAGAGAAAGATAGGGGCTTATAGTTTCGCCCCACAACCTTTTACCTCAAGGGTAATGTCAACAATAATAACTCATGCTCCCTACATCCAATTAGATATATATATCAGAATCTTTCCAACATATTGTGCTTGCCAAAGGATAAAATGAAAAAGGAAAGGTGAAGATCACCATGACTCTTGCATAAGGTAGAAGATAATAATAAAAGATAGGCCCTTCACAGAGGGAAGCAGAGGTTGCCATGCGCTTTTATGGTTGGATGCACAAAATCTTAATGCGAAAGAACGTCACTTTATATTGCCCCTTGTGATATGAACCTTTATTATGCAGTTCGTTGCTTTTATTACTTCCACATCACAAGATCGTATAAAGCTTATTTCTCCCACACCAATCAATCATACATATTTGGAGCAATTTTTATTGCTTTGCACCGATGACAACTTACTTGAAGGATCTTACTCAATCCATAGGTAGATATGGTGGACTCTCATGGCAAAACTGGTTTAAGGGTATTCGGAAGCACAAGTAGTATCTCTACTTGGTGCTGAGAATTTGGCTAGCATGAGGGGGAAAGGCAAGCTCAACATGTTAGAGGATCCATGACAACATACTTTATCTCGGATATAAGAAAACATAACTCATTACGTTGTCTTCCTTGTCCAACATCAACTCTTTAGCATGTCATATTTTAATGAGTGCTCCCAATCATAAAAGATGTCAATAATAGTATATCTATATGTGAAACCTCTCTTTCCTTATTACTTCCTATTAATTGCAACGATGACCAAAGTTATGTCTATCAACTACCAACAACTTTTAAATCATCATACTCTTCCTATGTGAAGTCATTACTCTTAATAAGATCAATATGAACTCTTTGTTTCTTTTTATTCTTTTTCTCTTTTCTTTTATTCACTCAAGATCATAGCAAACTAATCAAGACCTTGACTCAACACGAATCTTTATTATATATATAGCTCACAGACTCGATTACAAAGAGAGATCATAAGGAAAAACTCAAAACTAGATCAAGCCATAAACTTTATTCTACTAGATCAAGATACTACTAATAGGATCGAACTAAGAAAAACGGTAATGATAGGAGATGTGATTGTGATACGATACTGGGACACCTCCCCCAAGCTTGGCAGTTGCCAAGGGGGAGTGCCCATACCCATGTAATTATGTCTCCTTCTTTGTTGTTGGAGAAGGTGGAGGTGTTGTCGATGATGCGGGTTTGTCGTCCATCTTCCAAGGCATAGGCTCACCATCATAGAAGGATGATCGAGTCTCCGGGATCCTAAAATCTGCAGCCAAACTCATCCTTTTGGTTCTATATTCATACCCACAGTTTTGGTTTTGCAAGTCATAAATTTTGGCTTGAAGGTGCTCGACCTTCTCATGAAGCTTGAAGATGGCCTCCCCAATGTTGTCAGCATCCAACTTGTGGTTGCTAGTGAACTCCGCGATCATCATGTGGTTGGAGTTGAGTCCACGTTCCACCATCCCTTGACACTTGAAAACTTGTTGCTCCACTGCTTCGAGCTTCGTCTCCACACTTCCGGTCCCCTTTGGTCCCTCTTCATCGCGGATGTGCAGCAACCCATCACGCAACTCGATGGTTTGAGGGTGTCGTAGCACCTCCGCGAGGTAAGGGTTGATGACTGTCGGTGTCAAAACCGGCGGATCTCGGGTAGGGGGTCCCGAACTGTGCGTCTAGGCGGATGGTAACAGGAGACAAGGGACACGATGTTTTTACCCAGGTTCGGGCCCTCTCGATGGAGGTAATACCCTACTCCTACTTGATTAATATTGATGATATGGGTAGTACAAGAGTAGATCTACCACGAGATCAGAGAGGCTAAGCCCTAGAAGCTAGCCTATGGTACGATTGTTGTTCGTTCTACGGACTAAAACCCTTCGGTTTATATAGACACCGAATAGGGTTAGGGTTACACAGAGTCGGTTACAATGGTAGGAGATCTACATATCCGTATCGCCAAGCTTGCCTTCCACGCCAAGGAAAGTCCCATCCGGACATGGGACGAAGTCTTCAATCTTGTATCTTCATAGTCTAGGAGTCCGGCCAAAGATGATAGTTCGGCTATCCGGACACCGCCTAGTCCAGGACTCCCTCAGTAGCCCCTGAACCAGGCTTCAATGACGACGAGTCCGGCGCACATATTGTCTTCGGCATTGCAAGGCGGGTTCCTCCCCGAATACTTCATAGAAGGTTTTGAAGACAAGGATAGTGTCCGCTATGCAAAACAAGTTCTACATACCACCGTAGAGAGAATAATCTTTACACAAATCTGCTGACGTATTCCGCGGCGTGACATCACACCACGGCCAGGCCTTTATTCGAATCATTTTTACCGTCCCACCTCGGTGCATTTAGCGAGGCGGTTTCCTTGGCATGTCTTATCAAAGCGGAGATCGTGCCCCCTTATTCCGGGATTCTCATCAATACGGATGTGGGTAACCCAACTGTGCATGTTGGCACGCCTCCTCTATCGAAGGCGAGTCCCAATCGACCACGGGGAGGGCTCTTGGTATTCAACCTCTTTATAATGAGACCAAGGCCCTCTTCTTTTTTCCACCCTCCATCGAGTTCGCCTCGCGCTTCGAGTTCTAACACCCAAAGCTTCAGATTTAGGCGCTTCGGACCTTCGATGATGTCCGGCTCCGACCAGCTCGGCCGATGGATGTCTTCTTCCATCACAGAAGAAGATGTGCTAAAGCTGCGAGAGGCCAGGTATCTGACCGGCAAGATTTCGCATAGGCTGCCTGCTCGGGCAGGTCATTCCCACTCCGAGCCCGGCGAGAGCGTGGTGTTCGTGTCTCACTTCCTTCGGGGTTTAGGCTTCCCGACGGATCCCTTTGTGCGGGGGCTTATGTTTTATTATGGGATGGATTTCCATGACTTGAATCCAGAGTCCATCCTCCATATCTCGTCATTCATTGTCGTATGTGAAGCCTTCCTCCATATTACCCCTCACTTTGGATTGTGGCTCAAGACCTTCAAGGTGGAGCCAAAGATGATCGAGGAGCAACAAGCAGAATGCGGAGGGGCGGTCATAAGCAAGTGTGTTGATGCTCCGTGGCCCGAGGGCTCTTTAAGAGGAGCTTGGTTTGTGGCAACGGGAGTGGTTTTATATCACCGCTCCCAGGGGCACCAAATGGGTGGCGCCACCCGCCTTCCGCTCGGGTCCACCACAGCGGCTGGCATCATGGGTCAACCGGGGGCTCGACTGGGTCGCCCAAGGACGTTCCTGCATTGCAGGTCGTATTCGAGACCTCCAAGAAAAAGAGATCAATCTGGTCGTGGCTGCGCAGGTTATGCTGATTCGGCCTATACGCCTGCATAGCGTCGCCCCTCCGTCTGTGGGAGTTTAATCCGGAGGGACCACGAGCTCTCCAACATTTTATGGGCGCGATGCCCAAGCAGATGTACAAACTTTTCTTCGGGTCACAAGAGAAGTGTCCGGACTTGACCGAGGACGCAGGTCTAAGCTGCAATCACCTAGATACTCAAGTAAGTAACCCTGTAACCGGACAGGCTGTTCATTCATTTATCATATATATGCCCTTTAAAGGAGCCGTTTCTTGAACAGGAGTGGATAGCCAAGGCAAGGTTGATAGGGTGTCCGGCTCCCCTCCCGGAGACCACGCGGGATCCCATCTTGACCAAGATGTTGAAGGCGCGCCTTTTAAAGAAGGCGAAGGGGGGAGCAGGAAGCAAGCGCCTCCATGAAGGAGGCTTTTAAGGAAGAGGGGATCAGGGATCCTCCCTCCAAGGAGAAGAGGACCGCTCAAGACCCGGAAGCCAAGGCCTCAAAACAGGGAAAGAAGTCTTCGCCAAGAAGTCCGTGGCCGGAAGTACCCCAGCCGCACTATTTCCCCAAGGGGATCA
Source organism: Aegilops bicornis (assembly GCA_021605145.1). Lineage (NCBI taxonomy): Eukaryota > Viridiplantae > Streptophyta > Magnoliopsida > Poales > Poaceae > Aegilops > Aegilops bicornis. Next base: position 395,690,972 of record CM038669.1, read on the forward strand.
GCCCTCCAGCGAGCCGTAAGTAAAAGGAAGGGGTCCTGTGAATAAAGAACATCCCTGTATTTATTTCTGAAGATAACCGAATGTGTACCTTGTAGTTCGGATCTCAGCCCTTCTCAGCAGAGCTCGTCTTCGGGGGATCTTCGTCCGGAGATGATAGAGAGCGAAACGCCTCCACCTATCACGCCTTCGTGCGGTAGGCGACCACGAAGTGTAAATCACGGAGAGTTTCCCGAGTCGGCGGGGCAGACGGTCCGCCGCCAACTGGCGTGCGGTCGGAGGAGCTGAAGGACCTGCTCGGGCGAGCGTATATCTCAGAAGATCACCATGCGCTAATGGCTACGGTAATTGAAAGAGTTGCATCCGCTGAGAGCGGATTGTTTGAAGTCGCCAGAAGTTTATTGACGTGGTTTGAGGTATGAAAATGATGTACCTTCTGACAGTTATGCATATAGAATGCGCCCTGTATAGATAGTAGCCCCTGAGACTCGGGATCTTTGTCTGGCCCGATAGCGTGCCGAGGATCATAATCTCAGTACTAACATGTCGCCATTCCTATGTAGGTGGCGGGGCATCCGGTGGCTAGCCGGACTGATGAATTTGCCGAGAAGAAGCGACAACTTGACGTGGCGGATGCGGATATCACGCTTGTTAATAAGCGGCTTGACGAGTCACAAGGTATGCGACTTCTCCGCGGACACCTGGTAAGGGAGCTTGCCGCCCATGCCTTACAATATGTATGCTTAATGAAGATGGTGCCGCTGCTATGGAGAGCCTTCGGGCGGAGCTCGCCCGAGCCAAGGAGCAAGCCAGAAAAAGTGATGCGGCTGGTTTAAAGGCGGCCGCAGAGCTACAAGCCGAACAAGCTGCTCTCTGCCAAAGCAAGAAAGAGATGGCCGATATGGCCGTGAAATTGAAGAATGCTACTGACCGTTGCGAGCTTCTTGAAAAAGAAGATCGAGCGAAACAAGACGACCTAAAAAAGGCCACCACCGAGGCCAAGGATACTCGCTCTGCGATGAGAGCTATGAAGGAGGAGCTACGTCAGGCCAAAGATATTGCGGCTGGAAAGCCCTTTCTGCTGCGGAGGAAATTCACGGATCCTAAGTACGCTCAATTGGACAGGCTGTGGGGTGCGGAGGATGCTTATCTGGACTTGGCGGGGAGTGCCGCAGACGCGGCCGATCACTTCCGAGGTCAAAAGGATCACGAAATGGAAGAGCTTTTTTGGTCGCAGTTCCATAGTCCGGAGCGTCCACTTTCGTTAACCGATCGTTTGGCCGAATGGGCGGAGATTGTTGTGAATAGGTTGTCCGGACTTGCCATGAAGGTTGTTGTGACTCATTTGTGGCCGAAAAGCCCCAAGCCGAAGAGTTATTTTGGCTTGATGCAACAGTTCCTTGGTGCTGTGCCGCATATCGATGCAATGAAGCGGTCAGCATGCATAGAGGGAGCGCAGATGGCTCTTGCCCGTGTCAAGACATACTGGGCGGAGATGAAGGCCATCGACGTTGCATCCCAAGATTCAGACAGAAGGCGAGTTCCTGCCGAGCACTATTTTGAGGAAGTATTGCAGGGCGCTCGTTTAATAGAGACGCAATGCTCGAAGGATATTATGTTTAAATGACATGTATGATTTGTGAAAACAATGTTTCAATACAATATAAAAGCTTTTTATACTTGTGCGTTCAAGTATTAAAATGCCTCCTGTGCGGCCGTTTATGTATATGTGTATATAACCTGAAAGATGGCAGTCTTCGGCTTCAGCCCCCACGCACATAGTGCGGGGTGTTTGCAAAAAGGCGCATTTTCACACTTAATCCAACGTCTTGGTCCTGTGAAGGAGGTGATAGCGTAGCAAACTAGGCAACCGGACTATAATGCTTTATCACTTTCACTTAGCCATAGGAGTTCGATGGTGGGGCTACTATATAGCCCCTAGGGGCACCGCGGTCTCCCGAATTCGGGGTGCGTATGTGCCTGACCGGGTAATGGCCCTTCGTAAATGCGGGGGAATTCTAAACATTCTGCTGGGTCATCGAGTGGTTGACCAGTCTCACGCTATATCATGATGATCAGTTTAGCTTTCTCCTTTGAGGTGCTCAACCCAGCTCAACCGGGCACAATCGCAGTGGTTCTCCAAGTGCTACCTTAGCCGATATAACGGAACGTAAGGTACCAAAACATGGGAGCCGGGAAACCCAACATTTGACCAAAGACATGATTCGGAGCTGATGCATATAAGGCCTAACTCGAGACGCCGAACACTCCCTAAGGTATTCGGTCTTTATGAAAACGGGCAGAATAATGCCCTAAGCCCCTGGTGTCCAGGTACGCGAAAAAATTCTGGTGCGGCCGATGCCAAAACGCCAGCCTCCTCCTCGGTTATAGTAAGAAACCGGGGAATGTGTATCAACAATAGACAGTATAATAGGTTTACGCAGGGTCTTAATCTGAAAAGAATCCTTCACGACGGGTCCTCGCCGCATGCGCTACCGTGTCTCCGTTGTGCCGTATCCTGGACGGGTGTAGCACGGTGTTCATCTGTAGAAGAGAAGAACTTAGTTGAAAAGAAAAAATATCGTGCGAGAAATGTACTTTATATTAAATAAACAGAGTACGGTTCGGAAGGTGAATAAAATTGACCTTTATTGTCTCTTGTTGTACGTGCTTGCAGCCCCTTGTATGGGGGTATGCCGCTAGTAGGCGCCGGACTCGTCTAGCCGTGTCCGGGGTTTGAATGACCTATTCAGGTGCTTTGATTTGCGGAGCCGGATTGGTGTGGGGCTGTCAAGGCAGTCTCACGTTCTTCCGTGCTCGAGTGACACTTAATACTCCCTTTTAATGAGATGATGCCGCGTGGACCGGGCATTTTAAGTGTAAGAGATGCATAATCCGGTATTGCGTTAAAGAGGGCGAAAGCTTCACGCCCCAGTAGTGTTTGATAGCTACTTTCAAATGGGGCGATGTGGAAGGTTAACTTTTTGCGGTGGAAGTTGTCGGATGAGCCGAACACAACTTCTAGCAGTAGGGAGCCCGTACAATGGGCATACAGGCCTGGCATTACCCCTTTGAAGGAGGTGTTGCTACGGCGAATTTTGGTTGGGTCTATCCCCATTTTGCGAATTGTGTCCTGATATAGCAGGTTTAGATCGCTACCTCCGTCCATTAGGACTTGTGTAAATTGGAGTCCGCCGATTATAGGATCTAATATCAAGGCAGTCCATCCTGTGTTCTGGATACTTTCGGAGTAGTCCTGATGGTCGACGGTAATTGGTTTTGACAACCAGTGTTGGGACTCCGCTGGGGTAGATTGTGCGGCGCGTAATTCAATGGGTGCCGCTCTGTTTTCCCATTTTGTTACTTGAAGTAAGTTTACCGTTTTGACCTCTTGTGGGAAATTCTTTTGTTTTCCGGCTCGCTTGTGGTGCTCGTCATCATCCTCACTTGGTGTGTCGAGCCCCTTGTGTTCGGCGTTGAGTCTGCCGGACTGCTTGAAGACCCAACAATCTCTGTGGGTATGGTTTGCAGGCTTCCCGGGAGTACTGTGGATTTGGCATATCTTGTCCAAGATTTTGTTTAAGTTGGATAGCTCATTGTTATTGTCCTTAAGGGGCAGTTTTTTATTGTTCTACCTTGAGCTTTTGAATCCGGCATTGACTGACGCGCTCTTTGGACCGTTCCCCTTAATCCGGTGCTGGTCCTTGCTGCGTCGTGGTTTCCCGTTTCCATCCCTGACTTCGGATGTACTTGGGTTGCTGGTACTGCATCTTGCTAGCCAGCTATCCTCTCCCGTGCAAAAGCGGGTCAATAGGCTTGTTAGTGCGGCCATTGTTCTTGGTTTTTCCTGGCCGAGCTGTCTGGCGAGCCATTCATCTCGGACGTTGTGTTTAAAAGATGCTAAGACTTCGGCGTCCGGATAGTCGACTATTTGGTTCTTTTTGGTGAGGAACCTGTTCCAGAATTTTCGAGCTGACTCTCCGGGCTGTTGGGTTATGTGACTTAGATAAATGCTGCGTCAGGAGGTCGGACATAGGTTCCTGAAATTGGCCCGAAAAGCATCCTCAAGCTCTTCCCAACTACCAATGGTGTTTTAGGGGAGGCTTTTAAGCCAATGCCTGGCCGGCCCTTTGAGCTTGAGGGGTAGGTATTTTATGGCGTGGAGATCATCTCCTCTGGCCATGTGTATGTGGAGGATATAATCCTCAATCCAGACTCGAGTGGTGTTCCGTCGTATGCCTATATGTTTATGGGCTTGAATCCCGCTGGAAATTCATGATCCAGCACCTCATCGGTGAAACATAGAGGGTGCACGGCGCCCCTGTATTTGGGTGTGCCGTGATGTTCAGATATTTGATGTGTTGTATTGCTCACCAGAACTTGTTTCCTTGGCCCGTAGATAGATCTAACTGGGCCATCCTTTTGGTGCGAATCCTTATGCGGATCGCGTGCCGGCTTGTGTGCGGCGCCACTTGCCGCTCTACGTTTGCCATGCGGTCGTCTATCCAACCCGGCGGCCTCTTTGTTTTTTGATAGTGGGGGCTCTACGGCCTCCTCACCGAATTCGGGCAGTAGTTTGCGCTTTGGGTAGCTCTTTGCTTGGCGGCTGTCGCCATATTTGTCTGTAGTGTTGAGTAATTTACTCCATCTCATTCGGAGTGCGTCTTCCAATCGCTCGAGCCTCTATTTCTGCTTTTTCAAGCTACGCGCAGAGCGAGGAGCTCTTGTGGAGGTTCTTCGATCCAATGACGCGTGTCCGGCGTGAGATCGTCCGGACCGTTGTCCTTGCCGGGACGGGTTGTTTGTCCAAGTTGGCCTGTTCGGATGGTTGCTCAATGGCATGTTCCTCGTCAGCCGGCTCACCCTGCTCTATGGCTGGGTCTGTGTGGGTGCTATCTTTGTCGAGGTGGGGTTTTGAGCGGCGCTTACGCCGCCGCTTTGACTGCTTCCCGAGGGAATTTTCTTTCGCGGTGTCTCGTTGTTCCTCGTTATCGCTTCCCTTAGGTGTGTCCACCGTATATATATCGTAGGTTGAGGTGGCCATCCGATTGCCACAATGGGCGTTGGTTCTGGTCGTCTCCAGCGTCGTCGTCCATATCGTCGATGTCCTCGGAGTCGAAGTCGAGCATGTCTGTTAAGTCATCGACAGTGGCTACAAAGTGGGTGGTGGGTGGGCGTTGAATTTCTTCGTCGTCCGAATCCCAACCTTCCTGACCGTAGTTCAGCCAGGGCTCCCCTGACAAAGAGAGAGACTTTAATGAGTTCATGATATCGCCAAAGGGCGAGTGCTGAAAGATGTCCGCGGCGGTGAACTCCATAACCGGCGCCCAGTCGGATTCGACTGGCAGGGGCGCGGGAGGTTCGGAGTCCGGAAAGGAGTCCGGCACCTGGGAGTCACGAGATTTGCAAAGGACAGGGATGGTGTTCGGCTCAATCATCGTAGAGATTTCAGCGCCCGAGGCGGTGTCCAACCAACCGTCCTCGATCGGCGAAACCGGCTCCGGATTAAGGGTTGGAGCGGGCACTGGTGCGGCCTTCAGGGCACTGTTCGGCGGCAGAGCTAGATCGTGCCCATCGAGACAGTGCGGCGTGCTTGGCTGTGGTTCGAATCCGTCGAAGATCAAGTCTTCGCGGATGTCGGCCATATGATTCAAGCTTCCAAATCTGACCTGATGGCCAGGGGCATAGCTTTCGATCTGCTCCAGATGGCCTAGCGAATTGGCCCGCAGTGCAAAGTCGCCGAATACGAAGATCTGTCCGGGGAGAAAAGTCTCACCCTGGACTGCGTCGTTCCTGACGATTGAAGGAGCCATCGGGCCTATAGGTGACGGCTACGCAGGAACTCTCAATGAAAGCACCAATGTCGGTGTCAAAACCGCGGATCTCGGGTAGGGGGTCCCGAATCAGGCCTAGGCGGATGGTAACAGGAGACAAGGGACACGATGTTTTACCCAGTTCAGGCCCTCTCGATGCAGGTAATACCCTACTCCTGCTTGATTAATATTGATGATATGGGTAGTACAAGAGTAGATCTACCACGAGATCGAGAGGCTAAACCCTAGAAGCTAGCTTATGGTATGATTGTTGTTCGTCCCTACGGACTAAAACCCTTCGGTTTATATAGACATCGAATAGGGTTAGGGTTACACGTAGTCGGTTACAATGGTAGGAGATCTACATATCTCAGACGCCAAGCTGGCCTTCCACGCCAAGGAAAGTCCCATCCGGACACGGGACGAAGTCTTCAATTTTGTATCTTCATAGTCTAGGAGTCCGGCCAAAGATGATAGTTCGGCTATCCGGACACCCCCTAGTCCAGGACTCCCGCAATGACCTTCTCGAATAACTTGTCCTTGGAAGCACTTAGGGACGTCATGATAATGTAGATCTGTCAGAAAAACAGCTCGAAACAAGAACAGAGGAGATTTGCATGATACGGGAGTCAAAACCTTCGGGAGGTTATATAATGAATTTTTACCGACCAAAATACGTATCGTGCAAGAAAACGGAGTCCGGAAGGCACACGAGGTGCTCACGAGGTAGGGGGGCCCGCCCAGGGAGGTAGGGCGCCCCCTCCACCCTCATGGGGCCCTCGTGTCCTTCCCGGACTGCTACTTATTTTTCTATTTTTCTAAATATTCCAAAATGGAGAAATATTGCCTTAAAAATTGTTTTGGAGTCGGTTTACTTACCGTACCACATACATATTCCTTTTCGGAGTCTGAAACTGTCTGGAAAGTGTCCCTTATGTATTCCTCCGGGGTTACTGTTTCAATAACATTGGTTTCAACATTTACAGGATTACCTGAGATATAATGATTAATTCTTTGACCGCTTACCACTTTCGGATTTGTGCCTTCGAAGTTGTTGATTTTTATGGCACCGGAATGATAGACCTCCTCGATGACATAGGGGCCTTCCCATTTAGAGAGAAGTTTTCCTACAAAAAATCTTAAACGAGAGTTGTATAGCAATCTAATCACCTACGTTAAACTCACGCTTTTGTATCCTTTTGTCATGCCATCTTTTAACTTTTTGTTTAAACAACTTGGCATTTTCATAAGCTTGGGTTCTCCATTCATCAAGTGAGCTAATATCAGATAATCTCTTCCACCGGCAAGTTTGAAATCATAATTGTGCTCTTTAATAGCCCAATATGCCTTATGTTCTAGTTCGAGAGGTAAGTGACACGCTTTTCCATAAACCATTTTATACGGAGACATACCCACATGATTTTTATATGCAGTTCTATAGGCCCATAATGCATCATCAAGTTTCTTGGACCAATTCTTTCTAGACCTATTAACCGTCTTTTGCAAAATTAATTTGAGCTCTCTGTTGCTCAATTCTACTTGACCACTAGACTGTGGGTGATAAGGAGATGCAATTCTACGATTAACGTCATACTTAGCAAGCATTTTACGGAAAGCACCATGAATAAAATGTGAACCACCATCAGTCATTAAATATCTAGGGACTCCAAACCTCGGAAAAATAACTTCTTTAAGCATTTTAATAGAAGTGTTATGATCATCACTACTAGTTGGAATAGCTTCTACCACTTAGTAACGTAATCAACAGCAACTAGAATATGTGTGTACCCATTAGAGGCAGGAAAAGGTCCCATATAATCAAAGCCCCATACATCAAATGGTTAAATAACAAGAGAATAATTCATAGGCATTTCTTGACGTCTACTAATATTACCAATTCTTTGACATTCATCGCAAGACAAGACAAACTTACGGGCATCCTTAAAGACAGTAGGCCAATAAAAACCAGATTGCAATACCTTATGTGCAGTTCTATCTCGAGCGTGGTGTCCTCCATAAGATTCGGAGTGACACTTGCATAGGATCTGTTCATGTTCATGCTCAGGTACACAACGTCTAATAACACCATCTACTCCCTCTTTATAGAGATGAGGGTCATCCCAAAAGTAATGTCTCAAATCATAGAAGAACTTTTTCTTTTGTTGGTATGTGAAACTAGGTGGTATGAATTTAGCAAAAATATAATTAGCATAATCAGCATACCATGGAGTACTACGAGAAGTACTTATGACATTTAATTGCTTATCAGGAAAGCTATCATCAATAGGTAGTGGGTCATCAAGAACATTTTCTAATCTAGAAAAGTTGTCTGAACGGGTTCTCGGCTCCTTTCTATCAACAATATGCAAATCAAATTCTTGTAGCAAGAGAACCCATCTAATAAGTCTAGGTTTAGCATCTTTCTTTTCCATCAGATATTTAATAGCAGCATGATTAGTGTGAATAGTTACTTTAAAATCAACAATATAAGGTCTGAACTTATCACAAGCAAATACAACTGCTAAGAATTCCTTTTTAGTAGTAGCATAGTTTCTTTGAGTATTGTCTAGAGTCTTACTAGCATAATGGATACCACTTAATTTCTTATCAACTCTTTGCCCTAGAACAGCACCTACAGCATAATCACTAGCATCACACATAATTTCAAAGGGTAAATTCCAATCAGGTGGCTGAACAATAGGTGCAGAGACTAATGCTTTTTTAAGTATTTCAAATGCTTCTACACAATCATCATCAAAGACAAATGGTATATATTTTTGTAATAAATTAGTTAGAGGCCGAGAAATTTTTGAGAAGTCCTTAATGAACCTCCTATAAAATTCGGCGTGACCGAGGAAACTTCTTATACCTTTGATGTCCTTGGGACATGGCATCTTTTCAATAGCATTAACCTTGGCTTTATCAACTTCAATACCTCTTTCAGAAACTTTATGCCCCAAGATAATACCTTCATTAACCATAAAGTGGCACTTTTCCCAATTCAATACAAGATTAGTTTCTTCACATCTCTGCAAAACTCGATCAAGATTGCTCAAGCAATCATCAAAAGAGGAGCCATAGATGGAAAACTCGTCCATGAAAACATCACCAATCTTTTCACAAGAGTCAGAGAATATAGCCATCATACATCTTCAAAAGGTAGCAGGTGCATTACATAAACCAAAAGGCATACGTCTATAAGCAAAAGTACCAAAAGGGCATGTAAAAGTAGTCTTTGATTGATCTTTAGCCGACACAGGTATTTGAGAGAAACCAGAATAACCATCAAGAAAGAATAATGTGTATGTTTGCATAATCTTTCTAGCATTTGATCAATAAAAGGTAAGGGGTAATGTGTAACATCCCAAATTTTCAATTTGGAATGTTATACATAGATCAACACTTGTATATCATATTTTATTGCATTTTGGCTCGATCCTAGAAATTTCACGCAACTCAAGGGCCCATGGAGAGAGTTGGAGATTTCATTATTTTCATATTTGAGTTTTCTCAAATTTTGAAAATAGGATCATTTGATTTTATTTATTTTATCTTCAATTATTTCAACTATCAAAATATGAGAGAGGGAATAAAATGACTTTCCCAAAATAAAGGAATATTGAAGTTTTAATAAAAAATCAAATAAGATTTTATTTGGAGTTTTTCGCTATTTTATTTGAATTTAGGAATAATGTGTGTTTTTCAAAATTGCATTTAGGCCCCAAATAAATGTTCATCTTGTCCGGCTTGATTTTAGAAGCCGGGGAAAATTTATGTCGGAATTTTTGGAGTCCGTTTAGTATTTCTTTCGTTAGATTTTCTGCGCGTAATTATTTAAAAAAAACCTGAACCGGCCTACAGGCCCTGTGAGGCCCGGACTCCTCCGGGGGAGGCCTTTAAATAGCGCCTGGGCGACCCCTCAAGCCGCCTGCGCCCCGAAGCGCCGCCGCCTTGACCAGGCGCCGCCCGATGCCCACCACCGCCACCGGCGCGCCGGCCACGGAGCCACCATCGCCGCCGACCGCCGCCGCCGAGGTTGACCCGCTGCCGGTTTTGTTTTTGAAAACCGTTCGGTTTTCGCTGGTTCGTTCGGTTTTTTTAGATCCGTCTTTTATTTAGATCGGTTTTTTTCCGGTTTAGGTTATTTAGCGAGTGTTCGCTCGTTCGTTTGTTTTAACGAAATCGTTCATCGTTTAGATCCAGATAACGAACGTTTGTTCGTTAATCTGTTCGTCGTTTTTCTTTTTCTTGGATTTATTTCGCGATTTTTCTGATCGCGATTTCTGATCCGACTTTTGATCTAGTATAACTTTTTGCTCGTTTAGCGGAATCAGGTGATTCAAGCGCCTAGAGTTTCGTCCTGAAACCCTCTTTCCAATTAATCATCTCAAACAAGTTTTTGCTACTTTAAAATTTCACTTAGGTCCAGATTAGTAAAACGAAGCCTGTTTCTTTCGCAGTTTGACTTCCATTGCTTCGTTCGATTTGATTCTTTTTGCAAACCGGAGTTCTTAAGTTGAACTTTCTGGTTAGATCTTTTATTTCAGTTTTACCTGTGCATTACACGAGTACTTATGGTGTGCTTGTTTGTTTGCGATAGAGTACCCGGAGTGCGCCGCTTGCTACTTTGAATCTCTAGGTTTCGCGGATCATCAGCAAGGCAAGTAACACTTTGATCATATCCCTTTACTACCCAGTTTTTATGCATTAGATCAATCCTCAAACATTGCATGATTAGGATTAATTAAATTGTGGGTTTTGGGAAAGTAGATGAGGTAGTACCTATTACCTGTTTTATTATCAAACCCTTGGGAGTTAGTTCTACGTTTGCTTATATTGCCATGCTATGCTAGTAGACGTGGATTGGGTGAGTGTATCCATGACAGATGTGAGTTTGTTAATTAAGTGTTTACTTAAGGTGGCAACTTAAACACACATCTGGGTGGATTGAGGTACCTGGGTATTCCAGGATTGCCCGTTTCATTTTGGACCGCCACCCAGGCTCAAAGGGATCATGAGATTATTGATGCTAGAAACTTCCGTGTGCAGCCACAATCTACTATGGGCTCTAGCATAGTTGACTAAGTCATGCGAACTCTTACAGTGGTAGACTAGCTGATGTAGGGGATGTAGGTTGGTACGGTCTACCCGTTCGTAAGGTGCTAGCGCTTCTGAAAGACTATGTCTCGGTCATCCATTTCTCAAACATCATGTAGTGCGAGAAATCAAACGGAGGAGATCGAGTCTTGTGGGGAAATGTGCACAAACCTCTGCAGAGTGTATCAAACTAATCATGGTTAGCCGTGTCCCCGGTTATGGACATCTTGAGTATCTAGTACTTGGATTATCATGTGAATCTCATATGTTACTTTAATTAATATTGTTGGGTTTTTAATGATGATGCTTAATTGGGATTGAGAATGTTGTCAACCATTCTCAATGTTTAACAACCACCATGATAGTTAAAAAAATTTATTCCTTTGCAGTAGGGAAAAATTGGCTTTACACAAAATTGTAACCATAGAGCTTTCCACCAGCCATATATGCATGTAGTATAGCATTACTCTTTCATATTGCTCTCTATGTGTTACATTGCCAGCATATTCCATGTGCTGACCCGTTTTCGGGCTGCAACGTTCATCTTGCAGACTTTTCAGACGACGAGTAAGGTGCCTTACGTCGTGGTTCTATACTCAGTGATGCCATTGGAGTTGATGGACTCGCTTATCTTCCAAGCCTTCCGCTGTTATCGTTATTAGATGGCCTTAAGCCATATTTATTGTAGTAAGTTCTCTTTTGAGACATTCGATGTAATAAGTGTGTGATTGCTACTCTGTTATAAATCCTTCAAGTAATCGTGGTGTGTCAAGATTATCGATCCAGTGGATGACAACGATGCACGTAGATCGACTGTTTGAGGTCCTGGTCGCTACAAGATGGTATCAGAGCACACGCTGACTGTAGGACACGACCACTAAGCTAAAGCCCTAGATCACTACTCTTTCTTCTCATTTCTGACTCCTCATCTTTTCTACTCTTTTAGGATGGTGGATGCAAGGAACAAGTTCACACAACCGGATGAAGACACACCCTTTGGATGCCACTTGAAGGAAGTCACTAGATACCTGAACATCGGAGTACCAAGCTTCAGCGGGACCTACAATGCCACTTTACCCGAAGAGGAGCGCTGGATGATTCAAGTTGAAGTTCCAGGAAGGACATTCGCACCAGTCACGGAGCCCATAGAGTTTTCCTTTGATGCACCAACCTGGAGTCTAGGAAAGAGCATGGCAGCCCACATCACCATGGGACGTATTGGAGAAGTTTACCACAATGATCTCAAGGATACTATCTACCAGATTTGTGGGCGCCGAGATGAGCAATGAGAGATGATCAACACCTGGAGGGATAGATCCATCGCAGTATATATCCAGGAGCTAAACCAGCACATCCGACGTCAGGAGAATCAGATGTGCGCAGGCATGGAGGATCTGTAGAAGGCCTTGACCAAGATCAAGGAGCTAGAAGAAGAACTCAAGGCTACACGTGAAGATTACATGGAAGAAATTGAAGTACTAGTGGAGAAGAATGACCACTTAACCAGGAAGCTAGGAGTTTTCATGGGAGACCCCGCGCCAGGAGGAAATGACGACGATTCCACTTGCCTGAATAACTATATCATCATCGACGACACCGACTCAGATCCCGACGATAGCGATGATGACTATGTTGATGAAGCTGGAGCAGATATCATGGAGTCTTCATCGGAGCAGTTTTTCTAGTTGACCACCATAACAATAGTAAAATTCCCCCATTGTATTTAGTTTTAGTCCAAGCACTTTTGAAACGATAGTTAGACCGTTGTATGCCCTTCTTTGAATTGATTGGAGTGATATTGATTGCATTTGTCTCATGTGCATATGGGTAGTGCTTTCTCACTAGACCTCATTCTATTCTATATTCTCATCTCCTCCAACACCCTCAGTTGCCTCTGAGACGCGACACCGGATTTGTTTTTCCACCGGAGATCACTCAGTTGATTCAGTAGCAGAATGCTTTGATTCAAACACTGGTACAGAACCAAGGCAACAACAACAACAACAAGAACAACCCACCACCACCACCACCACCTATGGACCATTTAACTCGTTTCTTGAGGCTAAATCCCCTGGTGTTTTCCAGTAGCACCGAGCCGATTGTTGCAGATGATTGGCTCTGCAAGGTTGGAAGGGAGCTGACCACTTCAGGATGCACAAATGCGGAGAGAGTGCATTTTGCCGCACATCAGCTTGATGGACCCGCAGCATCATGGTGGGAGAATTACACAGCCACACACCCTATTGACACCGTCACATGGGATCAGTTTCAGCAAGCTTTTCAGATCGCACACGCTTTCAGCAGGAGCTATGGCCATGAAGAAGCGTGAGTTTCGCAACTTACGCCAAGGAGGACGCACTGTAAGCCAGTATGTGGAGGACTTTAGTAAGTTAGCACATTATGCCCCAGATGACGTTGCTACAGATGCAGCTAAGCAGGAGAAGTTTCTGGAAGGACTTAATGATGAGCTGAGCATGTAGTCGATGGTAGCCACTTTCAATAACTACCAGGAGTTGGTAGATCGTGCTCTTATGATTGAACGGAAGCAGCAACAGATTGATAACCGCAAGAGGAAGTATGGACAGGGGAAGTACAATTGTGGAGCTCAGCAGAAGCTACGCTTTACCCCAAAACTGGGAGGACAATTTCAGCATACCCATGGAGGAGGTAGCTCGCACAATCATAATGGTTCCAAGAATGGAAACAGGAATGGAGGAAGCAATGGACAAAACCGCACCAACCCGTCAACCTCAGCCAAGAGAGACATGAGCCAAGTCACTTGCTTTAAGTGTCAGAAGACTGGACATTATGCAAATGAATGTCCTGAAGCCCAGAATGGAAATGGCAATGGAAGTTCAGGGAAGAAGCCGAACCCTTTCAACAGGGGACAGGTGAACCACGTTACCGTGGAGGAGGTTGAAGCTTCACCAGATGCGATAATAGGTAAGTTTTGGTTAAGACATTTATTGCGCTTGTTCTTTTATATCGGTGCATCACATTCATACATATCAAGGGGATTTGTGGATAAGTATAAATTGCCAACCCAAGCCCTTAGATCACCCATGTTAGTAACTTCGCCTGGAGCAGAATATATGGCCAGTTTGTGGTGTCATCGATTACCATTAAGGATTGGTAACTATGTGTTTCCCTCGGACCTAATAGTTTTGGAATCGCAAGGATTGGATGTGATATTAGGCATGGATTGGTTATCAAGGTATGGAGGGAACATTGATTGCGCATGTAAGTCAATTTTGCTTACCACCCCGGAAGGAAAAAGGATCAAGTATGTGTCACGGCATGAGTCGAGGAGGACACAAGTAAATTCCTTATCAGGAGTTGTGCATGAGGAATTACCAGCGGTGAAGGATTACCCGGATGTATTTCTAGAAGAGTTGCCAGGCATGCCACCGGATAGAGACATTGAGTTTTTGATTGAGCTATTGCCAGGCACAGGGCCGATATCAAAGAGACCGTACCGGATGCCCGCACAAGATTTGGAAGAAATTTAGAAGCAGATTAAGGAGTTCTTTGGATAAAGGTTTTATTCGCCCAAGTTCTTCGCCTTTGGGGATCGCCAAAGATTTCTAGTGAAAAAGAAGGATGGATCATTGAGAATGGTTGTTGATTATCGTGGATTGAATGAAGTGACCATTAAGAATAAGTACCCATTGCCGATGATCAATGACTTGTTTGACCAATTGCAAGGAGCTAAGGTATTTTCCAAGATCGATTTGCGATCAGGATACCATCAGCTAAAGATTCGAGAGCAAGATATACCTAAGACGGCTTTTACCACTGTGCACGGGCTGTATGAGTATACCATTATGTCATTTAATGACTAACGCACCTGCCTATTTCATGAACAGGATGAACAAAGTGTTTATGGAGTTTTTGGATAAGTTCGTCATGGTGTTCATTGATGATATTTTGGTCTACTCAAAGAATGAAGAAGAGCATCAGGAGCATTTGCATTTAGTACTTGAGAAGCTCACAGAACATCAGCTATATGCCAAGTTCAGCAAATGTGAGTTCTGTTTGAAGGAAGTTGGATTTCTCGGACATGTTATATCCGGAGAAGGAATAGAGTAGATCCCACTAAAGTTGTCACTGTGACAAACTGGGAAGCACCAACCACTGTTGGAGAGATCCGGAGTTTTCTTCGACTGGCAGGACACTACTGGAGATTCATTGAGAATTTCTCGAGGATTGCGAAGCCTATGATGGAGTTATTAAAGAAAGATACCAAGTTCAATTGGAATGAGGAATGTGAGGCTAGTTTCCAAGAGTTGAAGAAACGATTGGTTACATCACCAGTGTTGATTCTGCCAGATCAGCGCAAGGATTATGAGGTGTATTGCGATGCTTCACGTCGAGGACTTGGAGCAGTGCTTATGCAGGAGGGAAGAGTTGTTTTGTATGCTTCACGACATCTTAAGCCTCATGAGTTAAATTATGCTACACATGATTTGGAGTTAGCAGCCGTAGTGCACGCATTGAAGACTTGGAGACATTTTATCATTGGAAACCACTGTGAGGTGTACACGGATCACAAGAGTTTGAAATACATTTTCACACAGAAGGAGTTGAATCTCAGGCAAAGGAGATGGTTGGGGCTCATAAAGGATTATGATATGAGATTGCATTATCATCCCGGAAAGGCTAACGTAGTAGCAGATGCGTTGAGCCGCAAGAGCCATGTCAACACACTAATGGCCGGAGGGTTACCAAAGGAGTTAGCCGAGGAATTTCGAGAGCTATGTTTGGAGATAGTTCCGAGAGGCTATGTAGCAGCATTGGAGATACAGTCTACGTTGATGGATAAGATCAGAGAAGCTCAGAAGACTGATAAGGAGATTGCCTCTATAATGGAGAAAATGAGCAAGGGAAAAGCTAAGGGATTTCGTGAGGATGAGCATGATGCCCTATGGTTTGAGGACCGCATTTATGTGCCTAATGATCCGGAGATCAGGAAGTTGATTTTGCAAGAGGCTCATGATTCGCCGTACTCGATTCACCCAGGAAATACCAAGATGTATCTGGATTTGAAGGACACTTTCTAGTGGACCGGTATGAAGAAAGATATTGCGGAGTATGTAGCAGTTTGTGATGTATGTCAGAGAGTGAAGGCAGAACATCAGAAGCCAGCAGGTTTGTTACAGCCATTGCCGATACCCGAGTGGAAGTGGGAAAAATTAGGCATGGATTTTATCACTGGATTACCTAGGACCTGTTCAGGCTATGACTCGATTTGGGTTGTAGTCGATCGTTTGATGAAGGTAGCTCATTCCATCCCAGTGAAGACCACCTACAGCAGTGCCAAGTTGGCTAAGATATACATGACCAGGATCGTATGTCTGCATGGAGTTCCGAGGAGTATCGTATCAGATAGAGGAACCCAGTTTACCTCAAAGTTTTTGAATCAGTTGCACGAAACTTTGGGTACCAGGCTAGAGTTCAGTACAGCTTTTCATCTGCAGATAGATGGACAGACCGAGAGAGTCAATCAGATTTTGGAGGATATGCTGAGAGCTTGTGCGCTGGATTATGGATCAAGTTGGGATGACAACTTGCCATATGCGGAGTTTTCTTATAACAACAGCTATCAAACCAGTTTGAAGATGGCCCCTTTCGAAGCCTTGTACGGAAGGAGGTGCAGAACCCCGCTGTTGTGGGATGAAGTTGGAGAACGCCAGTTGTTTGGACCAGATTTGATTAAGGAATCTGAACAGAAGGTGAAGTTGATTCACGATAGACTCAAGGTAGCCCAGTCTAGGCAGAAGAGTTATGCGGATTCAAAATGCAAGGAGACAGTTTTCAAAGTCGGAGATAGAGTTTATCTTCGAGTATCACCACTTCGAGGAGTTAAGCGCTTTGGAGTTAAAGGAAAATTAGCGCCACGTTTTGTGGGGCCATACAGAGTTTTGGAGCGCACGGGAGAAGTTGCTTACAAGTTGGAATTGCCCGAAGGATTGTCAGGAGTTCACGACGTATTCCACGCTCCCAGTTGAAGAAGTGCCACGCAGAGATGGCTGATATACCTCTGAGAGATACCATGCCGCTGGAAGCTATTCAGTTGGGTAATGATTTGACTTACGAGGAGAAACCAGTCAAAATTCTAGAGTATGCCAGCAGAGTCACCCGCAACAAGGTTATTAAGTTTTGCAAAGTTCAGTGGAGCCACCACACCGAGGATGAAGCCACACAGGAGCGAGAGGAAGATCTGCTGAAGGACCACCCTCACCTATTTTCTAGCCAACCCGAATCTCGAGGGCGAGATTCTTCTTAAGTGGGGTAGGTTTGTAACATCCCAAATTTTCAATTTGGAATGTTATACATAGATCATCACTTGCATATCATATTTTATTGCATTTTGGCTCGATCCTAGAAATTTCACGCAACTCAAGGACCCACGGAGAGAGTTGGAGATTTCGTTATTTTCATATTTGAGTTTTCTCAAATTTTGAAAATAGGATCATTTGATTTTATTTATTTTATCTTCAATTATTTCAACTATGAAAATATGAGAGAGGGAATAAAATGACTTTCCCAAAATAAAGGTATATTGAAGATTTAATAAAAAAATCAAATAAGATTTTATTTGGAGTTTTTCGCTATTTTATTTGAATTTAGGAAAAATGCGCGTTTTTAAAAATTGCAATTAGGCCCCAAATAAATGTTCATCTTGTCCGGCTTGATTTTAGAAGCCGGAGAAAATTTATTTCAGGATTTTTGGAGTCCGTTTAGTATTTCTTTCGTTAGATTTTCTGCGCGTAATTTTTTTGGAGTCCGGAGCCGCCGCCGCCGCCGAGGTTGACCCGCTGCCGGTTTTTTTTAAACCGTTCGGTTTTTGCCGGTTTTGTTCGGTTTTTTTAGATCCGTTTTTTATTTAGATCTTTTTTTTTCGGTTTAAGTTATTTAGCGAGCGTTCGCTCGTTCGTTCGTTTTAACAAACGCATTCATCGTTTAGATCCAGATAACGAACGTTCGTTCGTTAATCTGTTCGTCATTTTTATTTTCCTCGGATTTATTTCGTGATTTTTCTGATCGCGATTTCTGATCCGATTTTTGATCTAGTATAACTTTTTGCTCGTTTATCGGAATCAGGCGATTCAAGCGCCTAGAGTTTCGTCTCGAAACCATCTTTCCGATTAATCAACTCAAACAAGTTTTTGCTACTGTAAAATTTGACTTAGGTCCAGATTAGTAAAACGAAGCCTGTTTCTTTCGCAGTTTGACGTTCGTTGCTTCGTCCGATTTGATTCTTTTTACAAACCAGAGTTCTTAAGTTGAACTTTCTGTTTAGATCTTTCATTTGAGTTTTACCTGTGCATTAGATGAGTACTTATTGTGTGCTTGTTTGTTTGCGATAGAGTACCCGAAGTGCGCCGCTTGCTACTTTGAATCTCTAGGTTTCGCGGATCATCAGCAAGGCAAGTAACAATTTGATCATATCCCTTTACTACCCAGTTTTATGCATTAGATCAATCCTCAAACATTGCATGATTACGATCTAATTAAATTTTGTTTTTTTGGAAAGTAGATGACGTAGTACCTATTACCTGTTTTATTAACAAATCCTTGGGAGTTACTTCTACGTTTGCTTATATTGCCATGTTATGCCAGTAGACGTGGATTGGGTGAGTGTATCCATGACAGATGTGAGTTTGTTAATTAATGGTTTACTTAAGGTGGCAACTTAAACACACATCTGGGTGGATTGAGGTACCTAGGTATTCCAGATTACTGCTTTCTTTTGGACCGCCACCCGTGCTCAAAGGGATCATGAGATTATTGATGCTAGAAACTTCCGTGTGCAGCCACAAGCTACTATGGGCTCTAGCATAGTTGACTAAGTCGTGTGAGCTCTTACAGTGGTAGACTAGCTGATGTAGGGGATGTAGGTTGGTACGGTCTACCAGTTCGTAAGGTGCTAGGGCTTCTGAAAGACTATGTCTCAGTCATCCGTTTCTCAAACATCATGTAGTGCGAGAAATCAAATGGAGGAGATCGAGTCTTGTGGGGAAAAGTGCACAAACCTCTGCAGAGTGTATCAAACTAATCATGGTTAGTCGTGTCCCTGCTCGGACATCTTGAGTATCTAGTACTTGGATTATCATGTGAATCTCATATGTTACTTTAATTAATATTGTTGGGTTTTTAATGATGATGCTTAATTGGGATTGAGAATGCTGTCAACCATTCTCAATGTTTAACAACCACCATGATAGTTAAATAAAATTTATTCCTTTGCAGTAGGGAAAAATTGGCTTTACGCAAAATTGTAACCATAGAGCTTTCCACCAGCCATATATGCATGTAGTATAGCATTACTCTTTCATATTGATCTATATGTGTTACATTGCCAGCATATTCCATGTGGTGACCCGTTTTCGGGCTGCAACGTTCATGTTGTAGACTTCTCAGACGATGAGTAAGGTGCCTTAGGTCGTGGTTCTATACTCAATGATGTCGTTGGAGTTGATGGACTCGCTTATCTTCCAAGCCTTCCGTTGTTATCGTTATTAGATGGCCTTAAGCCATATATATTGTAATAAGTTCTCTTTTGAGACATTCGATTTAATAAGTGTGTGATTGCTACTATGTTATAAATCCTTCAAGTACTGTGCATGTCAGCATTACTGATCCAGGGATGACACTGATGCACAGGGATCAGACTGTTTGAGGTCTGGTCGCTACATAATGATCTTTCTTAGTAGCCTTATTTAGTTTGCAAAAATCAATTACCATCCTATAACCTGTAATAATTCTTTGTGGAATCAATTCATATTTATCATTAGGAACAAAAGTAATACCTCCCTTCTTAGGGACACAATGAACAGGACTTACCCACTGACTATCAGCAACGGGATAAATTATACCTGCCTCTAGAAGCTTTAGTATTTCTTTTCTCACCACTTCTTTCATTTTGGGATTCAAACGTCGTTGAGGATCACGAACTGGTTTGGCATCTGCCTCCAAATTTATTTTCTGTTGACATAGAGTGGGACTAATGCCCTTAAGATCATCAAGAGTATATCCAATAGCAGCGTGGTGCTTCTTCATAGTGTTCAATAATCTTTCTTCTTCATGCTCTGAAAGGTTAGCACTAATAATAAAAGGATATATCTTCTTTTCATCAAGATAAGCATATTTAAGATTATCAGGCAACAGTTTAAGCTCAAACAGGGGATCACTCTTAGGTGGAGGGGGGTCCCCTAGGATTTCAACAGGCAAATTGTGTTTCAGAATAGGTTCCTGTTTAAAGAATATTTCATCTATTTCCCTTCTTTCATTCACAAACATATCATTTTCATGGTCTAGCAAATAGTGTTCCAAAGGATCACTAGGAGGTACGACAATAGAAGCAAGACCAATAATTTCATCCTTACTAGGTAATTCTTCTTCACGATGTTGTTTACTAAATTTAGAGAAATTAAACTCATGAACCATATCATCCAAGCCAATAGTAACAACATTCTTTTCGCAATCTATCCTAGCATTAACAGTGTTCAAGAAGGGTCTACCAAATAGAATGGGACAAAAGATATCTTGTGGGGAACTGAGAACAAGTATATCAGCAGGATATTTTGTTTTCCCACACAAAACTTCAACATCTCTAACAATTCCCATTGCTGAAATTGTATCCTTATTGGCAAGTTTAATTGTGACATCAATATCATCTAACTCAGCAGGTGCAATTTCATGCTTAATTTCCTTATACAAGTCATAAGGTATAACACTAGCACTAGCACCCATATCACATAAGCCATGATAACAATGATCTCCTATTTTAACAGAAATAACAAGCACGCCTACCACAGTTCTATCTTTATCTTTAGCACAAGGTTTAGCAATTCTAGCAGTTTCACCGCAGAACTGAATAACATGCCCATCAATATTATCAGACAAGAGATCTTTGACAATAGCAATATTAGGTTCAACTTTAACTTGCTCAGGAGGTGTATGAGTTCTAATATTGCTTTTACGAACAACAGTTGAAGCTTTAGCATGATCCTTTATTCTAACAGGGAAGGGTGGTTTCTCATCATAATAAGTAGGAACAATAGGATCATTATAAGTGATAGTCTTTTCTTCGACTTTAATAGGTGCAGCTACTTTTACTTCTATGGGAGGATGATATTTAAACCACTTCTCCTTAGGGAGATCAACATAAGTAGCAAAAGATTCATAAAAAGAAGCTACTATCTCAGAGTCAAGTCCATATTTAGTGCTAAACTTACGGAAAATATCGGTATCCATAAAAGATTTAACACAATCAAACTTAGGTGTCATACCTGACTCCTTACCTTCGTCGAGATCCCAATCTTCAGAGTTGTGTTTAATCTATCCAATAAATCCCATTTAAATTCAATAGTCTTCATCATAAAAGAGCCAGCACAAGAAGTATCGAGCATGGTGCGATTATTTTCAGAAAGCCGAGCATAAAGATTTTGAATAGTTGTTTCTCTTGGAAGCTCATGATTGGGGCATGAATATAACATTGATTTAAGCCTCCCCCAAGCTTGACCGATGCTTTCTCCTTCGCGAGGCCAAACATTATATATATAATTGCAATCACGATGAACAAGATGCATAGGGTAATACTTTTGATGAAATTCCAGTTTCAATCTTCTATAGTTCCATGATCTCGTATCATCACATAGCCTATACCATGTCAATGCGTATCACTTCAAAGATAAAGGGAAGACCTTCTTCTTAGCAACATCATCGGGTATACCTGCAAGCTTAAATAATCCACAAACTTCATCCACATATATTAGGTGCTCATCAGGATGCTTTGTTCCATCTCCTGTAAAAGGATTAGCTAGCAGTTTTTCTATCATACCCGAAGGAAATTCGAAAGGAATTTCATTTTCAATAGGTTCAGTAGGTTGAGGAGCAACTCTTTGCTCTACTGGTCAGGCTGAAGATACCACGAACAAGCCCCTCAGAGGATTACTTTCCATAGTAACAAGTGACAGTAAATTTCAGCACACTATATAAATTTTCCTTACCAAATTCCACCTACCAAAGACGCCGGCAACGGCGCCAGAAAAGAGTCTTGATGACCCACAAGTATAGGGGGTCTATCGTAGTCCTTTCAATAAGTAAGAGTGTCGAACCCAACGAGGAGCAGAAGGAAATGATAAGCGGTTTTCAGCAAGGTATTCTCTGCAAGTACTGAAATAAGTAGTAACAGATAGTTTTGTGATAAGATAAATTGTAACGAGCAACAAGTAACAAAAGTAAATAAAGTGCAGCAAGGTGGCCCCATCCTTTTGTAGAAAAGGACAAGCCTGGACAAACTCTTATAATAGGAAAAGCGCTCCCGAGGATGCATGGGAATATCGTCAAGCTAGTTTTCATCACGTTCATATGATTCGCGTTCGGTACTTTGATAATTTGATATGTGGGTGGACCGGTGCTTGGGTGCTCTTATTACTTGAACAAACATCCCACTTATGATTAACCTCTATTGCAAGCATCATAACTACAACAAAAGTATTAAGGTAAACCTAACCATAGCATGAAACATATGGATCCAAATCAGCCCCTTACGAAGCAACGCATAAACTAGGGTTTAAGCTTACATCACTCTAGCAACCCATCATCTACTTATTACTTCCCAATGCCTTCCTCTAGGCCCAAATAATGGTGAAGTATTATGTAGTCGACGTTCACATAACACCACTAGAGGCTACACAACATACATCTCATCAAAATATCGAATGAATACCAAATTCACATGACTACTAATAGCAAGACTTCTCCCATGTCCTCAGGAACAAACGTAACTACTCACAAAGCATATTCATGTTCATAATCAGAGGGTAATAATATGCATAAAGGACCTGAACATATGATCTTCCACCAAATAAACCAACTAGCATCAACTACAAGGAGTAATCAACACTACTAGCAACCTACCGCACCAATCCGGACTTGGAGACAAGAATTGGATACAAGAGATGAACTAGGGTTTTGAGAGATGGTGCTTTGGTGAAGATGTTGATGGAGATTACCCTCTCCCTATGAGAGGAGGCGTTGGTGATGACGATGGCGATGATTTCCCCCCTCCGGAGGGAAGTATCCCAGCAGAACAGCTCTGTCGGAGCCCTAGATTTGTTCCGCCAAGGTTCCGCCTCGTGGCGGCGGAGTTTCGTCCCGAAAGGTTGCTTCTTGTTTTTTCCTTGACGAAAGACCTCATATAGCAGAAGATGGGCATCAGAGAGCCACCAGGGGGCCCACGAGGCAGGGGGGCGCGCCCCCCACCCTCATGGACAGGGTGTGGCCTCCCTGGTCTTCATCTTTGGCGAGGATTTTTTATTATTTATTATAAGATATTCCGTGGAGTTTCAGGACCTTTAGAGTTGTGCAGAATAGGTCTCTAATATTTGCTCCTTTTCTAGCCGTAATTCCATTACGGCATTCTCCCTCCTTATGTAAACCTTGTAAAATAAGAGAGAATAGTCATAAGTATTGTGAGATAATGTGAAGTAACAGCCCATAATGCAATAAATATCGATATAAAAGCATGATGCAAAATGGACGTATCAGTCGACAAACCCTAAATGATAAAAGCTTAGCTTTTAGGATGCCTCGGTGTCGACTAACCATAAATGATGAGACCATGATAATTCCTCACAAACCAACCCTTAAATAACACTGAGCCATTATGCCGTCACCCTTGAAGCCTTGCGGCCATTTGCAGCCCTTAGCTTGTTCATTCTGTAGATTTCCAAAATTTAGTTTTGTACCGCACACCGAAGCCCCAAGAAAGAAAACTGCAATCTGAAACAGATGATCAATGTTTAGCCCTTGGATTAGTTTAGTATTTTTCACACACTCAGACACCCTTGCTTGCCATGTGTGTGAGGGAGATAGTGAGAGGAGACAAGAAGAAGGGGGTTAGGAAGGGACTTGGACCTTAGCAACAACACACTAACAGGTTCCATCCCAAAACACCTAGGCAATATCACAAACATCTCTCAATTGTTCCTTGACAATAACCAACTTTTTGGCGACATTCATCGAGAATTAGGTTATTTGGTCAACTTAGATATCTTGTTCCTTGACAATAACCAACTTTTTGACCAAACTTTTTTCCTATTTAGAGCGAAACATGGCCCACAACGATGAGGCCGGTGGTTCGGGCAAGGCATTCTGGGAGTTGTCCCAGGAGATGGACGAAGAACCTCACTGCTATGAGGTTGCCGCGGAAGAAACCAATCTTGACTACACAACCCCTAGTGGCATCGGGGATGACACCACTAATGGTGCCGCCGAGGATCCCACCACTGATGATGGCAGCGCACGCACAGATGGCAGTCAACCGAAGAGGCAACAGAAGGACCGGCGCCCGAACGTGCTCGGCACCGTCAAGGAGGAATTTACTGAAGTGTCCTCCGAGGGGCATCCAACGGCGCCCAAAGAATTAGTCAAGGGGTACGCGGGACAGCTCGGGTGCATTCTCCGGAGCACCGTCTCGATCAACACCGAGAACCTAAGGCATCGTGACCGAGGGAATTTGTGCAACCTTCTCTTCATGAAGCTACACGAATGACACAAGTTCCCCGGTGACTTCGCAAACACACGCCTCTCAGGGAATAAAGTGAACAGTGCCGCCCTCACGAAGATGAGCACGGCCCTGGCTACTTGGAGAGCCATGGTGAAGAGAATGGTTGAAAAAGGTGATAGTTATGAGAAGATCATGGAGAAAAATCCTTCGATCAGCAAAGCTGACTACCTGGAGTTCAAGATCAAGTGCAAGAGCAACGCAACCGAGGAATCAAGCCAGTGGGGGAAAGATATGCGGGACTTGAACTTAGGGGTCCACAAACTTCGGTCCGGCGGTTCTGAGTGGCGGAACCTATATGGGACAAGGAGGACGCGGAGCGTGCCGAGCAAGGCCTACCGCCCCTCTTCGAGAAATACCGTGACAAGCAGACCAGGAACTATGTCAGGGCCCGGTACAAGATTGACCCGGTAACCAAAGAGCGTACCATGGATCCGAAGACCAAGGCGCTTGAGCGTGTTCTGGAATGGAATACACCCCCGCGTAATTAGCTCCATGTAGCGACCCGACCTCAGACGGTCAAGCCTCTGTGTTACTGTGCCATCCCTGGATCAGTATGCTGGCACACACAGTACATCAATGTATATATCAAAGTGCAATCACATGCATAAATACCGTAAAACTGATATATACCTCATAATACTCAGCGGAAACAAATCAAACGGGTGTGGAGTCCCATCAACGCCATCGGCAGGTTGAGTGTAGACCGTAACCTGTAAGTGACTCTTACTCGTCGAGGAAATATCTGCAACATGATACGTTGCAGCCGTGTAGGTCGATTACATTGAATGTACCGCAAGATCACAACATGAATAAACAGATGATAAAACTATACTATATGCAATATGGCTTTATGGCTCTGTATCTGAATTTTGTTTGCGTAAATGCTGATTTTATTTTACCTACATCAAAGGAATAGAATGAAGTCTGTACTAAGGAGTTTTCTATCATGACATGGTTCCGCCAACCGATGTCTCATACACAAAAAATTCATCATATGTTGACCACAATTAAGTTATAAATACGGTGTTGAGAGTTCCGATATAGATCCAAGTCCAGATGATCAAATTGCCCGTAATCGGGACACGGCTAATCGATTAGGTTATAACCCTCTGCAGAGGTTTGTACACTTTACCCGCAAGATTCGATCCCTCTCTTTACGTTCTCGCACTTGAGTGTTTGAGAACAAGATGACCGAAACATGGTCTTCCAAAGAGTTCCTCGACCACTGTCCGGTACTCATCCCATCCTACCGTAGTTCTACATCTGCTAGTACCGTCCCAGCCAGAGTCACCACTAAGGTCAACCAAGCGAGCCCATAATGACTTGCGGTTGCACGGGTAAGCTTCCGGGCATGAAGTATTCTTCCGTCTCTTTGAGTCTGGGTGAAGCTTTCCGCAAGATGTCATGGCGCTTCTCCATGCATCCCGGCCAACCACTGGGTTCTCCAGGTGCCCGTCAACCGTCCTTCACCCAAAGAGTGTGTATTGAATTCTGTCTCGAGTCTTGAAGTCTTGAGGCCTTGAAGATGCAGTCCTTGCAGCTTTCATCATGGAGTTGTCGTCATTGGCGTAGAGTCCTCCTTCTTCACACCACTCTCGAACACTCATACCAAACCCGTCTACTATAGCGTAGCATTAAAATAAAATATCGTCCCGGGCTTGGTAACAGGGTGATGGGTTCCTACCTCATGCATACTACTCAACTACAAGAATTTCAATATCACTACGAGGGGTGGTTGCAAAGATGTCACTAAATGCAATAAAATATAGGTATGAAAGCATGGTCAAAGTGAACTTGCTCGGTAATACTTGATGAAGATAACAACGTCGAGGAAAATGACTTGGTAGAACTAATCGTCACTCCGTTGAAAATCTATATAGTCAACATAGCATTCACATAAGCAAACATCCTAGCAAACAATTTTAGCACTTTCGAATTAACAATCAAAACAGCAAGGAAAATCGATAATAAAACTCAAACAAAATCAAAAGAAACTTCAAATAAAACTACAAAGAAAAACTACTAACGAAGATCTATGACTTTGCTACAAACATCTAATATAGTTTTGCCGTAAGTAAAAACTTAACAACAGTTAAAATACTAAACTAATAAATTAACAGAAAATAAAATGTAAAATAACTAATTTAACAGAAAGTATTTTTTCCATAAAATTTTATTTGCAAAAGAAACAAATAAAAAGCTTTTATAAAACTCTAACTATGACCTATAGAAGGTTTCATACAAAACTAAGGAAAATAAAGTTTTTTAAATAAAAATAAAATTTTTCCTGTTGTCTAACAGAAACACAACTAATTTCGTCAAAAGTGACAAAAATAAATAATTTAAAACTAATAAAAACAATAAAGAAAAAGCTAAAACAGAACTAATACTAAAACAGTACTGTTTTGCTAAAAACCTAATTTAAATTAACCTAGAAATAAAATACTAAATACTACTGGATAAACAAAGGTCCTAGAGACCAGGAGCAAAAAGAATTAATTAAAAACCTATTTTTAAACTCCCGGAATAAGCAAAACAAGCTTTAATTCAAATCTGATCTAACTCAATTTTTATAAATCCAAACATAGACAAATTATATATTTTTGGAAACTACAAGAAAATTGTGATCTAACGCATAAAAGGAATCAGCATCATTGGACTTCTAGATCGAAAGTTATAAGCTAAACAAGAACGGAACTAAATCTGTTACGGAAATAAATCTGAAAACGAAAAAAACAACAAGGGAGTTACACATCGTGAGGCAGAGATGGCAGGAAGGAGACGGCGATGTGGAGGGCTGCTCGGCGAGGGGCGCGGGCGCCGGCGCGGGGGGGGGGGGCGGAGGAGGGGGTCGGCGCTAGGGGAGGTGGCGCTGGGCGATGGGGAGGTTCCAGGAGAACTCCTGGTGAGCGTTTCTAGGCAGGAAAAGGAGAACAGTGGCGAGGTGGCTACGGGCAGGGAGGGGGCGTGGTGATGGGAAAAATGGAAGGAGAGGGAGGGGGTTTTATAGGCGGTCTCGGGAGGCGCTGGGATGGAAAGACGAGGGAGATCGGGAAGGTGGAGATTCCTGTCTCCATGGATATGGAAAGCTTCAGAACGTGAGAGGAAACAGAGGAAGGAGATGATCTCTTGTTGGGCTAGAATAGGAAAGTGCTTAATGGGCCAGCAGGTTTTTCCTAATAAAAACGATTCCATTCCTATTTTTAAAATTAGGAAACTAAAACAATAAAAAGGAAATCAAATCAATTCGGAATAAAGGGTTTTTATATACTAAAATTATCAGAAAAATAAAATGTAGATGATGAGCATTATTCCACGGCCAAAATAAAAACTTAAAAATGTTTTTC
Organism: Aegilops bicornis; assembly: GCA_021605145.1. Lineage (NCBI taxonomy): Eukaryota > Viridiplantae > Streptophyta > Magnoliopsida > Poales > Poaceae > Aegilops > Aegilops bicornis. The sequence goes on from CM038669.1 coordinate 395,718,805, forward strand.
AGAAAATCCCTAAAGGCTTTATTTCTTTTTGCAAATAATTTTAAATAAAAACTTTGGTTTTTCTTGGCTCAAATATTTTCAAAAATGCCCCTGATTTTGGAGGGTCATTTTCCTCCGCTCTTTCTTGCTTGCAAGAATTTATTTTCGAGGTATTTCTCGGGGAAGAAAAATAGAGAAGCAAGTGCAAATATTTGAAAGAATTAAATTGCAAAACTCCGTTCAAATTCTTTATAGTTGAAGAAGTCATGTCATCTTCTCTCATTGATTTTAATAGGATGAATTTGAATTTACGGAGAAGGGAAAGTCATTTTATTCCCTCTCATTCAAAAGTTTTTGAAAAGGTTCAAATTTCACTCAAGTTTAATTCACTCAAGCAAACAAACAAACAATTCAATTAATTATACTAACATTCCAAAATTTGGGATGTTACAAACCTACCACACTTAGAATGAATCTCGTCCTCGAGATTGAAGAGGCTAACAAGAAAAGGTTAGGGGTTGGGGTCTTCTAGCAAATGTCTTGGTCGAGAAAAGGTCAGGGTGCTACCACACTTAAAAACAAGGTCATGGTTCCAATAAACTCAGATATTTCCTCTGGAGGGCTGACAATGTATGTCTCTTCACATATCTTACAATAGCTCCTTCATTAAAGCTCTTACATCGAAGCATAGAGTTTTCCTCAAAAGCTTGGGTCGGTTCGTCAAAGTTGAAGTTCGTCCGAGACTGGATCTTCTTAGCTGATGGGTCATGTCCATTCTAAACAACTATCGAAACACTCATGGTGGTCTACAATTTATGGTTTTCTCCTGCAGAAAACGGGTGCAGGTTGAACTTCACCGTATATCCTACGATTGGCAACGGTTTGCTGTAAAGGATTCCATCGTACTACCATTCTATGGTTTTATGGCTTATCGTGTCGACACTCTTCTAAGGTTTTCAAGGCTCTCGATTTTCCATCAACATATGATAGTTCATGATAGAAGTCTCGGTATGGTGGCCAATCCATCCCGTAATTGAATCATTACCACATACGTAAATATAGAATCACGTATCATAACACTTGGGCATACTCACAAGCATTGCAGACTTTCTCTTGTTGACGAACTGAGTTCGTATAAATCCATGGTTTTACGCAAGCCAAGCAAAACATCTATCGTTACTTCACTACTCTCGGGTTTTTGCGTAACCTCCTCTGAAACGTAAGCTGATTGGATCTTGATTCTTCCAAATTTATTCCTTTATCGAGGGTTACATACATTTCCTTTTCAAAATCACGGGCTGTGGGTTATGGCCCACTTCAACACTAGTGCAGCTTTAACTCATCCTTGGAGTAACTCTCTTGTTACACCTCCTTAAATCCAGTAGTACTCTGTTTCTTCATACCATCATATCAAAACAAAACTCCAACTTATTTTGTCCAGCTTCCTTCTATGGCCGTCATGAATAACACGTTTCTTTCTTCATTGCTCCTGTGGCTTTATAGAGTACTATGACCAAAAGAAGTGCACAAGTTTATCCATAAAATCTCATTATTTTCATATCAATCCTTCATTACATCCATACTCATTTTCGTAAATCCAAATTCCAAAAAGTACTTTGTTACAAATGCTGCCACCCACATGGTTTGGTATGGTCAGACATTACTTCCAACTTTATTTATTTATCCTCCTCGGGGATTCTTCAGTCCCACTGGAAGTGTGCGACATGAGCCTTGAAATCTTCAATCTTCTGTTTCATCATGGTGGTCTTGAGCTTCACCTTCATCATCTCTGCATGCACTCCGCTTAGGTATTCCTGAGTATAACGGAGTCTTGCTTCAAGTATTCTCCGATCTGGCGTATGGCTTCCATGGCTGCTTCACGAGCGACATCGAAGAAAGTTGCTTGTGGCACACGTGAGATGAAAAGTAATGCCCCATCCTCTTTGGGCAAACTCCTTTCAAGCGGTGGAGGTGTACCTCCACATACCAAAGTTCCACTCCCTTTTGCATGAAGGGTAGCCTTTGTAGACTGCATCTCCTTCAAGGTGAATATGCTTCATCATGTCCTTCAAGATCTTGGGTAATCATGATCACTTGTCGAGGTCATGATCGTTTGAGGCCCTTAAGGAAAGACTCATAAAGGGTTGTCATCTGCATGTGTAGGATAAGAGGAGTGCTCAGAACAAGGGATGTATCTCCATGGGAAGTTGCAATTGTCTCCAGAAAGGTTTGGTGTTCAATTGTCCATGGGTTCAAGATTTCGGGGTGCAGTTGAGATAGAAAGAGAAGGCAATTACCCACTCATCAACAAAATTATCGTTTGTAATGGGCCGTTCTACTATGGTTTTGTTTCTAAGTCCTCATTTCTTCAGGTCTTCAATGCTCGGGAGTTTCCAATTCCTCAGCTAGGTGTTTCTCCTCACAATGAGGGCATCCATCCTTGTGTTCCTCACAGGTGTGTCCTATTCCTCCACAAATCTTGGAGGCATAAGGTTTCTTCTTGGTCATCATGGTGCCTCCGGATGAGGCGTGATCCCAACAGGGTCTTCTTGAATTCCTCCCAAGTCTTTGCTCCATTCCATCCTCAGTATAGCTTGATGCATCTGCCACCATGTTGCAGCACTTCCTTCAAAATCTTGAAGAGCGTCACGATACTTCATTCTTCCTTGAAACCAAATTGCTCCGAAGTTATTCTCCATGTTACGAATCCATAGCTACGCCTCCATTTGAGTCTTCGGTCCAGAGAATATCAGTCCAACTTCATTCATCATCTATGGGGTTCAAGGGTTTTAAGGTGAGATGAGAGAGAGGTGGGGAGGGATATACACACAATACAAACAATAGTTTTTGAAGAAACAAGTTTTACTTTGTGGCTGTCGGAAAACATCAAACAAATGACAGCTCACACATCGTCGCATCTAACGTAAGTGTGTAACAGGGGTTTGGTCTTCTAAAGGTCAAATATTTCTTCAGGAACTTCAAATCTTGAGTCTTCAACTGTTGTAGCTTCTAATACATGGTGAAATCCTCTTTACTCTGAAGGGGTCATCGGTTCTCCGATATCAAATCCTTCTTGAGCGTCTTGATTGATCCTCCGGGTGATCAAAGGATAAGGGTATATTCTAACTATTTGAGGTGAGAGGGTCTATTTGATAAATTCAGAAAAGATGAGAAGTAAGAGTCTTTTGTAAATAAAGTTTTTGAGATATCCTGTCCTAAGGGCTTTTCCGGTTTCTAGGGTCACGTCCTACAGTCAACATGTGCTCGATACCATATACATGGCGACCCGACCTCAGACGGTCAAGCCTACGTATTCTTATGCCATCCTCGGATCGGTATCTTTGGCACACAGTACATCAATGTATATATCAAAGTGCAATCACATGCATAAATAACATAAAACTGATATATACCTCATAATACTCAGCGGAAACAAATCAAACGGGTGTGGAGTCCCATCAACGCCATCGGCAGGTTGAGTGTAGACCGTAACCCTGTACCGTGACTCTTACTCGTCGAGGAAATATCTGCAACATGATACGTTGCAGCCGTGTAGGTCAGTACATTGAATGTACCGGCAAGATCACAACATGAATAAACAGATGATAAAACTATACTATATGCAATATGGCTTTATGGCTCTGTATCTGAATTTTGTTTGCGTAAATGCTGATTTTATTTTACCTACATCAAAGGAATAGAATGAAGTCTGTACTAAGGAGTTTTCTATCATGACATGGTTCCGCCAACCGATGTCTCATAGCCCAAAAATTCATCATATGTTGCCCACAATTAAGTTATCAATCCGGTGTTGAGAGTTCCGAGATAGATCCAAGTCCAGATGCTCAAATTGTCCGTGGCAGGGACACGGCTAATCGATTAGGTTATAACCCTCTGCAGAGGTTTGTACACTTTACCAGCAAGATTCGATCCCTCTCTTTACGTTCTCGCACTTGAGTGTTTGAGAACAAGATGACCGAAACATGGTCTTCCAAAGAGTTCCTCGACCACTGTCCGGTACTCATCCCATCCTACCGTAGTTCTACATCTGCTAGTACCGTCCCAGCCCAGTCACCACTAAGGTCAACCAAGCGAGCCCATAATGACTTGCGGTTGCAGGTAAGCTTCCGGGCATGAAGTATTCTTCCGTCTCTTTGAGTCTGGGTGAAGCTTTCCGCAAGATGTCATGGCGCTTCTCCATGCATCCCGGCCAACCACTTTGGGTTCTCCAGGTGCCCGTCAACCGTCCTTCACCCAAAGAGTGTGTATTGAATTCTGTCTCGAGTCTTGAAGTCTTGAGGCCTTGAAGATGCAGATCCTTGCAGCTTTCATCATGGAGTTGTCGTCATTGACGTAGAGTCCTCCTTCTTCACACCACTCTCGAACACTCATACCAAACCCCGTCTACTATAGCGTAGCATTAAAATAAAATATCGTCCCGGGCTTGGTAACAGGGTGATGGGTTCCTACCTCATGCATACTACTCAACTACAAGAATTTCAATATCACTACTGAGGGGTGGTTGCAAAGATGTCACTAAATGCAATAAAATATAGGTATGAAAGCATGGTCAAAGTGAACTTGCTGGTAATACTTGATGAAGATAACAACGCTGTCGGAAAATGACTTGGTAGAACTAATCGTCACTCCGTTGAAAATCTATATAGTCAACATAGCATTCACATAAGCAAACATCCTAGCAAACAATTTTAGCACTCGAATTAACAATCAAAACAGCAAGGAAAATCGATAATAAAACTCAAACAAAATCAAAAGAAACTTCAAATAAAACTACAAAGAAAAACTACTAACGAAGATCTATGACTTTGCTACAAACATCTAATATAGTTTTGCCGTAAGTAAAAACTTAACAACAGTTAAAATACTAAACTAATAAATTAACAGAAAATAAAATGTAAAATAACTAATTTAACAGAAAGTATTTTTCCATAAAATTTTATTTGCAAAAGAAACAAATAAAAAGCTTTTATAAAACTCTAACTATGACCTATAGAAGGTTTCATACAAAACTAAGGAAAATAAATTTTTTTAAATAAAAATAAAATTTTTCCTGTTGTCTAACAGAAACACAACTAATTTCGTCAAAAGTGACAAAAATAAATAATTTAAAACTAATAAAAACAATAAAGAAAAAGCTAAAACAGAACTAATAATAAAACAGTACTGTTTTGCTAAAAACCTAATTTAAATTAACCTAGAAATAAAATACTAAATACTACTGGATAAACAAAGGTCCTAGAGACCAGGAGCAAAAAGAATTAATTAAAAACCTATTTTTAAACTCCCGAATAAGCAAAACAAGCTTTAATTCAAATCTGATCTAACTCAATTTTTATAAATCCAAACATAGACAAATTATATATTTTTGGAAACTACAAGAAAATTGTGATCTAACTCAAAAAGAATCAGCATCATTGGACTTCTAGATCGAAAGTTATAAGCTAAACAAGAACGGAACTAAATCTGTTACGGAAATAAATCTGAAAACGAAAAAAACAACAAGGGAGTTACCAGACGTGAGGCAGAGATGGCAGGAAGGAGGCAGCGATGTGGAGGCTGCTCGGCGAGGGGCGAGGTCGCCCGGCGAGGGTGGGGGTGGCGGAGGAGGTCGGCGCTTGGGAGGTGGCGCTGGGCGATGGGGAGGTTCCAGGAGAGCTCTGGTGAGCGTTCTAGGCAGGAAAAGGAGAAACGATGGCGAGGTGGCTACGGGCAGGGAGGCGTGGTGATGGGAAAAATGGAGCGAGGAGAGGGAGGGGTTTTATAGGCGGTCTCGGGAGGCGCTGGGATGGAAAGACGAGGGAGATCGGGAAGGTGGAGATTCCTGTCTCCATGGATATGGAAAGCTTCAGAACGTGAGAGGAAACAGAGGAAGGAGATGATCTCTTGTTGGGCTAGAATAGGAAAGTGCTTAATGGGCCAGCAGGTTTTTCCTAATAAAACGATTCCATTCCTATTTTTAAAATTAGGAAACTAAAACAATAAAAGGAAATCAAATCAATTCGGAATAAAGGGTTTTTATATACTAAAATTATCAGAAAAATAAAATGTAGATGATGAGCCTTATTCCACGGCCAAAATAAAAACTTAAAAAATGTTTTTCAGAAAATCCCTAAAGGCTTTATTTCTTTTTGCAAATAATTTTTAAATAAAAACTTTGGTTTTTCTTGGCTCAAATATTTTCAAAAATGCCCCTGATTTTGGAGGGTCATTTTCCTCCGCTCTTTCTTGCTTGCAAGAATTTATTTTCGGGTATTTCTCGGGAAGAAAAATAGAGAAGCAAGTGCAAATATTTGAAAGAATTAAATTGCAAAACTCCGTTCAAATTCTTTATAGTTGAAGAAGTCATGTCATCTTCTCTCATTGATTTTAATAGGATGAATTTGAATTTACGGAGAAGGGAAAGTCATTTTATTCCCTCTCATTCAAAAGTTTTTGAAAAGGTTCAAATTTCACTCAAGTTTAATTCACTCAAGCAAACAAACAAACAATTTAATTAATTATATTAACATTCCAAAATTTGGGATGTTACACTCCATATGGTTGCATTCTAATTAATGAAGCCAAAATTCTAAATGTTTCACGTTCCTTCCATGGGACACTGAAAGCAGTAGCGCAGGGTCGTCTCAGAGCTCCCCTTTCGACACGCCTTTAAATAGGGTGTTGAACGTAATGATAAACAAGGATAAGCTCAGTAAGCTGTCGTCAGCTGGTCGTGTGGCCGGCAAAGGCTTGTCCATGAAATGGTCGGAATACTATACCGCTGGGCGAAAGGAGAGAAAGACCAGCTCGAAAAGCCAGGAGCGCGAGGTTCAACAAGTCATGGCACAAGTGGCGCGGATTTCGGAGATGGTCGAAGAGCAAGTGCGAGACCAACTGGGAGCGACGATCACCGCCATTATACCTACCTTGGTTTCTGGGCTGCAAGCGTGGATTGTGGGCAGCCAACAGGGGTCGCCCCCGATTCCTAGCTTCACGGGCAGCAACTCGCGCAACGTGCCGGCGGCGCCATTAGTGTCTCCGGCGGAGGCGGCATTGGTGTCTCCCGCGGCGGCGCCGGCATTGCAGCTTAATGCACCCGGGTGTGGGAAGAATACGCCGGCCGGCACCTCGGCAGCAAGCGGCCCCTCCATCACTTGCACGCCCGCAGTTGGCGGTGCCTCGACATTATCCGAGCTCGACGCCATCACGGTAACTAATTAAGCCTCTCGGTCGATGACTTCATCTCCTTGCCTTTGACTAGGCATCCCTGACGCCCTACATGTTTTCGCAGGGCGCCGCCGACGTTCCATGCACTCTCCCGCACTTCGTGGATGGCAAGTTGATCGATGTCGCCAAGGCCAGAATCGTTCAACCGGGCAACCGCCTGTTCCACGGTAATCCGATGCCACCCAACGTGTATAGGGCTCAACTGGTTCGGGTGCTGCGGGGCTGTGACGACTTGTTACCTCCTTTTCGACCCCCTGGGGCCAACAAAGATGATGTGATGACCCTCAGTGCCTGCTTAAGCTGGCCCCTACTTTGGCCGAAGAGCCAGATTCGTTTGGGGGCAGGGGACAACACCGCCAGTCGTGCCGGCGCGAAGCCATAGCGAGACCACCGCAACGCGACATGCCGGACATGCATATGGCACAGGATATCTGGACATGCATATGGCACAAGATCCTGACGACGACGACGACGACGACGGTACATTTACCAACATCGATAAGTACTTCAACGAACATGGGTACGGTGACGAATTCTTGGGTCCTCCTTCTCAAGAACCCAACCCTGCAAAAGACGATCGCGATCTAGCTGGTACCGCGGAGAAACCCAATTGCAATAGGCGTCGTCTGGCATTTAGTTCTCAGGAGACGCCTCTAGCTTCCGCCTTCATTGAGCCTCAGATAGCCGAGGTGCGAAATATTATCAGCCCCAACACACTCAAGAAGGCGGTCTCTGAGAAGAACTCTATCCCATTACAGCAGAAGAAGAAGGGACGGAAAAGAAAGAGTAACAAGGGTGCGAGCCAGCCGGCACCGAGTACGATCCGTTCTTAGGATGGGCCACCTTCACCTAAGGATATCTCGAGGAGGGTGCATGTGGCAGGTAGGCTGATGCTACCGACTAATCTGCTCATTGCTGCAACCAGTGCTATGCGGAGTCTGCATGACAGTGTTCTTTCTTTGGAGAAGCGGCGTCTCTCCGAGAATGATGTGGCATACCCGGTTTTCATGGCCAAGGTGCCAGAGGGAAAGGGCTTTGTGGATAGCGCCATCGGTGGTATGATCGTCCTGCGATTTGATGACATCTTCGCTATGTTTAACCTTCATCCGCTGCACTACACCTTTGTTCGGCTATTTTCGCTGAGTAAGGAGATGGGGATCATTAGAGACAAGACCCCGGACATCGTGATAGTCGACCCCTTCTACATGCGTGCCAAGATCTTCGGCAGCGCTGGGGACCGGCAAGTCGCGAGTTCATACCTCAAAGGCGTCATTCTGGCAAACCCAGATAAGGATAACTTCCTCGTGCCTTCCTTTCCCGAGTAAGTCATCCCCTCACCGCCCCGTAACATATGATTTCATAGATTTCGATCGTTCTTTTTTTTCTAACATTCCGTGTTTTGTGCAGTGACACACATTGCACACTCATCCTCTTAAGCCCGAAATATTCCATGGCCACGTATTTCGACTCGGACCGTCAGTCGAAGAAAGACTGCACAAATATCAAGAAAGTTCTTGATGATTTTCTCCCCGGCTACGCCAAATCTGGAGGCACCTTCAGCAGGCCAATTCGTAGGTACGGCAAGCACGTGTTCACCCTGTCTGACGTTCCCCTGCGTAAAGTAGCCGCCTGGCGGTCAGAAGGATGCCTTCTACGCCCTCCATCACATGCGGGCGATCGTACGGGACCATAATCACCTTCTGCTACCAAATAATCTCAAAGATTCGGCTGCACGCTTGTTGGCAATCCAGGACGCGGACATCAGACAAGAATTCTTTCGCATCCAGTTGGAGTTTGTGGAAATCATCCATCAAGATGTCCTTCGTACCTCGGGGCAGTTCTACCTCAGATATCAACCGTCCAACAGTGAGATAGAAACAACGCTACAAATGCAGGATGACAACGCCCGTGATTTCATGACCATCACGACAGACGGTGGCTTCATCCACGCTCCGGTCCCTGAGTCGAGTCGAAAGTAGTGATGCTATGTAGTTCTGAAATATCGATTAGCTCATGTTGTAATTAAACTTTAATGAACTTGTATGTCTCTTTGCTTTGGACAGTTGTTCAACTTATATGTAATCGATGCTATTTATTAGTAGGACCATGAATCGTGCTACTAATATCTTGCTTTTCTCTTCCGTTCCTTTTGTTGCATACTTATATATTGCTTATGTATTGTCTATGAATTGCTACTAACGTTTTGTTTGTCTAGTGCATAGAGATGCCATCGTATGTCGTGTACAAGGGTAAGGTTCCCGGAGTCTATGACGACTGGGAGGAGTGTCGGAGACAGGTTCACCGTTTCAGTGCTAACAGTTACAAAGTGTACACCACTAGGGCAGAGGCGAAAGCTAGATACGCACGCTATCTAGCGGGAGAGAGGAGGGAGCGGAGGAGGAACCGGATGAAGACTAGTTTCATCCCGATGATGCTAATCATGATGACCACAACTCTCTTCTATGTGATGGTAGTTTAGATGATCGATATCGACTTGTAATGTGAAGACAAACTCGCTACTCGCGGTTTCGAGACTTGTAATGTTCTAACTTTGTTCGGTCTTTTGAATTCGGAGACTAGTATAATGAATTGTATTCGGAGACTAATCTTCTATTGTATTCGATAAATCTGCTGTTTATATGTTGTGCTGTCTATATTCTGTGCAGTAATATATTTTGTAACCTGTGCAAATATCAGAAAAGAAAAAAAATCCTAATATTCATACTAGTGGCGCACCACACTGCACTTTAGTGGTGCACTGCAATAAACACACTAGTGGTGCATTATCTAGAAGTGCACCATTAGTAACCCAGAGCACAAGGTAAATATGGCCCCCTGGGAGGCATAGTAATGGCGCACCGTTTCACATACTAAAGGCGCACTCCCTCGTGCGCCACAGTTGTCTGGTGTACTAATGGCGCACCAGGGGTGCACCATTAGTATTAGTCACTAGTGGCGTGATGATAGTGGCGCACCTGTAGTGCGCCATTAATGGCCAAAACAGGTGCGCCACTAATTAGCCTTTTCCTAGTAGTGTTGGAAGCAATGCAATCTAGACACCATATGAAAGATCCAACCAAAATCACTCTACCAAGTTATATATGTCTCATTATAAGTGGCAGTTCAACAAATTAGAGGCAATACATGTTTGAAATGATATGCAAGATGCAACCAATATTACACTGTCAACTTGAAGGTGTCTCGTCAGAAGTGATTGATGAGGCATACACAAGAAAAGTAGTTTGATGTAAGAACATGGTTAATAGAAAGACGTAGTATGTACCAAAAACAGGAAGGCATCTCATATTCACAGCTATAATGTGTTTACTAAGCAGATGCAATTTACCCTAATTAGAAGCATTACAAGGTAGACACCATATGCAACATGCAACCACATATCACACTGCCAAGTAAGAGCAAGCACCTGCGATGGTGGTGTGGGGGAATTGTGGTCATCAACTAGAGAGCTACGTTGACTATCTTCATTTAGCCTTGTTGTTTCTTGAGAATCATGTGGGGAGGATGACACTGCACTCTTTAAACGAGTAGCGCATCTCACAGTAACCTACTAGGTGACTGTCTCATCATTAGTTATTGATGAGGGATACAAAAGAGCATTAGTTTGACGTATGAACATGGTTAATAGGCATATGTAGTATGTATCAAAAACAGGAAGGCATGTCATTATCAAAGGTATAATGTGTAAAGTAAGCAGATGCAATTTAAACCAAATTGGAAGCAATACAAGCTAGACACCATATGCAACATGCAACCACATTTTACAACACGAAGTTAAAGCAAGCACCTGGGATGGTTGTGTGTGGCAATTGAGATCATCAACTGCAGAGCTACGTTTACTGTGTCCATCTGCTGACACTGCACCCTTTAGAGCGCTGAAACGCTTATTAGTGCTTATCATCGAATTACACTGGAGCAACTTCTGTCTTTTCTTTTTTGTATTCATCAACACTGTGTCAGAGTCTGAAATACCCATGCATAAAAAACAATAGTGTGAGTATGGGTGAAGTGTGTGCACAAGTAGTACAGTGTAAAGGTAGCAGATAGCAAGTTGGTGAGAAATAAATGACGGGAGACATATGATAGCTCTACAACATGCATGGCACATGAAATTACTAGATTCTAAGATTTTGAAATATGAGCACAGGGATGGCTGGGAAATGCAGATGCTCCTCCAGCACACCACAAGGTGTGGTCCTATGAAAATAACAGTCGACTGAAAACAAATAGGTCAGTCCATTTTTTCTGCACCGTCCAATGTACGAAGAACGGGCAAATCGCCTTCATCTACCTCCAGCCAGTCAGTGTTACGATCTTCCTCAAAGCGCGAGTGACCACCGGCCCAGTCCCCTACCTCCGCCCTCCCCTCGACCTCACCGCACCGCCGTGCTTGGCATCGCCCCCCGGCCATCCCTTCAAGGCCTGCTGTCGGTGTCAAAACCGGCGGATCTCGGGTAGGGGGTCCCGAACTGTGCGTCTAAGGCGGATGGTAACAGGAGGCAGGGGCCACGATGTTTACCCAGGTTCGGGCCCTCTCTATGGAGGTAATACCCTACTTCCTGCTTGATTAATCTTGATGATATGAGTAGTACAAGAGTTGATCTACCACGAGATCGTAGAGGCTAAACCCTAGAAGCTAGCCTATGGTATGATTGTTGTTGTCCTATGGACTAAACCCTCCGGTTTATATAGACACCGGAGGGGGCTAGGGTGACACAGAGTCGGTTACAATGGGAGGAGATCTACATATCCGTATCGCCAAGCTTGCCTTCCACGCCAAGGAGAGTCCCATCAGGACACGAGACGACGTCTTCAATCTTGTATCTTCATAGTCCAACAGTCCGGCCAAAGGATATAGTCCGGCTGTGCGGATACCCCCTAATCCAGGACTCCCTCACCTGCCGACCTCCAGATCGGGCGTAAGCAGCTCCTGCACCCCACACCCCTATGATAGACACCGATGCACCGCTTCCCCAACGAACAGGCGAAATACGAGCTCCGTGCGCCTAAGCGGGTGCTGCTTCTTTTACTTGTGATTTTTTCAACTGACCCTGAATTGAAATCCAAGTGGGATACTAACCTCTAGCCAAGGTGAAATAGTAAATGGGAGGAAACATTGTGCATTTAGTATCATGAAGAAGATGCAGTAAGAAGCTCTCAACTAGTTTCTTTTGTGGGATGAATACGGTGTGAGCAGAGACGTAATATTTGCACGAATAAGGGAAGAGGAGTACCTCTTTCTGCTGGCAGTGTTGTGTCCTCCTTCTGTTTTTCCAACGATCTTCTTGTGGTTCGTTGGAAACGAGAAGTTGTGGAGGATGGTGGGGCCTTGTACAAACCCATGGCCAAGTTGTTGAGTGTGGTATGGTGGTCGTCTATCAGCGGCGGGAACCACATCCGAGGCGGCGAACGACGGCATAGTGGGAACAGCTCTGGTGCGGTGGATGGTTGCGACAGTGGAGCGGCAGCGGTGAGGCGCAGGATGGCGTGGTCGAAGTGGTTCTGGTATGGCGCACGCCAGCATCGGCGTCATGGAGGAAGCTCTGCCTCGGCTTCAACTACTAAGTCCTTGAGGGCGTTGCGGTTGCGGTTGCGTTGGACGATGATGTCGAGGTACCGGCTCTGGCGTGATGGACGAGGGCGGTGGTGGATTGGGCATGATGGGGTGGAGGACGGAGGAGGTTGGGGTTTCACGGCTGGTGGAGATGGCGTTTTGGCGCCCATGGAGTATGAATGGCGAAACGGAGGGAGGGTGAACTAAGGGGGAACAATGTTTTGGTTTGGGACGCGCTTGTTTGAAATTTGGGGAAAGTTACAAACTTTGCCCCCATCTAAAATTTCGGACATATTGCGGGACGGGGGTAGGACAGTAATCTCAGGTGTCCCAAATGGTGGGCGGGATAGATTTCGGTCGAGCGCATGGGTGTTTAGGCGCCCACGGCATATGAATGCTTCTCGAAGGCGTTTGAGACTAGCGTCTTGGTGAAGTTACAAACCTACCCCGGTTTAGACCTTTGGACATCGGGCCGATAGGCTACATGAGCCAGATTCAGGGCAGTAATTTCCTACCACCAAACATTAGTCTCGCGCGGTTTCGGCTGACCAGAGGCTTATTTGGCGCTTCATTCAATATTTGGGAGCAGAAGCATTAACGTTTTTGGTTCTCTTGAATTGAACTTTCAGGATTTGTCAAACTTCACAAATCTTGACTATTGAAAATCCTAAAACTACGATTATTTTGGAATGGAGGGGGTACATTTGAATATACATATTAAAAAATATGCAACTTACCTCAGTTCATGCATGGTTCTAGATGTAATCTCCTTGGTTGCAAAAAATAGTTAGACATGCGTATGAATATATAGCATGTTCAAATACACCACAAAGATTGATGCCCCCTTTTAGATCTGATTTACAAATGCCATTATCTTGGATTCAAATAGATGAATGCACTTCCTATGAATTCGAATCTTCAAAACCCCCTTTATATTGAATTCAACTTGTATTCTATTTCGTAGCTAGCAATTTGGAATGTATCCATGTAAGTGACAAATGTATAAAGTGCTTCACACTAACAACATGGAGTGCACTAATTAATGTTTATATATGAATTGCAAAAGCAATGCATAGCCTGTATTTCAAACTGCTCTCACTCTATGGATCGATAATATGAAATAAACACATGCACATGCTAGAATTCAATAGAGTATGGATGTCTGATAGACCGATTTTTGTTCATACGCAAATTGCAAAATTCATGATCTCATCCAAAAATAATAATGCCATTTATATTTTAATTTAATGCGTAGAACCGCCTTTTACGCGTAGATGCACTATGCCTTGGCCCGTTCTCACACACGCGCTATATATCTATCTATCTAACACATAAGTGCACACACTTTATACACATCGGCATTTATCTTTCAGGCATGCTCACAATCTTTCCTAGGGTGTCGGGGTGTCTCACCCACACTCTCTCTATATATGTCCCTCTCTCTTTCTGACTACTATGTACCACTCTTTTCACTAATCTCAGTTGGAAAACACTATTTCTCTCACATGCATATATACACACGCATGATCTCTACTATCCCTCTATACGCACATATATGTGCCTACGTGTCTCCCGCACGCACATTCTCTCATTATCTTTAGGCCTATCTCGCACACATTACCCCCCCATAGACACACCTCTCTCTTAGTAGTTGGCAGATATGATTCCATCAGATCATTCGGTAGCATATCCCTGACTGTTAGGCTGGATGGTAATACAAGGCAAAGTTTTACCCAAGTCCGGACCCTTGCAGTTGAGGAAAAAGCCTACTCCTGGTACTGTATATTAGTGATAGGGGTGTGTACAAAGTACACGTGAATACCAGGCATAGTGTGTGTGTGTGTGTGTATACTATCGACGAACTAGCCCCCAGGCTTCTATAAAATACTCAGGGCCTAGGGTTACAAATCATATGTAGTCGGCTTATCACCAGTGGGGATAGAGTCCTCCACGACTCTGGTAGCTTCGTATTGTACACCGAGTCCTCCACATGGGTCTTCGTATAATGCGTCTCGGTCCAACCTATGTGGCGCGGGATGGAAACGACCCATGAGTCCTCATGTTGACCCACCACAACTAGAAAATGATCTGCCCACCACAACTAGAAATGATGTGCCCACCACACCACACACACAATTGGCCACTAAGAAAATAAGCATATACAATAGTACAATCTTATACATGATAGTTAATTGCATGGTGCATCCAAAAATATTTTTTCTGGATTGTGAATGTTTATATTTTCAAATATTAGCCACAGGAAAGAGAAACTAAGGGCATATCTCTCCTTGTCTCCACCGGACACCCCCTCTGTCTACACCACTTTCACGTACGCACACAAACTATCTCTCATCCCTCTAATAGTATGCATGCCTGATAACCCACAAGTATAGGGGATCGCAACAATTTTCGATGGTAGATTATTCAACCCAAATTTATTGATTGACACAAGGGGAGCCAAAGAATATTTTCAAGTATTAGCAGTTGAGTTGTCAATTCAACCACACCTGGATAACTTAATATCTGCATCAAAGTATTTATTAGCAAAGTAGTATGGAAGTAACGGTAACAGTGGGAAAATTAACAGTACCAGTTTTGTAATAATTGTAACAGTGGCAATGGAAAAGTAACTAAGCAAAGATCAATATGTGAAAAGCTCGTAGGAATTGGATCGGTGATGGATAATTATGTCGGATGTGATTCCTCATGCAATAGTTATAACATAGGTGACACAGAACTAGCTCCAGTTCATCAATGTAACATAGGCATGTATTCCGAATATAGTCATACGTGCTTATGAAAAGAACTTTCATGTCATCTTTTGTCCTACCATCCCGTGGCAGCGGGGTCCTATTCGAAACTAAGGGATATTAAGGCCTCCTTTTAGTAGAGTACCTTACCAAAGCATTAACACTTAGTGAATACGTGAACTCCTCAAACTACGGTCATCACCGGTAAGTATCCCGATTATTGTTACTTCGGGGTTAACGGATCATAACACATAATAGAGGTGACTATAGACTTGCAAGATAGGATCAAGAACTCACATATATTCATGAAAACATAATAGGTTCAGATCTGAAATCATGGCACTCGGGCCCTAGTGACAAGCATTAAGCATAACAAAGTCATCGCAACATCAATCTCAGAAAATAATGGATACTAGGGATCAAACCCTAACAAAACAAACTCAATTACATGATAAATCTCATCCAACCCATCACCGTCCCGCAAGCCTACAATGGAATTACTCACGCACAGCGGTGAGCATCATGAAATTGGTGATGGAGGAAGGTTGATGATGACGACGGCGACGGATTCCCCTCTCCGGAGCCCCGAACGGACTTCAGATCAGCCCTCCCGAGAGAGATTAGGGCTTGGCGGCGGCTCTGTATCGTAACACGTGATGAATCCTTCTCTCTGATTTTTTTTCTCCCCGAACGTGAATATATAGAGTTGGAGTTGAGGTCGGTAAAGTTCCAGAGGGCCCACGAGGAAAGGGGCGCACCCTCACCATCGTGGACAGGGTGTGGCCCCCCTTGTCTTGATTCTTTCGCCGATATTTTTTATAAATTCCAAAAATATTCTCCGTGAAGTTTCAGGTCATTCCGAAAACTTTTATTTCTGCACAAAAATAACACCATGGCAATTCTGCTGAAAAACAGTCGGCCTGAGTTAGTTCCATTCAAATCATGCAAGTTATAGTCCAAAACAAGGGCAAAAGTGTTTGGAAAAGTAGATACAATGGAGACGTATCAACTCCCCCAAGCTTAAACCTTTTCTTGTCCTCAAGCAATTCAGTTGACAAACTGAAAGTGATAAAGAAAAAAATTACAAACTCCGTTTGCTCTTGTTGTTGTAAATATGTAAAGCCAACATTCAAGTTTTCAGCAAAGATTATGAACTAACCACATTCACAATAACATTTAGGTCTCATGTTTACTCATATCAATGGCATAATCAACTAGCGAGCAATAATAATAAATCTCAGATGATAACACTTTCTCAAAACAATCATAATATGATATAACAAGATGGTATCTCGCTAGCCCTTTCTGAGACCGCAAAACATAAATGCAGAGCACCTCTGAAGATCAAGAACTGACTAAACATTGTAAGTCATGGTAAAAGAGATCCAGTCATAGTCATACTCAATATAAAATAATAGTAATGGATGCAAATGACAGTGGTGCTCTCCAACTGGTGATTTTTAATAAGAAGATGATGACTCAACATAAAAGTAAATAGATAGGCCCTTCATAGAGGGAAGTAGGGATTTCTAGAGGTGCCAGAGCTCGATTTTGAAATAGAGATAAATAATATTTTGAGCGGCATACTTTCATTGTCAACATAACAACCGAGAGATCTCGATATCTTCCATGCTACACACATTATAGGCGGTTCCCAAGCAGAATGGTAATGTTTATACTCCCCCGCCACCAACAAGCATCAATCCATGGCTTGCCCGAAACAACGGGTGCCTCCAACTAACAACAATCCTAGGGGAGTTTTGTTTGCAATTATTTTGATTTGGTTTGAGCATGGGACTGGGCATCCCGGTGACCAGCCATTTTCTCGTGAATGAGGAGCGGAGTCCAATCCTCTTGAGAATAACCTGCCTAGCATGGAAGATACAGACAGCCCTAGTTGATACATGAGCTATTCGAGCATACAAAACAGAATTTCATTTGAAGGTTTAGAATTTGGCACATACAAATTTCTTGGAACGGTAGGTAGATACCGCATATAGGAAGGTATGGTGGACTCATATGGAATAACTTTGGGGTTTATGGAAGTGGATGCACAAGCAGTATTCCCGCTTAGTACAAGTGAAGGCTATAAAAAGACTGGGAAGCGACCAACTAGGGAGCGACAACAGTCATGAACATGCATTAAAATTAATAAACATTGAGTGCAAGCATGAGTAGGATATTATCCACCATGAACATAAATATCGTGGAGGCTATGTTGATTTTGTTTCAACTACATGTGTGAACATGTGCCAAGTCAAGCCACTTGAATCATTCAAAGGAGGATACCACCCTATCATACCACATCACAACCATTTTAATAGCATGTTGGCACGCAAGGTAGACCATTATAAACTCTTAGCTAATTAAGCATGGAATAAGCAACTATAATCTCTAATTGTCATTGCAAACATGTTTCATTCATAATAGGCTGAATCAGGAATGATGAACTAATCATATTTACAAAAACAAGAGAGGTCGAGTTCATACCAGCTTCTCTCATCTTTGGACAATAATAATAGTACACGTGCAATTGGACTAAGCTGGAATCTACAAGCATTTAATTCAAGGGAGAAGACAAGGTAATATGGGCTCTTGGTTAAATCAACAATAATGCATATAAGAGCCACTTCAACATTTTCATCATGGTCTTCTCCTCTCGACCCCCAAAGAAAAGAAATAAAACTATTTACATGGGAAAGCTCTCAACAAGCAAAAGAAGAACGGGAAATCTTTTTGGGTTTTCTTTTAGTTATTACTACAGGCATGGAAAGTAAACTAACTAAAAGCTACAACTAATTTTTTTGGTTTTCTTAAGGTTTTTCAAACACACAAGAAGAAAGCGAGAAAAAAGAAAATAAACTAGCATGGATAGTACAATGAAAAAGTATGAGCGCCGACAACTAGCATGAGTGTGTGTACATGAATGTATTGTCGGTGGGAAATATGTACTCCCCCAAGCTTAGGCTTTTGGCCTAAGTTGGTCTATGCCCATGGATCAAAGTTGTAGCTGGGGTCGTACTGAGATGCAGCAGCTATTGCCTCATGAGCTGCAGCTTGGAGGCGAGCTGCCTCTATACTCCTCTCATACTCGTTCGCCTCCTCCCTGGTTATAACATATCTCCCTTTTGCCTGAAAGTCAAAGAAAATAGGAGCAGGGAGAGCAACATGGACAGTGCGGCGCCTGTCAAAGATTAGTCGGTACTGGAGAGATTGTTCATTCCTCTCAATAAACTGATGGCGAACCATAGCATTGAAATCTAAATAAGCAGGAGGCAATTCCATATCATTTTCATGTATGGATATCTCAAGATAATTGGCTAAACGGGTTGCATAAATTCCACCAAACAAGTCTCCACTTAAACTATTAAGATGCAACGTTCGTGCAACAATGGCCCCCAAGTTATATTGTTTATCTCCTAATACAGCACTCTTGAGAACACTAAGATCAGGAACACACATGTGACATGCCTCGTCCTTGCCGTTAATGCATCTACCTATAAAGATCAAAATAATGTATAGCAGGAAAGTGAATGCTCCCTATGGTAGCTTGTGTTATTTCCCTAGATTCCCCCACAGTGATACTAGCAAGAAAATCCTTAAACTCATATTTACGAGGATCACTAGCACTACCCCATCACGAGAGTTTACAAGCAGTATTAAAATCTTCTAAGTCCATGGTATAGGATTTACCACAGAGATCAAATAGGACAGTGTGAGAATTGCGTGAAGATGTAAATTTGAACCTTCTCACAATGGAATCAGTTAGGTAATAATACTGAGGGCACTTATCTAGCATGAAGCCCTCGAGTTCAGCATTACGCACATATGCGTCAAATTCCTCCTTAATTCCTGCTTGGACCATGAAATCTTATGACGGCCATTCACAAGGCCGCACTTGAGCTTCTCTTGGTAGTTCATGGTCCGGCTCACGTATTGCGGGCCTGGGTCCTTGCTTCCTTGAAGAACCACCTTGGTACATTTTCCTAAACATATTTCTTCCTCCGAAAAATATCTGAAAATTTTAGTAAGTCAAAATAGAAGTGAACCAAACTCGACAAAATTGATAGCAACTACTCCCGCAAGTGCCTAAAGACTATATCATGCATTAGAACTACTTGGGACCATATAAATGACATGCAAGCTCAAGAACAGGGTCACCTAAGCAGCAAAAAATTGCAATGAATAAAGAACTAAAACAAAAACTAATTGGACCATTGGAGGAGTCACATACCGAAGAACAATCCCCCAAAGCAGTTTTGTGAGTGGAGCTTTGAGCAAGGAGATCGAAAATTGCAGCAAAACGAGCAAGACCACGGGTTTGAGCTGGTGGATGAGTTTTTCTGGAGGAAGACGGAGTGTGTGGGTGCAGGAATAAGTGGAGGGCGTCCACTAGGGGGCCATGAGGCAGGGGGCGCGCCCAGGGGGTGGGCTCGCCCTGGACCCTCGTGGCCAGGTGCTGGCTCCCCCTGATGTGTTCTCAGTGCTAGATAATCTTAAATATTATAGAAAAAATCATATTTCATTTTCGGGACATTTGGAGAACTTCTATTTTCGGGGTATTTTAATTTTTTATGTACGGGTGATTCAGAAAACAGATGGAAAATACTATTTTTGCTTTATTTAATCTAATTAACAGAAGGTAAAAGGAGGGTTCAGAGAGTTGTGTTTCTAACTTCATCCATCTCATGTTCATCAAAAGGAATCCACTAACAAGGTTGATCAAGTCTTGTTAACAAACTCATTCCGAATCGCATGAAGCCGGAGAATTTTCGAATAGCACTAGGTTACCTCAACGGGGATATGTGCATCCCCAACAATAAGAATATCATATTTCTTCTTGATAGTAGGAAGAGGAAACTCAAAACCTCCAATAGTAATCGATGGAATTTTTCCAATAGAATTGATACTGTGGACTTGAGGTTGTTTCCTCAGAAAGTGTACAGTATGCTCATTACCATTAACATGAAAAGTGACATTGCCTTTGTTGCAATCAATAACAGCCCCTGCGGTATTCAAAAAGGGTCTCCGAAGGATAATCGACATACTATCGTCCTCGGGAATATCAAGAATAACAAAGTCCGTTAAGATAGTAACGTTTGCAACCACAACAGGCACATCCTCACAAATACTGACAGGTATAGCAGTTGATTTATCGGCCATTTTCAAGGATATTTCAGTAGGTGTCAACTTATTCATATCAAGTCTACGATATAAAGAGAGAGGCATAACACTAACACCGTCTCCAAGATCACATAAAGCAGTTTTAACATAGTTTCTTTTAATGGAGCATGGTATAGTTGGTACTCCCGGATCTCCAAGTTTATTTGGTATTCCACCATTAAAAGTATAATTAAAAAGCATGGCGGAAATTCAGCTTCCGGTATCTTTCTTTTATTTGTAACAATATCTTTCATGTACTTAGCATAAGGATTCATTTTAAGCATCTCAGTCAAACGCATACGCAAAAAGATAGTTCTAATCATTTCAGCAAAGCACTCAAAATCCTCATCATCCTTTTTCTTGGATGGTTTAGGAGGAAAGGGCATGGGTTTCTGAACCCATGGTTCTCTTTATTTACCGTGCTTCCTAGCAACGAAGTCTCTCTTATCATAACATTGATTCTTTGATTATGGGTTATCAAGATCAACAGCAGGTTCAATTTCTACATCATTGTTATTGCTAGGTTGAGCATTAGCATGAACATCATCATTAACGTTATCACTAGGTTCATGTTCATCACCAGATTATGTTTCAGCATCAGAAATAGAAATATCATTGGGATTCTCAGGTGTGTCATCAACAGGTTCACTAGAAGCATGCAAAGTCCTATCATTTTTCTTTTTCTTATTTGTAGAAGGACTAGGTGCATCAACATTAGTTCTCTGAGAATCTTGCTCAATTCTCTTAGGGTGGCCCTCAGGATACAAAGTTTCCTGAGTCATTCTACCCCATCTAGTCACAACACTAATAGCATTATCATTTTTCTTATTATTTAATTCATTGAGCAAATCATTTCGAGCTTTAAGCACTTGTTCTACTTGAGTGGTAAACATAGAAGCATGTTTACTAATAAGTTTGAGTTCACCTTTAACTCTGGACATATAATCACTCAAGTGTTCAATCATATAAGCATTACATTTGAATTGTCTACCAACATAAGCATTGAAGTTTTCTTGTTTAACAATAAAATTATCAAACTCATCTAAGCATTGGCTAGCAAACTTATAACGAGGAATATCACCTTCATCAAATCTATAGAGAGAATTTACCTATACTACCTGTGTCGGGTTATCAAGACCATGTATTTCTTCAATAGGTGGTAAATTCTTAACATCTTCAGCTTTAATACCTTTTTCTTTCATAGATTTCTTTGCCTCTTGCATATCTTCAGGACTAAGAAATAGAATACCCATTTTCTTCAGAGTTGGCTTAGGAGTTGGTTCAGTGTCCTATTATTTTCATTAGTCAACATATTATTCAATAGCAATTCAGCTTGATCAACAATTCTTTCCTTGAAAACACAACCAGCGCAACTATCCAGGTGGTATCTGGAAGCATCAGTTAGTCCATTATAAAAGATATCAAGTATTTCATTTTTCTTGAGAGGATGATCAGGCAAAGTATTAAGTAATTGGAGAAGCCTCCCCCAAGCTTGTGGGAGACTCTCTTCTTCAATTTGCACAAAATTATATATTTCCCTTAAAGCAGCTTGTCTCTTATGAGCGGAGAAATATTTAGCAGAGAAGTAATAAATCATATCCTGGGGACTACGCACACATCGGGGATCAAGAGAATTAAACCATGTTTTAGCATCACCCTTTAATGAGAACGAAAATAATTTGAGGATAAAGTAGTAACGAGTTTTCTCATCATTAGTGAATAGGGTGGCTATATCATTTAATTTAGTAAGATGTGCCACAACAGTTTTAGATTCTTAGCCATAAAAAGGATCAGATTCAACCAAAGTAATTATCTCAGGGTCGACAGAGAAATCATAATCCTTATCGTAAATCTGAGATAGGTGAAGTAGCAAAAGCGAGGTCATATTTCATTCTAGCATTCAAAGATTTTTCTTTCAAATTAGCTAATAATTTCTTAAGATCATATCTATCATTGCAAGCAATAAAGTCTCTAGCAGTTTCTTCATCCATAACATAATCCTCGTGCACAACAGTAATTCATATCTAGGGGGAGAATCTTCATCATCACTTTCATCAATATTATCAGTTTCAATAATTTCATTCTCTCTAGCCCTAGCAAGTTGTTCATCAAGAAATTCACCTAGTGGCACAGTATTATCAAGCATAGAAGTAGTTTCATCATAAGTATCATGCATAGCAGAAGTGGCATCATCAATAACATGCGACATATCAGAATTAATAGCAGAAGCAGGTTTAGGTGTTGCAAGTTTACTCAAAACAGAAGGAGAATAAAGTGCAGAGCTAGATGGCAGTTCCTTACATCCCCTCGTACTTGAGGGATAAATCTTGGTTTTCTCATCTTTCAAGTTCCTCATAGTGATCAGCAAATATAAATCCCAAGTGACTCAAAGAATAGAGCTATGCTCCCCGGCAATGGCGCCATAAAATAGTCTTGATAACCCACAAGTATAGGGGATCGCATAGCAGTTTTCGAGGGTAGAGTATTCAACCCAAATTTATTGATTCGACACAAGTGGAGCCAAAGAATATTCTCAAGTATTAGCAGTTGAGTTGTCAATTCAACCACACCTGGATAACTTAATATTTGCAGCACAATATTTAGTTGCAAAGTAGTATGGAAGTATCGGTAACGGTGGCAAAAGTAACAGTAACAGTTTTGTAGTAATTGTAACTGTGGCAACGGAAAAGTAACTAAGCAAAGATCAATTTGTGAAAAGCTCGTAGGCATTGGATCAGTGATGGCTAATTATGTCATATGCGATTCCTCATGCAATAGTTATAACATAGGGTGACACAAAACTAGCTCCGGTTCATCGATGTAATGAAGGCATGTATTCCAAATATAGTCATACGCACTTATGAAAAGAACTTGCATGACATCTTTTGTCCTACCCTCTCGTGGCAGCGGGGTACTATTGGAAACTAAGGGATATTAAGGCCTCCTTTTAATAGAGTATCAGACCAAAGCATTAACACTTAGTGAATACATGAACTCCTCAAACTACGGTCATCACCGGTAAGTATCCCGATTATTGGCACTTCGGGGTTAACGGATCATATCACATAATAGGTGACTATAGACTTGCAAGATAGGATAAAGAACTCACATATATTCATGAAAACATAATAGGTTCGGATATGAAATCATGGCACTCGGGCCCTAGTGACAAGCATTAAGCATAGCAAAGTCATAGCAACATCAATCTCAAAACATAATGGATACTAGGGATCAAACCCTAACAAAACTAACTCGATTACATGATAAATCTTATCCAACCCATCACCGTCCAGCAAGCCTACGATGGAATTACTCACGCACGGCGGTGAGCATCATGAAATTGGTGATGGAGGAAGGTTGATGATCACGACTGACGGATTCCCTCTCCGGAGCCCCGAACGGACTTTCAGATCAGCCTCCCGAGAGAGATTAGGGCTTGGCGGCGACTCCGTGCCGTAAAAGCGATGATCCTTCTCTCTGATTTTTTCTCCCCGAACGTGAATATATAGAGTTGGAGTTGAGGTCGGTGGAGTTCGAGGCCCACGAGGCGCCCCACCCTTGTGAACAGGGTGTGGGCCCTTGGTCTTGATTCTTCGCCATGATATTTTTATAAATTCCAAAAATATTCTCCGTGAAGTTTCAGGTCATTCCGAGAACTTTTATTTCTGCACAAAAATAACACCATGGCAATTCTGTTGAAAACAGCGTCAGTCCGGGTTAGTTCCATTCAAATCATGCAAGTTAGAGTCCAAACCAAGGGCAGAAGTGTTTGGAAAAGTAGATACGATGGTCAATGCCCCTGACACATTCACGCATATCAGTCACTATATTTCAAGCGAGAGCATTATACGGTCACTGGACTTTAGAATATGCTCATTACGGTCACTGTATACATTCTCGTGGTGATCATATGGTATCTAGCTCACGATACGTCTCCGTATTTTATTTTGTTGACGACACTTACGGTAATTGTATTTGAAGCGAAAGCACGATATGGTCACTAGACTTCAGAATAAGCTCATCACGGTCACCACATACATTTTGTGGTGCTAACCAACCTGTGGTTGGATGGTTAGGAGGACAGTGGTTTCCTGAGCCCACCAGGTTTAAAGTCCTGGTGCTCGCATTTATCCTGGGTTAATTTCAGTATTTACCATCGATGTGCGTTCAGTGGGAGGAGACGTTCCACTCAACTACGAGGCACCTATGATGACTTCGTAAAATCTCAAGATCATATGCTGGCTCACTCTCTCGAAGGTGCTCATAGGGGTAGGGTATGTGTGTGTGCACTTATATCGGTGAGTGCTTGCGCGTATATATGAACGCTTGCGTCTGTACCATGTTAAAAAAATACATGTCGTGATTATACGGTCACTGGGTCACCCGTACAACTCCGTATTTTGTTGATGACACAATCAATTGACCAGTCAAACGTTCCACCTAACGCAACTAGTGTTGCACCATCGGGGCACGTAATCATGGGGCCCACATGTCAGCCTGTATATGAAAGAAAGAAATGGTAGTTTGAGTTTGTACTGTGTTAATAAAATACATTTTAGGGTGATCATAGGGTCACTGGCTCACCATACAGCACCGTAATTTGTTGATGACACGATCAATTGAACAGTCAAACGGTCCACATTCAGCAGCGCACATTACCATAAAGCCCACCCGTCAGCGCGTATATGAAAGACAAAAATGGTAATAAATTAGTGGTCGGTGGGGATTCAAAGTCGTGAGACCTCTGGCTGGCAGTCGCCGGTGGTGGGGGGCGCGGTGATTGGGCGGTGGCGTGAGGATCGTCGGCGAAAAAGCTCAGCGCGCGCGGGGGGGGGGGGGGGGGGCTAGTGAAGGAAATAAAGCCTATAGGCAAAAATAAAGTTATTATTTATTTCCTTATATCATGATAAATGTTTATTATTCATGCTATAATTTTATTAACCGGAAACATAATACATGTGTGAATATATAGACAAACAGAGTGTCACTAGTGTGCCTCTACTAGACTAGCTCGTTGATCAAAGATGGTTATGTTTCCTAGCCATAGACATGAGTTGTCATTTGCTTAACGGGATCACATCATTAGTAGAATGATGTGATTGACATGACCCATTCTGTTAGCTTAGCACTTGATCATTTAGTATGTTGCTATTGCTTTCTTCATGACTTGTACATGTTCCTATGACTATGAGATTATGTAACTCCCGCTTACCGGAGGAACACTTTGTGTGCTACCAAACATCAAAACATAACTGGGTGATTATAAATGTGCAGTACAGGTGTCTCCGAAGGTACTTGTTGAGTTGACGTATTTCGAGATAAGGATTTGTCACTCCGATTGTCGGAGAGGTATCTCTGGGCCCTCTCGGTAATGCTCATCACTATAAGCCTTGCAAGCAATGTAACTAATGAGTTAGTTACGGAATGATGCATTACGTAATGAGTAAAGAGACTTCCAGTAACGAGATTGAACTAGGTATTGAGATACCGACGATCGAATCTCGGGCAAGTAACATACCGATGACAAAGGGAACAATGTATGTTGTTATGCGGTTTGACCGATAAAGATCTTCGTAGAATATGTAGGAGCCAATATGAGCATCCAGGTTCTGCTATTAGTTATTGACCGGAAATAGTTCTAGGTCATGTCTACATTGTTCTCGAACCCGTAGGGTCCGCACGCTTAACGTTACGATGACAGTTACATTATGAGTTTATTTTTGATGTACCGAAGGTTGTTCGGAGTCCCGGATGTGATCACGGACATGACGAGGAGTCTCGGAATGGTCGAGACATAAAGATTGATATATTGGAAGCCTATATTTGGATATCGGAATCGTTCCGGGTAAAATCGGAATTTTACCGGAGTACCGGGGGGGTTACCGGAACCCCCCCCCCCCCTCCGGGGGGGGGGGGTTGATGGGCCTTCATGGGCCCTAAGGGAGAAGAGGAGGGCCGGCCAGGGCAGGCCGCACGCCCCCTCCCCCCCTAGTCCGAATAGGACAAGGAAGGGGGGCGGCGCCCCTTTCCTCTTCCCCTTCCCCTTCCTTCTCCAACAAGGCAAGGGGAGTCCTACTCCCGGCGAGTAGGTCTCCTCGGCGCACCTCTAGGGGCCGGCCGCACCTCCCCTCCCTCCTTTATATCACGGGGCAGGGGCACCCCATGACACACCAGTTGATCTTCGTGATCGTTCCTTAGCCGTGTGCGGTGCCCCCCTCCACCATATTCCACCTCGGTCATATCGTAGCGGTGCTTAGGCGAAGCCCTGCGTCGGTAGAACATCATCACCGTCACCATGCCGTCGTGCTGAAGGAACTCTTCCCCGACACTTTGCTGGATCGGAGTCTGGGGATCGTCATCGAGCTGAACGTGTGCTAGAACTCGGAGGTGACATAGTTTTGGTGCTTGATTGGTCGGGCCGTGAAGACGTACGACTACATCAACCGCGTTGATATAACACTTCCACTTTTTGTCTACGAGGGTACGTGGACAACACTCTCCCGTCTCGTTGCTATGCATCGCCATGATCTTGCGTGTGCCTAGGATTTTTTTTGAAATTACTACGTTCCCCTACAGTGGCATCCGAGCCTAGGTTTTATGCGTTGATGTTATATGCACGAGTAGAACACAAGTGAGTTGTGGGCGATATAAGTCATACTGCTTACCAGCATGTCATACTTTGGTTCGGCGGTATTGTTGGATGAAGCGGCCCGGACCGACATTACGCTTACGCGAGACTAGTTCTACCGACGTGCTTTGCACACAGGTGGCTGGCGGGTGCCAGTTTCTCCAACTTTAGTTGAACCGAGTATGTCTACGCCCAGTCCTTGCGAAGGTTAAAACAACACCAACTTGACAAACTATCATTGTGGTTTTGATGCGTAGGTAAGAACGGTTCTTGCTAAGCCCGTAGGAGCCACGTAAAACTTGCAACAACAAAGTAGAGGACGTCTAACTTGTTTTTGCAGGGCATGTTGTGATGTGATATGGTCAAAACATGATGCTATATTTTATTGTATGAGATGACCATGTTTTGTAACCGAGTTATCGGCAACTGGCAGGAGCCATATGGTTGTCTTTTTATTGTATGCAATGCAATCGCCCTGTAATGGTTTACTTTATCACTAAGCGGTAGCGATAGTCGTAGAAGCATAAGATTGGCGAGACGACAACGATGCTACGATGGAGATCAAGGTGTCGCGCCAGTGACGATGGTGATCATGAAGGTGCTTCGAAGATGGAGATCACAAGCACAAGATGATGATGGCCATATCATATCACTTATATTGATTGCATGTGATGTTTATCTTTTGTGCATCTTATCTTGCTTTGATTGACGGTAGCATTATAAGATGATCTCTCACTAAATTTCAAGATAAAAGTGTTCTCCTGAGTATGCACCGTTGCCAAAGTTAAATCGTGCCCGGACACCACGTGATGATTGAGTGTGATAAGCTCTCGTCCATCTACAACAGGTGCAAGCAGTTTTGCACACGCAGAATACTCGAGTTAAACTTGACGAGCCTAGCATATGCAAATATGGCCTCGGAACACTGAGACCGAAAGGTCGAGCGTGAATCATATAGTAGATATGATCAACATAGTGATGTTCACCATTGAAAACTACTCCATTTCACGTGATGTTCGGTTATGGTTTAGTTGATTTGGATCACGTGATCACTTAGATGATTAGAGAGATGTCTATCTAAGTCGGAGTTCTTAAGTAATTTGATTAATTGAACTTAAATTTATCATGAACTTAGTCCTGGTAGTATTTTGCAAATTATGTTGTAGATCAATAGCTCGCGTTGTTGCCTTCATATGTTTGTTTTGATATGTTCCTAGAGAAACTGTGTTGAAATTTGTTAGTATCAATGATGCGGATTGGATCCGTGATCTGAGGATTGTCCTCATTGCTGCACAGGAGAATTATGTCCTTGATGCACCGCTAGGTGAAGAACCTATTGCAGGAGCAGATGCAGACGTTATGAACGTTTGGCTAGCTCAATATGATGACTACTTGATAGTTAAGTGCACCATGCTTAATGGCTTAGAATCGGGACTTCAAAGATGTTTTGAATGCCATGGGCCATATAAAATGTTCCAGGAGTTGAAGTTAATATTTCAAGCAAATACCCAAGTTGAGAGATATGAAGTCTCCAACAAGTTCTATAGCTAAAAGATGGAGGAGAATTGCTTAACTAATGAGCATGTGCTCAGATTATGCAGGTACTACAATTGCTTGAATCAAGTGGGAGTTAATCTTCCAGATAAGATAGTGATTGACAGAGTTCTCTAGTCACCATCACCAAGTTAGTAGAACTTCGTGATGAACTATAGTATGCAAAGGATGACGAAAAAAATTCCCGAGCTCTTCGCGATGTTGAAATCAACGAAGGTAGAAATCAAGAAAAGAGCATCAAGTGTTGATGATTGACAAAGACCACTAGTTTCAAGAAAAGGGCAAAGGGAAAGAAAGGGAACTTCAAGTAGAATGACAAGCAAGTTGTCACTCCCGCGAAGAAGCTCAAAGTTGGACCAAAGCCTGAAACTGAGTGCTTACACTTCAAGGGAAATGGTCACTGGAAGCGGAAATGTCCTGAATATTTGGTGGATAAGAAGGATGGCAAAGTGAACAAGGGTATATTTGATATCTGAGTTATTGATGTGTGCCTTACTAGTGTTTATAGTAGCCCCTGAGCATTTAATACTTGTTTGGTTGCTAAGATTAGTAACTCGAAACAGGAGTTACAGAATAAACAGAGACTAGTTGAAGGGGAAGTGACGATGAGTGTTGGAAGTAGTTCCAAGATTGATATGATCATCATCACACACTCCCTATACTTTCGATATTAGTGTTAAACCTAAATAAATGTTATTTGGCGTTTGCGTTGAGCATGAATATGATTTAGTCATGTTTATTGCAATATGGTTATTCATTTAAAGTCAAAGAATAATTGTTGTTCTGTTTACATGAATAAAACCTTCAATGGTCATACAGCCAATGAAAATAGTTTGTTGGATCTCGATCGTAGTGATACACATATTCATAATATAGATGCCAAAAGATGCAAAGTTAATAATGATAGTGCAGCTTATTTGTGGCACTGCCGTTTGGGTCATATCGGTGTAAAGCGCATGAAGAAACTCCATTAAGATAGATTTTTTGGAATCACTTGGTTATGAATCATTTGATGCTTGCGAACCGTGCCTTTTGGGCAAGATGACTAAAACTCCGCTCTCCGGAACAATGGAACGAGCTACTGACTTACTGGAAATAATACATTCCGATGTATGCGATCCAATGAGTGTTGATGCTCGTGGCAAGTATCGTTATTTTTTGAACTTCACAGATGATTTGAGCAGATATGGGTATATCTACTTGATGAAACATAAGTCTGAAATAGTTGAAAGGTTCAAAGAATTTCAGAGTGAAGTGGAAAAATCATCGTAACAAGAAAATAAAGTTTCTATGATCTGATTGTAGAGATGAATATTTGAGCTACGAGTTTGGCCTTCATTTTAAACAATGTGGAATAGTTTCACAGCTCACGCCACATGGAACACCACAGCGTAATGGTGTGTCCGAACGTCGTAGCCGCACTTTATTTGATATGGTCCGATCTATGATGTATCTTACCGATTTACCACTATCATTTTGGGGTTATGCATTAGAGATAGCTGCATTCACTTTAAATAGGGCACCGTCTAAATCCGTTGAGACGACACCGTATGAACTATGGTTTAGCAGTAAACCTAAGCTGTCGTTTCTTAAAGCTTGGAGTTGCGATGCTTATGTGAAAAAGGTTTCAACCTGATAAGCTCGAACCCAAATCGGCGTCTTCATATAATACCCAAAGGAAATTGTTGGGTACACCTTCTATCAAAGATCCGAAGGCAAAACATTCGTTGCTAATAATGGATCCTTTCTAGAGAAGGAGTTTCTCTCGAAAGAAGTGAGTGGGAGGAAACTAGAACTTGATGAGGTAACTGTACCTGCTCCCTTATTGGAAAGTAGTTCATCACAGAAATCTGTTCCTGTGACTACTACACCAATTAGTGAGGAAGCTAATGATGATGATCATGTAACTTCAGATCAAGTTACTACCGAACCTCGTAGGTAAAACAGAGTGAGTTCCGCACCAGAGTGGTACGGTAATCTTGTTCTGTAGGTCATGTTACTTGACCATGACAAACCTACGAACTATGAGGAAGCGATGATAAGCCCAGATTCCGCGAAATGGCTTGAGGCCATGAAATCTGAGATGGGATCCATGTATGGGAACAAAGTGTGGACTTTGGTGGACTTGCTCGATGATCAGCAAGCCATTCATAATAAATGGATCTTCAAGAGGGAGACGGACGCTGATAGTAGTGTTACTATCTACAAAGCTAGAATTTTCGCAAAAGGTTTTCAACAAGTTCAAGGTGTTGACTACGATGAGAGTTTCTCACTCGTATCTATGCTTAAGTCTGTCCGAATCATGTTAGCAATTGCCGCATTTTATGAAATCTGGCAAATGGATAAACAAAACTGCATTCCTTAATGGATTTATTAAAGAAGAGTTGTATATGATGCAACCAGAAAGTTTTTGTTAATCCTAAAGGTGCTACCGAAATATGCAAGCTCAATGATCCATCTATGGACTGGTGCAAGCATCTTGGAGTTTGAATACATGCTTTGATAAGTTGATCAGAGCATATAGTTTTATACAGACTAGCGGTGAAGCCTGTATTTACAAGAAAGTGAGTGGGAGCACTACAACATTTCTGATAAGTATATGTGAATGACATATTGTTGATCAGAAATAATGTAGAATTATTCTGCAAAGCATAAAGGAGTGTTTGAAAGGAGTTTTTCAAAGAAAGACCTCGATGAAGCTACTTACATATTGAGCATCAATATCTATAGAGATAGATCGAGACGCTTGATAAGTTTTGTTTTCAATGAGTACATACCTTGACAAGATTTTGAAATAGTTCAAAATGGAACAGTCAAAGAAAGAGTTTCTTGCCTGTGTTACAAGGTGTGAAATTGAGTAAGACTCAAAGCCCGACCACGGCAGAAGATAGAAAGAGAATGAAAGTCATTCCCTATGCCTTAGCCATAGGTTCTATAAAGTATGCCATGCTATGTACCAGATCTATTGTATACCCTACACTGTTTTTGGCAAGGGAGTACAATAGTGATCTAGGAGTAGATCACTTGACATCGGTCAAAATTATCCTTAGTGGAATAAGGATATGTTTCTCGACTATGGAGGTGACAAAAAGGTTCGTCGTAAAGGGTTACATCGATACAAGTTTTTGGCACTGATCCAGATGACTCTAAGTCTTCATCTGGATACATATTGAAAGTCGGAGCAATTAGCTAAAGTAGCTCCGTACAGAGCATTGTAGACATAGAAATTGGCAAAATACATACGGGTCTGAATGTGACAGACCCGTTGACTAAAATTATCTCACAAGCAAAATATGATCACACCTTAGTACTCTTTGGGTGTTAATCACATAGCGCTGTGAACTAAATTACTGACTCTAGTAAACCCTTTGGGTGTTGATCACATAACGATGTGAACTATGGGTGTTAATCACATGGTGATGTGAACTATTGATGTTAAATCACATGGCGATGTGATCTAGATTATTGACTCTAGTGCAAGTGGGAGACTGAAGGAAATATGCCCTAGAGGCAATAATAAAGTTACTATTTATTTCCTTATATCATGATAAATGTTTATTATTCATGCTAGAATTGTATTAACCGGAAACATAATACATGTGTGAATATATAGACAAACAGAGTGTCACTAGTATGCCTCTACTAGACTAGCTCATTGATCAAAGATGGTTATGTTTCCTAGCCATAGACATGAGTTGTCATTTGATTAACGAGATCACATCATTAGGAGAATGATGTGATTGACATGACCCATTCCGTTAGCTTAGCACTTGATCGTTTAGTATGTTGTTATTGCTTTCTTCATGACTTATACATGTTCCTATGACTATGAGATTATGCAACCCCCGTTTACCAGAGGAACACTTTGTGTGCTACCAAAGGTCACAACGTAACCGAGTGATTATAAAGGTGCACTACAGGTGTCTCCGAAGGTACTTGTTGAGTTGGCGTATTTCGAGATTAGGATTTGTCACTCCGATTGTCGGAGAGGTATCTCTGGGCCCTCTCGGTAATGCTCATCACTATAAGCCTTGCAAGCAATGTAACTAATGAGTTAGTTATGGAATGATGCATTACGTAACAAGTAAAGAGACTTGCGATGCGAGATTGAACTAGGTATTGAGATACTGACGATCGAATCTCGGGCAAGTAACATACCTATGACAAAGGGAACAATGTATGTTGTTATGCGGTTTGACCGATAAAGATCTTCGTAGAATATGTAGGAGCCAATATCAGCATCCAGGTTCCGCTATTAGTTATTGACCGGAAACAGTTCTAGGTCATGTCTACATTTTCTCGAACCCGTAGGGTCCGCACGCTTAACGTTACGATGACAGTTACATTATGAGTTTATAGTTTTGATGTACGAAGGTTGTTGAGTCCCGGATGTGATCACGGATATGACGAGGAGTCTCGGAGTGGTTGAGACATAAAGATTGATATATTGGAAGCCTATATTTGGATATCGAGAATCGTTAGGGTAAAATCGAATTTTACTGAGTACCGGGGTTACCGAGTACCGGGGTTATCGAACCCCCTCCCCGGGGGTTGATGGGCCTTCATGGGCCCTAAGGGAGAAGAGGAGGGCCGGCCAGGGCAGGCCGCGCGCCCCCTCCCCCCCCCCTCCCCCTAGTCCGAATAGGACAAGGAAGGGGGGGGGCGGCGCCCCCCTTTCCTCTTTCCCCTTCCCCTTCCTTCTCCAACAAGGCAAGAGGGGGGGAGTCCTACTCCCAGTGGGAGTAGAACTCCTCCAGGCGCACCACTAGGGGTTGGCCGCACCTCCCCCCTCCCTCCTTTATATACGGGGGCAGGGGGGCACACCATGACACCCAAGTTGATCTTCGTCATCGTTCCTTAGCCGTGTGCGGTGCCCCCTCCACCATATTCCACCTCGGTCATATTGTAGTGGTGCTTAGGCGAAACACTGCGTCGGTAGAACATCATCACCGTCACCACGCCGTCGTGCTGACGGAACTCTTCCCCGACACTTTGCTGGATCGGAGTCCGGGGATCGTCATCGAGCAGAACGTGTGCTAGAACTCGGAGGTGTCGTAGTTTTGGTTCTTGATCGGTCGGGTCGTGAAGACGTACGACTACATCAACCGCGTTGATATAAAGCTTCCGCTTTCGGTCTACGAGGGTACGTGGACAACACTCTCCCCTCTCGTTGCTATGCATCACCATGATCTTGTGTGTGCGTAGGAAAATTTCTGAAATTACTACGTTCCCCTACAGCTAGAGGGATGGCCGGGGCGGCGGTACACCGGCGGTGGGGTGTGTTTTCAGGGCGGGCGGGGTGGCGTGGCGGCGTGGGACGGCCGCGGCTGCCGGGGCCCGGCAGTTCGGCCAGTGGTGGCTGGCGGCTCACAGGGTGGAGGTTGAAGATAAGCTGCAGGCCCTTGATTTCGTATCCAACGGCTAGAAAATCGAGTGACCAGAGATGAAAAAGTCAGTTGACTGACGTATAGCGTCACCCTGCACATACACATGCACGCACGCAACACTCGCACGAACACACGCACGCATGCAGGCGTGCAACATTGACACGTACACATAACAAACACACGCACGCATGCAGGCGCACAACACTGACACGTACACATGCACTCACGAACACACGCACGTACGCACACATGCATGCAACACTGAAACGTACACATGCATGCACGCAACACTCGCACGCCTGCATGCACACAACACACGACGCAAGACACACGCTCAACCGATAAGTGCATGCACGGATGCACCCTTTGTTAAGGACATGGATTGTCACGGGTATTAATCAATCTTATCTGTGATAAGCAAAACATTGATGTTTGCAGCGGTCTTTATGAATCACAACGTATCGAACGTGCTATCAACGTATATATGAAAATTTTAAAATTCTCTTACATTATATAGTAGGCTTCTCTACATGAAATAGATGACATCACACTCAATGAACAATCATCGGTTTATGAAATTACCGCTTCTGACCGCACTGACCCACCGAAAGTTCCTCTGTCGTGCACTGCCTGCGTTGGGTCACTGACATGCGGGCCATGTACCCAAAGAGCCCACATGTCAGTGGAAGAATGGCGCGGTGCCGTACGTCAGAGTCAAGGGAACCACTTGCTGCATGCCCGGCTGCACACACCTCCTTGCCGCATTCAAACGCCTTCATGAAACCCGTGTGGAAGCCGAGAAACCCACTCCGGACACACGCCCGTTCATGACCGGGCCGGCATTAAACGCAACACTGGTCGAGCTCCTACCGTCCGCTGTCTATTAAATCTCCTATTTAAACGAGGCCAGACGCCGGCCAAGAATCGCACACCTCCGCCGCTCCCCTATCCCCTCCTTCACCATTTTGTCCACTCTTACAATGGCTTATGAAGAGTAGTTATCCCGCATCCAAGCCGGCTGGGTGGCCCGCCGAGCCTGCCAGATACGAGCTATGCAGCTCGCTGATCCACCTCCCTCCCCTCGCCCGACAGAGCCAGTTGCCGCCCCAAGCCGATGCGAGGTTTAGCAACTCGCCGCTCCAGGCCAGCTCAACGAGGAGCGGTGCACGGGCGTCGTCACTGCCGTCCACGCCGCCGCCTCGTACCGCGCCTCCCGTGTCTACGACCGCGTCTCTCGTTTCTGTGGCCGAGACTCCCATGCCGGCGGCCGCGCCATGCAAGCAGAGATAGGAGTCGGGTGCGCGGAGAGTGACGAGTCATTGGCCAGCGCCTCCGCGTCCGCCGCCATCATCAGGAGAAGTAGAACATGGAAGGCCGCCGCCACTTAGGTCCCATGAAGGCCACCGCGGAGGCAACGCCGGCATACACAACAGGTGTCTTTCCGGATCCTTCTGTTGCGAGGACCTTCGTCGACCTCGCATAGGCTCCACGGAAGCGGAGAAGCCCCCTTCCACCTTCATCTTGGGCAGTGGGGAAGCGAGCCGTCCTTTCGCAGAAGCATATACCTCCGGGGCTCCTGGCAGTTCGGTGACCGTGCTACCGGACATGAGGAAGACAAATGGATCCGCGGGCGACCATTTAGGCCAGGTATTATATACCTATGCTGTCCAGAACTAGCACCGCTTAGTTGATTTGAATGTAATGAAATCCATCATGTTTGTATGAAAAATATGATATTTTATATGAATTCCATCACTGTTTATATGAAATATCGCTGTGTTTGCAAGAATTTCATCCGGTTGGTTGAGTTGCTGTCAGAATGTGTGCGGGTACGGTTGGCTGGCGTAATTTGCGGGTCGCCGTCGGTCTGCAGCCGGCTCGGGCGGCGTGGTGGGACAAAAAAAAGCACCGCTTATGCGATCTCATCTCCAACGTGTGCGCTGGAGGATGCATGAGCACCCGAGCCATTCCTTGTTCATCGGTGGCAAAGCACCAGTGGTCAAAAGGGTCGCCAATATTTTGGCCACACAGGGCAAGATCCAAACAGCCCCTCCCAGCACATTCAAATCCCTCGTTCGCCATGAAATTTTGCCCTGTGTTGTTTTCATGGACTAGCAAGATGCCCATGCATTGCACGGAACATCAAGATGCATTTTTTTACAAAACACCTATAGTGATTAACCAATGCAGGAGTAATCCCATGTCTAGAAACTAATGATATCTCAAGAATTTTCTGGAAAAATGGTATCTCGAGAATTTCATCCAAAAAATGATATCTCGAGAAAGATGAGAGATAATGTGAGGAGGAGTGGGGCATGGTGGTGACTGGTGGTCGGACTAGGCGGAGGCATGGGGATGGACGGAGAATTATGTCTAGGTTTGTATCTCTCTCACACACACCCACGTAGGTGGGGGACGTGCACGAAGAGAAGAGGTGTGTGCACGGCGCACGTACTCCCGTTTCTCTCCCAACCACACCCGCGCGGGTACACGGTGGAGCTCATTTCTGTACGAAAAGGCAGCCCACGTGGTAATTTGACACGTGTACTGGTTTTCCACTTGATGGAGGATCGTATACCATGGGTGAACAAACAAATTGTGACTTGACGTGTTATGTTAAAAAAGAGGCAAACAATGTGGGGCATACCTTAGAGGCAAGGCTCTATCCACTGGAGTACTTTTGATGTGTCCCGTCAACTGGCAGAATGAGGAGAAGCTTGCTTAGTGCTACGCCGTCTCCCCCGCCCACGGGCGCGGTGGCTCGCAAGACGAGGTGAAGCTTGCTTACTACTCCCTCCGTTTACTCCTTGTCCCTACCTTGGTTAGAGAGATTATCATATTGTCGGAAATATATGTCTTTTAGTAGTAGGAGTAGTACAGTGGTAGTGAGGAGTAGTACTACAACAATTTCCTTGGAGTCCGTGGTGCAGCAAGCTACCCTAGGCTATGTTACTACTCCCTCCTTTCTAGTTTATGGCTCAATTTCAAAATCTCTCCAACCAAGGTTGACGGTGAGTGGTGAAATTAATTTCATAGTTTGCACAAGTAATTTGTACGCTCGTTTTTCTCAAGAAGTTATGCTTACCGAGTCATTAATTAGAACGAATGCATGCATGACCACTAAATTTCCATGAACTTATACATGCATTGGTGAGTTTTCTCTTTACACTGCTTGCATCGGGTGATTTAACGCAACTTGAAATCCAAACATGTGATGGTACTACTACTACTAGTAGAATTGAGACTTATAAAACGGAAAAACGAATTTTTTTAGATGAGACTTATAAACCGGAAAGGAGGGAGTAGTAAGTAGTAGTACCTCCATAGTGGGTACGTACTCCGTAAAATCAGATTTTCCCAAAACTAAGTCGCTCAACCTTTATTTGCTTGTTTCCCTTCCTGCCTTGTTGCCTCGAACAGACTATGCCAAACTCCCCTACCTGCCGCGCAGGAAAAGACCCGCCCTCACCTTTTCTTAGTCCGGGTTTGTATCGATGGATCGCGTGAAGCAGCAAAAACCAAGTTGTGTGTCTTGTACTCCTCCGTCGATGCTCACTTGCATGAATTAAGTACTTCCTTTCGCCGACATGTGGGACATATAGCAACCGGGTTGATGTGTCATGCACCAAATAACAGTGCAGAACAGCAGGGGGGACGCACCCCAGTGGTACCGCCCAAGTAGTAGTAATGAGCAATGAGACGTCAAATCACAAAGCCGCACCTTCCCAGACGGATGAAGCAACCATTATTTCACACTTCGCTTCGCCATCATCTCCTTCAAGAAAACCACGTATTGCCTCTGTCATTGTTCTGCCTCAAGAGGGACGCGCATTGCCTTGGTACATCATGACACGTGGGACCGCATGACAGGCCATGCTCCCCCGCCCATCACTCGGTAAAATCACCTCATTTTTACTACTTCCTCCATATCGGTTTACAGGGCATGCACGTCGTTCTAGGTTGAGAATTTAACTAGCTATATATGTGATGAACAGTACTCCCTCCGTTCCTAAATATTTGTCTTTCTAGAGATTTCAACAAGTGACTACATACGGAGCAAAATGAGTGAATCTACACTCTAAAATATGTCTATATACATCTGTATGTGGTAGTCCATTTGAAATCTCTAAAAAGACAAATATTTAGGAATGGAGGGAGTATATGTTTAGAAACTACATCCGCTTAAGAATCCAATGATATACTTTTCGTGACATAGTAACTCATATTTAGTTAGTCAAATGGATGACCTAGAACTACATGCACGCCCTATAAACCGAGACGGAGAGGGTAGTATAGTATCTTTTTAGATCAATATAGTCGGGACTCACCAAGGAGCAAAACCAAGTGGTAGGCTGCTCCTGTCGTGTTGGTGTAGCAACTCAAGTAGGTTCATTCCGCACACGAAATGGCGACACACTTAACAGGACCCCTTTAGCCGACATGTGGCTCATCCACTATCTTGTTCCACGTGCGATGAACCAAATTACAGTTCAGATCAGCGGTTTGACTTGGAGGCACCCCGGACGTAGCGCCGCAGTAGTAGTAAACGAGCGATGAGGGGTCAAATCACAAAGCCATACCTTTCCCGCATTAAGCTGGATGGACGAAGAAACCATCATTTCACTCTAGGGTGCAAGAGTCTAAAGAAAAGAGCAAACCACTGATGCGTGCGGCAGCTACCTAGGGCACCCTAGGGTAGGGGCCTCGACTACAAATCCTTTTTTTGAAAGCGCCTCCACTACAAATCTGCTTCTCCCTCGTCCTCTTGAAGAAAACTGATGATGCGTGCGGCGGTAGAGTTTGTAGGAGTACTATGGCATGCGGGGCAACGTCGTAGTAAATGGGAGAGGGATTGAGTTCGAGTCGATGCCTTAATATGTGTGGGCCGCTTGGTTTTATGGGAACGAGGCGGCATTTTGGGTTTGGGGATCAGTGGGAGATATACGTACAAAAAATTGTGGACGTAGGTTCGACCGAAAGGCAATGATGCATGGGCCCTGCATTTTGATATACCCGCGGCCGCGTGAAATTTGCTACTCTACTCAAAATAATGCATAAAAGTTCCTCCAAAAACATCTATAACTAATGGGAAGTGAATGTATGCTTAAAATGAAAATGTAATACTCCCTCTGTCTAGGTGTATAAGTCATCTTAGGTTTTTTGCTAGTTAATAGCATTCCACGCAATGAATTAACCACTGCATGTCATGTTTGAAAGTCTCAAGCCATTGAAAGCATGCACGGCCCACGTATCTTATTGATTGATATGTCATGAAACAAGAAACGAGGAGGGAGTTAATGTACCACGCCTAAGTGTTTTGGGATTATTTGGTTTTCGGAAGATGACTTACACACCTAGACGGAGGGAATACAAAGAGAAAAAATGAATTGCAGTAAAAGAATGACATTTCTAACAAAAATGTGAATGAGAACTACATATGTGTGCACATGACCAACACATACATTGTCAATACAAAATCTAATGCAAGAAATAACTTATGAGTAAGATGCACGAATTGATGATGTGGTGCTTGCATGCATAGAGTACAGAAACAATGTGATTTATGACTTGCATTCATGACGTGTTCTTGTGACATAGTTGCATGTCTAGGAAAAAAGCTACTAGTGGGTTATACTAGCTATTTAGGAATAGAGGATGTACACATGGAAGTTGTAGGGAAAGAGATGACATGTATCTCAATTCCTATGAGTAGGGATTGGAAAAGAGATGTCATTTGGTTCACATCATAGGAACTTTTCTATTGAATCTAGAGATGACATGTATCTCAATTCCTATGAGGAGGGATTGGAAAAGATATGTCATTTGGTTCACATCATAGGAACATTTCTATTGAATATACGCTAATGTTTATCTTCCTTTGAAATTATGGGAGTATAGGAATCCATTCATATGAACCAAGTGGCTCTAAAGCTATAAAAATGATATCATGTTTATTTTCATTGAAATGTGGAGTATCTGAAACTATTCCTATGAACCAATTGGCTCTAAAGGAAAAAATCCTATAAAAATCATATCATATAGAGTTACTATGATATTTGAAACCACAAGTGCTCCCTAGGTGGTTTTGGTAATTAATGACAACAAATCTCGTGTTGGACTAACACTTTTATCTAGTATGTTTTAGATAAGTTCAACAATGGAGTGGCATGGACTAAAGGATGTGGGAACTCCTTCAAGATGCTAAGGACAAAGGATTGGCTCAAGCTTCAAGCTCAAGACTCTTCATTTTACATTTTAGTGATCCAAGATCACATTGAGTCTATAGGAAAAGCCAATACTATCAAGGAGGAATGAGGTGTTGCTTAATGAGCCTCTCGCTTCAAAGTGCTTAGTGATATGCTCCAAATACCCTCAACTACTTTCCCACTTCCACACATTTGTCCTAAACCTAAAGTCAAACTCATTGCCCCACCGATTCTTTCTATCCGCGCTACCGAAGTTTGGATGTCTTAGCCAACGCCACAAACCCTAGGCAAATCGGTCTCACCGATAGGGATCTCGGCCTCACCGAGATGGGATTGTAATCTCTCTGTGTATGTCCATTATCAAAATCGGTCTCACCGAGTTTGAGCAATCGGTACTACCGAGATTACAATGCAAACTCTCCGGTTAACTTATTATCAAAATCGGTCCCACCGAGTTTGATAATCGGTCAAACCGAGTTTGCCTGACCAACTCTCTGGAAAGCTTATTACCAAAATCGGCCCCACCGAGTTTGTGTAATCGGTCTTACCGAGATTACGTTATGCCCTAACCCTAACCAAATCAGTCCTACCGAGTTGCATTACGGTCCCACCAAAAACCCTAACGGTCACATTATTTGCTAAATCGGTCTAACCGAGTTTAACGATTCGGTCCCACCGAGTTTGGTAGATTGTGTGTAACGGTTAGATTTTGTGTGGAGGCTATATATACCCCTCCACCTCCTCTTCATTCGTGGATAGAGCCATCGACTGAACCTACACTTCCAAAGCATCCTATTTCTCGAGAGAGAACTACCTACTCATGTGTTGAGGCCAAGATATTCTATTCCTACCATATGAATCTTGATCTCTAGCCTTCCCCAAGTTGCTTTCCACTCAAATCCTCTTTCCACCAGATCCAAATCCTATGAGAGAGAGTTGAGTGTTGGGGAGACTATCATTTGAAGCACAAGAGCAAGGAGTTCATCATCAACGCACCATTTGTTACTTCTTGGAGAGTGTTGTCTCCTAGATTGGCTAGGTGTCACTTGGGAGCCTCCGACAAGATTGTGGAGTTGAACCAAGGAGTTTTTAAGGGCAAGGAGATCGCCTACTTCGTGAAGATCTACCGCTAGTGAGGCAAGTCCTTCGTGGGTGACGGCCATGGTGG
The DNA here is from genome assembly GCA_021605145.1 of Aegilops bicornis. Taxonomy (NCBI): domain Eukaryota; kingdom Viridiplantae; phylum Streptophyta; class Magnoliopsida; order Poales; family Poaceae; genus Aegilops; species Aegilops bicornis. The sequence continues at coordinate 395,760,439 of CM038669.1, forward strand.
GATAGACAAGGTTGCTTCTTCAAGGACCCTTCGTGGGTGGAGCCCTCCGTGGACTCACAAGAACCCGTTACCCCACGTGGGTTGAAGTCTCCATCAACGTGGATGTACGATAGCACCACCTATCGAACGACGCCAAAAACATCCGTGTCTCCAAATTGCGTTTGAATCCTCCAATCCCTTCCCTTTACATTCTTGCAAGTTGCATGCTTTATTTTCCGCTGCTCATATACTCTTTGCATGCTTGCTTTCTATATGTTGTGAATTTTAAACTTGTGCCTAAACTCCACTCAAACTTTAAAGAAACTTAAAAACTGTAACTTTGGTACTTAGTGTCTAATCACCCCCCTCTAGACACCTCTTCTCAAGGTCCTACAAGTGGTATCAGAGCATTGGTCTCCATTGCCTTGGTGTAATCACCATTGGAGGAAGATGGGTGAGTCTACTTTGGGGAGTCTTAGACATAGAGTGCCTATTCTTGATGGAGAGTATTTTCGTGAGTGGAAAAATGAGATGCTTGTTATTTTCAATCAATATCATTTTAACAAGTACATTGCTAGCCCTTGTGCACCTTATGTAGATCCTATGCATCCAACCCATGATGAGTCAATTGACATGGTTAGGAATCTTAGAACTGCCGAACTTATCATTAGAGGATTGCCTAGAAACTTGATTGGATGTTTGCCTACTTTTAAGTGTGCCTACACCATATGGAAATTTCTTGAGGAATGATTTCCAGATTATTCCTTGAAAAATCTAGATGAAATTCTCCATAAGTCTATTGCTTTGAGCAAAATGCATACTAGTGATCCTATGTTTGGTGATCGTCTATTTGAGCTTACAAACCTTATGTGTGCCAAAGGAAATGTTGGTATTATTAGTGACATTATTTCCGAAGCTATAAGAATTCATAGACAAGATTATTGTCAAACTCATTCTAATGAATCACCCTCTCTAGGATTTGATCCACCACATGACGATGTTGAACATGGATACTATGATGAGGATGATGATAGTGACTTCGATCTTGATGATGCAATGAGACATTTTGGTCTTATGGCAAATCTTGAGGATATATGTCGAGGAAAGGAATGGGTTCTTGATAGTGGATGTACCGATCACATGACCGGTCATAAAGACATGTTTCGTGAGCTTGTTGATAATGATAGTCCTCGAAAGTATGTCACTTTCGGTGACAACTCAAAGGGTAAGGTGGTTGGCCTCGGTAAGGTGGCCATATCACATGATAGCTCCATACAAAATGTTATGCTCGTTGAATCTCTTGGTTACAACTTACTTTCGATTATCTAGACTTGCTGATTTTGGTTTCAATGTTCTATTTCTTGAAGTAGATTGCCAAGTGTTTCGTCGAGATAATCATAAAATGGTCTTCTTGGTGTGCGTAGAGGTGATCTATACATTGTTGATTTCACTAAAAAGGCTCAACCTAAAACTTGCTTCATTGCTAAATCCTCCAAAGGCTGGTTATGGCATAGACGATTAGGTCATGTTGGTATGCGAAACCTTGACAAGCTTATTAAGGGAATCATATCCTTGGAGTTAATGATGTCATATTTGATAAGGATAGACTTTGCGATTGCTTGTCAAGGTGTAAACAGGTTGGAGGAAGGCATCCCGTGAAGAACATCATGACCACGAAGAGGCCACTCGAGCTACTTCACATGGATCTCTTTGGTCCCAACTCTTACAAGAGTCTCGGTGGAAATTCTTTTGGTCTAGTTATAGTTGATGATTTTTCCAGATTTACGTGGGTGTTCTTTCTCGATGATAAATCGCAGGTCCAAAAGATCTTCAAAAACTTCGCTAGGAAGGCCCAAAACCAATTTGATGTGAAGATCAAGAAGGTTCGCAGCGACAACGGAACGGAGTTCAAGAACGCAAATGTGGACACCTTTCTTGACGAAGAAGGGATTTCACACGAGTTCTCACTACGTACACACCTCAACAAAATGGAGTTGTTGAGAGGAAGAACCGGACGCTCATCGAAATGGAGAGAATGATGCTTGATGAGTACAAGTCGCGAAGCACTTTTGGGCGAAGCGGTTGAGACAACTTGTCATGCAACAAATCGCTTGTATCTTGAAGCTACTCGGCAAGACGGCATCTGAGCTACTCACATTAACAAACCCCAAGTTGGATACTTTCGAGTATTCGGCTCAAAGTGCTACATTCTTGATAAGCATCGTCGTTCTAAATTTGCTCCTAAGTCTCATGAAGGTTTCCTACTAGGTTATGGCTCAAACTCTCACACTTACCGTGTCTACAACAATTTCACCCGAAAGGTTGAAGAGACGGTAGATGTGAAGTTTGATGAATCTAACTGCTCGCAAGTAGAGCAATTGCCAACTGATGTAGGAGACAAAGATCCTTCGGAAGCAATCCAAGACTTGTCTATTGGCAAGGTCCGTCCAACGGAGGTGAAGGAGAGTACCTCCTCCGTCCAAGTGGAAGCTTCTACTTCACGACAAGGTGAACCAAGAGTTGATACGGAAGCATCCACAAGTGGGACACACCAAGATGAAGAAAACGAGGAAGTGCATCAAGATGAACATCAACAACCTCCTTCTTCACCACGACAAGAGAACGACAACGCCAACAATGAAGAAGGCCAAGAAGAAGAACAAGATGAAGAATATGTTCAACGAAGACCCAACCAAAAGCTTTCACGAGTTCGAGCAAGAATTGCTAAAGACCATCCCGTCGAGCAAATCTACAATGATATTCAAACCGGGAGAATCACTCGCTCTAAAACTCGTTTAGCTAAATTTTGTGAAAACTATTCTTTCATCTCTAGCATTGAACCTATGAAGGTCGAAGAAGCATTGGAAGATCCGAATTGGATAAATGCTATGCATGAAGAGCTACACAACTTTGAGAGGAACCAAGTTTGGACATTGGTTGAGAAGCCCGACAACAACCACAACATCATCGGTACCAAATGGGTGTTTCACAACAAGCAAGATGAAGATGGACAAGTAGTTCGCAACAAAGCACGTCTAAATCGCCCAAGGATACACACAAGTCAAAGGTATGGACTATGGTGAGACTTACGCCCGTTGCTAGACTTGAGTCCATTCGCATCTTACTTGCCTATGCTAATCACCATGATATCACCTTGTACCAAATGGACATTAAAAGTGCTTTTCTAAATGGTGAAATAGAGGAGGAAGTTTATGTTAAACAACCTCCGGCTTTGTCAATCCTAAGAAACCCAATCATGTTTACAAACTTCACAAAGCTCTTTATGGACTTAAACAAGCTCCTAGAGCATGGTATAAATGCTTGACCAAGTTCCTTATTGAAAAAGGCTTTGAAATTGGGAAAATTGATTCTACTCTTTTTACTAAAAGGGTTAATGGTGAACTCTTTGTGTGCCAAATTTATGTTGATGATATTATATTCGGTTCAACTAACCCTCATTTTAGTGAAAAGTTTGGGAAGCTAATGTCGGAGAAGTTTGAGATGTCTATGATGAGTGAACTCGAATTCTTTCTTGGTTTGCAAATCAAGCAAACTAAGGAAGGTACTTTTGTCTCGCAAACAAAGTACACCAAGGACTTATTCAAGAAGTTCAATATGCAAGAATGCAAAGGTATGACTACACCCATGCCTACTAGTGGACATCTTGACTTAACCAAAGATGGTGAACCAGTTGATCAAAAGGTTTATCGCTCTATGATTGGTTCATTGTTATATCTATGTGTTTCACGTCCCGATATTGAGCTAAGTGTGTGCATGTGTGCACGATATCAAGCTGCCCCTAAAGAATGTCATCTTAAGTCCGTGAAAAGGATAGTGAGATACTTAATCCATACACCAAATTTTGGCATTTGGTATCCTAAGATGTAGCGACCCGACCTCAGATGGTCAAGCCTCTGTGTTACTGTGCCATCCCTGGATCAGTATGCTGGCACACACAGTACATCAATGTATATATCAAAGTGCAATCACATGTATAAATAACGTACAATGATATATACCTTATAATACTCAGCGGAAGCAATCAAACGGGGGGGGAGGCCCATCGACGCCATCGGCGGTTGAGTGTAGACCGTAACCTGTATCGTAACTCTTACTCGTCGAGGAAATATCTCGCAACATGATACGTTGCAGCCGTGTAGGTCAGTACATTGAATGTACGGCAAGATCACAATATGAGAAAAAGCAGATGATAAAACTATACTATATGCAATATGGCTTTATGGCTCAGATTCGAGTTTTGTTTGCGTAAAAGCTGATTTTATTTTACCTACATCAAAGGAATAGAATGAAGTCTGTACTAAGGAGTTTTCTATCATGACATGGTTCCGCCAACCGATGTCTCATAGCCCAAAATCATCATATGTTGCCCACAATTAAGTTATCAATCCGGTGTTGAGAGTTAGAAATAGATCCAAGTCCAGATGCTCAAATTGTCCGTAATCGGGACACACGGCTAATCGATTAGGTTATAACCCTCTGCAGGTTTGTACACTTTACCCGCAAGATTCGATCCCTCTCTTTACGTTCTCGCACTTCGTGGTGTTTGAGAACAAGATGACCGAAACATGGTCTTCCAAAGAGTTCCTCGACCCATGCGGTACCCATCCAATCCTACCATCATTCTACATCTGCTAGTACCGTCCCCAGCCAGAGTCACAACTAAGGTCAACCAAGCGAGCCCATAATGACTTGCGGTTGCATGGTAAGCTTCAGGCGTGAAGTATTCTTCCGTCTCTTTGAGTCTGGGTGAAGCTTTCCGCAAGATGTCATGGCGCTTCTCCATGCATCCCGGCCAACCACTGGGTTCTCCAGGTGCCCGTCACAACCGTCCTTCACCCAAAGAGTGTGTATTGAAAATCCTGTCTCGAGTCTTGAAGTCTTGAGGTCTTGAAGATGCAGTCCTTGCAGATTCCATCATGGAGTTGTCGTCATTGACGTAGAGTTCTCCTTCTTCACACCACTCTCGAGCACTCATACCAAACCCCGTCTACTATAGCGTAGCATTAAAACAAATAACGTCCGGGCTTGGTAACAGGGTGATGGGTTCCTACCTCATGCATACTACTCAACTACAAGGATTCAATAACACTACTGAGGTGTGGTTGCAATGGTGCCACTAAATGCAATAAAACATAGGTAAGAAAAGCATGGTCAAAGTGAACTTGCCTGGTTGACGATCTTCGAAAAACTAGGGTTTAGTAGTAGCAATCTTCGCACTCCGGAAATTCTACCGAGGCAAACAATAACTATAATAAGCACATAGCAATAGGATCACATAACACAACATAACAAAAGTAACATAACACAACAATCAACCAAAACTCAATCCAAAAGAAAAACTCAAATAAAGGCCACTCAAAGTTTCCCTACTTCAAACAATAACAAAAATAGTTTTATATAATAAAAATTTCTTAATATAACCTAATCATGGTTTTAGGTTAACTTAACAGAAAAGGTTTCACTAAGCAACTAGGAGCAAAAAGAATTAATTAAAAGCTATTATAAAACTCATTTTAGGCCTAATCCAATTTCTATTAAGAAAAATAATTTAAAACTTTTATTAATTATAAATAAAAGTTCATCTACTAGAATGACAGAAACTAACCTAGAATAACTAATCACAAGTTAAAAATAAATTAATTTACTAATTAATTTAATAGGAAAACAGGAACTAGTTAATTAATTAGGTTTAATAGGATTCTGTCTAAAATTAATTATTTATTAATCCTAAAATACCCAAGTTAATTTCTAGGGTTTGGCAATGCCAAAATAAAGTGATGACAAAAAGAATCATGCAAAAATAATTTTTCTAACTAAAGTTATAGCAGATTTACTATTCTGACTAAAACTAAAATCAAGCAATTTTAATTATTTTTAACATAGCTAACTATATATTTTTCAGAAGCTACATAAAATTTTCAATCCAACAAAAAAGAATCACTCAAAAATATTAAACAGAATAAAAGATATGAATTTTTGAAAACAGAAACTATTCTGCTAAAGCAGAAAATCAAAATAAAAGAAAAAGACCTAATGGGCCTATACTGTGCCCTGTGCGTAATTTAGTCTAAATGGGCCTCGGGTTAAAACTAAAAACGGGCCGGCTAATTAACTAAAACCCTAACTAATAAACCGGACGAACCGGCCGGTTCTTTTTATAAAGGATACCTTCGGGGTTCTAATCGTGGCCGTTTATTTTGGATCGGACGGGAGGGAGTTCTCCGGTGTCTTACCGAGTCCGGCGACGGCGGCGGCGGCGGGCGGAAGTGCGTCGGGGCTTGAAAGGCCGGGGAGGTCCGGGAGTCGCCGTGCGGTGCGGGGAGGCCGGTGAGGAGTTCGGTGGGGTCGGGGAGCTCGGGGAGGCTAGGGCGTCGACGACGGCGACTTTGGCGGCGGAGGGAGCTTGGCTCCATGAGCACGAGCGGGAGGGAGAGGAGGTCCGCGAGGCGAGGGGGAACGGGTGCGGGAGGGTTTTATAGGGCGGGGCCTCGTCGGGAAGGAAAGGGATCGGGGAGGAATCGGCATCCCGGATCCTTCGGGATCAGCGATCTCAATGAGGTCGGCGTGGCGTGGGGGAAGGAGAGGCGGGGGCCCACGGTGTGAGAGAGAGAGGGGCGAGGCGGGAGCGGTCGCCCGGCGCGGAGCGCCCGCGGGCGCGGGGGCGAGGGGTGAGGGAGCTGGGCTGGCTCGGCTCGGCTGGGCTGGCCCTGGTGGGCCGGCTGGCTGGGCCAGGCGCGGGGTCATGGAGGGGGGGCTACTGGCTGGGCACTGGGTGGTTCGGGCTGGCGCCTGGGGTTTCTTTATTCTTTTTAAATAAAACTAAAACAAAAATAAAACCCAATCTATAAATAATTTATATAGGGTATATATATACCAAAATGATCAGAATATTCCCTTTCATTTGAACATTTTTCCAAAGGCAAAAGCCAAATTTCATAAAAATCTATTTTTTTCAAATTCAATTAAATTTCAGGTTTGAATCCAAATCTTTTGGCATTGTTTCCTCTGATATTTTTGGAGTGTCATGTTTGCTCCTCTCATACTTTTGATCAAGTATTTATCAGGCATAGTTTTTGAAATGTTTCCCACATGCCAAAGTTTGAAATTCAAATTCAAAACTCAAAATTTGAAAGAGGGTTCCAAAGCACCTTCAAATGATTTTCAACTTGATTCATTATAACTTCCAACTCCTATTTCATATAATTGAAGAAGTCATTTTATCTTCCCTCATGAAAATCATTGAGTTGCATAAAGCTTTGAATTTGAAAACTTCCCAAATGAAATTCAATTCTTTTTCCAAAACCCTATTCATTTCAAAATGGAAGAAGTCATGTCATCTTCACTCTAGGTTTTGGTGTTGCAATGAACTTGAGTTCAATTGGGATCCAAAAATGCAAAATGGAAAGTTTGGGAAAGTCATTTCATTCCCTCTCATTCAACTTTCAAAAGTTTCAATTTCCACTCAATTCCATTCAATCAATCAGTCAAACAATCAGACAACAACCATAGTTATTTATTTATTATAACATTCCAAAATTTAGAATTTTGGGATGTTACATAAGAGGGCCTCTTTCGATCTTGTTGGCTATTCCGACTCGGACTATGTCGGAGACAAGGTTGATAGAAAGTCCACTTCGGGTACTTGTCAATTTCTTGGTAGATCTCTTGTGTCTTGGTCCTCCAAGAAACAAAACTTCAGTATCCTTATCCAATCAAGCTGAATATATTGCCGCTGGTTCATGTTGTGCTCAATTACTTTGGATGACCCAAACTCTTAAAGATTATGGGATATATGTGAGACATGTTCCATTGCTTTGTGATAATGAAAGTGCTATCAAAATTGGTCATAATCCTGTGCAACATTCTCGAACTAAGCATATTGAAGTTCGTCATCATTTCATTCGAGATCATGTTGCTAAGGGTGACATTGATCTTAAGCATGTTCGCACCGAAAAGCAATTAGCGGATATATTCACTAAACCTCTTGATGAGAAAGTGTTTTGCAGGTTAAGAGGAGAATTGAACATCATTGATGCTTCAAACTTGGAGTAGAAACTCCATTGGATACATGCAATACATGAGCTTATGACTAATCCTTGATATTTCTCTTATGATGAAAAACTTATGTCTTGGATATATTTGTATCTTGTAGGTCATCTAACCCATGTAGGTACTTGGTTGAATCAAATTCCATGAGGTTGAAACCTACTCATATCTTGAGCAATCTCTACATCACCAAGTCTCTACACAAGGTGGTTGAAGACAAGGAAGAACGAAACCATTCAAACATATCCTTTGACAAATTCTATGTTGAGTTTCATGATTGTCATTTTTGGATATACAGGTGCTCTTCCTTGCAAGAACTAACCCATGTAGGTAGATGGACTCAAATTCCAAAGCGGTGCTCCAAATTCTTGATGAGCTACATCAACCTTGAGCAACCCACGCAAGTTCAACTACATGGACAACACCACCAACCAAGGTATGTTATTCCATCTTAGAGAAGCTTTACTCCGAGTCATGAGTTAAAGCAACTCGACAAGATGTGAGTACATCAAGATGCTTAAAAGAAAAATGGCAACCCCATTTTGAGCTTAAACGATGAGTATGGCCTATGATCAAGTGATCTCACTTGACTCCTAAGTCAATATACTCTAACATAGGTGACTTTGTCGCCGACCATCTCTAGATGAAGTTCTCCTGTGTTCTTTTACGAGTTTTTTCATTTGTCTCATGCATTTGTGTTTTCCCTTTAAAAAAAACTTCATCTAGATTTCTTTCTGTTTTCTCTGCATTTTCTGCATCTAATTCCTTGCATATCTTTCAGTTAATTCCTTGCAAATCTTTGTGAGATCTTACTAGTCTAGTGAGCTGAGGTGACAAGTGTTCTCTCTGTGATGAACTCGGTTACACCAATTTGTTATTTTCGGACCAGCCGAATCTTTTCGGTACGACCGAAGCATACCACTCGGTGCCACCGTTTTCATAACAGGAAAAACTCTTTGCCACATATTCTGTGTTTCTTTTGATCCAGCTCCACTCAATGAATCTTGTCCTCTACAAGCATCACATTTTCATCATTGCTTTGTTCTGTGTCTCGAGGACCAAACCCTTTCGACAGACTCCAGAAGACCCTTCTTGGAAATTGATGTCAAAGGGGGAGAGAAAGAACATCAAAGCTTATCATTTGGAGATAGAGGGAGAGCATCAAAACTTATCACCTTTCTTCTTAAGGGAGGGAGAGACCCTCAAAAGACGAGAGAGGTCTCCAAGGGGAGAGGATACTTAAGTAGAAAGTATTTCTCAAGGATCCCAGATGCTTGGTGTTCAAGAGGAGAGATGTCCACATGTCTTCTTGAGGGGAGACATGTTCATATGATCTGTTGTGCTCAATTTTGCATTAGCATACATTAGCTCTGAACTTTAGCTACGATCATCGGTCATATCTTTCAGCTCTGTTTTCCTTCAGCTCTGATTTTACATTCCCTATCTTCTCCCAGTATCCCATGTTAGATTCAGGGGGAGCAAGACATCTAAGGGAAAGAGATCATTTAAATTCATTGCATATCTTCACTCTTGGGGACATGTCTAATCCAATGTGGTACTCAGTACTCACTCTCTACATGTCATCTCAGTCTTTGTATTCTTGTAGTTTCTTCTGTTTGCTCTGGCTAGTAGATGCATCTGTGTTATCTAACCTTGTTTTCACAGGTTCATTCCATCCTAAGCCAACTCAAGACCACAAGGTAAGTATATGCATCACAATCATGTGTATGAGGAATTCTTGCTGATGTACATACTGTTTGCAAGAAGGACTCATGGGCATGAAGGTATTCTCTTTAATACTTTTTTCTCTGATGCATATAGCCAAGATACATGTAACACATTGCCTGCTCTATCATGGTTATGCCATCACATGCTTATATATTTCATATTCACATGATTGCATACATGTAGGGGGAGCCTATGCTTGTTACATGTCTTTCCAAAGCTTTACTTGCTATTCTTTATATCTTTATCTAAAACTTTGATGTATGTTGCCATCAATTACCAAAAAGGGGGAGATTGAAAGCACAAGTGCTCCCTAGGTGGTTTTGGTAATTAATGACAACATATCTCTTGTTGGACTAACACTTTTATCTAGTATGTTTCAGATAAGTTCAACAATGGAGTGGCATGGACTAAAGGATGTGGGAACTCCTTCAAGATGCTAAGGACAAAGGATTGGCTCAAGCTTCAAGCTCAAGACTCTTCATTTTACATTTTAGTGATCCAAGATCACATTGAGTCTATAGGAAAAGCCAATACTATCAAGGAGGAATGAGGTGGTGCTTAATGAGCCTCTTGCTTCAAAGTGCTTAGTGATATGCTCCAAATACCCTCAACTACTTTCCCACTTCCACACATTTGTCCTAAACCTAAAGTCAAACTTCATTGCTTGATTCTTTCTATCCGCCATACCGAGTTTGGATGTCTTAGCCAACGCCACAAACCCTAGGCAAATCGGTCTCACCGATAGGGATCTCGGTCTCACCGAGATGGGATTGTAATCTCTCCGTATGTCCATTATCAAAATCAGTCTCACCGAGTTTGAGAAATCGGTACTACCGAGATTACAATGCAAACTCTCTGGTTAACTTATTATCAAAATCGATCCCACCGAGTTTGATAATCGGTCAAACCGAGTTTGCCTGACCAACTCTCTGGAAAGCTTATTACCAAAATCGGTCCCACCGAGTTTGTGTAATCAGTCTTACCGAGATTACGTTATGCCCTAAACCTAACCGGATCGGTCCCACCGAGTTGCATTCCGGTCCCACCGAAAACCCTAACAGTCACATTATTTGCTAAATCGGTCTGACCGAGTTTAACGATTCGGTCCCACCGAGTTTGGTAGATTGTGTGTAACGGTTAGATTTTGTGTGGAGGCTATATATACCCTTCCACCTCCTCTTCATCCGTGGAGAGAGCCATCGGTGAACCTACACTTACAACATCCTATTTCTGAGAGAGAACTACCTACTCATGTGTTGAGGCCAAGATATTCCATTCCTACCATATGAATCTTGATCTCTAGCCTTCCCCAAGTTGCTTTCTACTCAAAACCTCTTTCCACCAGATCCAAATCCTATGAGAGAGAGTTGAGTGTTTGGGAGACTATCATTTGAAGCACAAGAGCAAGGAGTTCATCATCAACGCACCATTTGTTACTTCTTGGAGAGTGGTGTCTCCTAGATTGGCTAGGTGTCACTTGGGAGCCTCCGACAAGATTGTGGAGTTGAACCAAGGAGTTTTTAAGGGCAAGGAGATCGCCTACTTCATGAAGATCTACCGCTAGTGAGGCAAGTCCTTCGTGGGCGACGGCCATGGTGGGATAGACAAGGTTGCTTCTTCGTGGACCCTTCGTGGGTGGAGCCCTCCGTGTACTCGCGCAACCGTTAGCCTTCATGGGTTGAAGTCTCCATCAACGTGGATGTACGATAGCACCACCTATCGGAACCACGCCAAAAACATCCGTGTCTCCAAATTGCGTTTGAATCCTCCAATCCCTTCCCTTTACATTCTTGCAAGTTGCATGCTTTATTTTCCGCTGCTCATATACTCTTTGCATTCTTGCTTTCTATATGTTGTGAATGTTAAACTTGTGCCTAAACTCCACTCAAACTTTAAAGAAACTTAAAAACTGCAACTTTGGTACTTAGTGTCTAATCACCCCCCCTCTAGACACCTCTTCTCAAGATCCTACAATATTCCTCCACACCAAAGGATGGTTGAAATTGCTTCAGGTGATACGACGGTCTTTCTTTGTAAACTCCTCCCCCATCTTTATATTTACCTCTCGAAGATGAATGAAATAATATATACTGGGTATTCTATATGTGCATTTTGGTACACGAAAACTCGGTAAAAGTTTGTGATGTTCGAATTTTCAATAAAGCTATATGCACTCCATTTTGGAACGGAGGGAGGAGTATACAGTAGTTGCTAACACTCACGTGGAAGATTTGTGTGTAGGAGGAGTGGTTGTTTTGTTAAATGACATGGCAAAACTGACACTATCGGATGTCGATCTAACGGTTCTTACGGCATTCGTCAGGAAATGGCTTGTGGCGAACGTTTGTCGGATAATGATTTACGGACACATGCATTCCGTTCATACGTGCCCCCTCTCTCTCATGCACACATGCACCCTTATGAGTCACGACTCTCCCGAGTCCTCTTGCACCCATCGTCTATATGCAGGTAGACGTCACACACATATGTGCTCTTCACACCCAACCCTCACAACTTCTAAAAACAAAAGACATCACGCACCTTTTATTTTAACTCACACGTCACACACTTATACTATTACTCTTGTGGCAAACTTTCTTTGGGCATAGTATATTGTACTCTCACGAAGAGAAGTGGTGCACACATGCACTACTTCTCTCACACCCACTCGCGGGTACACGTAGGAGCGCATTTTTTTGAAGCTGGTACAACAAAACCACTCCACTACATATATAAGCAGGAGCCTTAGCACTTGCTTTACTAGGATTCCTCACTTTCACTCTCTCATGCTCTCCAGATCTAAGCAAGACATAGGTGGCCACACTCTCTCTCTGCTCACGGCTGGTCACAAGTCCAGTCGGACCACCTCGACCGGGCCAGGTGTAGGTGCATCGTGCACGCTGTCGTCGGCGGCGAGGGAGGAGACCAACGGCTCAAGACGTCTCCGATCGGGCGGCCGCAGGCTGCTTCTCCCGAGAGAGCGCCGGCTCAGGAGGGCCTCCGACCCCTTCTTCCTCCCTGCGGTATTGTGGCCAAGATGCGGCCTCCCAACGCCATCTTTGCCACATGCCGACGACCCTCAGATACATATTCCTTCATAACCTGCCTTGCTCGACTGCCCAGCTCCCCACGGGGTTATGTGTGGATCTTTTTCTAGTTTCGTCGGCTGTTCCAAAGCCACCTAGACTTTTACTATTATTAGAGGTAAAGCTAGTTCATACAGTCGAATCTAAGAGTTGGTTCAAACAGGGAAAATGTGCATTTTGGTACTATCAGATGCTGTAGCATGAATCTAGTACTTGGTTCTAAGAGGAAACAGGGGAAAGTAGTAGATACTGGCTACCCAACTGGTATCCTGGTTGAAAAGGCGAAGAAAGCATGGTGGATGGCGAAGGGTGGGGGAAGTAGACCTGTCTCTTGGTCGAAAAAGGAAAGAAAGTGAGGGGTGTTGGGGGACAACGCAAATGAGAATCAGCAAGTCTAGATTTTATGTGGTCATATAGGAAAATGTCGCCGAGGAGATAAAAAATGGGACAAATGGAGACATCCTGCCTGAGTGTTTGCCGCTCTCGGCAACCACATCTGCCTCACCACTTTATGCCCCTGCTGCCCCTACGCCCATATCGCTACGTTAATGTAAAATCACATGAAGCATTAAGCAATGCCACCTAATGTCACTATAAATAATGGTCTAGTGCCATCGATAAATTGAAGCAATGCCACTACCATTTTATGAAGTGCTTCCATCTTGCTTTATTTCCCATGAATTGTGTTTTTGCAGTTACACTTAAATCTCACGCCGCTAACATTGCTTCATCCCAGTGGAACTGCACAAATTTGATTGCATATTTACTGACCATGTGCTACTCTCATGACAGTAATACTAATGCTATTGTTCTCCATGTTAATCTAGTGGTAGTGTTGATGTGATGTGATGCTACTTACTTAAGGGAACTTTCATACTATCAATGTAGTGCCAATTATAACATAATAGATGTTGTTGTTAATCATACGGCACTGCAAATAACTGTCACTGTTTAAATAATGGCATTTCATATTTGCGCAAATAGGGATGTCTGTCTCCATATTGTTTCTATCCGCGCAATCAAAAGTACACACCTCAGTTTTAGTACAACTGCACAAAATGAGATGGCTATTCCTAGTTGTCGTCCTCTAACCACCTGTCTTCCAGGTATTCCTACATTGGTAGCAATCTAAAACAAGCTGATTCCATGTTTTACTTCCTGATTGTAGTGCAGGGACGAGCAAAAACAACTGCATCCTAGTCTGGAATGCACTTTCTACCAGTTCATCCATGGGCCGAGGACTAGCTGGCATGGCTGCATGGAGGTTTTTCGGACAGGTGCGCAGATAAGAGGCATTGTGGTCTGCTTATTTCTGCAAATAGCGGTGCTTAAATTTAGTGGAATGCACAAGAATTTCAGATGGTCAATACACTACATGGTTCACTTCAGCATTCCAGCTGAGAACATAATTATAATTGGTTATTCTGGAATGAGAGAACCTAACCCTGGATGGTGACAACAAGAAAAAACCAGAGTGAACTCCGGGAAATTTAAGCCTGCCGGGAAGCCCTTTGCTCAGAGAAGCCTTGCTTGATTTTTCCTGATTTGTAAACCTACTCAAAACTTTGTCTTTTGCTGTGAACTAGTATATGTTTGTTATGTTCTATGAATCATTGAGATGTATAAAATTGCTTAACTTATGCTTTTCAAGTTTTTTATGAAGCCAAGTTTAATGTGAGTGTTCCACATGAACGCTGGACTAGTGTGTGAACGTTTGAAATTTACATTGTGGCCTCCGTTAACTGCATGAACCATTGTAACAAGATACGTAGTTGCTTATATGTCAGACCGCAGATTATTGAATGTTAGTTGGCCGATAGCCTAGTGTTGAAGCGAGCTGAGCGAATGTGCCGTGTTTTGCACAACTGCTTACGTAGCACCAACAGTGTTTACAAGTACTTATGTATACGTCGGCGAACAGTTCTCGAACGAGTACTCTATTTCATCAAACACAGACTGCTCGTATGATAAACCGTGACAACTTATGTCTTACCATGGCATATTCATGAAAAAACTAGTGAGGACGCATCTGTTTCGGCAACAATTACGATGCTTCTCACATGATTCACGGGAACACAAAAGTAGCAGCAGTTCCCATAGACAGATTCAAACAGAGTACTAGCCCCAGAGGGCTCGATAATAGGCAAGGTTCAGATAATTAGACACAATCCAAACTACTATTAAACACTAGCTGGGGAAACTATTTCATGCCTCGAACTAATTTGGGTTGGACACAAGACGGACCTTGCCATGAACATCATTGAGGACGTCCGGCAGCAGCTCAATCCTGTGAACCTTCATGAAGATAACCTTGTGGCCTTGTGCTACCTCTTGAGCACTACGTTGGATTTCCCCGGAGAGGAGAGGATGATGCAGCAAAGTAGCGTAAGTATTTCCCTCAGTTTTTGAGCACCAAGGTATCAATTCGGTAGGAGGCTACGCGCGAGTCCCTCGTACCTACACAAAAACAATAGCTCAACGCAACCAACGCGATTAGGGGTTGTCAATCCCTTCACGGTCACTTACGGGAGTGAGATCTGATAGATAATATTTTTGTTATAGATATGCAAGGTAAAATAAAAGGCGAAGATAAAAAGCAAAGCAATAATAAAGTGATTGGAGATTGATATGATGAGAATAGACCCGGGGGCCATAGGTTTCACTAGTTGCTTCTCTCAAGAGCATAAGTATTCTACGATGGGTGAACAAATTACTGTTGAGCAATTGACATAATTGAGCATAGTTATGAGAATATCTAGGTATGATCATGTATATAGGCATCACGTCCGAGACAAGTAGACCGACTCCTGCCTGCATCTACTACTATTACTCCACTCACCGACCGCTATCCAGCATGCATCTAGAGTATTAAGTTAAAAACAGATTAACGCTTTAAGCAAGATGACATGATGTAGAGGGATAGTTTCATGCAATATGATAAAAACCCCATCTTGTTATCCTCGATGGCAACAATACAATCGTGCCTTGCTGCCCTTACATCCTTTGGGAAAGGACAACGCAAGTTTGAACCCAAAGCTAAGCACTTCTCCCGTTGCAAGAAAAACCAATCTAGTAGGCCAAACCAAACTGATAATTCGAAGAGACTTGCAAAGATAACCAATCATACATAAAAGAATTCAGAGAAGATTCAAATATTTTTCATTGATAGACTTGATCATAAACCCACAATTCATCGGTCTCAACAAACACACCGCAAAAAAGAAGATTACATCGAATAGATCTCCACGAGAGAGGGGGAGAACATTGTATTGAGATCCAAAAAGAGAGAAGAAGCCATCTAGCTACTAACTATGGACCCGATGGTCTGAGGTAAACTACTCACACTTCATCGGAGGGGCTAGGATGATGTAGAAGCCCTCCGTGATGATGGCCCTCTCCGGTGGAGCTCCGGAACAAGCCCCAAGATGGGATCTCGTGGATACAGAAAGTTGCGGCGGTGGAATTATGTTTTTGGCTCCATATCTGATCGTTTGGGGGTACGTAGGTATATATAGGAGGAAGGAGTACGTCGATGGAGCTTCGAGGGGCCCATGAGGTAGGGGGCGCGCCCTAGGGGGGGCGCCCTCCACTCTCGTGACCGCCTCGTGGCTTTCTTGACGGAGGGTCCAAGTCTCCTGGGTCTTATCTGATGAGAAAATCACATTCCCGAAGGTTTCATTCCGTTTGGACTCCGTTTGATATTCTGTTTCTCCGAAACAATGAATTAGGCAAAAACAAGAAGCCTGGGCTGGGCCTCCAGTTAATAGGTTAGTCCCAAAAATAATATAAAAGTGGAAAATAAAGCCCAATATAGTCCAAAACAGTAGATAATATAGCATGGAGCAATCAAAAGTTATAGATACGTTGGAGACGTATCAGGCATCCCCAAGCTTAATTCCTGCTCGTCCTCGAGTAAGTAAATGATAAAAAAAGAATTTTTGATGTGGAGTGCTACTTGGCATAATTTCAATGTAAATCTTCTTAATTGTGGTATGAATATTCAGATCCAAAAGATTCAAGACAAAAGTTCATGTTGACATAAAAATAATAATGCTTCAAGCATGCTAACAAAGCTATTATGTCTTCTCAAAATAACATGGCCAAAGAAAGCTATCCCTACAAAATCATATAGTCTGGCTATGCTCTATCTTCACCACACAAAGTATTTAAATCATGCACAACCCCGATGACAAGCCAAGCAATTGTTTCATACTTTTGACATTTTCAAAACTTTTTCGATCTTAACACAATACATGAGCGTGAGCCATGGATATAGCACTATATGTGGAATAGAATGGTGGTTGTGGAGAAGACGAAAAGAGGGAAGATAGTCTCACATCAACTAGGCATATCAACGGGCTATGGAGATGCCCATCAATAGATATCAATGTGAGTGAGTAGGGATTGCCATGCAACGGATGCACTAGAGCTATAAGTATATGAAAGCTCAACAAAAGAAACTAAGTGGGTGTGCATCCAACTCGCTTGCTCACGAAGACCTAGGGCATTTGAGGAAGCCCATCATTGGAATATACAAGCCAAGTTCTATAATGAAAAATTCCCACTAGTATATGAAAGTGACAAAATGAGAGACTCTCTATCATGGAGATCATGGTGCTACTTTGAAGCTGGTGTGGTAAAAGGATAGTAACATTGTCCCTTCTCTCATTTTCTCTCATTTTTTGGGCCTTTTCTTTTTTTTTATGGCCTCTTTTTTTTATTTTTTTATTTTTCGTCCGGAGTCTCATCCCGACTTGTGGGGGAATCATAGTCTCCATCATCCTTTCCTCACTTGGGACAATGCTCTAAAAATGATGATCATCACACTTTTATTTTTCTTACAACTCAACAATTACAACTCGATACTTAGAACAAAATATGACTCTATATGAATGCCTCTGGTGGTTTACCGGGATATGCAATGATTCAAGAGTGACATGTATGAAAGAATTATGAACGGTGGCTTTGCCACAAATACGATGTCCACTACATGATCATGCTAGCAATATATGGTGGAGCGTGTCATTTTAGACGGAACGGTGGAAAGTTGCATGGCAATATATCTCGGAATGTCTATGGAAATGCCATGATAGGTAGGTATGGTGGCTGTTTTGAGGAAGGTATATGGTGGGTGTATGATACCGGCGAAAGGTGCGCGGTATTAGAGAGGCTAGAAATGGTGGAAGGAAGGAAAAGTGCGCATAATCCATGGACTCAACATTAGTCATAAAGAACTCATATACTTATTGCAAAAATCTAGAAGTTATCAAAGCAAAGTATTACACGCATGCTCCTACGGGGTTAGATTGGTAGGAAAAGACCATCGCTCGTCCCCGATCGCCACTCATAAGGAAGACAATCAATAAATAAATCATGCTCCGACTTCATCACATAACGGTTCACCATACGTGCATGCTACGGGAATCACAAACTTTAACACAAGTATTTCTCAAATTCACAGCTACTCAACTAGCATGACTCTAATATCACCATCTTAATTTCTCAAAACAATTATCAAGCATCAATCTTTTCTTACTATTCAACGCACTCAAAAGAAAGTTTAATCTTGAATACCAAGCATATTATTATTAAGCAAATTACCATGCTATTAAAGACTCTCAAAATAATCTAAGTGAAGCATGAGAGATCAATAGTTTATTTAAAATAAATCCACCACCGTGCTCTAAAATATATAAGTGAAGCACGTAGAGCAAAATTATAAAGCTCAAAAGATATAAGTGAAGCACATAGAGCAAAACTATGAAGCTCAAAAGATATAAGTGAAGCACATAGAGTATTCTATCAAATTCCAATTCATGTATGGCTCTCTCAAAAGGTGTGTAAAGCAAGGATGATTGTGGCACACTAACAAACAAAGACACAAATAACACAAGACGCTCCAAGCAAAACACATATCATGTGGTGAATAAAAATACAGCTCCAAGTAAAATTACCGATGGAAGTAGATTTAAAGAGGGATGCCTTCCGGGCATCCCCAAGCTTTGACTTTTGGTGTCCTTGGATTATCTTGGGGGTGCCATGGGCATCCCCAAGCTTAAGCTCTTGCCACTCCTTGTTCCATAATCCATCAAAAGATTTCACCCAAAACTTGAAAACTTCACAATACAAAACTCAACAGAAATCTCGTGAGCTCCGTTAGCGAAAGAAAACAAAAGACCGCTTAAAGGTAATGTAATGAACTCATTATTTATTATATTGGTGCTAAACCTACTGTATTCCAACTTCTCTATGGATTATAAACTATTTTACTAGCCATAGATTCATCAAAATAAGCAAACATCACACGAAAAACAGAATCTGCCAAAAACAGAACAGTCTGTTGTAATCTGTAACTAACGCAAACTTCTGGAACTCCAAAAATTCAGCCAAAATAGGAAGACCTAGGCAGTTTGTTTATTGATCATAAGAAATTGGAATCACTATTTTATCACGTTCTGATGAATTTTAATAATTGTTTTCGTGAACAGAAAGTTTCTGGAAATTACAGCAAGATCAAATAACTATCATCCAAGAAAATCCTATAGGTTTAACTTGGCACAAACAATAAGTAAAAGGTAAAACCACATCTAAACAGAAGGTAGATGTATTATTTATTCCTAAACACAAACAAAAGCAAAAAAAAACTAAAAATAAAATTGGGTTGCCTCCCAACAAGCGTTATCGTTTAACGCCCCTAGCTAGGCATAAAAGCAAGGATAGATCTAGGTATTGTCATCTTTGGTAGGCAATTCTTCAATGAGGCATCTATCTTACTTAGAAATTTCTTTGTTTCTAGTAATTATCAAACTTTTAGGCACAATATTGAAAAATTCATTTGTAGCAAATGGTTCCTTAATGATAGCAAAAAGATTGGGATGAATACTTATAGATTTAAGATCCGCAGTTTTCTTACTAGATGATTCACCCTTATTCTTAGGAACATAGATAAGCTTAGTATTTTTAGTAGACGGACTTGGAGTGTTCTTAATGGAAGAAAAAGAAGTTCCCAAGTGGGTAATGATACCCTCAAGTTTATCGATTTTAGTGGAATCTAGATTTATTTTCTCATTAACCATGGGTTCCTTTTCCTTAATATTTTTCAAAGTCATTCCTACCTTAGATCCATATTGGGTAATTTGATTGTGGATCTTTTTATATAGATTTTCAATTGATTCAATGGTAGCAACTTTATTTTCAATAATTTCAAGCCTTTGCATAACATGCTCCAAAGTTGACATAGTTCCATTAACCAAAACAGGTGGCGAGCCAAATAAATCTATCATAGCATTATAAGAATCAAAAGTATGGCTACCCAAGAAATTCCCCCCGGTAATGGTATCAAGGATATATCTATACCAAGGACTAGCACCTACATAAAAATTGCGAGGAAGAACTGAAGTAGATAGCTTCCTGGTAGATCTATTTTGAGCATTGCAAATTCTATACCAAGCATCTTTCAGATTTTCTCCCTCCCTTTGTTTAAAATTTAAGACTTCGTTATCGGGAGATAACGAAGAAGATATGAGACTAGCCATGACGACAAGGCAAGCGAGAAAAAGACAAACGGAAAAGAGAGGGCGAATAAAACGGCAAGGGTGAAGTGGGGGAGAGGAAAACGAGAGGCAAATGGCAACTAATGTAATGCGAGAGATAGGGATTGTGATGGGTACTTGGTATGTTGATTCTTTGCAGACTCCAACAACGGCGCCTAAATGGCTTGTTGTCGGGAGTCCAAATATTGACTTGACCTTGCGTAAGCCTCCCCGATAACGGTGCCAGAAATTCTTCTTGCTACCTCTTGAGCACTGCGTTGCATTTCCCCGAAGAGGAGAGGATGGTGTAGCAAAGTAGTGTAAGTATTTCCCTCAGTTTTTGAGAACCAAGGTATCAATCCAGTAGGAGGCTATGCGCGAGTCCCTCGTACCTACACAAAAACAATAGCTCAACGCAACCAACGCGATTAGGGGTTGTCAATCCCTTCACGGTCACTTACGGGAGTGAGATCTGATAGAGATGATAGATAATATTTTTGGTATTTCTGGTATAGAGATGCAAGGTAAAATAAAAGGCAAAGCAATAATAAAGTGATTGGAGATTGATATGATGAGAATAGACCCGGGGGCCATAGGTTTCACTAGTGGCTTCTCTCAAGAGCATAAGTATTCTACGGTGGGTGAACAAATTACTGTTGAGCAATTGACATAATTGAGCATAGTTATGAGAATATCTAGGTATGATCATGTATATAGGCATCACGTCCGAGACAAGTAGACCGACTCCTGCCTGCATCTACTACTATTACTCCACACATCGACCGCTATCCAGCATGCATCTAGAGTATTAAGTTAAAAAATAGAGTAACGCTTTAAGCAAGATAACATGATGTAGAGGGATAGTTTCATGCAATATGATAAAAACCCCATCTTGTTATCCTCGATGGCAACAATACAATACGTGCCTTGCTGCCCCTATACATCCTTTGGGAAAGGACACCGCAAGATTGAACCCTAAGCTAAGCACTTCTCCCATTGCAAGAAAAACCAATATAGTAGGCCAAACCAAACTGATAATTCGAAGAGACTTGCAAAGATAACCAATCATACATAAAAGAATTCAGAGAAGATTCAAATATTTTTCATAGATAGACTTGATCATAAACCCACAATTCATCGGTCTCAACAAACACACCACAAAAAGAAGATTACATCGAATAGATCTCCACGAGAGGGGGAGAACATTGTATTGAGATCCAAAAAGAGAGAAGAAGCCATCTAGCTACTAACTATGGACCCGAAGGTCTGAGGTAAACTACTCACTTTTCATCGGAGGGGCTAGGATGATGTAGAAGCCCTCCGTGATGATGGCCCTCTCCGGCGGAGCTCCGGAATAAGCCCCAAGATGGGATCTCGTGGATACAGAAAGTTGCGGCGGTGGAATTAGGTTTTTGGCTCATGTCGATCGTTTGGGTGCGTAATGAGGTATATATAGGAGGAAGGAGTACGTCGGTGGAGCTTCGAGGGGCCCATGAGGTAGGGGGCGCGCCCTGGGGGGGCGCCCTCCACCCTCGTGACTGCCTCGTGGCTTTCTTGACGGAGGGTCCAAGTCTCCTAGGTCTTATCTGATGAGAAAATCACGTTCTCGAAGGTTTCATTCCGTTTGGACTCCGTTTGATATTCTCATTTCTCAAACACAGAAATAGGCAAAAAACAAGTTACGAAGGGCCTCCGGTTAATAGGTTAGTCCCGAAAATAATATAAAAGTGGAAAATAAAGCCCAATATAGTCCAAAACAGTAGATAATATAGCATGGAGCAATCAAAAGTTATAGATACGTTGGAGACGTATCAGGCATCCCCAAGCTTAATTCCTGCTCGTCCTCGAGTAAGTAAATGATAAAAAAAGAATTTTTAATGTGGAGTGCTACTTGGGATAATTTCAATGTAAATCTTCTTAATTGTGGAATGAAATTTCAGATCCAAAAGATTCAAGACAAAAGTTCATGTTGACATAAAAATAATAATACTTCAAGCATGCTAACAAAGCAATTATGTCTTCTCAAAATAACATGGCCAAAGAAAGCTATCCCTACAAAATCATATAGTCTGGCTATGCTCTATCTTCACCACACAAGGTATTTAAATCATGCACAACCCCGATGATAGGCCAAGCAATTGTTTCATACTTTTGACATTTTCAAAACTTTTGCGATCTTAACACAATACATGAGCGTGAGCCATGGATATAGCACTATATGTGGAATAGAATGGTGGTTGTGGAGAAGACAAAAAGAGGGAAGATAGTCTCACATCAACCAGGCATATCAACGGGCTATGGAGATGCCCATCAATAGATATCAATGTGAGTGAGTAGGGATTGCCATGCAACGGATGCACTAGAGCTATAAGTATATGAAAGCTCAACAAAAGAAACTAAGTGGGTGCGCATCCAACTCGCTTGCTCCGGAACAGGCCCCAAGATGGGATCTCGTGGATACAGAAAGTTGCGGCGGTGGAATTAGGTTTTTGGCTCCGTATTTGATCGCTTGGGGGTACGTAGGTATATATAGGAGGAAGGAGTACGTCAGTGGAGCTTTGAGGGGCCCACGAGGCAGGGGGCGCGCCCTCCACCCTCATGACCGCCTCGTGGCTTTCTTGACGGAGGGTCCAAGTCTCCTGGGTATTATCTGATGAGAAAATCACGTTCCCGAAGGTTTCATTGCGTTTGGACTCCGTTTGATATTCTGTTTCTCCGAAACACTGAAATAGGCAAAAAAACATCAATTCTGGGCTGGGCCTCCGGTTAATAGATTAGTCCCAAAAATAATATAAAAGTGGAAAATAAAGCCCAATATAGTCCAAAACAGTAGATAATATAGGATGGAGCAATCAAAAATTATATATACGTTGGAGACGTATCACCTTGCCACTCATAAACTTGTTTGTGGAGGCATGCCACGTCATATTCCTGCGTAAGCTTGACAAGAACAGTATGCCTCACAAACGAAGGAGTCATTCCATTCAGGCAGGTGAGGAAGGGCGGCACCGGCTTGACCCTGTCTTCTCTCTTGGTCGGGTCGGAGGCTAAGTTTCTCATTTAGTGGTGAGGTGTTCATAGAAAGCAAGGACTTTGAACTTATTGTGCTTCAGTACACCCTGGAAAACACGCCTGACAACAGTGAGTCTAGAATACAACTCGACATCGGTATAAGCGCAAATGGCTTCCAGGATCCAACAGCCTAAGAACTCTGTTTTCCCAGTGCGTATATTCAGTTCATCCGCCTCATAGCGAGTGACATGTACAACCACACAATCCTTGCACGCATCGGGCTCTAATTGAAACAAACAAATTCTGAATTACTTTCCAAAGATAAGAAACACAAGTTATTTAAACCACTATGTATAGCATGGCATCGAAGCTAATAGAATTTTGCATTATTCATCACCACATACTTAGATGAAAAACCACAATCGAGATCGGCAAAGAAGAAAATCACCTTGGGCAGCTCAGCAGGGGGGACACATCCTCGAAGGGGGAAAACTGGCCACGGGGGCCGTAACCTCAAACGGGGCATTGACACCCTCAGTAGTGGCCGTGAGCGTATCTAGGGCCGGCTCGGTGGCTACCTCCATCTTCTTGGAGCTCTCTGTCTCATGGGGATCAGCCTCCCGCGTCTGCTCCCACTACTGCAGGATGCTGCTAACGCGACACTACGATCAGAGACCCTTCAAGAAACTGTGTGCGATGCCATAATCGCAAACGGTGTTGTATGAAAACCGTCAAAAAAGGTGAAACCGTTTGCGATGGAGGATGCATCAAACACGGTTTAGATTTTAGTTGCGTGTGTGATCCAGGGCATACTGTTCAGTCCAATGAACTGTTTGCGATGAGGCGGAACAAAAGAAACGGGCAGCCTGATGAAGGCATGTGGGATATAGAGCATATGGTTCACTTGGATGAATTGTTTGTGATTAGGCCACACAAAAAAAACGGGCAGCCAGATGAAGGTGTGTGCGATATATAGCATGCGGTTCACTCGGATGAACTGTTTGTGATTAGGCAACACAAAAGAAACGGTCAGCCAGATCAAGGTGTGCGTGATTAAGGGCATACGCTTCAGAAGGATTAACTGTTTGCGATTAGGCAACAGAACAGAAACGGGTAAGCCAGATCAAACTGTCTGCGATTGATGACATACACTTCACATGGATGAACTGTTTGCGATTAGCCACAACAAACTAAAACAGTTAGATAGATCAACGTGTGTGCGCTAGACGGGCACACCCATTATAATTAAAAAAAGTGTGCGCGATGGTAATAACGAGCACGCATGATTGTTGGAACAAGATGTGTGCTGACATTGCCTATTGCGATGCACCCTATGGTGCAAACACCACGTACGTGGCCGAGAAGGCATATGTGCCCACATTACGCCTTCTGGGAATAGTGCCGCACTTATAACCGCCGATAAAGTTTGAGCATGCGTCCCGTCACAATTTTTTTAGAAGAACAGGGAGGCCGCATCCCGTCACATTCCAAATTGCAAACCTGTTCACACCGATCAAAATCTAAACGGTTTCCCACTTAGGAGCGTATTACTACGCGGTTATAAATACTACTATTCCAAGATGACTGCACATTCCTCCTCAACTCCTCATCCACAAAAAGTCAAAAACAAACAAGTCATTCATCATCGTTCCCTTGCGTCCGCCATGGCCAGCGTGAGTTCCGGGTCGAGAGATTGCCACCAGGGAGAGGCGAGCCTGGAAGCGGGAGCACGAGAGATGTCCCGCCTCGCCGCGAAAGCAGCCAACATGTCCCGCCGCACGACCGTAGCAGCAGAGAGGTCCTGCCGCGCCGCCGAAGCAGCACGGAGGACCCACCGCGTCGTCGATGCAGTAGACTGGTCCGACCGCGTCGTGGAAGCAGAAGAGATGTCCCGCCGCGCCACGAATGTGATACGTCTCCAACGTATCTATAATTTATGAAGCATTCATGCTATTATATTATCTGTTTTGGATGTTTATGGGCTTTATTATGCACTTTTATATTATTTTTGGGACTAACCTATTAACCAGAGGCCCAACCCAAATTGCTGTTTTTTTGCCTATTTCAGTGTTTCGCAGAAAAGGAATATCAAACGGAGTCCAAACAGAATGAAACCTTCGGGAGAGTTATTTTTGGAACGGAAGCAATCCAAGAGACTTGGAGTAGACATCAGGGAAAGCTTCGAGGTGGCCATGAGGCAGGGAGGCGCGCCCCCACCCTCGTGGACCCCTCGTGGCTCCCCTGACCGACTTCTTTCGCCTATATATATCCATATACCCTAAAAACTTCGAAGGACAGAATATATCGGGAGTTCCGCCGCCGCAAGCCTCTGTAGCCACCAAAAACCAATTGGGACCCTGTTCCGACACCCTGCCGGAGGGGGGATCCATCACCGGTGGCCATCTTCATCATCCCAGCGCTCTCCATGACGAGGAGGGAGTAGTTCACCCTCGGGGATGAGAGTATGTACTAGTAGCTATGTGTTTGATCTCTCTCTCTCTCTCTCTCTCTCGTGTTCTTGAGGTGGTACGATCTTGATGTATCGCGAGCTTTGCTATTATAGTTGGATCTTATGATGTTTCTCCCCCTCTCTCTCTTGTAATGGATTGAGTTTTCCCTTTGAAGTTATCTTATCGGATTGAGTCTTTAAGGATTTGAGAACACTTGATGTATGTCTTGCATGTGCTTATCTGTGGTGACAATGGGATATCATGTGATTCACTTGTTTTCGTCTTGACTCTCCGGTAGAAACTTTGGGGCACTCTTTGAAGTTCTATGTGTTGGTTGAATAGATGAATCTGAGATTGTGTGATGCATATCGTATAATCATACCCACGGATACTCGAGGTGACATTGGAGTATCTAGGTGACATTAGGGTTTTGGTTGATTTGTGTCTTAAGGTGTTATTCTAGTACGAACTCTATGATAGACTGAACGGAAAGAATAACTTCAAGTTATTTTACTACGGACTCTTGAATAGATCGATCAGAAAGAATAACTTTGAGGTGGTTTCGTACCCTACAATAATCTCTTCATCTGTTCTCCGCTATTAGTGACTTTGGAGTGACTCTTTGTTGCATGTTGAGGGATAGTTATGTGATCCAATTATGTTATTATTGTTGAGAGAACTTGCACTAGTGAATGTATGAACCCTAGGCCTTGTTTCAACGCATTGCCATACCATTTACGCTCACTTTTATCATTAGTTACCTTGCTGTTTTTATATTTTCAGATTACAAAAACCTATATCTACCATCCATATTTCACTTGTATCACCATCTCTTCGCTGAACTAGTGCACCTATACAATTTACCATTGTATTGGGTGTGTTGGGGACACAAGAGACTCTTTGTTATTTGGTTGCAGGGTTGCTTGAGAGAGACCATCTTCATCCCACGCCTCCCACGGATTGATAAACCTTAGGTCATCCACTTGAGGGAAATTTTCTACTGTCCTACAAACCTCTGCACTTGGAGGCCCAACAACGTCTACAAGAAGAAGGTTGTGTAGTAGACAGCAGAATGCAGCAGAGATGTCCTCCGTTGCCGCGGCGGCCTAGGAAAATGACTCGCGAGCAGGCAAGGAATCTTACAGGCGCATGCGTGCCCTCATCCTTAGGCAGATGGATCAGATCTCCAGGTGGGAGAGGTTGCAGGATGACCTGAAAGCCTCGTTTGAACAGTCTACCGACGTCATCCGGCAACTAAATGAGAGCAATGCGAAGCTCCGGGCCGAGCGCGACCTGCTGAGGGCGAAGATCGTCGGAAGTGCGGAGCAGCAGGAGCAGACCACTGCCTTGTTGAAGAGGACCGGCGTCATCGTCGAGAAACTTATGGACGAGAATAACAAGCTATGCATCGAGCGCAGAAGGCTGGTGGAGGAATCCATGGATGCTCTCAAGCAGCATCTTGAGGACAAGAAAGAGCTCATCACCGCTGTCGGATTTCGGGTTCCGGCAGACCCTTAAGGTTCGAACTCTGGGGTGCGCGCAGAGATCCAACCCTCCACCGTCTCGAACCTCGCCGAATCGCAGGGACCTAAACTACTAGAAAGAACAGCACAAGAGACACGAGATTTATACTAGTCCGGGCCACCGTTGTGAGGTAATACCCTACTCTAGTTTGTGTTGTGGAGGATTGCCTCTTGGGCTGATGAGGAACAGTACAGGAAAGAACAGCCTCGCGAGGGTCTGTTCTTGGTTGGTGTGATGAACTGCTCAGTGGTGTCCCGTCGCTCTAGCTTGAGGATCGGGTCTCTATCTCTCTCTCTGGATTCCCAATGCCGGATCGTCCTTATCCTTGCGATCCCTCGCTCCATGATGGTGGCTAGCTCTGCTTATATAGACGAAGGCCCTGGGCCTCTTCCCAAATATTGAGCGGGAAGGGCACCAACAATTGGCCATTTTGAAGGGGAACAACGGGTACGCTTATCCTGACTAAAGTTGGTCCTCGCCTGCCAAAGGCTCTGGTGATGACGCCTGCTTGGGCTCCATGATGACTCCCTTCCAGCCATTGGGGCTGGTCTTGGTCTTGTTGCACCAAAACGGATGCCTTTGCTTGATGCTCTCGTGTGCGCTTGCTCCCTTTGCACCAAAGAGGAAAGGAGGACGCTGCGCGGGCTGGCGCCCGACTGGCGCCCTTGGTCGTCATGGCTTGCTCACGGGCACCTCGCGAGGTACCCTGCCTTGAACTCTCCGCCTCCTCTTGAGCCAGCCTGACGAGGCCGCGCCTGATGAAGCTCCTGGTCGTCCGCCCCGCGAGGCTTGGCCCCTCGCGAGGGTCTTGAGCTTGCGTTGATGAAGATGGGCCGTCCTGGGCCTCCATTGAGCCACGCCACAGGCTGCAGGCAGGCAAGTCTGGGGACCCCCGTTGCCAGAACACCGACAGTAGCCCCCTGGCCCACGGCGTGCCCGGACTTGGCCGTGCAGAGAGGCGAAAGGGCAAGTGCGAAGCGTCGCGGGCCCTAACAGCCTGCGGCCTTGGGCGCCGCGTGGCGGTTGAGTGGGAGCCTCCTCCCCCACGACGCCTTGGTACCCGCCCGGATTCGACAGGTCCCTGCATGCAAAGCTGGGCTTGATGACTGGTGATCGTGGAGGCCGACGGTTGGCCTCCGCCGGCTATAAGTACGGAACGGCGTGCACCCTTCCAGTCTATCCTTCTACTTCTCCTCTTCCTCGTCTCATCTGGCTGCCATGGCTCCAATCCGCCGGTTCTCCAGGGAAGAGAAGGTAAAGGCTCCTCAAGAGGATCCTGACCCGCTCCCCCCAACGAAGCGGCTTGCTCTTCCGGGTGTCGAGGCAGGAGGCCTTGAGGAGGCGCCTGCGTCTCGGTGTGCGCGTCCGCCTCCAGGGTTTCCTCTTCCCTTGTACGCGCAAATTGGCGGCCCTGAAGGAGGTGACACCGGGCGCCACGAGCGGTGCCGCCGCCGACGCCGGCGGGTCACGAAGGTGTGCGTCTTCCCCCCTGGAGTCCACGCCGAGGGCTCCTGCCGGGAGTTCGTGCTTCGCGTCGCCGCGCCTCCTAAGTCTTGGATTCGTCTTCCTTCTTTCTTCGCCTCCGTCATCCGGCAGGGGGAGCCCCTGGGACTCTGGCTGCAGCACGCCGGCTGCGGCACCCTCGCGACCGGGGCAAAGGTCGCAGGAGTTGCCCCGGGCGAGGTCTTCATGACTCGAGGCTGGGACGAGGTCGCCCGGGTTTGCAGGGCGAGGGGCGCCCTCACGATCCACCTGGAGTACGACGGTGCTTCGGCGATGTCCTTCAAGCTCTTCGACATGGAGGGTCGTCGGCTGGAGTGCTGCCCCGGGAGAGGCGGTCGGGACCCTGCTGCGGTGAGGCGGAGGCCAACCGACCACTCCCTTGGCAGCTTCTCAGGCGGCGAAGGCGCCCGAGGATCCAGTGACTCCGTCGAGCTCTTCGCGGCGCCGGAGACGAGCGACGACAGCTACGAGCCCCCGAGCCTGCGCCGCTCCCGGAGCAGGGCGAGCTCGTCAGGTCGTCGCCGCCCCTGATCTGGATGGGGTTGGCTCCTGACTGGGTGGCCCACTGTTGATGATGGCGTCTGCCGTGGTGGTCCCTGTAGATAAGACTCCTTAGGATTCGCGTCTTTTGTTCCTACGAGGAGCCAAGAATGTACCCCGCGGGGGCTTGTAAGATATTTGTAGCTTCGTTTGTCAATATGATCCTTATTGTGAGGCGATGCGGGATGCTCATTCCGTTTTATCTCAGTTTCTTCCTTTCAGACCTCGTGAGGGCTTGGTGCTCTGCACCGACAGGTCCCAGTCCCAAGGCAGCCTCAGCCGTCGCTGGTATGCCAGGTCGCGATGCCGTGGTCAAGGCCAGGAGGTGAGCAGCCGGAGGTCCGGTAAGAGCCTCTGAGTCGCGATGCTCAGGGGGTCCCCCTTGGCGCTCAAGCAGCCATCATTCGGTGAGAAAGGAGAGCGACATTGCTAACACGGAGTTGCATTGAGTGTGGGAATGATGTTGCGATGACTAGTGTGTCCGGAGGGCGACTTATCTCGAGGGTCAGGATGATGCTTCCTGGTGCGGCGCCAGGTCCGTGCCTTGGCCGGCGAGAGATTGCGTGGCGAGGTCGTTTCGTGCTCCTTGGAGGGACCCTGCAGGTTCACCACAAAGGAACAAGAGCTCGCCGTGGCAATCGTTAGTCCTGCCGTTAGTTGCCTTGGAGAGGCGCGAGAGGCCTCGTGAGGTGTGTCGGGGCACCCGTGAGCCAGCGCGGGACTCACGAGGCCCTACCTCAAGGTGGGTTGCGCCTGGCTCTGGGCCTTATCTTCGAGTGTGTTCCTGCAGATTTGGCCAGATGCCGGTGCTCTACGCCTTGGGTCCGGCTCGGGCTGGTCTCACCGTCACGGGCAAGCCAGGTCGCGATGCCATGGACAAGACCAGAGGGTGAGGGCGGAGAGCCGGTAGGAGCCTGAGTCGCGATGCTCGGGCACCCCCCTTTAACGCTGCAAGCTGAATTAGATGACGCAACTCACGTCCTCGGGTCCCGGCTCGGGCTGGTCTCAGCCGTCGGCAAGCCGTGTCGCGATGCCATGGACAAGACCAGAGGGTGAGGGCGGAGAGCCGGTAGGAGCCCCGAGTCGCGATGCTCGTGCACCCCTTTAACGCATAAGCTGGGTTAGATAATGAAACTCTATGTCCTCGGGTCCCGGCTCTCGGCTGGTCTCACCGTGCCGGCAAGCCAGGTCGTGATGCCATGGACAAGACCAGAGGGTGAGGGCCGGAGAGCCGGTAGGAGCCTGAGTCACGATGCTCGTGCACCCCCTTTAACGTGCAAGATTCCGCCACCCAGGAAAAGGCACCAAATAACAAGCATGGTGGAGCGAGAGCATAATCCTAAGGAAAAAGTAGGAAGGATACATGCCGCTGGGACTGGCTTGAGCGGTTTGGGGATGATGCAGCCCGAGGGGTGCCCCCAACAGGATAAGCTAAAGCCATGAAGTAAAAGGGGCACATGCCGCAGGGACGGACCCACGCGGCCTGGGAATAATGCGGCCCTAAAGGCGCTCCCAGCCGGAAATAAAACTTAAATATGTCACCTGGCGATGTTGGGGATGAAGGGTTGTTGATGTAGCAGACTCGGTGGGCTGCGGGAGCCGATCCTCACGAGCCCCCAGGCCCAGGGGCCTCGGGAGGCTCCGGAGGCGCTGGCGGCTCCTCATGGACCATCTCCATCTCCGCCAGGGCTGCGGCGTGCCTGAACTCTTGAGCCTCTAGGATGGTCCTCATGAGACGCTGGTGCGCAGCAGCCGCGTTTGGCAGGCCATAAGGCATGCGTACGTAGCTGTGGGGCGGACCCTGCAACGCCCCACTCGCGAGGGCCAAAGGCGCTCTTGAGATGCGGCTCGGTTGAGCCCTGGTATGTCGATGCAGACGCAGCAGCCCACCATCCTCGCTGGAAGGGGGCCACGGTGGGTGGCGGCTGCCCCTCATGACCCTTGACTCCTGTAGCTCTGAATGGCCTTGGCCGATGAACTCTTGAGGGTTCTGTCCTCCTGGTCTTGCTCCCCGCTATGCGGAAACGTGCTTCAAACATGCCTCCACGTGGTGCCCAAGCGCCTCCCTCGAGACCTTACAGGTCGGCGACCCTCCAGGGGAGAGCCGCCGAGCCCTGCCTGAGGAGGGCGCCGGGTGCACTTTCCTATGCGATGGAAGGAGGCTCCCCTTGGCCCGGTGTGGACCCTGAGGGGCCTGTCTCTTGAAGAGCCGGGCCGGTCGATGTCTTCTTCTTGGGTGCGGCCTCGGGAGGCCTCTTGCTGCCGTGGTGCTGGTCTTCCAAAGGACGCTGGCTCGAAAAGCTCGCCTGTGGAGCACACTGCATCTCTCTCTTCACAGGGCACCATGATGACTCCGCCGCTTCCTGGCATCTTGAGGATGTTGTAGCCAAGGTGGGTTACGGCCATGAATTTAGCCAGCGCTGGGTACCCGAGGATGGCATTGTACGGCAGGCGAATGTGGGCGATGTCGAAGTCGATGAGCCCGGTGTGGTAGTTGTCGCGAGCCCCGAAGGTGACAGGAAGGTGGACCTGCCCGATCGGGACCGTGGAGCCGTCGGTGACTCCGGAGAAAGGCTTGGTTAGCTGAAGCTGACTGTAAGGAACTTGAAGATTGTTGAATGTCTCCACGGACAGGATGTTGATCCCTGCTCCGCCATCGATGAGGGTCTTGGTGAATAGCACATTGCTGATGATTGGGGAACAAAGCATCGGGAGAACTCCGGCTGTGGCTGCAAGACTTGAGCTGATCCGCCGAGCTGAACGTGATGGCGCACGCCGACCACCGAGGGGGCGCGTGGACTCGAGCTTGGGAGGACTGCATTCACTTCAGCGGGCTAACTGCTTGAAGATGCGGTGAGAGGCTGGGGCTTGAGCTCCGCCAGATGCGCGACCGCACGCGCTTCTGGAAGCCCCCACCCTCGCCCCGATGGCGGTCTTGATTCTCCTTGGCAGCGGCGGCATGGAGGGAGGCTTGCGTTCCCTGGGCGATCCTCGCGAGGCTGATCCCTCCGGCCCCCCTCGCGAGGTGGGTCTTGCCAGGGTCCTCGCGAGGTTGGTCGCGCCACCCTTGGCGCGGCCGCGGTCTTCCCAGGCCCTGCATTCCTTCCTCCTCCTCGGCCGTAGCCCATCGGCTGCGCTGGGCGTCTGCCGACCCTTCCTTCACGTGACGGCTCCGAAGTTCTTGGCATTCATTGGTGTTGTGGGTGTGGAGGTCGTGGTACACGCAGCATCGCTGCCCTTGGAGGACTCGGGCTGATCTACGCCTTTGTCGGTGTCTGGTTCGGCCGCGAGCACGGGAGCCCGCTTGCGCTTTTCGTGCTTGGCCTTGGTCTTCTTCTCTTCGGGATCCGCGGCAGGCAGCTCGAGGAGGGAGAGGCGCCCCTCCTCAGCCCTGGCGCACTTGGTCGCCAAGTTGAATAGCTTCAGGGAGGTGCACAGATCTTCATGCATCGCCAGCTCCTCCTTCATTTTGACGTCGCGCACGCCGTCGGAGAAGGCAGAGATGATGGCCTCCTCCGTTACCCTGGGGATCTTGAGGCGCACGTTGTTGAAGCGCTGGATGTTCTTTTGCAGGGTTTCCGGCTGCTTGATTCGACGCATGTCACTCACGGCGGGTGGCGGTCATGAGTACCACGGAAGTTGGCGATGAAGCGGTGCGCATCTCGACCCAAGAAGAGATCGTGCTCGGGGCCAGATTCAGGAGCCAAAGGGCTGGCCCTTGAGCGCCATGGGAAACCAGTTCGCCATGACCCTTTCGTCCCGTTGGCAGCCTCGATGCCCAGCTCAGAGCTGGAGGAACTCCGAGGGTCACCGTGCGTCGTAGCAAGGAGGCAGGTCTGGCTTGAACTTGGCGGGCTACGCGACTGCGCAGCTCGGTGGTGAAGGCGGCAGCCCGCCGTGGCCGGGGGCCTCGGACGGCGGAGAGCTTGGTCTTTGCAGGCCTCCCTGCGCTGGCCGGGGGCAGCGCAGGGTCTTGACGCGTCTTTGGAGCGGGAGGCGCCGGGCAGCTTCTTGCGGGCGAGAACTCCTTGGTAGCTCTGCTCTTGCTGCGCCGGCGCTGGCGGAGCAGGTTCGCCAGGGGCGCGCTTGGGGCTGTGGCGCCGTCTTGAGGAGGAGGCGGTGAGGAGCCGGGAGCTCCATCGCCCGCTGGGCGGGTGCGGTGCAGCGAGACGGACGGCGCTGGGTCGCCTCTGCAGCGCGGACGAGCTTCAGCGAGTCGGTCGAGCCATTCTTTGTAGACGTCGCCGACGGGGCGGTAGCGCAGGAGCTCGTTAGCCGCGATGAGTGCAGCTCGGGCCTCCATGGCCGCGCGGGGCGCGCGTGACGAAGAACCAGCGGGGGTGAGCGAAGGCGTGGCGGTGCGGCCGTCCCGCCTCATGGACGGGTGCTGGGACGATGCTTGCTGCTCGTTCCCCGCCGGGCCGGTGGCGGCGTTGACGGCAGGTGACGGGGAACGACGAGGACGCCCGCCGACGGGAGCCGTCTGGGCGATGTGGAAGGCGAGGGCGGCTCGGCGCTCGGCGCGGGCCCGACGGGCGTCAGACATGGTTGCGGTGGTCGAGGGAGAACGAGGCGACGAAAGGAAAATTCCGGCGCACCCCTACCTAGCGCGCCAAATGTCGGATTTCGGGTTCCGGCAGACCCTTAAGGTTCGAACTCTGGGGTGTGCACAAGAGACATGAGATTTATACTAGTTCGGGCCACCGTTGTGGTGTAATAGCCTACTCTAGTTTGTGTTGTGGAGGATTGCCTCTTGGGCTGACGAGGAACAGTACAGGGAAGAACATCCTCGCGAGGGTCTGTTCTTGGTTGGTGTGATGAACTGCTCAGTGGTGTCCCGTCGCTCTAGCTTGAGGATTGGGTCTCTATCTCTCTCTCTGGATTCCCAATGCCGGATCGTCCTTATCCTTGCGATCCCTCCCTCCATGATGGTGGCTAGCTCTGCTTATATAGACGAAGGCCCTGGGCCTCTTCCCAAATATTGAGCGGAAGGGCACCAACAATTAGCCATTTTGAAGGGGAACAACGGTGCACGCTTATCCTGACTAAAGTTGGTCCTCGCGCCAAAGGCTCGTGATGACGCCGCTTGGGCTCCATGTTGACTCCCTTCCAACCGTTGGGGCTGGTCTTGGTCTTGTTGCACCGAAACGGATGCCTTTGCTTGATGCTCTCGCCTGCGCTTGCTCCCTTTGCACCAAAGAGGAAAGGAGGATGCTGCGCGGGCTGGCGCCCGACTGGCGCCCTTGGTCGTCATGGCTTGCATCACGGGCACCTCGCGAGGTACCCTGCCTTGAACTCTCCGCCTCCTCTTGAGCCAGCCTGATGAGGCCGCGCCTGATGAAGCTCCTGGTCATCCGCCCCGCGAGGCTTGGCCCCTCGCGAGGGTCTTGAGCTTGCGTTGATGAAGATGGGCCGTCCTGGGCCTCCGTTGAGCCACGCCGCAGGCCGCAGGCAGGCAAGTCTGGGGACCCCCATTCCCAGAACGCCGACAACCGCTCGCCGCAGAGACTAGTTCCCGCGGCCTGCAGAAACGCATCAAGAAAGTAGAGATCAGCGAGCCAGATCGTTGTCTTCCTTCTTCTTTTGCCCTTGTGTATTTGGGGCGTTGCCGCATGTGGCTTTTTTTAATTATGTTTCTAAATATGTAAGACAATTATTATCCACTATCATCGTCCTTATATTCATCATGCTTGCTATAAATCGCAGTCGATGCTATATAGGTCCATCGGATCTTACATCAAGATCCATGCAAAACTTTCTTTTTGGATTTCCATTTTTCTCTCAAATCTCAGTCCAGTGAGACATATAGCCACGCCGTAGAACAGGTGCTCGGGCGCCATTAACGGAGATGTTGGGAGGGAGGTGCGCGGCGGGTAGCGGTCAAAGGGCTCTCCTCCCAATGAGCACGCGCAGAGTTTCATTCGGTTTGCCCAGAAAATGGGCTATCAGTAATGAGAAATGGGTTGTACATTTTTAAAACACATCAAACCGTGAATTAGTTTTAAAAAATTCATTAAAGATTTTAAATTCGTTTGATTTTTATGCGTGGACAATTATTTGGATTTTATATTTATATAAATTATTTTTCAAAATAGTTTGAATGTGACTCGATATTTCGGGATTAAAAACAGTTGACCGCACCGAAATATGCAAAATTTCGTATAATTTTTAAACGTGGCCACATTATGGGGTGTAATGCTAACAAAAAGAAGATGGGCTCCAAAAAAATTCTTAAGAATTAGCAAATGGGTTGTAAATTATTAGAAATAATAGCAGATAGGCTCTATGCTATTTTCCACAGATTTGAGGCTGACTTGTGCGCCTACTACAGGTTGACGCGTATGCTTTCCCAAAAAAAAGGTTGACGCACACACAACGCCGTGTCAACTTAGTCAACACACGAGAGTAGTGACTATTGGATGTCCATCCAACGGCCGTCGTCCTTCTTCAATCTTCGCTCTTCCTACTCCATCCGCTCAAACAAGCGCCGGTGGGACTGCCTGCTCCCTCCTCCCGCGGCCAGCTGTGCTGCCGCGCAGGCCTCACCGCCCCACCGTACTCCCATCACTGGCCTAGCCATCCCTCTACTCACCCACACCTGCTGTTATTCTCCGGCAACGGCAGACGAACCAGTAAACCCTCGTACTCCCCTTCGCGTGGGAAACAACTGCTGAGTTTTCCCTAGCTCCATGTCGTTCCCTCCCTGGTGCTCTCGGCGTGGCGTGGTCAACGTGGTCAACGAACGACATCCATCGGAAGTGGACTGTACGTGGAGAGGCCGACAGCTAGGTCCACGGTCGCATGCAAGGAAATGCCTCCTTATTACGCGCAAAATAATGATTCCTCCACCGGACAGCTGGGACCCACCGGAAGGGCCTCTGTATTTCACGAAAAAAACGTTCCCCTCGCTGACAGGTCAGACCCACCAGCTATATCTTTGAACGCAAGGAAGTGCCTCCTGGTAGCTGGGACCCACCATAGTGGGAGGCTGACTTGTGGTCCTACTAAGTTGATGGGGACGGAGGGCTTTGTCAACTTAGTCAATATGAACGATTCTAGCTCTAGTGACCGTACGATGTCCATCCAATGGCCGTAGTGCTTCTTCAACCTCTGGTCTTCTTGCTCCAGCCGCCCGAACCAGCGCCGGTCGTGTCATGTGCTCCTGCCTCCCGTGGCCGGCTGTGATGCCGCGGTGGCCTCACCGTCCCCGACTACTCCCACCGCCGGCTAGGCCATCCCTCTACTCACCCACACCCCCTGTTATTCTGCAGCGATGGCAGCCTCACACCGCAGCCGAACCAGTGAACCCTCGTACTCCTCTCTGCATGGGCATCTACTGCCGCGTCTTCCCCGGCTCCGCGTCGTCCCCTTCCTAGGCCTCACCGTCGTGTCCACCGCCCTGGTGCTCTCGGCGCGGCATGGTCAACGTGGTCAAGGAACAACTACCATCAGAAGAGTACTGTACGTGGAGAGGCTGACACCTGGGTCCACGGCCGCAGCAAGGAAGTGCCTCCTTATTACGCGGAAAATAATGATTCCTCCTCCTGACAGCAGGGACCCACCGGACGGGCCACCGTATTTCGTGAAAAAAACGTTTCCCCCCTGACTGCTCGGACCCACCAGCTACATCTTCGCACTCAAGGAAGTGCCTAACAGTCAAGACCCAACAAGTCGAAGCGTACGTAGCGTTGTCATTCTGGTCATGAATGTGTATGTACATACTGGTCGACCGGTCTGTCTCCAAGCTGCAGCGATGAACCATGGCCGAGTCAGGAAGGGCACGTGTCGTAGTAGAGGCGCGCACGTAGCATGTACACATACGTATAGCCAGGGTGCAAGAAAGTAAATACGGCCACATACGTACATACGGGAGAGGTCTCGAACGCCTAATCGCGCATACATACGGCCTGGGCTTGTGTACATGGCTGGGTCGGAACGGAGAAACTGTGTCATCCTATTCATCGGGAGCCAACCGGCTTGGACGGAACAGCTGATCGAAACGAGGCCTGGCATACCGCAGAACATAGAAAACGGCCTTGTGTTCGACCGGCCACGGACGAAACGGGATCCTGTCCATCGGGAGGGGTTTGGCCTACCGCAAAACGGAGGAAGGAGACTTCTCTTGGACCTCCTACGGTCGAAACAGGGTCCTGTTGATCAGGAGGGGTGTGGCGTACCGCAAAATGGAGGAAACAGACTTGTGTTGGAGTGCTACAGTCGAAACGGGGGTCTTGTTCATCAGGAGGGGTGTGGCGTACCGCAAAAAGGGACTCCACGGGCTACTATTCATCTCCACCGTCGACCTCCTCCAGCCTCCACGGGCTACTGTTCATCCAAAGTCGACCTCCTCCAGCCTCCACCTGCGACTGTTCATCCATGGGCTCCTGTTCATCCAGCCTCGACCGCCCCTCCACCGGCTACTATTCAACCAGCCCTCTCCATGGGGTCCTGTTCAACTACCCCTCCACGGGCTACTATTCTTCCAGCCCTCCACCGGCTACTGTTCAACCAGCCCTCCACGGGGTCCTGTTCATCCCCCCCCCCCCACCGGGAACTGTTCATCCAACCCCCCCCCCCCCCAACAATGCTCACTATTCTTCAAGAGGCGGTATCGATCGGCTTCAGTTAGGAGCAGTAGCGAAGGAATCACTCGGGTTCAGTTAATAGCATGGGATCGATCGGGGTTCAGTAACGTAGCTAGTGCAATCGCTCGGGTTCAGTTAGAGCCCAACGCCTCGCTCGGGTTCAGTTAGAGCGCAACGCCTCGCACACACGCGCGTACATGTATGAGAGAAACGCGCAAACCTCCGTGCATCGCTCGGCCCCGACCACCCACCGTAACCGGGAACTCCCCGATATTTTCCTCGCCCTCGCTTCTACCATGGTTTTTTCCATCATGGACGGACCAAAGAATGTCATGCAGCTGCGTCTCCGGCCCGCCTAGGACGAAAAGCCCATTTTCTGTCATGATTTTTTATCACAGAAGTAGGAACCCACCACATCTATGATGATACCGGGT
This sequence comes from Aegilops bicornis, assembly GCA_021605145.1. Taxonomy (NCBI): domain Eukaryota; kingdom Viridiplantae; phylum Streptophyta; class Magnoliopsida; order Poales; family Poaceae; genus Aegilops; species Aegilops bicornis. The sequence goes on from CM038669.1 coordinate 395,798,879, forward strand.
TTGGTCACAATTATCGTCATAGAAGTGTCATAAGCATGACAGAAAAATTTCGTTCAGCCCAAAATGTCATGGATGTGTTTTTATAGTGCAATAGCCCCCAGTCCAGCCCTGCGCGAGAGAGCATGCCGCTTGCTCCGCCATCCGGTGTCGGCGCCTAGCACTAGTACGCGTCGGTGCTATACAAACGGTTTTTAACCCCTTTCCGCGACGACATTTGGGACCGTCGCCAAGTGAGTGTGGGCGATAGGGTGTCCTTCCCACACGACCTAGAAACCGTCGGGGATATGGAGCAGTAATCCAGAGGCCTTCCAAAATGTAATCGTGCGTGATGCAGCACACACTAAATTCTTTCGCACGTGTGGTATCGGTGATTAAACGTTTCGAATGACGAATTAAAACCATACGGTCTGTTCTAATGAACCGTTTGGGAAACCGTATGTAAGGCACACGGGCCAACATATGAACTGTGTGCGATTTGTGCCCCATCGTACACGAGTTTTCTGCGAAACCCATCTGCCATGCAAGACTCCATCGCATACATTTGCCAACAATTACCGTCTGCAACAATGTTCTATCACAAACGGTTCAGGAGCCCCTTCGCACACATACAAGTGTTGCAGACCGTTTGTGATTTTTTGGGTATCACCGACGGTTGCCGCAAGAGTGCCTGTGCTTCTAGTTTAGGATCCCACACGTTTCTTGAAAAAATTATGACTGGGATTGTATTTTACATTGGGCATGGTTTACTCCCAGTTCTCATGTGCGATAACGCGATATCACAAACGGTTCCGAAGACCCTACGCACACGTAGTAGCGCTGCAAATCATTTGCGATATGTTGTGTATCACCGAAGATTCTGCTACGATTGACGTATGCTTTCTGATGTGGATCGCACACACTCATTTAGTTGAACCGTGTGCGGAGCAATTGGCAAGTTAAAAAAAACTATCCCATTTTGAATCGGCATGCAAAAAGCAAATTCGCCACAATATTCAATTGAACAAATAAACAAAAATATCATATTTTGAATCGACACGCAAAAAGCAAATTCGCCACAATATCCAATTGAACAAATAAACAAAAATATCCCATTTTGAATCGGCATGCAAAAAGAAAATTCGCCACGATATTCAATTGAACAAATAGTGTCCACAGGAAGAATATTCATCAAATTTCGCAACAATTTCAATTGAACATATGGTAGCTAAATTCCAATGATTTGTCCACACATATATGCATTACATAATTAATCATAGTGTACGAAATACGAAGACCTCATCAGATGGAAAACAATGGATCCATGCGTTATATGTTTAACGCCTAACTCTTACTCAATGTTTCATGAGAAGGCATGCTGAAGTATTCATTACACCAGTGGGATTGATGTAGTGATCCAGGAAGAAGTCGCTGATAAATCTTCGAACCATCAGCAATTCACCAGCCGGGAGGTTTCAGGGGTCCTCGGTTTTAAGATGAGATGCAGTATTTCGAAGATCAAAATGTGCCATATGAGTGGAGTAGAAGATATTAATTAAGATAGACTTACTGGTACTAATTCGCCAGGATCGTCACAACTATCAGCAGATTTGCATATGGAAATCATGTGTCTGCAAACATATTATCCACAAAGGTTCGTCCCTGCTTCTTGCTCAGGACACTGAAATTTTTTGTACAGAATTAGTCATGTATTTGTCCTGTTAGGAACAACCTAACCGGTGTTAGATGCATTATTTTTTCTTTGGAAAAAATAGAAAGAGGTTTGTTTAGAAGCTTGAACATTTGACTAGCGTAAGGAAAGGTATTTGTAGACTGTTGGATAAATTTTCCGAAAATAACGGATTTCGATGTGTTACCGGAGAAACGATCTCATGCTGCAGAGGTAGTTCCCTCTTGAACAGGTTCCCTGGTTTAGTTTTCCACAATGCAAGCACATTCTAAATGATGATGAATTTTGACAACATCAATTATTGAACCAGATATGAATGCAAATTAATTTCAACATCATAGAATTCAATACCTATCCATGAATTGCTGAAGATGCGTCAGATCCTCAGCGTTTGTTAACTCTCTGAGAGAATCGATGTAGTAAACTGTGTTCTTGTTTGGAACAATGAATACCAATATCCAGTGATCACTACATATTAAGAAATCCATGAAGTTACGAATTATGTCGAAATCTGAAAGACAATAAGTGTATGTGTGGTTGTTTACTTGATTTACCGTTCATGATATGGCCAGAGAAATGATTCTGCATGAGACGTGTTTTAGAAGAGACGGACGACCATTTTAACGGCCCAGTCCCGTAGGTCCTTACTATGTATTGTTGTGCCATTTGCTAATTCAGAATCTATGAAATACACACTCTCCCTTTTTCTTCTCTGCGTGTTCAATCCCCTGAGAGGAATAAAATGCAGTTAGCTCTTTATCATTTACAGCCTTGTATGGAGAAGTTGATCAGAGTTTGTTAAGTACTTACAAAATCAGGCATCTAACAAGAGTGGCATCGAGCACGTTGAAGTTGAAGAAGAGATGTAAGTCCTCGAAACTTACATTGATGGAACCAACATCGTGTCGAAAATAATATCTATTGTAGTGGACTAGCAAACCATGAAGACCTGCTGACATTTGATCCATGCAATATTCATGTAACTCGCGGCAACTGGAGCTGCACTCATCAAAGTATTCGCCAACAAGAAATGGCTGGCCTTGGACGTAATTGTGTGCTTCAAGTACGTCTGCTTTACTTTTAGCAAGCAATAAACGTACTTCTTCATCATCCATGGCGTCAGAAATAATATTACTTCCCGATTCGAACAAGCTGCTGTTAATTTGGTTCTGGGCGATGACTACTTTAAGTAAGAGGCGATCGTTCTGTTTCTTCTTCACTCTCCCGCCGCGCTTCCTCGTGGTCATGGGTGTAGCCTTCTTGGCCACTTCCTTCTTGGTACTTGAAGCATTTCCGGCAGAACGTCTGGTTGCCTGCAAGGTAGACTGCCGAGCAGACGGTGAAGCTTGGACGGACTGCTTAGCAAACGGTTTATCTATGACGGTATGCTGAGCTGGCGGTGCTGCTGTGACGGACTGCTGGGTTGTAGGAGTAGAGGCATCGAACTGCTGACAATGCGTTGAAGCTATGTCGGGTTTCTGCATAGCTGGTGCCAACTTGTCGGTGTGCTGAGGAGGCTGTGCCAACGCATTGGTTTGCTGAGCAGGAAGTGCCGATGCATTGGTATGCTGATCACGCATAGCTGCAGAATGGCGGTGATGAAGCGGTCGATTCGGACCTCTGACATCGCTTAGCGGTGGTTCAAGCATCGGGACGCTTAGTAGTCTGTTCCACCAGGTTGGTCTGCTGAGCATGTGCTGCAGCTGGGTCTCCCCGCGTTGTTCAGCAGCCGGCATCTGAACCGGTGGTGCGTCTTCAGCAGTTGTAGCCCTTGCCACTAGCTGCTTTGGGGCAGAGGATGACATGGCCTGTACACCACAAAGTCGGGCCGGCTGATCATAGGTTGATGCATCAGCTTGCGGGAGCTGTTGTGGCAAGGAGAGCGTCACCGGTTGAGGGGCGACAGTGGTTGCTCTTGGCGGTGCTTCAGGAATCTCATCGATGAACTCTATTTCCTTTCGTGGCCACTGGATGTGATGTATGATGTTTCTCCCAAAGTCCTTTGCTCATCAAAGTCCCCTAGGACATTCTTGAGGCAAATTCATTGAATCCGGGCTTTACTTGAAAGAACGTAGCACTTCACACAACCCGGCTTCAATGGCACATTGTCCAAGAAGAGGCCATCTTCCAAGAAGTGTGGGCAAACCCAGACTGTTGCACATTTTAATGTACCTTCAAAATGTGTAGGCACGTCCTTCAGTCTGTCTTTCATTCCAGATAGATCTGATATAGCATCATCACGAGCAGCTGCAGTCTCAGTGTCGCTGGGGTCAGCTGATGGAGAGCTACTCTTGTGCAATGTTGTCACGCAATAAGTAGCATTCTCCATGCCTTCCTCCCCTCCCATCTGCTAGCTATCTGTCAGTGTTAGAGTCTTCTGCATCATCATTGACTCCTCAACGTCCTTTCGAATAGCCGGATAAATCTCCTTCCTCAACGTTTCATACAATGCATTTTGCTTCATTTCACTCCTCGCCTTTTTCATCGTGAGCCTCTCTTCTTTGCTGAGTGTGAAAGCCCTCTTGTGCGGGACATTAACACCTCTACCCGTTGCACGGCTAGGGGGCTCTTCTGTTTCCAGAGCAATGGATAGAATGTCACATGGCCCTTAGTTCCTGCAGAACCTTCCAGGGATCTTCGAAGCCTCTAACATCACTTGATACAGTTTGGCGTCATGTGAGTTTTCAAACTAGTAAGTTCCGTCATCATCCCTCTTTGCACGTGCCTGCAAGTAGTCTCTAGTGCGTTCGCCCCTGATTTCACTAAAGGACGGATTCCCACCCGCCGCTATTCCTTCTTTGTCGTCCTGTTCCCATATCAGTTTCATGCCATAGTATCCCGCCACACCCATACGGTGGGGGTGTATGTTCTTCTTCTGAAGTTCCGATTGCTTGAAACTCTTCTCAGCAAACTCTTTAGTTGCCCTGACCCTTTTTGAATTTTGGCCCGCCTTCACTCAAGTACTTCTTGTACAGCACGTGCTTCCAGTTTCTCCAAGCATCCCTAGCCTTCTTCAATGCAGCGTGTTCCACTTGGATTCTCCACTGCTTTGGAACGTTGAAGTGATCCCTGATCTCCCGGACTATCCTTCGCTGTGTTTCTGTGTCAGCCATTCGAAACCCCGACAGATTAATGTTGAGCCTTGCCCTACCACACACACTCATGAACCTCATGCGTGCTTTATCTGGTTTAGTTGGAGCCCAAGACATTAAATCAATCTCGGTTACTTCATATACACCTTTAGGCTGGTGTGTGGGCTTGCTTGGAGCGTTCCTCCGTGTCCTGACCGGAAGGGTAATTGTTGCAGCTCTATCCCGTTCAATATTACTTGATCCCTCACAATCTGCTGAAGACCTAGCGTTGTCCAAATCAGATGAAGATACATCGCCTGAAGCATGAGTGTTGTCGCTGCTACTCGGCATCTACAGAGAACACATGTGAAACTCAAGAAAGGAGGATAAGCATAAAACTAACAACTTGGTATCAAGCTTTCTAACATGCCATGCAATAATTTAGAAAATGCATGGCTAATTTGTTAAGTTTGTGTGACTCGAGCGTAGCGATATGTAAATAGGCAGTAACTTATTGGAACAAATACAACTTATATGTAGTAAGGAAGGTAGATAATGAACATATATACGCTCTCCGTTATTTTATAGCCAATTTGGGAACATACGGAACGAAATTGGAAGAGGGATTGCGAGGAAATATGCCTCGCCGCGATGGAAAGCAGTACCTAACAGGCTTATTAATGCAAACCCGGCCGGATCACAGGAGAGGCGAGGGTTACTGCATCGATATGCTCGAGGGTGGCTGACGAGCAAACAAAGACGGCGAGGCGCGGGCCGCCGCGTGCTAGGAACGACAATGGAGGTAGGCTTCACACTGAAGAGCGGGCACACGGCCGGGGTGAGCACGGCGGCGCCAGAGAGAGTTCTGCTGTGGATCTGGGGGAGGGGTGAGCTGGCGATGGAGATTGGGTGGACTAGTTGAGTGAAACGCGAGCGGACGGTGGGGGGTGTTGGGGACTCCGGGTGTTGGTGGCCTAGGTGAAAAGGGTGAAAATATCCCAGGTTGCGGCGCGGGCGGAAAGGCCTATGGAAATGGTTGCCTCTAAGCGCTCGTGTGCACAAACAGAATAATTTCGTTTGAAATGAAGACATACTAATTTTGAAATGAAGACGTGTGTTCATCGTTTCGCCTCTAAAATTTCCCCACATAAAGCAATCACAATCATAGCACGGGTTTGATTTGCTGGTGCATTTCAGGTATCGTGTGCTATATGTAAGACATTTTTGGTATTTACCGTGCATTTTGGCATATAAATCAATTCCTAACCGGACTGCATTTCCTGATCGAAAGGGATGAGGATTGCCGTTCAATCTGGGAGCATCCAACGGTGCAGATGTACGATCCGTGGGGTTTGGGTTCTGGCCAATCAGAACGCACGACTCAGGTCACGCGCGCAGCAAAGGGGGGCATCGGCCACGGTTTGATAGGCACACGGCTTTCGTGTGTGAATCGTGTGCTATTTGAAAACATTTTTTTGGGAGGGGCTACTTGAAAACATTTACATGTGTTGTCGAAAGGGATGAGGATCGTCGTTCAATCAAGGAGAATCCAACGATGCAGACGTACGATCCGTGGGGTTTGGGTTCTGGCCAATCAGAGCGCACAACTCAGATCGCGCGCGTGGCAGAGGGGGGCATCGGCCATGGTTTAGTGGACATACGGCTTTCGTGAGTGAACCGTGTGCTCTTTGAAAACATTTACATTACCTAACATCATATTTTAATTCGAATGAAAACATGAGTTCATCATTTTGCCTCCAATATTTTTCCATGGTAAGAAATCACGATTGTACCCTATGGTTTGATTTTCTGGTACATTTTACCAGGCGGCAGGCCTCGCTAGCAATATCAAACTATGAATATGCAAAAAAACAGATCTCGTTTGTAAGTATATATATAGTCGCAACTACATGTGTGTGTTAGCAAGATCATTTGTGTGTCGCTTTGCGAGTTTTCATTCATTGTGCGAGAAACGGGAAAAAACTTCAAACAGTTCAGCCGCAGGGTGCGGCCAGAGGCGTAGGCCTTGTTGGTATTTTAATTTCAGGAAACACATATAGAGTCTGGAAAATATCGAAAATCACTGTGTCACTGTCACGTGCTCTCACGATCGCATGGGAAAAAAATTGGTAAAGTTTGGCACAAGTTTTGGTGCTCGCACCTTCCATACCAGAACATCTCACAATAAGAATCATAGTTTCCAAAAGGAGATGCGGCACTTCGGACTACAAATTGTCAGTTACTAGCTACATCGTTCAGGCCCATTTCAGGTCATCTTCTATGTTTATGTCATTCTTTGCACTTACCTTGCATTGCATTTTAGTGCATATATAATTAATTAAAGTCAAAAACCCTACTACAACTACATGTGGGTGTTTTAGTTAGGCTATATATACTTAGTCTACTCATAGTGGAGAGTGTCATATACTAGTATCATGCATATATATATATATATATATGATACTAGTGTATGATACTACCTTTAATTAATTATAGCGCATAGTATAATACATAGAGTATAGTATCATAGATCATATTCATTGCCATGCATGACACAAATTACCATCTCATGTAACATGATACGGTATCTACCTATATGTTACTCTAACCCTCTCTCTATATATATTTAATTCTTTGCCACATCAGCATACTTGCTATTTCCGAGTGCATGACATCGTCAGCTATGATACCACCACTATGGCCAGCCTTACATAGTGGGGAGTATCATATACTATATATATTATCATGCATATGTTACTAGTGTATGACACTACGTATGTACCTTCATAGTACATATATAGTATCATAGAGTAGTATATATCATAGATGACCGTATTTATGGCCATGCATGACACGAAGTATCATAGCATTTATTTTATATATATATATATATATATATATGTTACGGTATCTACCTATGTTACTGCTTCTTTGCCACATCATCATATTTGCTATTCGAGTGCATGATACGGCTATGATACCCCCACTATGGCCACCCTAATAAGGTATGATGCATGCCAACTAGACTTTTTGGATGATGTGGCACACAGTTAAATGAGGAAAGAGGGTGTGGTATCATATCATGATACCGTATCATATTAAATGTTGTACTACTTTGTGTGGCATGGCAATTAATAAGGCAACCTAAGATACTAACTTATGATACTATGCATGCGCGCATTACCGAGGTATTACTTATCATATACTAGTATCATGCATATATACTCCCTCCTTTCCAGTTTATAGGCTTATCACAAAATTTTAGGTTTTCCATTTTATAAGGCTCAATTTGGTTGCTCCCCATCACATGTTCAGATCCTAAGGTGCATTAAATCATTGTATGCAAGCATTAAGAGAAAGTTGACCAATGCATGTACTTTATGCGTGCATGTATTGCAATTAATACATTGGAAAACATAATTTTTTAAGGAAAACAAAAGCATTAATTGGGTGTTTTTTCAAACTACAAAAAGTATTCCACCACTCACCATCTACCTTAGTTGGTGAGATTTTTGAATTGAGCCCTATAAGGTTGGTTGTAATGGTGAGTATCATATACTAGTATCATGCATATGATATATATACTAGTGTATGATACTACTTCCGTAATACATAGTATCATAAGTTAGTATCTTAGGTTGCCTTATTAATTGTCATGCATCACACAAAGTAGTACAACATTTAATATGATACAGTATCATGATATGATACCACATCCTCTCTTTCCTCATTTAATTGTGTGCCACATCATCCAGAAAGTCTAGTTGGCATGCATGATACCGCTTTTGATACTACCATTACAACCAGCATAAACCGGAAAGGAGGGAGTATGATACTAGCTAGTCTATGATATACTAGCAACCTCACTAAGAGCATGGTTAATAATACAGCCAACGGTCGGCTATAAGAAGTTGCCATGTCATATACAGCCAACCTCTTAGCGGACATGTACAATAATAAGTTTTAAATACATACTAGTTTATCAATAGTTGGCCCACCTTACATCCTCACAAAGTGTCTTGGGTCTCGTGTTGCAGCTGGCTCTACTAACCAAGAGCCCGCTTCTCTACTCTATTCTCTCTCCTCTTCTCTTTCCTCCAACTAATAAGCACATATATATTATTCTATTCCTTATAGCATGCTTATGTCACTCTATTGTACTTGCTCTAAGACTAGCCACAATGGAGAGTAACATACACTAGTAACATACACATATCCCCAGACTATGTTACTACCTTTCATAGTGGGTAGTAACATAAGTATGGTAACATGCAAAGCCTCATTTATTAGGTTATAGACTCATATTGCATTGGGACATGTGATGTTACAGTAACTAGCTAAGTTGCTCAAACTACCTCTCTCCTCATTAACTCATTGCCACATAAGCAAATTTGTTGAGTTGACTCGATGTTACTGCTGAAGTTACTCCACTATGGCTAGTCCGATGCATAGTATCATAGAGTAGCTAGTTGCATATGTAGTACTTTATATATATTGTCATGCATGACACATAGTAGAATAGCATTTATTATGATACGTTTTCATGATATGATACTTAACCCTATCGTTCTTTATTTAATTATATGACAACTCATCAAAATTGCCTAGTTAACATGCATGATACTAGCTATGATACACCCTTACTATCAGCCTAGCATAGAAGGTGTACAGATCATTTGTGCGTCGCTTTGTGAGTTTTCATCCGTTTCTTCGAGAAGCGGGGAGAAGTTTCAAACTTTTCGGCCGCGAGGTGCGGCCACTGGCGTAGGCCTAGTTTGTATTTTAATTACAGGAAATTCTTATGCAGTTCGGACATCATCAAAATCGATGTGTGCCCGTGGCGTGCTCTCCCGACCCCGTGGAAAAAATTGGTAATGTTTGGCACAAGTTTTGATGACCGCTACTTCCAAACCGGAGCATCTCACATGAAGGATCATGGTTTCCAAAAGGAGACGTGTCAATTCAAACTCCTGTGGCCGGTGACTTCATCGTTTGGCCTCACACAAATTTCCACGGTACGCAATCACCATTATACCACGGGTTTTATTTTCTGGCGCATTTCAGGTATTGTTAGCTGTATTTAAGACATTTTTTGAGATTAACATGCATTTTGTGCATAAAAATAAAATTACAACCGGAATTGCATGTGTTGTCGAAAGGGATGAGGATTGCCGTTCGATCTGGGAGCATCCAACGGTGCAGATGTACGATCCGTGGGGTTTGGGTTCTGGCCAATCAGAAAGCATGACTCAGATCGTAGGTGGGGTGGCGGAGTTTGGCCGGCACACGGCTTTCATCAATGAACCGTGTGCTATTCACAAAACAGATTGCATATTTTTGTTCACACATTCTCTAGTGAGATCAATTGAGTGTGCTACCTCTATGATATAATAATAATAACAAAAAACAGTTCATATTCATTGCCTGAGCTGACATCATATCAAGGTCAACATATTAACGGTTCTTACATTAATAGAAAACCGGGCATAACTCACAAATTCAGTACACGCGACAGTTCTAAATTGAACGAATTAAGTTGCAGGGTAGGCATAAAGACTAGTATTACGGCTTAATTCCCATGTACATGGGGGAACGGGGATCATTATGTTGACCCCGAATGAACTTGTTTTTTTTTATGATTTTACGCTGCTCTGTTACACGGGTGCGTGATCCCTTGGCTGGCAACTCATCAAATTCATCATACTCGTCCTCATCGGAAACATCGTCGACACCCAGTACCCTTCTCTTCCCATGCATCGCTAAATGGCCATTCTTATGCAAGGGGTCTTCCACAAAGAAAATCCGGGTAGCATCGCTGGCAAGAATGAATGGGTCCGCGTGATATGCCATCGTTGTCCTGTTAACACAGATCTTCCTGTATTCATCAATCCTTACCTGACCAAGAGGGATCCATGCGCACCTGAATAATGCCACCTTAACTTTCACATAGTCAAGCTCCCAAATCTCTTTGATGGTTCCATAGTATACCCTTTTATCAGCTTCATTTACAGTCATGCATTCTATTCGAACAGAGCTGTTCTGATACGAGGTCTTCTGATCATGTTCCTCAGTGTAGAACATGTATCCATTTATGTCATATGCTTGGTACGTCAACACCGTAGGTGATGGCTTTTGTGCCAACCACGTAGCAATGTCATCGATGGATCCTTGTGACAAACGATTCTTCAGCCATTCGGCGTAGTTCTTCGTGTGCTCCTTCATCTCCACATCTGATGAACGCACCATTGGTAAGAAGCTTTGGCGTATCTCCGCCAAGTGTTCTTCAGCATAAGCGCTGAGAACTGGGCTGTTAAGCAGTACCATCAAATGGGCTTTCTCTGCCAATTCACCGGGTGCAGCCATTTGTGTGCCAGCAAGGACCGGCTTACCTTTTAGCCTTCCCTCGTGGCAAGAGAGGGGCAAACCTATAGGTCTTTGTTTCATGTATTCGGTGCAAAACTAAACCACCTCCTCCACGGTATAACCTTGTAGGATGCTTGCCTCAGGATGGTTTCAGTTCCGACAAAAGCGCTTCAGTATTCCCATGAACCGCTCGAAGGGATACATGTTGCGAAGAAACACAGGACCACAATACTTTATCTCGTCAACAAGGTGCACAGTGAGATGGACCATGACATCAAAGAATGACGGTGGGGAAAACATCTCTAGGTTGGACAATATTCTTGCAATATCATCTTGTATATGATCCAACTCTTCAGGATCTACAACTTTCTGCCATAGTTGGTTGAAGAAATCATAGAGTGTGTTTCTTATATATTTGTCCATCAGATTCCTGATGGACACCGGGAGGATTTGTGTCAACATTACGTGGCAATCATGTGACTTCATGTGTCCCAACTTCATTTTACCTGAGCTCACATCCACGAGACTTCTGATGTTTGCACAGTAGGAAGAGGGTGTCTTAACTAACAACAAATAGGTGAAGAACTGTGTTGCTTCTTTTGTACTGAAATTGTAACTCTAGCGAGCTTTGATGAATTTTTCATCATCTTCTGCTTCACTCTTGCGTTTTGATTGATCAGAAAGCATATCGAGCCGTGAACTTTCACCATCCTTTCTTTTACCTTTAATCTTGAGCAGAGTACCAAGTATGCTTTCACATACATTCTTATCTACGTGCATGACATCGATGCAGTGACGTACACGTAGAATCTCCTAGTAAGGTAATTTCCAGAACACCGATTTGTTCTTAAACAATTGACCCTTGGGTGTTTGTTTCACCGTCAAAGGGTGGTTCTTACCAAGCACACCATTATTTTTTTAGCCATATTGTGGAGCACCTCCCCGTCCTAGGGACTTGGGCCCGCACCTGCCTCTGCCGTACCATCAAATTCAGCTTTCATCTTTCGGTATGGGTGAGTTTTCCATAAGAACCTACGATGACGCAAATACACTGTTTTGTGTGAGTTGGGAAGTCTTCTGCTAGCTGTCCTATCCATGCATGTGACACAACCTACATCTCCCTTTGTTTTCTGCCCGAATGTGTTGCCTAATGCCGACATATCTTGAATGGTGTGCACCAGCATCGCATGTATATGGAAAATATCCTTTCTTTAAGCATCATAACATTTTACAGCAGGCGCATCTATCCACACTGTTATCAGTTCTTCTACTAGTAGCTGAAAGTAAATGTCGATGTCATTTCCAGGTTGCTTTGGGCCTTGGATAATCATTGACGTCATAATGTATTTTTTATTCATACACAACCAAGGAGCTAGGTTATATATGCACAGAAGCACCGGCCGTGTGTTGTGATTGGTGCTCATATCGCCAAAAGGATTCATCCCATCAGTACACTCCCCGAGCCTTATACGTCTAGGATCCTTGGCAAAATTTTCAAACTTGTTGTCGATTAATTCCCACTGAGCCCCATATTTCGGGTGCCTCATAAACCTATCCGCAATTCGCTCATCATGATGACACCGCAACCTCTTTGCCTCTCTAGGGTTTGCAAACAAACGCCTCAACCTTGGAATTAAAGGCAAGTACCAAACAACCTTGAACGGGATTCCTGTCTTGATCTCGTCGTCCGATTTGTACTTGTCCTTTGCTCTCCTGCGCTTGTATCGTGCATGCTTGCCTGTGGGACACGCATGCAAATATTTATACTCACCACGGTACAATATACAATCATTCACACAAGCGTGTATGTTCTGTACTTCAAGTTCCAATGGGCAAACAATTTTCTTCACTTCATTCTGGGGAGCACATTATCTTTCGGAAGAATTTCTTTGAAAGACCTAACATCTCTATGAAGCCCTTGTTTCATAGACCGTTTGCTGCTTTAAATCTAAGAAGCGCTAGGGTGGCACTCAACCTGAAATGTTACTTTTTGCAACCTGGATACAATTCTTTCTTGGAGTCTGCATCAATGGTTGGCAGATCCTTGTACCCAATCATGTCCTTTTTTGGGCCCTCGAAATCTGCAATCATAGCAGCAAAATCTGGCATATCAAGATCATCGTTATTTGCGTCGACGTCTTGGTTTTCCAGTGGGCGTTTCGGCTTTCCAGTGTTCCATTGGTAGCTTGACGCCTCTGCCCTGATGTTAGATTCAACATCCATGTGACACTGATCGGGGTTTGTCATCTTGCTGCCCTGGGTATCTTCATCCATGACCTCCTCTTCACCGTGTCTGGTCCAACGTGTATATCCATCCATGAATCCCCTAGAGACTAAGTGCATCTGGACATCTGCAACTTCATGTGACTCTGTATTGGCACAATCAGTACATGGACACGGGATGTAATCAGCATCACCAATTCTCCTCTTTGTACTTTCAACCAAATTCATGAACTTGTCACGCCACTGAAAAAATCTGCAGTTTTCCGATTCATCATCCATCGAGATCGTTCCGTCTGCAGCACACGAATGGTAATTAAAAATAAAACAACAACATTAATACACGGATTAGCTGCTGCCCAAAGATGCGTGCATAAATCACAAGGTTTTATTTTCATAATTACTGAGGGTGCTCCATGTTGTTATCCAGACGTGCAATGACAAAAATTAATGGCCAGTCAATTTACAGGCAGAGTACTAGTACAAAACTACCCTTAGGAATTGAATATCTTAATTAAGCCACTCACGAAAAGAATACCTTAGTTAATTTGCCGTGCGGCGACCTCCACCCAGTAGACAGACAAGCGCGATGCGGCGGCACGCCGAGACAGTAGGGTCGAGGAGCAAAGCTTAGTGTAGCTGGCGCCTGAAGTTCGACCTCCACTATCCCGCCATCGACCGCGATGGATGTGCTCGAATCACGCCGCGGCCAACCTCGATGGTTGAGCTCCTCCTATCTCCCGCCGCAGACCGAGGGTTGACCTCCTACGACGCCGCCACCGCCCACCGACCGAGGATTGACCTCTTCTCCGGTAGCCGCTGCCTAGGCCGCCGCCACCATCTCTATATGCAGAGCGGTTGATTTTTTATGGATATCCGTAGAGCGGCTGTTTACATGGTATCTCACCGTAACTCAATTATATGGACATGATAATACATCACATATGGTTATGTAACAGCAACCGTGTCTAACCTACGTTGTCTTCTCACACGGTTTGGTGGGAAATCGTGTGTGATGTTGTAATACCTAACACAAAGGACATGTATAAACAGTGTGCCGTATACAACATATAGTGCCATAAGTAGTTCCCGACCATTAGCTTATCTCCATAGTTTCCCCATTTCCCCCAAATCCCTACATAGCCGGGGGTTGCGGTCGCCGCCGAGCACTTGCCTAAGGTCATTAGAAGGCAGGTGTACTACGGATCTGAATCGTCCTGTCAGGTTCCAATCTATCCTGATCTTTCTTAGCATTTCCAAAGTATACCTCCTTGCTGAATCCGTCCGGAATGACCCCCCCCCCCCCCCCCCGCCCCCCAGGAAAGTGATCTGCCGCCGGATCCGGAACATGACTCCAGACTCCCGCAACACGAGTTCGACTCCGAGTTTTGCGCCACCGAGAAGTACCAAAAGTTGAGTTGTGTGCACAGGCCCACTGCCGCTCGATGTGTATGAACGCAGGGATTCAACATTGGCAGGCGGTTTCTCAGTTGCCCCTTAGAGGTTAGTGCTAATTAAGTTCATCATTTTACTTCAGTTAATGCCACCGCTCATCCTGAATACTATTTAACATTGACAGGGATATGAGGCTTGTGCCTTTGTTAACTGGCTGGATGAAGAATGGCATGGCAGGGCTCGAGTGTTATCACCAAGCTCGCAGAAGATAACGTAAAGTCAAGAAGAAAGCTGGCTGATCCGGAATGTACAATCAAGACGATGAAGCAAGAAAGAATCAATCACAGCAAATGGATGAAAGCAAGAGACAAGAAGGAACTAGCATGTGTAGTTGTGGTTGTCGCATTAGCCATGTTTTATGCGCTGTTTGCATTGATGATTATGGGTTTTTTTGACAGTATTGCTAAAGCACATCTAGATGTGCTCTAAGTAATGCACATCTAGGTCCTATGCCATTGATGTTACGCGAAGATTCGTGCAGATATTTTTCTTTGTATTTTTTTCTTTTCCTTTCTAGTTTGATTATTACTGGCTTTATCAATAAGAAGAGCTCATTGTATTGCTTGCCAACTGTCATACTCCATTCATACTGATACTGGTGCATAATCCCAAAACTCGTTCCTTGTTTTTGTCCTGAAAAAGGAAACTAGCCAAATAGCCAATTGGAGTCCTGCGCAACCCCGGGAATTTGGAGCGACTGGGTACAAATAATTGCGGTTGATTATATCAGCGGTTAGATAATACGTCAACCCCCGCTTCAATCCCCCCCCCCCGCAAAAAACCCCGCTTCAATTGGCAGTTCCTCTTCTCTGCATACCCCGCTTAAGTGTCCACCATATTCATCGTCCCCGGCAGGCCGCGCTTCACATTGGCACACACTCTGCAGCCATGTCAAGCGACAACGAGGACGACAGTTCGGCCAGTGGTCTGGCGCCCGATGATAGGTCAACATCGGAATCATCCCGCTTGTCTTCCATGAGTCCGGCGTCGAGCCCAGACCATGATTATATCCGGTTCATGGAAGGGACGCCGCCTCCAGAGTCGTCAGACGACAACCAGATGGATGAGGAGCCATCGGAGAACAAAGAAGAGGACGACGATGGTGATGAGGAGGAGGAATGGTCGAACGAGGAGGACGACGATGACAGCAACGACGATGACGACGGCGGCGACGATGAAAAGCCAACGGTCAGCAGCAAGAAGCGTCCTTGCCAAGACGATGTCGCGGGGCCATCCAACAACAACAACAAGGACTAAATTAAGCAGACTATATATATCTCAGTTTATCCTGTCAATCTCATCGCAGACGGTTAGTAATATGTATTCGACAGAGATCTTCTACATTATCGCCCACAGGTTGGATTGTTGAACTGTGTGCCCTGACAAGCACACAATTCACAAAAAAGATCATATGGGCTGTCTATAATGATCGCACACAATTCTGATTACCGACCTGTTTGCCGGGTATCACACACATCTTGTTACGCTGAATCGTTTGTCTTCACCTCAATCATTGCAAAAGGTTCATCAGAGTGAACTGTATGCCGTATATCGCACACACCTTTATCTGGCTGCCCGTTTCTGTTGTTCTATCTCATCGCAAACAGTTCATACAGATCAACCATATGCCCCTCATTGCACATGCAACTAAAATCTGAACCGTGTTTGATGTATCATTCATCGCAAATGTTTTGCATCTTTTTTGACAATTTTTTTACATCACCGTTTGTGATTAATGCATCGCACACAGTTTCGTCGAAGGGTCTCTGATCGTAGTGTCACGTTAGCAGCATCCTGCAGTAGTGGAGGTTCCTCCTCCCGGATCCGACAAGGAGATGGGAGAGGTCCACCAAGAGGAGGAGTGCCAAGAGGCGGATCCCTTCATGGGGTCCCCATCAACCACCTTCGGCGAAAGTGCCACACCGACCAGGGCCTCCACCGACGATCCTATCCGCGCTGATACAGTCTCCCTAGTAAGGACTGTTGAAAGCAACGCGCCGGCAACACGAGTTTTCGGGGGAGGGGATGCCCTCCCCCCACACACACACACAACAAGTACCGACATATAATCCTTTCATCGTTCTGCACTTCCCCAAACTTTTTCTATTTGTCTTGAACTCGAACTCAAATCTCACTTTGTCCTGGTCTGCAGCCCCAATCTCTCCAGAGGGGAGCGAGGTCTTTTAGGCAATGTCGGATATCACCAAGGCTGCTGCCGAGGAGGCCACCAAAATTGTCACGGTGGAGGAAGCCGAGAAGGTTGTCCGGCACCTTCATGAAGCCCCCACAGGACCAGATGAGCCCCACCGCAGCGAGCCTAAGCCCGCCAAGATAGACGTGGATGAGACACCTGTTGTGGTCATCACTCCAGCCCCTGCCAAGGAAACACTTGCAGCCACCACCTTGCAGAACCCGCCAAGAGATACGGGGTTGAGCGTACCCCAGCATGGACTTGGAGCCCCCAGCTCATCTGGGACCGTAGGGCAGAGTTTTGATGAACAAATCACGCGGATCTTGCTCCCCTCGGCCCAGAAATCCACAGACGCTGACGACTTTACCAATGAACAGGAAGACTTCGCCTTCTTCCAGGTCATGGCCATTGGCTTCAAGGAAGTCCAAGACAGGTATGGCAAGAGATGGGAGCGAGCTCATGCGGAGCGCAAGTCTATGGACTCAGTAGAGCAGCAGTTGAAGGAGAAAGTTGAGGAGCTGCGCACATGGTACAACGACCACTCCTGCGAGCTCCAAAACAAAGAGGAGAAGCTAGCTGCCGCCAGGAAGAAGGCATCGGCCCGCGATGGCAAGTTGACGGAGCGCAAGCGCTGCTCAACGCCAAAGAGAAGGACCTTGCCGCCTGGGAGCAAACCATTGCCGCCACCTTGCAGAGCAAAGACACATAAATCGACAAGCTCGTTAAGCAACGGACCCAAGAGGTGGCGGATGACCACAAAGAAGCCATGGAAGCCTAGATTTTAGATACCGCTACCAAGCTCAAGGAAGCTGTTGATGAGGCTGCGACTGTTACTTCCGCCAAGGCAGACCTAGAGGACCAGGCGGGCAAGTTGAAGAAGAGCTCATCGTCAGCAGCAAGGAAGTCGATGCCCTCAAGGCCGAGGCGCAGAAAACAGCCCTCGCCCTAGAGGGGCTGCAGACACAGCTCCCGTCCAAGGGTCAAGAACTTTCCAATGCCAATGACACAGTCCAGGACCTGAAGTCCAAACTTGCCGTCCTGGAGGAGAACTCGAATCCACCAAGGAGCGGGAAAAGGACTTGGCCGAGAAGCTAGCTGCTGAAGAAATCCTCCGGAAGGACGCTGAGGGCAAGCTTGATCAACTACAACAGATGCACTCCCTCTGGACGAACAAGCTGGTTGACATAGCGGGAGCGCCTCACTTCTCAGCTTGCAGAAATGGACATGAGAAGCTGGAGCTTTCCTACTACTGAACATGAGGTCGCTAGTGTCAGATTGACCAAGATTTTTGACGGTCTGATCGAAACACTGAGGACATATCATGAAGACCCTAATGTTTCCTTCGCCAACGAGTCCCGGCAGTTCGCCTATGGCGTACTTTATACTGCGGTAGTCGGCCTTGTCCACCGCAATCCGGGCCTTGACATCTCCAAGACCTTCAAGAAGCTGTCGGCAAACACTAACGTCACCGATGCCGACAAGGTCATTGCCCCTATCGCCGACAAGGTCCTCAGTGTTCCTAGGGTCCAAGGAGAACGCATCAACCAAGCTTATCATCGTACCCAATGTTGCGCTGCCATGTGAAAGAAACATTTGTCATTATGTTAGGTCTGCGCTACTTTTGTGACCTAATATGACTTTGAACCATATGTATGGACGTATGCTATCCCTTTGTTTTACTCTGCTTTCTGTTTTTTTGTATAATTGAGCACCCTACGCATGTCGGAACCTTGCCAGGGCAAATACTAGCCGCGAGCGCTTTCGGGTGGATCCCTAGCTAGCAGTCTACTGGTAGAACGGCCGCTGGCAAGTTACCCTTTGATGTTTTCAATGCAGCCACCTGAGCTGTTGAGCAGGCTCGAAACAGACAAGGGCACGGATGATTACGGTAGGGTTCCTTCGTGTGCGGATTTTCTTATATGGACATTAGTCCAAACAAGGGAGTTGCAGGAAAATAATCAAGGAAATGGAGCTGAGAGATTTTTCAACTTAGCTTTTCCTTTTCGCTGCAATTCTCGCCGTGAGGAATGGAAGGTTCTTCTCCTGGTTCCCTCGGGCATCTTGCACGCGCAGAACCCTTTCGTCCGGATATTGTGCACGTACAGAGAACCGTGACGTGTCGGAAATCCTATCGGGGTAGGTGGAGTCAACATCTTGCCATGGCATCCTCACGACGACCAAGGTCTGCCAGCCTGGGCGAATACCCAATGAACTTGTCGTGACCCGCGATGTTGTCGGGCACTCAACCCTGTAAGGGGCTGCCCACGACGCTGGGTGCAGGCTCGTCGATGACTAGGTTGATCACGCATGCCTTTTCGCCGAGGATGCTTCCCAACTTCGGCATTCACTTTAAAAATAGCACAATCGCTCCACTACCAACTCCCATCGTAGTGGGCATGGCGATCGCATCGCTGTGTTGGCGGCCATCACGGCATCTCTCACCATCGCGGCGGCGGCGCATTTGCGCGCTTCACGGGCGTGTGTGGTGGGAGTTTGGATGTTGATGGCTTTGTCGTCAGGGAGCCCTTCTTCTTTGGGCGCCATGAAAGGTCAAGGAGATCCTAAACTAGATGAAGTCATTTCGTCGTTCATCGGCTTGATTCATGCCGGTGATGCCCACTACCTGTCGCGCCAAAGAAGTCGGCGTGGAGCCGACGATCTATGGGGCAGGGCTACCCCTTTGTTGTTTTGGCGAGGGGGTGCACGCGACGCAAAGAGCAAGAAGACGAGGGACACGACGCTTTTATACAGGTTTGGGCCACTGAGAAACGTAAAACCCTACTCATGTTGTGATTTATTGATGGGAGTGTGTGTGTGTGTGTGTGTGTGTGTGTGTGCAAGCACGCGAAGCGCTCTCTCCCGGCAAGTCACAAGGAGAGGACAGCTTCACGAATACCTACGCGTGAGGTTGCAATGGGTTTGAACCCTTGTAAAGGTTGCCCTGGCCCTACTTTTTTAGTTCAAGGGGTTACCATAGTGGAAAAAGGGTCTTTACAGGGTGATTAGATGGAAACAGACATATCATACCGAACTCTGCTAGTTAGGACAAAATGCATTAAATGCATCACTAGGTGTCACAAGGAGGAGGAGCACCGGCAAAGTTGTCGCACCGCTTGCTCATCTGCCTCCTATTAGCTTGACATGCCATTAGGACGGGTGTCGATAAAGGTAATTTCCCTCCAACGGGCTGCCACGTGCCTGACAAGCTTCACCTAACCGCCTGCGAGCTCGACACCTCACTGATGGGTGACTACCTGCTCGGTGAGGTGGAGTGCTTGTAACACCCCCAGTGTCATGCTACAGTAATCCCCTGTTAATGGTGCCAGGTCACCATGCTTACTGAGCTAATTATCACTGGATGAAAAATCAAAGTCAAATTCAAATTCAAATTATGAGTGAAATTCAAAATTTCTAAATCATGCAAACTAAAATGTTCATTAAATAGAAAATAATCCATAACTAATTATCTTCAGAAAAACAACATCACCTAAATTCATTATGTGACTCAAACAACATGAAACAGCATCAAAACAGAAATTTAAAGTGCCATATCATTTATTAAAAATTCAAATGAAATCATTTTGGCTCCAAACCATTATTTTTGGCAGGGGTGAATATTGCAATATATTTGTTGAGCTAAGTCACATATTTTACAAAACTATAATGGTGGCTAAGCAATTTGCAAAACAGGAGTAAATCAAAACAAAAGAAAAAGAAAAGGAGAAGTAGAGAAGAGAGAGAGAGAGAGGCCATCTGCCTCACTCGGGCTTTGGCCCACCCGAGCCAGGCGGCGCACCAGCCGGCCCAGCCCAGCTCTCGGTCTCCTCCCTCCTCCTACTGCTCGACTCACCGCACCCGCACCTGCTCGTCCCCGCCGGACCGTCTTGCCGTACTCGTCGGCGAGGGGATAAGGGCGACGCCTCGGGCTCCCTCCCCACTCGCCACTCCCACTTGAGCCTCTCCTCCCCCAGATCCACCCGTTCCCCTCTCCCTCGCGCGCTCACTCCTCCCGAGCGCCACCGTCATCGCCCCGCATCGCCGACGTGCCATAGGCGTCCGCCGTCCTCCTCCACGTCGACCGGTGCCCGCCGTCCTCCTCCACGTCGACCGGTGCCCGCCGTTGGAGCCGGAAGGCACCACAGCACCGGATCCACCCCATCTTCCTCCTCGGGACGCTTGAGCTCGCCGCCGTCGATTCGCTCTGCCGAGCCTCCCCCGAACCCACGATTGCACATTTGCAGGCTCACTGTGAGCTACACTCCTCCCCCCTCTCTTTTGCTCCCGTACGCGCCCAGAGCAGCTGGACCCACCATGGCCGAGCCGAGCTCCGCCGATGAGCTCATTATCGTCGCCCTGATGCTCCTCGCGCGGCGCTAACACCACCACTGATCTCCTAGAGCTCCTAGCTTCTCAACGCGCCCCTCCGCCACCCTTGCCATGCCCTGGACGCTAGAATCCATCGACGTCCGAATTCTGGCGCTGCTCCGGTCGGCGCTGCCGTGGCTCTAGGCCGTCCCAGCACGCGGGACCGCCGGCGCTGGATGCGTGCGGCTCCCCTCGTTCGAACGTGCGTCACAGCGCTCATTTTAGCCGCCCCATAGGCTTTCCCGATGCGCTTCCGAAAGCCACCGCCGCGCCACTCGTCACCGGCGCAGTTCCGGTCATCCCCGAGACCAACCCGTAGCACCGTGCGACGCGCGATGTCGCTAGCTTTCGAACACGAGTAGCCACGCCCGTTTTGGGCCACCGTGGCGAAATCCCGAGGCTCGCCGGCGCCCTCCGTCGCGGTTTGGGCACCGGAGCTCTCTCCGGCGCCGACGCCGACGTGGCACAGTGGGCCCCGCCCCTGGGTCGCTGACCAGTGGGCCCTGGTGGCCCAGTTGACTGGGATGACCCAGTCAACTGCTGACTGGGCTGCCCAGTGAGACTGACGTGTGGGCCTCCCCTGTTTAAAACGTTTAAAAAATAAATAAATGTGCTAACTAAAATCTGTTAATTAATTAGTAATTTAGTTAGTCACTGACACCTGGGGCCCACCCCTCTAATTAATCTGTTAGTTTATTTAAATTACTCTTAGATCTAACAGAGGCTGACATGTGGGTCCCACTGGACCCACAGGTCAGGTTTGACCCAGGTCAGTGAATCTGTTGACTGCTGACGTCATCGCACGCAATGCTGACGTCATCCCATGCAATGATGACGTCATGATTCCATTTCTGTTAATAATAATTATTCCCGAAAAGGCTTTAAACTTTGAAAATTCATAGAAGATAAACCGTAGCTCGGATGAAAATGTTTTCTATATGAAAGTTGCTCAGAAAATTCCAACGAATCCGAATATGTGGTCCGTTCATCTGTCACATGTCTCTAGCATGTTGAACAAGGAACATTTCTCCTCCGGTCATCTGTCTGACGTAGGTCCGGAACCGGGAATACTTCCCGGTTGAATTCCCCCTTCACCTATATCGTGTAGCCATACGTTAGGTCACACCCGGCATAGCATATTGCCAGGTTACGCTTTTGTGATGCTAAGTTTGCTTTATATTTACTGTTTCTTCCCCTTCTTCTCTCCGGTAGACCCCGAGACCGTTGTTGCTCCTGTGATCGACTACATCGATGATGACCTCTCCTTGCTAGAGCAACCAGGCAAGCCCCCCTTTGATCACCAGATATCGCCTATTCTTCTCTATACTGCTTGCATTAGAGTATTGTAGCATGTTACTGCTTTTCGTTAATCCTATCCTGATGCATAGCCTGTCCTTGCTACTACTGTTGTTACCTTTACCTGCAATCCTACATGCTTAGTATAGGATGCTAGTTTCCCATCAGTGGCCCTACATTCTTGTCCATCTGATGTGCTATACTATCGGGCCGTGATCACTCGGGAGGTGATCACGGGTATATACTATATACTTTATACATGATACATGTGGTGACTAAAGTCGGGTCGGCTGTGGAGCACCTGCGAGTGATTCATGGATTGGGGGCTGAAAGGACCTTTGTCCTAATGGCCCTCTGTGTGGATCTTTGTGGCGGAGCGTCAGGGCAGGTTGAGACTACCTGGGTGAGAGGTGGGCCTGGCCTGTTCGGGCGCTCATGGATACTTAACACGCTTAACAAGATCTTGGTATTTGATCCGAGTGCGGCCATTTGGTCTATACGCACTAACCAACTACGTGGGAAAGATATGGGCACTCGGCGTCGTGGTATCAGCCGAAGCGTTCGTGACGTCAGCGACTGAGCGGTGCGTGCCGGATTGGACTGGAACGCCTGCTAGGCTAGGCCTGCTTCCGGCCGCGTACGCAACATGCATGTGTGCTAAGGGCGATGGGCCTGCACTGCGGCGCTTAGGTTTAGACCAGCGTCTTGACCTCTTTGTTGGCGTGGGTGGGGCTGTGACGTGTTGATCTTCCGCGGCGGGCATGACCCGTAAAAGTGTGTCCGCCAAATGGGATCAAGCGTGTTGGGTTATGTGGTGCACCCGTGCAGGAAGTTAATCTATTGAATAGCCGTGATCTTGATAGCAGGGCGACTTGGAGTTGTACCTTGACCTTATGACAACTAGAACCAGATACTTAATAAAACACACCCTTCCAAGTGCCAGATACAACCCGGTGATCGCTCTCTAACAGGGCGACGAGGAGGGGATCGCCGGGTAGGATTATTGCTATGCGATGTTACTTGGAGGACTTCAGTCTACTCTCTTCTACATGCTGCAAAGACGGAGGCTGCGAAGCGTAGTCTTGGCTGTGATTAGTTATCCCCTCTTATTACGGCATTCTTGATTCACCCACAGATATGGCCCTTTACACATATACCCATGCATATGTAGTGTAGCTCCTTGCTTGCGAGTACTTTGGATGAGTATTCACGATTGCTTTTCTCCCTCTTTTTCCCTTTCACCTCTGCCTGGTTGTCGCAACCAGATGTCGGAGCCCAGGAGCCAGACGCCACCGTGGACGATGACTCCTACTACACCGGAGGTGCCTACTACTACGTGCATCCCGCTGACGACGACCAGGAGTAGTTAGGAGGATCCCAGGCAGGAGGCTCGCGCCTCTTTCGCTTTGTATTCCAGTTTTTGCTAGCCATCTTAAGGCAAACTTGTTTAACTTATGTCTGTACTCAGATATTGTTGCTTCCGCTGACTCGTCTATGATCGAGCACTTGTATTCGAGCCCTCGAGGCCCCTGGCTTGTATTATGATGCTTGTATGACTTATTTATGTTTTAGAGTTGTGTTGTGATATCTTCCCGTGAGTCCCTGATCTTGATCGTACACGTTCGCGTGCATGATTAGTGTACGGTTGAATCGGGGGCGTCACAAATTGGTATCAGAGCCAACTGCCTGTAGGTATCCCCCTTTCCAACTCCTTGGCCGGAGTTGAGTCTAGTCATCCAAAACTGTTTTACTAACTTGGCTGTGTGGCTTACGGGCCCACCTCGCCATTGGGTGGTATTAGGATCTTTTACTCCTCATCTATACTCTGGGACTCTGATCCCTGTTCTATTCGGGTTAAATGTTTTTACTAACTTTAACTTTAGGTTCTCGTAACCACTTCCTACCGGAGAGCCCCTTCAGTCCAGATGATCGCTTGCTGCTTCAGAAGATTTCGAAGATACTCTCCGATGTTTCCCCGAAACCCTTGTGCCCTTCGCCATTGCAATTCCATATCACCGATAAATCCCTCTGAATAACTACATACACCTGTCGTTCATATTGTCATCCCAGTTGATCTTGTTATTACAAGATGCCTTGTAATACTTTCAAGTATTTCGAGAATCCATTGTGCCTGCTGCGTTGCAGCTCCTTTTCCGCCTGAATACGTGTATGTATAATTCCTCACAATTATCGGGGATTCGTTCATCCCCAATTGTTAATGTTTTCACAAAAGTCTTCGAGATACCATTCGATCTTTCGAAAATCCTCAGCAACCTATTATTGTTGAAAATTCCTGTTTTGCTTGCATTATGGTTAATTCCATATTTCTAGCATCTTCTTGTTTGATCCAATATGTCGCGAATGCTCGTAATCCTCAATCAGATGCTAGCATCCATCCTTCCGGCTTAGACGTCACTCCAAACATGAGCTTGTTCTTGTCAAATCAAACCTTGATTGATTGTCGATCTGTATCGATTCAACTCAATTATCTTTTGATCAGAGCCTCTGCTTCAGATCTTCTGATTTGAAAATCGTAATTCCTTTGTATTCAAGCTTTGAAGTTATCCAATTATATCTATAACCCGATGCCTTTGCATTCTTTCTTCTTCTGGGTGAGTATCGATACTCACATCGGATCTTTTATGGACCGCCATATCCGTGGTTGGATTACTATCCAACAATGTCCTTCATATTCATTAAACTTGTGAGTTTTGCCCTGACACATAATGCCTTTGGTAAATTATATCATCTGCTTTTGTCAACCATGCTCTGCTTTCGAGCAGGTATATCTTAATCCTGAAGTTAGTGGTAAATGTTCCTAAGATACCCCTATGGGTTGAACCTATGCCTTCCCTAATCCGTGTGAACTCAAAAGAGATGTGACATACTCTTCTGGTGTTTTGCCAGATAACATTTCAACACTACAACTTCATTGAACGCGAGAAGTGAATGAAAGGTTATGCATTGGAGAAGTGGGAGTCGACCTTGAACTTTGTGTTCATGCCCATGGAAACGATGTAGATCTTATCATGGAAGCTTCTCGTAACAATAATTAGTCCCTTGATATAATTTAATCTTGTATTTGTGATTTTTGTTGGAAATATGCCCTAGAGGCAATAATAAATTAGTTATTATTATATTTCCTTGTTCATGATAATCCTTTATTACCCATGCTATAATTGTATTGATAGGAAACTCAGATACATGTGTGGGTACATAGACAACACCATGTCCCTAGTAAGCCTCTAGTTGACTAGCTCGTTGATCAATAGATGGTTACGGTTTCCTGACCATGGACATTGGATGTCATTGATAACGGGATCACATCATTATGAGAATGATGTGATGGACAAGACCCAATCCTAAGCCTAGCACAAAGATCGTAGTTCGTATGCTAAAGCTTTTCTAATGTCAAGTATCATTTCCTTAGACCATGAGATTGTGCAACTCCCGGATACCTAGGAATGCTTTGGGTGTACCAAACGTCACAACGAATCGGGTAGCTATAAAGGTGCACTACGGTATCTCCGAAAGTGTCATTGGGTTGGCACAAATCGAGACTTGGATTTGTCACTCCGTGTAAACGGAGAGGTATCTCTGGGCCCACTCGGTAGGACATCATCATAATGTGCACAATGTGACCAAGGGGTTGATCACGGGATGATGTGTTACGGAACGAGTAAAGAGACTTGCGGAAACGAGATTGAACAAGGTATCGGGATACCGACGATCGAATCTCGGGCAAGTACAATATCGCTAGACAAAGGGAATTGTATCACGGGATCGATTGAGTCCTTGACATCGTGGTTCATCCGATGAGATCATCGTGGAACATGTGGGAGCCAACATGGGTATCCAGATCCCGCTGTTGGTTATTGACCGGAGAACGTCTCAGTCATGTCTACATGTCTCCCGAACCCGTAGAGTCTACACACTTAAGGTTCGATGACGCTAGGGTTATAAAGGAAGTTTGTATGTGGTTACCGAATGTTGTTCGTAGTCCCGGATGAGATCCCGGACATCACGAGGAGTTCCGGAATGGTCCGGAGGTAAAGATTTATATATGGGAAGTCCTGTTTTGGTCACCGGAAAAGTTTCGGGTTTTTCCAGACGCATCGGGACCACCGGGAGGTCCTGGGTCCACCAAGTGGGGCCACCGGCCCCGGAGGGCTGCATGGGCCAAGTGTGGGAGGGGACCAGCCCCAGGTGGGCTGGTGCGCCCCCCCACAAGGGCCCAAGGCGCCTAGGGTTTGGGGAGGGGGTGCTTCCACCTAACTTGGGGGGCAAGTTTCCCCCTCTCCCCCCTTGGCCGCAACCCTTTAGATGGGATTGGGGCAGCCGCACCCCTTGGGGTGGAAACCCTAGAGGGGGCGCACCCCCTCCCTCTCCCCTATATATACTTGAGGGTTTTGGGGCTGCCAACACATGAGTTTTCTCCCTCTATTGGTGCAGCCCTACCTCTCTCCCTTCTCCTCTCCCGCGGTGCTTGGCGAAGCCCTGCAGGATTTCCACGCTCCTCCACCACCACCACGCCGTTGTGCTGCTGCTGGATGGAGTCTTCCTCAACCTCTCCCTCTCTCCCTGCTGGATCTAGGCATGGGAGGCGTCACCGGGCTGTACGTGTGTTGAACGCGGAGGTGCCGTCCGTTCGGCACTAGGATCTCCGGTGATTTGGATCACGACGAGTATGACTCCTTCAACCCCGTTCTCATGAACGCTTCCGCTTAGCGATCTACAAGGGTATGTAGATGCATCTCCTTCCCTTGTTGCTAGTTTCTCCATAGATATATCTTGGTGACACGTAGGAAAATTTTGAATTTCTGCTACGTTCCCCAACAAAGGGCATCATGAGCTAGGTCTATTGCGTAGATTCTTTGCACGAGTAGAACACAAAGTAGTTGTGGGCGTTGATGATGTTCAATATGCTTACCGTTACTAGTCCAATCTTGTTTCGACGGTATTGTGGGATGAAGCGGCCGGACCGACCTTACACGTACACTTACGTGAGACAGGTTCCACTGACCGACATGCACTTGGTGCATAAGGTGGCTAGCGGGTGCCAGCCTCTCCCAGCTTTAGTCGGAACGGATTCGATGAAAAGGGTCCTTAAGAAGGGTAAATAGAAATTGGCATATCACGTTGTGGTTTTATGAGGTAAGAAACATTCTTGCTAGAAACCCATAGCAGCCACGTAAAACATGCAACAACAATTAGAGGACGTCTAACTTGTTTTTGCAGGGTATGCTATGTGATGTGATATGGCCAAGTAGAATGTGATGAATGATATGTGATGTATGAGATTGATCATGTTCTTGTAATAGGATTCACGACTTGCATGTCGATGAGTATGACAACGGCAGGAGCCATAGGAGTTGTCTTTATTTATTGTATGACCTGCGTGTCATTAAACAACGCCATGTAATTACTTTACTTTATTGCTAACGGTAGCCATAGTAGTAGAAGTAATAGTTGGCGAGATAACTTCATGAAGACACGATGATGGAGATCATGATGATGGAGATCATGGTGTCATGCCGGTGACGATGATGATCATGGAGCCTCAAGATGGAGATCAATGGAGCTATATGATATTGGCCATATCATGTCACTACTATATATAATTGCATGTGATGTTTATTATGTTTATGCATCTTGTTTACTTAGAACGACGGTAGTAAATAAGATGATCCCTTACAACAATTTCAAGAAGTGTTCTCCCCTAACTGTTCACCGTTGCTAAAGTTCGTCGCTTCTAAGCACCACGTGATGACCGGGTGTGATGGATTCTTACGTTCACATACAACGGGTGTAAGACAGATTTACACACGCGAAACACTTAGGGTTAACTTGACGAGCCTAGCATGTACAGACATGGCCTCGGAACACAGAGACCGAAAGGTCGAGCATGAGTCGTATAGTAGATACGATCAACATGAAGATGTTCACCGATGATGACTAGTCCGTCTCACGTGATGATCGGACACGGCCTAGTTGACTCGGATCATGTAATCACTTAGATGACCAGAGGGATGTCTATCTGAGTGGGAGTTCATAAGATGAACTTAATTATCCTGAACATAGTCAAAAGATCTTTGCAAATTATGTCGTAAGTTCGCGTTTTAGTTCCACTGTTTAGATATGTTCCTAGAGAAAATATAGTTGAAAGTTGATAGTAGCGATTATGCGATCAGTAGAAAGCTTATGTCCTTAATGCACCGCTCAGTGTGCTGAACCCCAAACGTCGTTTGTGGATGTTATGAACATCGGACATACACGTTTTGATAACTACATGATAGTTCAGTTAAACGGTTTAGAGTTGAGGCACCGAAGACGTTTTTCGAAACGTCGCGGAACATATGAGATGGTTCGAGGGCTGAAATTGGGATTTCAGGCTCGTGCCCACGTCAAGAGGTATAAGACCTCCGACGATTTTCTTAGCCTGCAAACTAAGGGAGAAAAACTCAATCGTGAAGCTTGTGCTCAGATTGTCTGAGTACAACAATCACTTGAATCGAGTGGGAGTTGATCTTCCAGATGAGATAGTGATGTTTCTCCAAAGACATTGCCACCAAGCTACTAGAGCTTCGTGATGAACTATAATATATCAGGGATAGATATGATGATCCTTGAAGTGTTCGCGATGTTTGACACCGCGAAAGTAGAAGTCAAGTAGGAGCATCAATTGTTGATGGTTGGTAAAACCACTAGTTTCAAGAAGGGCAAGGGAAACAAGGAATACTTCATGAAACGGCAAAACAGTTGCTTCTCTAGTGAAGAAACCCAAGGTTGAACCCAAACCCGAGACTAAGTGCTTCTGTAATGAGAGGAACGGACACTGAAGCGGAACCACCCTAGATACTTGGTAGATGAGAAGGCTGGCAAGGTCGATAGAAGTATATTGGATATACATTATGTTAATGTGTACTTTACTAGTACTCCTAGTAGCACCAGGGTATTAGATACCGGTTCGGTTGCTAAGTGTTAGTAACTCGAAATAAAAGCTACGGAATAAACGGAGACTAGCTAAAGGTGAGCCGACGATACGTGTTGGAAGTGTTTCCAAGGTTGATGTGATCAAGCATCGCACGCTCCCTCTACCATCGAGATTGGAGTTAAACCTAAAATTGTTATTTGGTGTTTGCATTGAGCATAGACATGATTGGATTATGTCTATCGCAATACGGTTATTCATTTAAGGAGAATAATGGTTACTCTATTTATTTGAATAAATACCTTCAATGGTCTTGCACCTAAAAGAATGGTTTATTGAATATCGATTGTAGTGATACACATTTTCATGCCAAAAGATATAATATAGTAATGATAGTACCACTTACTTGTGACACTGCCATGTAAGTCATATTGGTGTGAAACGCATGAAGAAGCTCCATGTTGATGGATCTTTGGACTCACTCGTTTTTGAAAAGGTTGAGACATGCGGACCACGTCTATTGGTGTATACGCATGAAGAAACTCCATGGGGATGGATTGTTTGGACTCACTTGATTTTGAATCACTTGAGATATGCAAATCATACCACATGGGCAAGATGACTGAAAAGCCTCGGTTTCAGTAAGATGGAACAAGATAGCAACTTGTTGGAAGTAACACATCTTGATGTGTGCAGTCCAATGAGTGTTGAGGCATGCAGTGAATATCGTTATGTTCTTCCTTCACAGATGATTCGATTAGATGTTGAGTATGTTTACTTGATGAAACACAAGTCTGAATTATTGAATGGTTCAAGTAATTTCAGAGTGAAGTTTAAGATCTTCGTGACAAGAGGATAGAATGTCTATGATATGATCATAGAGATGAATATCTCGAGTTACGAAGTTTTGGCACACAATTAAGACATTGTGCAAATTGTTTCACAATTAATACCGCCTCGAACACCATAATGTGATGGTGTGTCCGAACATCATATTTGCACCCTATTGGATATAGTGCGTGCCATGATGTATCTTATCGAATTACCACTATCGCTCATGGGTTAGGCATTAGAGACAACCGCACTCACTTTAATAGGGCACCACGTAATTCCGTTGAGACGACACCGTTTGAAATATGGTTTGGAGAAACCTAAGTTGTCGTTTCTTAAAAAGTTTGGGGCTGCGACGCTTATGTGAAAAGTTTCAGGTTGATGAGCTCGAACCCAAAGCGGATAAAAATGCATCTTCATAGGACACCCAAAACAGTTGGGTATACCTCCTATCTCAGATCCGGAAGCAAAAGTAATTGTTTCTAGAAACGGGTCCTTTCTCGAGGAAAAGTTTCTCTCGAAAGAATTGAGTGGGAGGATGGTGGAGACTTGATGAGGTTATTGAACCATCACTTCAACCAAAGTGAGTAGCAGGTGTGAAGTTGTTCATGTGGCACCTACACCAATCGAAGTGGAAGCTGATGATAGTGATCATGATGCTTCAGATCAAGTCACTACCGGACCTCGTAGGTCGACAAGGACGCGTACTACTTCAGAGTGGTACACAATCCTGTCTTAGAGGTCATGTTGCTAGACAACAATGAACCTACGAGCTATGGAGAAGCGATGGTGGGCCCGGATTCCGACGAATGGCTCGAGGCCATAAAATCCGAGAAAGGATCCATGACTTTGGAGGACTTGCCCGATGATCGGCAAGCCATTGAAATAAATGGATCTTTAAGAAGAAGACGGACGTGGACGGTAATGTCACCGTCTATGAAGCTCGACTTTTGGCGAAGAGTTTTTTCACAAGTTCAAGGAGTTGAATACGATGAGATTTTCTCATCCGTAGCGATGCTTAAGTCCATCGGAATCATGTTAGCATTAGCTGCATTTATGAAATCTGGCAGATGGATGTCAAGACGAGTTTCCTTACCAGTTTACGTAAGGAAAGTTTGTATGTGATACAATCAGAAAAGTTTTTCGATCCTAAGGATGCTAAAAGGTATGCTAGCTCCAAATGATCCTTCTAAGGACCGGAGTAAGCATCTCGGAGTTGGAATATGCACTTTGATAGGATGATCAAAGATTTTGGGTTTATACAAAGTTTATGAGAAACTTGTATTTCCAAAGAAGTGAGTGGGAGCACTATAGAATTTCTGATGAGTATATGTTGTTGACATATTGTTGATCGTAAATGATGTAGAATTTCTGGAAAGCATATAGGGTTGTTTGAAAAGTGTTTTCAATAGAAAAACCTGGATTAGGCTACTTGAACATTGAGCATCAAGATCTATGAGGATAGATAAAAACGCTTAATGGTACTTTCAAATGAGCATATACCTTGACATGATCTTGAAGGTGTTCAAGATGGATCGACCAAAGAAGGAGTTCTTGCCTCGACATGTAAGGTATGAAGTTAAGACTTAAAGCTCGACCACGGCAGAAAAGAGAGAAAGGACGCAGGTCGTCCCCTCTGCTTTAGACATAGGCTCGATAGTATGCTATGCAGTGTACCGCACTGGAAGTGTGCCTTGCGATGAGTCAGTAAAGGGGTACAAGAATGATCCAGGAATGGGGATCATTGGACAGCGGTCAAAATTGTCCTTGGAGTAAATAAGGACATGTTTCTCGATTATGGAGGTGATAAAGAGTTCGACGTAAAGGGTTACGTCGATGCAAGCTTTAACACCTATCCGAGTGACTCTGAGTAGCAAACCGGATACATATAGTGGAGCAACCATTTGGAATAGCTTCAAGTGGAACGTGGAAGCAGCATTTACAATATGACATAGAGAATTGCGAAGTACACACGGATCTGAAAGGTTCAGACCCGTTGACTAAAACCTCTCTCACAAGCAAAACATGATCAAACCTCAGAACTCATTGAGTCTTAATCACATGATAATGTGAACTAGTTTACAGACGCTAGTAAACTCTTTGGATGTTGGTCACATGGCGATGTGACCTATCAGTGTTAATCACATGACGATGTGAACTAGATTATTGACTCTAGTGCAAGTGGGAGACTGTTGGAAATATGCCAAGAGGCAATAATAAATTAGTTATTATTATATTTCCTTGTTCATGATAATCGTTTATTACCCATGCTATAATTGTATTGATAGGAAACTCGAGATACATGTGTGGGTACATAGACAACACCATGTCCCTAGTAAGCCTCTAGTTGACTAGCTCGTTGATCAATAGATGATTACGGTTTCCTGACCATGGACATTGGATGTCATTGATAACGGGATCACATCATTAGGAGAATGATGTGATGGACAAGACCCAATCCTAAGCCTAGCACAAAGATCGTAGTTCGTATGCTAAAGCTTTTCTAATGTCAAGTATCATTTCCTTAGACCATGAGATTGTGCAACTCCCGGATATCGTAGGAATGCTTTGGGTGTACCAAACGTCACAATGTGAATCGGGTGGCTATAAAGGTGCACTACAGGTATCTCCGAAAGTGTCTGTTCGGTTGGCACGAATCGAGACTGGGATTTGTCACTCCGTGTAAACGGAGAGGTATCTCTGGGCCCACTCGGTAGGACATCATCATAATGTGCACAATGTCACCAAGGGGTTGATCACGGGATGATGTGTTACGGAACGAGTAAAGAGACTTGCCGGAAACGAGATTGAACAAGGTATCGGGATACCGACGATCGACTCTCGGGCAAGTACAATACCGCTAGACAAAGGGAATTGTATACAGGATCGATTGAGTCCTTGACATCGTGGTTCATCCGATGAGATCATCATGGAACATGTGGGAGCCAACATGGGTATCCAGATCCCACTGTTGGTTATTGACCGGAGAACGTCTCAGTCATGTCTACATGTCTCCCGAACCCGTAGGGTCTACACACTTAAGGTTCGATGACGCTAGGGTTATAAAGGAAGTTTGTATGTGGTTACCGAATGTTGTTCGGAGTCCTGGATGAGATCCCGGACGTCATGAAGAGTTCCGGAATGGTCCGGAGGTAAAGATTTATATATGGGAAGTCCTGTTTTGGTCACCGGAAAAGTTTCGGGTTTTTCCGGTAACGTACCGGGACCACCGGGAGGGTCCCGGGGGTCCACCAAGTGGGGCCACCGGCCCCGGAGGGCTGCATGGGCCAAGTGTGGGAGGGGACCAGCCCCAGGTGGGCTGGTGCGCCCCCCACAAGGGCCCAAGGCGCCTAGGGTTTGGGGAGGGGGTGCTTCCACCTAACTTGGGGGGCAAGTTTCCCCCCTCTCCCCCCTTGGGCGCCACCCTTTAGATGGGATTGGGGCAGCCGCACCCCTTGGGGTGGAAACCCTAGAGGGGGCGCACCCCCCTCCCTCTCCCCTATATATACTTGAGGGTTTTGGGGCTGCCAACACATGAGTTTTCTCCCTCTATTGGTGCAGCCCTACCTCTCTCCCTTCTCCTCTCCCGCGGTGCTTGGCGAAGCCCTGCAGGATTGCCACGCTCCTCCACCACCACCACGCCGTTGTGCTGCTCCTGGATGGAGTCTTCCTCAACCTCTCCCTCTCTCCTTGCTGGATCTAGGCGTGGGAGACGTCACCGGGCTGTACGTGTGTTGAACGCGGAGGTGCCGTCTGCTCGCACTAGGATCTCCGGTGATTTGGTCACGACGAGTACGACTCCTTCAACCCCGTTCTCATGAACGCTTCCGCTTAGCGATCTACAAGGGTATGTAGATGCACTCTCCTTCCCTCGTTGCTAGTTTCTCCATAGATAGATCTTGGTGACATGTAGGAAAATTTTGAATTTCTGCTACGTTCCCCAACAATTTTGGCCTTTGCAATCGTGATCCAAACAAGATTGTCTTCTTTGATCCCCTTTGTCGGACAAGTTGAAGTGCTTGCTTTTTTCATATCAATACACATGTCCAAACTTTAATATGGTCTACCTTCGAGTAGTACCCCTAGTATCTAGAGAATATCTAATAACTGAGTTGCTTCCTATGAATATTCATCTAGTATTTTTTTCCCTGGTTATGAGTTATCAGTCACTCGAGAACACTGATAAGAGAATCAATCCCGCACTCCGATTCAACAACTCTAAGTAATTTTTTGTTGCTTACGAGTTTAATAAACCTTCAAGTCATTCCTAGCCTGATCGGCTATATCATTATCGTGCTAATTTAACTGTGCTACCTAGTCCTTATTCCCAGATTCGATGATGAGCGAAGCTTACGTGGATCTTCTTCATCTTATCATTTCACCTCGAAGAGCAAGCTTGATTTTGAACTTGTGTCGTATCCGTGGTTCCAATAGCCTTTCGCTTCATCCTTCCTGTTGCTTGATGTCATCGCTCCTCGATGGCATCTTCATCGAGCCTCTCGACAAATGCGTCATGATCAGCATCAACATTTTGACTTCCGTTGAGATGACAATTGAATTCATGGTGAGAAATACCATCCTTGACCTTCGATGATTTGAGTTATCATCGACAACCCCCTTGTATTCTTTCCAACACATGTTTGATCATGTCTTGGTTATACCATGGACTCCTTGCTATTCCTGCAATTGTTCCTTGAGTATTTTTTTTGTGATCTTCAACTCCAACCCCTACTTGGAACACCATGTTAATGCTACCTCGAAGCATGACTGAGGTCTTCCGAATATCAACAAGAACATTAGAAGCCCATTGTCGAATGTTTCTTGATCTATTATCCAAACACCGTTGTATGGGTAATATCATGATTCTTCCCTCGCCCCCTTTATCTAAATGCTTTTGAACTTACTGTCATATCATGTATATCCTGCTCTGCTTCCCTTTGGGAAGGATATACTCCTAATTCTTGTGTGTAAACACATTTTCCTTTCCATTGGTCTGATTAAAGCGATAATTTTATTTTCCTTCCCATTGGTTTGTTTAACCTTCTTTTGATCTATATGATATATCCAGAAATAATTCCTTGCTTATAAAACACCCCGGTATACAACCTTGTCGGTGAGAACTTGTTACTATTGTTGATGACATTCCGATAACCCTTGATGGACGAGAACTTTGCCTATTGGTCCGCCTTGTTCAACGAGCAGGAGAATGGTTCTCTTCGTCCCTCGCCCTCGGTACCAACGTTGTTGCCACCATAACTGACAGGTTTTCCTCTGACATGCCTCGCTATCGTGGCCGTGCAAAATGAATAGCGCCGTTCCTTCTTTTAACCCACATGGTGGGCCCATAACACGCAGTTCCACAGGATCGAAACTTGACTCTCCTGTACAACCTTGATGCCGAAATATTCTTTACACTTGGCTTCATATCATGTCACGAGCCACCTTCCGAGAGATGATCTATTCCCGATGCTCTGACCCCCTTTCTCACACTCTGTTCAAGTATCAATCGTTGTTCAATCAGTTGAAAACTTCCTATTGTACCTTCATACTTTGCTCTCGATGTTTTATTAAGTTTCAACTCGAGAGATACTTATGCCTCATCCACTAAAATGTTCACGGATAATTAACCCTATAAGGGCCGGGTTCTTCCGAAGTTACTCTTTACTTCACCACTTAAATCTCGGACGAGATTTCTTGTAGTGGAGGAGATTTGTAACACCCCAAAGTGTCAAGCTACAAGAATCCTCGTTAATGGTGCCAGGTCACCATGCTTACTGAGCTAATTATCACTGGATGCAAAATCAAAGTCAAATTCAAATTCAAATTATGAGTGAAATTCAAAATTTCTGAATCATGCAAACTAAAATGCTCATTAAATAGAAAATAATCCATAACTAATTATCTTCAGAAAAACAACATCACCTAAATTCATTATGTGACTCAAACAACATGAAACAACATCAAAACAGGAATTTAAAGTGCCATATCATTTATTAAAAATTCAAATGAAATCATTTTGGCTCCAAACCATTATTTTTGGCAGGGGTGAATATTGCAATATAATTGTTGAGCAAAGTCACATATTTTACAAAACTATAATGGTGGCTAAGAAATTTGCAAAACAGGAGTAAATCAAAACAAAAGAAAAAGAAAAGGAGAAGTAGAGAAGAGTGAGAGAGGTAATCTGCCTCACTCGGGCTTCGGCCACCCGAGCCAAAGCCACTGCACCAGGCCTGCCCAGCTCTCAAGATCCTCCCTCCTCCCATCGCTCAACTGACCGCACTTTCCCCGCTTTCGTCCCGGCTCGGACCGTCTCGCCGTCCCGTCGGCGAGGGATAAGGATGACGCCTGGCTCCCTCCCGCCTCCCACTCCCACTTGAGCCTCTCTCCCCAGATCCACCCTTTCCCTCTCCTCGGCCACTCCTCCCAGCGCCACCGTCGCCAGCGTCGATCCTGCTGCCACCGTCATCGCCTCAAGACGCCGACATGCTATAGGCGTCTGCCGTCCTCCTCCACGTTGACCGGTGCCCGCCGTTGGAGCCAGAAGGCACCACAGCACCAGATCCACCCCGTCTTCCTCCTCAGGACGCTCGAGCTCGCCGCCGTCGATTCGCTCCGCTGAGCCTCCCCCGAACCCACGATTGCACATCTGCAGGCTCACTGTGAGCTACACTCCTCCCCCCTTTCTTTTGCTCCCGTACGCGCCCAGAGCGGCTGGACCCACCATGGCCGAGCCGAGCTCCGCCGATGAGCTCATGGTCGTCGCCCTGATGCTCCTCGCACTGCGCTAACACCACCACCGAGCTCCTGGAGCTCCTAGCTTCTCAACGCGCCCCTACGCCACCCTTGTCGTTCCCTGGACGCTCGACTCCATCGACGTCCGAATTCCGGCGCCGCTCCGGTCGGTGCTGCCGTGGCTCTAGGCCATCTCAGCACGCGGGACCGCTGGCGTTGGATGCGTGCGGCTCCCCTCGTTCGAACGTGTGTCACAGTGCTCATTTTAACCGCCTCGTAGGCTTTCCCGACACGCTTCCGAAAGCCACCGCCGCCCCACTCGTCACCGACGCAGTTCCGGTCATCCCCGAGACCATACCGTAGCACCGTGCGACGCGCAGCGTCGCTAGCTTTCGAACGCGAGTAGCCACGCCCGTTTTGGGCCACCGTGGCGAAATCCCGAGGCTCGCCGGCGCCCTCTGTCGCGTTTTGGTCGCCGGAGCTCTCTCCGGCGCTGACGCCGACGTGGCACGATGGGCCCTACTGGTCATCGACCAAAGGCCTGGTGGCTCGATTGACTAGGTTGACCCAATCAATCGCCGATTGGGCTGCCCAGTGAGACAGACGTGTGGGCCTCCCCTGTTTATAACGTTTTAAAAATAAATAAATGTGCTAACTAAAATCTGTTAATTAATTAGTAATTTAGTTAGTCACTGACACCTGGGCCCCACCCCTCTCATTAGTCTGTTAGTTTAGTTAAATTATCGTTAGATCGGTCAGAAGGCGACATGTGGGTCCCATCGACCCACATGTCGTTTGACCTCGGTCGATGAGTCTGCATTGACTGCTGATGTCATCGCATGCAATGCTGACGTCATCCCATGCCATGCTGACGTCATGATTCTATTTCTGTTAATAATAATAATTCCAGAAAAGGCTTTAAACTTTGAAAATTCGTAGAAGATAAACCGTAGCTCGGATGAAAAATGTTTTCTATATGAAAGTTGCTCAGAAAATTCCAACTAATCCGAATATGCGGTCCGTTCATCTGTCACATGCCTCTAGCATGTTGAACATGGAACATTTCTCCTCCGGTCATTTGTCTGACACTGGTCCGGAACCGGGAATACATTCCCGGTTGAATTCCCCCTTCACCTATATCGTGTAGCCATACGTTAGGTCACACCCGGCACAACATATTGCCAGGTTATGCTTTTGTGATGCTAAGTTTGCTTTATGTTTACTCTTTCTTGCCCCTCTTCTCTCCGGTAGACCCCGAGACCGATGCTGCTCCTGTGATCGACTATGTCGACAACGACCCCTCCTTGCCAGAGCAACCAGGAAAGCCCCCCCCCCCTTGATCCCCAGATATCGCCTATTCTTCTCTATACTGCTTGCACTAGAATAGTGTAGCATGTTACTGCTTTTCGTTAATCCTATCCTGATGCACAGCCTGTCCTTGCTACTACTGTTGTTACCTTTACCTGCAATCCTACATGCTTAGTATAGGATGCTAGTTTTCCATCAGTGGCCCTACATTCTTGTCCGTCTGCTGTGCTATACTATCGGGCAGTGATCACTCGGGAGGTGATCACGGTATATACTATATACTTTATACATGATACATGTGGTGACTAAAGTCGGCTCGGTTGTGGAGCACCATGAGTGATTCACGGATCGGGGCTGAAAGGACCTTTGTCCCAACGGCCCTCTGTGTTGATCTTTGTGTCGGAGCGTCAGGGCAGGTTGAGACTACCTGGGTGAGAGGTGGGCCTGGACTTGTTCGGCGTTCGCGGATACTTAACACGCTTAACAAGATCCTGGTATTTGATCTGAGTCTGGCCATTTGGTCTATACGCACTAACCAACTACGTGGGAAAGATATGGGCACTCGGCGTCGTGGTATCAACAGAAGCCTTCGTGACGTCAGCGACTGAGCGGCGCGCGCCGGATTGGACTAGAACGGCTGCTAGGCTAGGTCTGCTTCCGGCAGCGTACGCAACGTGCAGGTGTGCTAAGGTTGATGGGCCCAGACCCCTGTGCGCTTAGGTTTAGACCGGCGTGCTGACCTCTTTGTTGGCGTAGGTGGGGCTGTGACGTGTTGATCTTCCGCGGCCGGGCATGACCCAGAAAAGTGTGTCCGGCCAAATGGGATCAAGCGTGTTGGGTTATGTGGTGCACCCGTGCAGGGAAGTTAATCTATTCGAATAGCCGTGATCTTCGGTAACAGGACGACTTGGAGTTGTACCTTGACCTTATGACAACTAGAACCAGATACTTAATAAAACACACCCTTCCAAGTGCCAGATACAACCCGGTGATCGCTCTCTAACAGGGCAACGAGGAGGGGAACACCGGGTAGGATTATTGCTATGCGATGTTACTTGGAGGACTTCAGACTACCTCTTCTACATGCAGTAAGACGGAGGCTTCCAGAAGCGTAGTCTTCGACAGGATTAGCTACCCCCCACTTATTCTGGCATTCTGCATTTCAGTCCACCGACATGGCCCTTTACACATATACCCATGCATATGTAGTGTAGATCCTTGCTTGCGAGTACTTTGGATGAGTACTCACGGTTGCTTTTCTCCCCCTTTTTCCCTTTCCCCTTTGCCTGGTTGACGCAACTGCATCGCCGGAGCCCAAGAGCCAGACGCCACCGGCCGACGACTCCTACTACAATCAGAGGGTGCCTACTACTACGTGCAGCCCGCCGACGCATTTACCAGGAGTAGTTAGGAGGATCCCAGGCAGGAGGCCCGCGCCTCTTCGCCTCAGTATCCCAGCTTTGTGCTAGCCATCTTAAGGCAAACTTGTTTAACTTATGTCCAGACGCAGATATTGTTGCTTCCACGACTTCGTCACGATCGAAAGCACTTGTATTCGAGCCCTCGAGGCCCCCGGCTTGTATTATGATGCTTGTATGACTTATTTATGTTTTAGAGTTGTGTTGTGATATCTTCCCGTGAGTCCCTGATCTTGATCGTACACGTTTGCGTGCATGATTAGTGTACGATTGAATCGGGGGCGTCACAGCGCTGGTGGCTTGGTGACGGCCTATCGGGCTCGGCGCCTGCCAGGGCCTTCATCTTGCCAAGTTCACCTTGCCGGCAAGAGCTAGCTTCAACTTGTGGTTTGCCTTGGTCTTCTTGATGCGCTCCTTGATCTCACGAAGAGCTACTCTTTTAGCTTTAGCTGGTTCCCGCCAAGGCCTCTTGCCGGGGATGCTGCCATCGTCTGTGCATAAGTCCGGGGCACTAAGGGCCCTGTCGGTGTACTAGAGTAGGGGTACCCTAGTATCCCGTACTCGTGCACGGACAGTTGCAGCACGCCGCCGCAGGGTTTGCCTCGTCACCGCCAAGATCCTCCGTGGCTCCTTTGGAGCCATTCAAGAACAAAGTATTTGATTAAGAAGACAAGGCCCCGGCAAGAGGAGCTTGCCGGGAAGGCCACTCAAGGCATGCAGAAGACAAGGCCCCGGCAAGAGGAGCTTGCCGGGAAGGCTCGGAGCGCGACAAGCCTCCGGACGCGACAAGGATTCGGCCGTGGCAAGGCGCTTGCCGCGGCAAGCAACCTCTCTCCATCTCCGCCTCCAAATTTCATCCAAAGAACGTGTCGCCATGGGAACATTCCAGGCACGCGTGTCGAGAGGCTGTGCAGCCAGCGGAGAGCAGCGATAAGCGGCACTGACAAGCTTGCCATCGTGGCGAGCGGTGGCGCACCTGACGGTCTCTGTTGCACTGTTTGGGCGATGCTGACGGGCATTTATTGCTTTTGTCCCTTACCGTCGAGTTAGGTATTCTG
The DNA here is from genome assembly GCA_021605145.1 of Aegilops bicornis. NCBI lineage: Eukaryota > Viridiplantae > Streptophyta > Magnoliopsida > Poales > Poaceae > Aegilops > Aegilops bicornis. Next base: position 395,839,787 of record CM038669.1, read on the forward strand.
ACTGCATAATCGCTCGAGTAGGTGTACCAACTCCTGTTTTACATTTGTACCCTCACCTATGTTGCCACTGCCGGAGACCCCTTGAGCATATAAAAGGAGGCCCATGCGCAACGTAGAAGGGGTTCGAGGTTCGGTTCATTCGACTCACTAGAGACCAGACACGCCACGCTAGGTTTTGTAGCCGGCATCGCTCCCTAGCAAGAACACAATACATCAAACAAGTAGCAGTAGGAGTTTTATCTCTCCGGAGAGCTCCGAAGCTGGGTAAACTGCTCGTGCCTCGCCTCGATCCGCTCTTCGTGCGATCTCCGCCCCCCTCCGAACCAGAAAGGGGCCTGGTCCGCCGGCCCCATAGGTGTTCGTGGGTACGATCAGCCTCCCGACATCTTTGGCGCGCCAGTAGGGGGCCGAGGCCGTGGTGAATCTGATCCGACGTTCACATGAGCAGCGTCCTCAACATCTTCCTCAACATGCCACCGAAGAAGAAGGCTTCGGCGGCAGCAGAGCCGTCCGCGTCGTACCCACCCTCACCGCAACAAACGGGTGGTGGGGCAGACGCTGGCGGAGGAACGGGCGCCGACAAAGGTGTTCGCGACGTTGCCAAGTCCAAGGACAAGGCCCCGCAAACCTCGGCGTCCGTGCATCCCCCGCGCCCATCTCAGGAGACGCGGACCAACAACGCCATGGCGTTCACAATGCCATACGCTCGCTGGATCGAGTCCCTCAAGACCAGCATGCGTGCCAACATGCCGGCACGAGTGAGATACGGTCGCCGGACGGGTGCTGCTCCTTCTAACGTAGTTAGAAGTCCGAGCATATCCTGCTCCTCGCACCGCTCGCCAATGCCACCCACTACTCCAGCAAAAGCTCGCGAGAGCTCAGCTGCTCTCGACTACCCTCCAACGGCCAACAAGGTCGACGAGTGGAGGGTCGCTATCGAGCCTCATCGGCTTTGCCAACGGCGACGCTCCGCGGCAACCAACGCCATCGTTGCCGCGGCAAGACGACAAGGCACGAGCCGGTAGCGACGAGACTGTCGGAGGTGCAACCACCACGCACTCTCCGCCACGAAGGCCAAGATCGCCGACTCACCGGATCCACCTCGACAGCGGCTCCACCGCGTCGTCGGATCCGCGAGCTCGCCGCGATCAGTGCCAAGTTCTTCATGAGCGACAACAAGAGGACGCTCGAACTCGCATCTAGCACCGAAGAGAAGCGCGACGTCAGTCCGACAAGCGCGCTGGGCCTTCTGTTGACGTGCGCGCGCCGGAGGAGCCAGGCGACTTGCAGACGCTGTAGGTTGCCCTGCGCTCACTCGTGAGCTGCGGCAAGTCCAAAGGGCCCAGCCGTAAAAACTTCAAACCAGACGTGCGAGAGAAGTATGATGGCAGGACGCATCCGTCGGAGTTCCTCGGCATCTACACCATCGCGGTGCAGGCTGCGGGGGACGGGACGACGAGATCCTCGCCAACTACTTCCCGCCGTGCTCAAGCCCAACGCCGATCTTGGCTCATGCACTTGCCGGACAGCTCCATATCCTCTTGGGCAGATCTGTGCCATCGGTTTGTTGGCGCCTTCACAGGTGGCCACAAACCTCATGGCTAAGAGAGTGACCTTCATCTGCCGCCGAAGGAAGGAGAGTCCTGCGCAAGTTCATTCAGAGATTCAGCCGCAGTGCACTACAACATCGGATGTCCACCCCGCCAAGGTGATCAGCTGTTTCATCGTAATGTGCGGAACCGCAAGATGAGGGAGGAGATGGCGATGTGCAAAGTCAAGGACGTCGATGAGCTGTATGCCTTGGCCGACAAGTGTGCACGCTACCGAGGAAGGGAGGAGGCTCAGAGAGAGAATGCGGAAGCAGGATCTCGACAAGGAGGAGACCGCCCCGGCAAAGAAGGGCCGGCGGCGAGGCAACAGGAAGAAGAAAGGTAGAGAAGTGCTAGCTGTTGAGCAGTCCGGCAACGGAGGTGGCGACAAGAACGCCAAGGCTGGTGGCTCCGGCAATGGGGTTGCCACGACGCCAACCACTGTCGGTGGCAGCCGCCGACAAGCTGTGACGGCTCCGCAAGCAAGATCGCAAGATCCACAGCACCAAGGGCCACGACCTCCAGAGCTGCAAGAAGGTCGAGCAGCTTGTTGAACTGCAGAGGGCTGAGTACGAGCGGCACGACAAAGAGAAGGCCCAGGAAGGTGCTGGGGGAGCGAGCAAGAAACGCCCCGGCCGGGAGGACGCCGTGGCAAGGCCAAGCAACGGCAAGGAGACAGACCTCGCCGCCGCGACAAGGATGAAGATGATGACGATGACGAAGATATGGAAGACGCATTTACGCCGATGAGCAGGAGTTTCGTAAAGCCACCGAGGTCCTCTGCGTTGACGGAGGTGCTTCTCGCATACCTCCCACCACCAACTCAAGCAATGGATGCGGAGGTCAATGCAGCGGAACCATCCGTAGAGTTACGCAAGCCTACGAAGTGGTCCAAGACGCCTATCATTTTTGATATTGAGGACCACCCTAATCGCATAATCAAGGGTCGGGTGCTTGCCGATGTTGGTCTCACCAACCATCCGCAACCTCAAGGTCACCAAAATGCTAGTTGACGGCGGGGCCGCTTGAATCTGATCTCCTCCGCGGTGCTCCCGAAGCTTCAAATCCTCGACAGCGAAGCTCGAAGAGACCGCACCTTCCAAGGAATCAATCCGGGAAGGAGCAAGTCAAGGGGAAGATTACGTTGCCGGTAACATTTGGCAGCGAGCTGAACTTTAGGATCGAGAGGGTCACATTCGACGTTGCCGATTTCCCATTGCCTTACAATGGGATACTTGGCCGTCCAAAGACTCGCCAAGTTCATGGCAGCCTCTCACCACGCCTACAACTTACTCAAGATGCCAGGCCCGATAAGCCGCCATCTCTGTCCATGGTGACAAGAAGGATGCCCTTATCCGTGCCGACAAGATCTACCGATGCGTGATCGCGACAGATTGCCGAGACACTTGTCGGCTGAAGCTCCGGGAGAAGACAAAGTCCAAGTCCGACAAGGGCTCTGATGCTCACTCCGGCAAGCGCACCTCTTCGGAGTGCTGCGCTACCGTCGAGGACGCACCATCGAGCTCCACCGGCAAGTGCAAGAAGATGGTAGCCCCGCCAAAGACCAAGAAGGTGCCCGCCAAGGAGGACGGCATTGGTGGTACCTTTACCATCAGTGCCTCTCTCGACCCTAAATAGGAAGCCGCGCTCGTTGCTTTCCTCAGGGCGAATGTCGACGTGTTTGCATGGCAACCGTCGACATCCCCGGTGTTCCTGTGAGTGATTGAGCACCGCCTGGCCGCTTGTCCTCATGCACGGCCCGTCAAGCAAAAAGTCGAAGAAAGCGGTGGAACGCCAAGAATTCATAGCGAAGAGATCAAGAAACTGGAAGCAGCAGGCCTTGTCGAGGAGTGCTCCATCCTACGTGGTTGGCCAATCCTCGTAGTCGCATAAGAAAGCAAATGGAAAATGGAGACTTTGTATTGACTTCACGGATGTTAATAAAGCTTGTCCCAAAGATCCATTTCCCTTGCCGGCGCATTGACCAGATTGTTGACTCCACGGCTGGATGTGATTTGCTTTCGTTTCTTGATGCATACTCAGGATACCATCAGATCTTCATGGCTGAAGAAGATGAGGAGAAGACCGCATTCATTACACCATGTGGCACATATTGTTTCATACGGATGCCTTTCGGTTTGAAGAATGCTAGTTCAACATTTGCAAGGGTAGTCCATGACGCTTTTGAGCCACAAATGCACGTAAATGTAGAAGCCTACATGGATGACATAGTGGTCAAAAGCAAGGACAAAGCAACTCTGGTTCAAGATTTGGACGAGACCTTTGCAAATCTGGCGCAAGATCAACCTCAAGCTCAACCCCGAGAAGTGCGTGTTTGGAGTCCCTTCCGCAAGCTTCTCGGGTTCTTCGTGGTCTCAACGAGGGATTGAAGCTAATCCCGATAAGATCAAGGCCATTGAGCAGATTGAAGCACCAAAGCGCGTCAAAGATGTACGAAGACTTGCCGGTTGCGTAGCTGCTCTCAATAGGTTTATTTCTAGGTCTGCTGAGCGCGCCCTGCCGTTTTTCAAGATTTTGAAAAAGGCAGGTCCAATGAAATGGACTCCCGAAGCGGAGGCTGCGCTGCAGGACTTAAAGAGATACCTGTCCTCCACTCCAACACTTGTCGCACCTAAACCACAAGAGAAGTTCCTGCTATATATAGCAGCAACCAATCAAGTGGTTAGTGCTGCGTTAGTAGTGGAGAGGGAGGCGGATGACGAGCCGGCAACCACGGCAAACACATCCAGTGACAAGCAGGGGGCTTCGCCGACAAGCTCTGGTCCCGACGAGGACGAATCCACGCAGACGCATGACCAGATGCAGAAAAGGATGGTGCAGCGCCTACTACTTTGTCGGTTCCCTCCTGCAGGGGCTAGGTCAAGGTACTGCGGTGTGCGTAAATTGCTTTTCGACCTCCTCATGGCCTCGAGAAAGCTGCGCCATTACTTCCAAGCACATGAGATCACAGCTTGTCACCGCTTTCATCAAGAGGACACTGCAGAATCCGAAGCAGCAGGCGGGATTGTTGAGTGGGCATTGGAACTGTCAAGCTTTGGTCTCAAGTTTGAAAGCACATCAACTATCCAAAGCAGAGCGTTGGCAGAATTCATAGAAGAATGGACGCCAACGCCAGATGAAGAGATTCCGGAGACGAGCATTCCCGTCAAGGAAGCAAGCAAAGAGTGGCTGATGTACTTTGATGGTGCCTTCTCGCTGCAAGGCGCCGGTGTCGGCGTTCTGCTTATCGTACTCCACCGGAGAGCACCTCAAGCACGTAGTCGGATGCACTTTCCCAAGGAGCAAGCAACAAACAATACCGCAGAGTATGAAGGTCTGCTTGCGGTCTCGTGATAGCACCGGACCTTGGGATCAAAAGCTTATTGTCGGGGTGACTCACAACTTGTCGTCCGCCAAGTGAACAAAGATTACGAGTCCGTTGATGGAAGCCTACGTTGATGAAGTGAGGAAGCTAGAAGAGAACTTTGACGGCCTGCAAATGGAACATGTTCCAAGAGCTCGTAATGATATTGCCGATGGTTCGTCAAAGTGCGCTGCACTTAAGTTGCTCGTGGAACCAGGGATTTTCGTGCTCAAGTCGACTCACCAACCGTAACACCATCAACTGGACAAAGCAAGAAGAGGAAGTTGATCTCTGGTGACTACTTTCCGGCAGAGCTTCCCGAAGCCGTCGTTGCGAAGGTCCCCAAGATCAAGACCAACAGTGCTGAGGGGCAGTCTGCTCCGACAAGCCCTAGGGTTTGTTTCGTTAAAGCAGACGCTCCCGACAAGTCTTGCTCCGGCAAGCTTGCCGGGGAACATCAAGCTCCGGCAGGGCCGCAGGTCCTTGCCGTGGAAGCTGACGTTCCTGCAGCAGCAGATGTGCCTTTAGTCCTTGTTGTCGAGCCACAAGCTCCAAAGATGGGCGCAGCAGATTGTCCATTTCCTTCAGACGGAGAACTTCCGAAGAGCAAGAAGAAGCGGAAAGAGTAGCCTGGCAAATGAAAGTATGTACCAGTTTGTCGACAGATACTGCATGTAAGAAGACTCAACGGTGTGAAATTGAAGTGTATTCCCAGGGAAGATGGACAGAAGCTGCTGGCAGAGATACACGGAGGCATATGTGGTCACCACATTGGCGCAAGAGCACTTGCCGGCAAAGCTTTCCGGCAAGGTTTCTTCTGGCCGACAGCCCTCCAGGATGCAAGCGCACAAGTAACCAAGTGTGAAGCGTGCAGTTCCATTCCAAACAGATACACCACCGGCTCAAGCTCTCTAGACGATCCCTTTATCACGGCCATTTTCGGTCTGGGGCTCGACATCCTCGGCCCCTTCCCCGAAGCTGTCGGGGCTTTGAGTACTTGTACGCCGCCATCGACAAGTTCACAAAGTGGCGGAAGTGGAAGCGATGAGGAAGGTGACGGCATAGTCAGCGATCAAGTTCTTTCAGTCGATTGTTTGCCGCTTCGGAATCCCTAACAGGATCATCACCGACAACGGCACACAATTCTTTAGTCGCACCTTCATGCAAAGACGCCCAAGATCTTGGCGCCAAGGTCTGCTTTGCTTCCGTTGCTCACCCGAGAAGCAACGGTCAAGCGAAGAGGGCAATGCTGAAGTGCTGCTGGGCTCAAGACCGTAACTTTTGACAGGCTGCACAAGTGCGGAAGAAACTGGATCGAGGAGCTGCCGGTGGTTCTTTGGTCGATCAGACGACGCCAAATCGAGCCACCGGCCAGACACCTTTTGCTCTAGTCTATGGAGCAGAGGCACTTCTCCCCACGGAACTCGTATACGGATCGCCTCGAGTGCTCGCTTATGATGAGCTTGAGCAAGAGCAGCTGCGACAAGATGACGCTGCTCCTTGAGGAGGATCGCCTTGAGCCGTTGTCAGCGAAGCTGCTCGCTACCGTGCAAGCTTTGCGCCGCTACCATAGCCGCAGAGTTAGTGCCGAAGTCTCGAGGAAGGCGACCTTGTTCTTTGGCGCGTTCAGTCCGCCAAGAATTCCAACAAGTTGACGCCGAAGTGGGAAGGCCCTTATCGGGTGAAACGAGTCACTAGGCCTGGCGTTGTCCGCCTTGAGACCGAAGATGGCATTCCGGTGAGCAACTCCTGGAACATTGAGCATCTTCGTAAGTTTTACCCATAGGGCGCGGTTGCCGGAACCTGTTCTGGCAACCACCTTTTGTACAAGTCTTGCCGCTGTTGCATGTAATCCTTTGTACAAAGCCGGGCGCAGACCCCGTGCATCAGGAAAGCTCATGTGTTGCGCACAACTTGTCAAATTCATGCTTTCATCATTTTATTGCATGTTTTGACTAACACTTTGTGCAGCAACCACACCCGGTAAGCAAAATCGAGCCGCTGGGCTCCATAACTTTATTTCCTCTTCTTTCTCTTTTCTCAAAGAAAGGAAGGCTTCCTCACGCACAAGTTAACCAGGGAGGAAGGAGAAGATAATAGTATGGACCAGGCACCGCTCGAGGAAGTTTCGCCTCATCGGGAAGCAAAAGACAGAAAAGCTAAGTTGCCAAAATTTGAGCAATCAATTTTTAAATTTTTTAAGTTATCTTCCTCGAACGATAGTACTTTGTATGGAAAACCTGTGCGCAGAGGAACCAACTCGCCGGCTAGTCGCGCCATTACTTTGTTTCGAGTCCGCTCAACAACTTGAGTGAGCTGCGTCTTTTCGCGACAAGGTTGATTGTCGGAGGCGGCATCGCCAAAGAAGCTCGACGTTCACTTTTCGGCCATGGCAAAAGTGCCCGCACCGACAAGTCCCCAAATGCGTAAGGCGTAAACGCATAAAGGAAGGAATCAAGTAGAGGAAATAACGTTTCATTGATCGCCTAAGATAGAGTATATCACAAAATAACTTGTCGCTGATCTAACAAAGTGTTCTAAACATGATCGGCAGCGACAAGGGAGAGATAAAATTGGCGGCCTAGTCTACGCGGTCGCCATCAATCCGCTTGATCTTGTTCACCTTGTCCACAATGGGTGCGACAAGGGCTTTGAGCTCCTCCACGTTGGCATCGGGCGGCAAGGATCTGAGGACGCCGTTAAGGTTGAGGCCCGGATTGCGGAAGGCCACCTTTATCAACACCTTCTCGAGGGCTCCTGCACAGATCTGGCGTGATTCCTCGGCCAGCTGCTTTGGGACCTCTTCCCGGAGTCGCTGGAGACCCGTCACCACGCCTTTGAAGAATAAACTGAGTTTGGCGCTGGGTTGGAGATGCTCGTCGGAGGAGTATGCAAGGTCCGCCATCCCTAGCTCCATCAGCTCGTTGTGGATGTCGGCGGCGGTGTCCACAAGACCTTCAGTCCAGTGCTCCACGCTCTCCCTCAAGGTGCTCTGGGTGGAGGCAGCATTCGCTAGCAGCTCCTCCTTGGCCTTGATCATCTCCAACAAGCCCACCTCCCGCTCTCTAGCGCCGCACAACGTTTGCGTCAGAGTGGTCAGCTTCAGCTCAAGATCTGCCTTGGAATCCTTGGCGGCGTTGAGCTCCTTGCCCCTATCAGCGAGACGACTCTGCAGCTCGCCAAGAGTGTAGGCGTCCTTCTCGCGCTCATGCTTGAGCGCGGCAAGCTCTTCGCCGCTCTTCTGGAGACTGGCCTCCACTGTGCCACCTTCGCCTTCAACTCTTCCTTGGTGGCCTCGGCGGCTGCGGCGGCATCCTTCGCTTCTTGCGCGCCCGCCAAGTGACTCCTCGCGGCAAGGTCTTCTTCGTGGCTGTCCAGGTTGACCTTCCGCTGCGCCAACTCGCTTTCTCGCTGGAGAGCTTCTCGGCAGCCAGCCGCTGCTCCTCCTCGGCTGCGGCCTTCTCAAGGATAAAGGCTGCGCTTTTCACGCAAGTTGCCCCAAGGCTTCGCTACGTCGCGGAGAGCTTCTTGGTTGGCGCTCCGGAGCTCTTCTGTGCGCTTCTCCATGTCCGCTCCTGCCCTCGCGACAAGTGTTTCCCGGGACTCCAACTTGGCCTGCCGGGCGCGGTAGAGCGACATCAGCTTCTTCAGCAGCTCCTCCTCCTCAGACTCGCCGCTGCTGCTGCTTGGCGCGTCCACCAGCGTCAGCCCAGCAGAGGCGAGTAGCTCGCCGTCAAAGGTCTCTCGCTCGACCGGCGCCCTGGAGCTCGGTTCCTGGGGAGTTTGATGAAGACACCTCGCCGGCCTTCGGTAGGTACGGGCTGCGGCTCCTCGAACTGGACGCCAGCAGCGGGCGGGGAGTCGGCTGTCGGTGTAGCGCTGGCGCTCCTGCTGACCTCGGGGCCGTCGGTCGATCGCCCGACCCTCGCCCGGCTTCTGCGTTGGCAGCCTCGGTGGCCTTCTCGCCAACAGGCTCGTCGGCGACGGTCTCTTCTTCCACAGCGACGACCTCTTCTTCCTCGACGGCGGCCTCGTCGGTGTTGCCGCGCTTCCTCCTCGCCGGCGGCCTCGACCTCCATCGGCTCAAGGCCGACGAAGAAAGAGCGATCAAGCAAATGTTCAAAAGAGAAACAAAAGAAAGCAAGCCCAAGGGAAATTTTCGTGTAAGGAAATTACACGCAACGGGATCCGCAGCCATGGCCTCGACCACCGGAGGGTCACCGGCGTTGTCCCTTGCCGGGTAGCCTCCCTTGCCGGAGTGGCCTCCCTTGTCGGAGGGCGCTCCCTTGCCGGAGATTCCTCCCTTGGCGGCGTAGTGGCAGCAGACATGATTTCGGGGGCGGCTTCCGAGCCCTCCTGACGAGGCTGCTCTGCTCCTACACAAGCAAACAATCAGGTATCAACGAAGAAGGGGCACCCCTGCACACCTAATAGTAAAGAGAAAACTGCACACTTACTCTGGGGGCTGCGCTGGGGGCTGCTCTGAGGAAGGGTTGCCGGGTCCGGCAAGGGGGTCTCGGACGCGTCCCCTGTTGCCACGGGAGAATCGTCCTCAACTACGACCGTCGGGATCTTGGCCCTCTTCGACGCTCTCTGGGCCAGCGTCCTGAAAAGGAAAGAGTCCAGAACGAAGCAAATCAGATTCAATACGAAGCAATAAAATTGAAGAAATACAAGCACAATCTCAAGAGCTTACTCTTCGCCTTCCTCCTCGGAGCTGAGCGCGGAGAAGTCAAACTCCGGCTTGCCTCCGGTGCGACGAGGCGGGGGAGTGGGCTCTCTTGGCCGCTTGGCGGAGGCGTCGGCGGTGGCCTGAGAAGACCCCGCCCCAGTTGTCGCAGCAGTGTGGGGCGCTCCCGCGGCAACCTCGCTTGCCGCGGTGGAGCGCATCGCGCGGCGCTGCTGCTGTGGGCCAGTCTGCCGACCCGACTCGTCTCCGGCCTTGCGGAGACGCCTCTTCGGCGGAACCAGAGGCTCCGCTGGCGGCAAGTCGCTGGGTGGTGGAGAAGAAACGCCCTCGGCGGGTCCACTCGACCCGGCCTCGGGCTCGACAAGCTCGTCCTCGGCGGCGATCTCCCTTCGCTCGGCAAGGCTTGCCGCCTTCACAGCGTCCGCCTCCTCCACGGTATACCCGAAGGCTCCAGCGGCAGCGGCTGCTGCCGCCTCCTCCACCCTGGTAGCAATATGCGCCATCTCCTCGTCGGTGGTGTCGCGAGTGAGCCTTTTCTGCTCGTCGGAGCGGATCGGCACTTCTTCCAAGTCGTCGAAGAACTGCTGCACGACCTCGTCGGGGGGCTCCTGCCAGGTTGGATCGATCCCATGGGAATCGCACAACGGCATCTTGGCGAGTATGAGGTCGAGCGCCGAGTTGTTGCACAACGGGACGACCCCCATCGTCAACCTAAACCACTCGTGGTGGTCGGGTCGTTCTTGAACAGCTCTAGCAGCATCGCATCCAACTCCAAGACGGTGAAATTCCAGTTCAGGCCCGGGCGCAACCTCATAATGTCTGCCGCATTTTGGAACTCCCAAGCAGGCCTCCTCCTCTCCTGCAAGGGAGCTTTGCAGCGGCGAAGGAAGTCTGCGCCAACTGCGCCTACGGTTAGTCCGGCAAGCCTGAGGCGCAAAATCCGGGTCACAGCTATCTTCAGCCTAGCATCCTCCGGCGCCAAGTTACTCCAATCTCTGCCGCGCACTATTGGGGTTTGGCGCCTGCAGCGATGAAGGGCTGCGGGTTCTCCTCACGACCCAACACCAATTGGCTCTCCACTCCTCCCACTTGTTGCGGAACTCTCCTTCCGGACAAGCTTCTTTCTTGCCGATCCCGAGACCCAAGCTATCCCTCCGCATGTGGCTCTCCTCTCTCGACGCGGGGCACAAAGAAGTGGCGGAAGAGTGCCACATTTGGGTGGACTCCGACAAAGTTTTCGCAAAGATGCGCGAAAACTGCCATGGTCAAGACGGCGTTGGGGGTGAAATCAAGGAGGCGGAGGCCAAATGTGTTCATGATGTCGCAGAAGAACTCGGAAAAAGGCGGCAAAGCCCGCATAATAGAAAAAAAGGGCGAAAAAGGGGTACCCAGTTGGGGCCAAATCAGAAGCGGAGGCGGGAGTACCTTCGTGCGCGGATGCGCACGCTGCGTCTCCGTCGACCAAAAGAGATAGAAGACATCCGCAGCTCCCTTGCGCCGAAATGAGGGGGGAAGATGGCCCGCTCCTTGCGCAGCGCCGCGAAGCTGCGCCTCGGCCGACTTGACGCCCTTCTCCTTGTCGGCTTTGGAGCCATGGCGAGGGCGGCGGAGGAGGCCGACGGCGGTGAGCGCGCTTTGTGGCGAAGGCGGGCGCTGCTTTCTTCAAGACTTGAGAAGAAGGAGGGAGCGGCGGTGGTTTTCTTGACAAGACAGCAATGGCGGAGTGGACGGCCTGTCCCTGTTTCCTCCGCTTATAAAGAGGGGGAGGGGGCGGACGTTCCGCTTTTCCTAATAAAGAAACCCCCACGACCACGCCCACGATCTCTCGCAGACGGGCGCCACGTCCGGTGCGTGCCGTTAGTGGGGGTCGTGGTGGGTCCGGGCGAAGTTGCGGCGTGGTCGAGGCCGCGTGTGACTGCAGACTGTTTTGGGCCTGGCCCGACAGCGCTCGGCACCGTGTCGGCCCAGCCGGGGCTCTGTCGGTGTACTAGAGTAGGGTACCCTAGTATCCCGTACTGCGTGCACGGACAGCTGCAGCACGCCGCGAGGTTTGCCTCGTCACCGCCAAGATCCTCCGTGGCTCCTTTGGAGCCATTCAAGAACAAAGTATTTGATTAAGAAGACAAGGCCCGGCAAGAGGAGCTTGCGGGAAGGCCACTCAAGGCATGCAGAAGACAAGGCCCGGCAAGAGGAGCTTCGGGAAGGCTCGAGCGCGACAAGCCTCCAGACGCGACAAGGATTCGTCAAGGCAAGGCGCTTGCAGCAAGCAACCTCTCTCCATCTCCGCTCCAGCTCATCCGACAACGTGTCACCATGGGAACATTCCATGCACGGCGTGTCGAGAGGCTGTGCAGCCAGCGGAGAGAGCAGCGATAAGCGGCGCGACAAGCTTGCCATCGTGGCGGCGGTGGCGCACTGACGGTCTCTGTTGCCTTTGTTTGGGCGACAATCGACGGGCATTTATTGCTTTTGTCCCTTGCCGTCGAGTTAGGTATTTTGCATCAGACACTCGCTCGAGTAGGTGTACCAACTCCTGTTTTTATATTTGTACCCTCACCTATGTTGCCACCTGTCGGAGACCCCTTGAGCATATAAAAGGAGGCCCATGCGCAACGTAGAAGGGGTTCGAGGTTCGGTTCATTCGACTCACTAGAGACCAGATACGCCACGCTTAGGTTTTGTAGCTGGCATCGCTCCCTAGCAAGAACACAATACATCAAACAAGCAGCAAGAGGAGTTTGATCTCTCCGGAGAGCTCCGAAGCTGGGTAAACTGCTCGTGTGCCTCGCCTCGATCCGCTCTTCGTGCGATCTCCGCCCCCCTCCGAACCACAAAGGGGCCTGGTCCGCCATCCCCATAGGTGTTCGTGGGTACGATCAGCCTCCCCGACAGGCCCCATTCTTAGTGCACAGACATATGGCCAGTAAAATATATTTGATCATGAATTAATATTTTTTACAATTATCTATATGATTAATGAGTTGGGAGGAAAAAAATTAAGCCCCTATCTTTATCTGTGTTCGATGGATGTCGTTTCTTCTAAAAATATGCTTTGAGTACTAGCAAGCATAGAAGACTATATGATACTTGCGTATGTGGAGCTCTTACTTAGACTTTGTTGAGCAAGTTGAATTGCAATTGTTTGGTGACTAAGAACATAGGTTGTTAAGTTTCAGGAGAATGCATTGTTTGAACCATAACATGTGAATTGATTGCTACTTTATCATGATGAGTTCTATGAGAAAGATTTGTTGTTATGATGCTAAGAAAAGTGATTGAAATTATCATTGATCAAACTTATACACTATGCTAGCATTCACACTTAATAAATAATTTCTTTTATAATTAACATACTTGAGGACGAGCAAGAATTAAGCTTAGGAATGTTGATATGTCTCCAATGTATCTATAATTTATGAAGTATTCATGCCATGTTTACAACAATTTTATATGGTTCTCGTATGATTTGAGTGGAGCTACACAGACTGACGCTGTTTTCAGTAGAACTACAGTGGTGTTGTTTTTTGTGCAGAAATAAAAGTTCTCCAAATGCAGCGAAACTTTTTGATGATTTTTTTGGAACAAAATAGGCAATAGAAGCTTCGTGGGAGGACCAGAAGGTGAAGGAGGTGTCCACTACCCACCAGGGCGCGCCTAGTGGGCTCACGTTAGCCCATCTTAGCATGAGACCAACGCCAACAGTTCTATAAATACAGAAACCCCCAGAAATAACCCTAGATGAGAAGTTCCACCGCCGCAAACCTATGTATCAACAAAAACTCAATCGGGAGCCTGTTCTGGCACCCTGTCGGAGGGGGAAATCTTCACCAGAAGCCATATTCATCATCCCGGCGGCCACCAGGATGAGGAGGGAGTAGTCCCCCTCGGGGCTGAGGGTTTGTACCAGTAGCTATGTGTTTGATCTCTTTCTCTCTCGTGTTCTCGATTTGGCACGATCTTGATGTACCGCGAGCTTTGTTAATATAGTTGGATCATATGATGTTTCTCCCTCTCTATCTTGTTGTGATGAATTGAGTTTTTACCTTTGAGGTTTCACTATTATCATATTGAATACTTTTATGGGTTTGAGAACACTTGATGCATGTCTTGCGTATGAATACCCGTGGTGACAATGGGTTGTCATATTGATTCACTTGATGTTTGTTTTGGCACTCAACTCGTGGATTCCCGAGGTGACACGGGGGTAATCTATGCATAGGGGTTGATACACATTTTCGTCTTTGTTTCTCCGGTAGAAATCTTGGTGCTCTCTTTGAAGTTCTTTGTGTTGGATTGAATATTATGAATCTAGAGTTGTTTTATGCATATCGTATAATCAACTCACATATTCTTGTGGTAACTATGGAGTATCTAGGTGACACTAGAGTTGGTTGATGTGTATCATATGGTGTTATTTTAGTATGAACTCTAGGGCTGTTTGTGACACTTATAGGAATAGCTCAATAGATTGATCGGAAAGGATAACTTTGAGGTGGTTTTGTACCCTGCAAACTATTTTGTCTTATGTTCTCCGCTAGATATGAACTTTGGAGTGAATCTTCATCGCATGTTGATGGATTATTATATGATTAAATTGTGTTAGCATTGTTGAGAGATTGCACTAGTGAAAGTATGAACCCTAGGCCTTGTTTTCAAGCATTGCAATAATGTTTGTGCTCCGTTTTATCACTTGCTACCTTGCTGCTTTTATATTTTTAGATTACAAAAACCTATATCTACTATCCATACTACACTTGTATCTCCATCTCTTCGCCGAAATAGTGCACCTATACAATTTACCATTGTATTTGGTGTGTTCGGGACACGAGAGATTTCTTGTATTTGATTGCAGGTTGTTTGAGAGAGGCCATCTTTATCCTACGCCTCCCACGGATTGATAAACTTTAGGTCATCCACTTGAGGGAAAACTGCTACTGTACTACAAAACTCTGTGCTTGGAGGCCCAACACGAGTCTACAAGAATAAAGTTGTGTAATGGTCATCACCCACTTTGTACAACTTCACTATGAGGGAACAAGGCATTATGCAAAAATACCTCTGCCATAGCCTGAAGTGTGCCTCACATCCTAGGTGCATTACAGAAAGGGCAACAAACCCAGCGATATGTAAGATTGAGTTGGGGGTGAGGTGGTGGAGTTGTAGCCCATAGAATTCGAGCAAACCCCAAACAAAGGGATGAATAGGAAATCCCAGGCCGCAGAGGAGGAAGGGAACAAAGCATACCTGTCGTGGTTTTGTCACGGCAGATGTCCTCATGAAAGGACTTAGTCGCGGAGCCATTGCTACGAGTTAACTTGGAGGGGTTAAAGCGGACGCAAAGACACGAGAGTTATACTAGTTCGGCCCCTTCGATGAAGGTAAAAGCCTCACGTCTAGTTTGTGATGGGATTGATGTGGTCTCGACGACTAGGGAGCAAATAGCCGCCTAGGCCTCGAGTTGTTGTTGTTACGTCCTTGAACCGCCCGGGTCGTCCCCTTATATACACGGTGACGCTTGTCGCCCGAAGAGTCCCAACCTCCGGTTCATATTCGTATCCGGGTTGGTCTCTCTCTCTCTATTCCTAACTTACAATACAAGTTTACACATTAGGCGGTTTACGGCCATGTGTTCTGAACCGACTACAGACCTTGGGCCCTTACACTCATGCCTCTTGGGCTTCTACACCTTTGAACTACTGATGAAGTTAACCCGGCCCAGATAGGCCGGTTTACGCCCAGTAGTAACATCCCCAACATTAGGCCCCAGATTGATTTGAACAGGTTCATGTCAATCCTTAAGAAAAACCTTTATCTTCAACGCCTTCTTGAAACCGTTGAACCGTCGTGATGTCACTTTTCTCTAGTGCTGTAATCCGGTCTGACGTCCTCAGAAAGATAGCATCCGCGATATCTTCTTTGTTTTAATAGATCCGCGATAATCGAGGCAACATCTCCGCTTTCTAGGGTTATGGTTCCTTGATTCCTACGCTTGACACAGATATCCTGCCTTATAAATAGGCCTGAAGGGTCATCCCTTCTCTTCCCTTCGTCCCCCTTTCTCTTCGTCTTCCTCGCGTCGCTGGCCTCAGAGCTCCGCCGTCGCCGTCGACCTCTGCACCGTCTTGGGCCGCTGGATCGACCTGAACGCACCAGAGAAACGAAGATTCTTTCACCTCTCCTCGATTCAGGTAGGTCCTTGGTTCCCTTTTGACCTAGATCCATTCTAGGGTTTCCTGTCCTTGCCGTACTCCATGAACTGTTCATGTTCATAACAGACTCTTGAATATATCTGTGATACTTTGCGCTGATTAGCAGCAACTTCTATGCTCCGCCTATAGTCTCGCGTGTGCAACAAAAGATCTTGTGCATCCTCTCTGCTCATTGTATCAATACTGCTCTGCTGTCTTCATTTTTTGAATATTTTTCTTATTTTCCGATCGCGCCGATCCTCCGTTGTAGAAAAAATTTGCGAAACCTGTTTACGCACACTTAGCCATTCATAAACTTCATTGCTTTCAATATTTAGACCTTAGACCAGGCGGTTTAACTTAACCTAGAAAAAATTAAATAAACCGGTATACACCATTAGCCCTCTTGTTGAACCGCCAGAATTTACGGAGCAGAATCGCCGCTTCATAAAACTCGGTTTAACATTGTACACCGGTTCTCTCTTTATCCCACCATATTTCTTTGAACCGGATTTATATATCTTTTGTAGATGGCCAAACAAGTGTATGAGTGCAACTGGGCTCCTTCCGTGTCACCGAGACTCAATTAAACAACTTGGTCCTGGTTGGCGCTTTAGCTTGATAAAAATAGCATCCATTGGAGGGTCCACGGCAAAGAATGTCCACCCACCCCTCGGGAAGGAGAGGTTGTAGTTTTTGCAGATCACCTAGCAGGGCTTCAACCCGCCAGTTCAAAATTTTATCGAGATGTGCTAGCCAATTTTCAGCTCCGTCCACAAGATATAGGCCCCAATTCTGCTACCAATATTCCGCCACTTCCAAGTGCTCTGTGAGGCATACTTTCAAGAAGAACCTACAGTGGAGCTGTTTAGAGGCTGCTTCCATATAAACCGCCGCAGAATTCACCGACGGCCTAACACGGAATTAGGTGGCGTGGCGATTCAGAGAAAAGAAAGGAGGTCACTTATCCTCATGTCAAACTGCACAGCCACCCCAAGGAATGGAATCAAACATGGTTTTATTGCAAAGATACTTCACCTGCCAATGAAAATCCCTTGCCTGGTTTTCGTCCGGAGCGACTCAGCAACACACATCCCTTTCCACAAAGATTAACTGCCAGTGAGAGAAGTAAATATGCTCCTCAACTCTCCAAGATCAGAGCCTTCATGCCTAACGGTTTAACCGGAATTGACCTTGCGCGCTGTTGGATATCATGGAGCATACTGCCCCTCCCAGCGCTCGGTTTAATGTGCGAGTACCTTTGGTAGTGTCGACGACCCCTCCGACACATTAACATCCAGCTTACTGATGACGAGGTCACCGAGGCGGTGAAGAAGATGCTGAACGAACCGGAAAATCTACGTGCCCGGACCGGTCGCTTCCCCTTCTGCGCTACCAACAAACCGCCATCTATAAGATTTCTTATTATTTTTGCTGAATATATTATCGCCATCCCGGTATAACTTTTAATACCAACTGTTGCTGAACCAGGGCGATGATCCGTTCTGGAGCAAGAAACGCCCGCAAGAGAAACCGGAGAAACCGGACAAACCGGAAAAACCACTTAGGCAAAAGACAAAAGCTGTCAAGAAGACTGCTCATAAGAGAAAAACCACTGCCTCTTCTGATCCTGCTGCGGATGATGATGTGGGTAATCCGGACCTTGAGGTAAAATTTGATTCACTTGGTTTACCTTTCACACGCCTAATTAATGACGATGTTTGTCAGGATGATGCTGAAGCCAGTAACGCTGATGTTGTAGAGGTAACTGTTCTCTCCTCTGACTCAAATCCTTTGCCTTTGCTAAAAACCCGTCAGGCAAACCGGAAAATTAAATTTTCTCATCCCCTTTCTTACTTGGATCCCAAATTTCTTATGAAGACTCAACAACATGAAGCTCGCCGCACAACTCGGCAATGACGGTGTAGTTACCTCCACCGGTTTACCAAACAGTCCGGTTCGGAAACGCTGTTCAGAGGTCTCTAATTTGCTTGTCAGTGCTCCTCCTAAAGCAGGCTGGTTTCGTCAACCCCTTAATCCGTCTGATTCTGATTATCAGGTCACTTCCCACTCCTCATCTGGCGAGTCATCAGCCACTCAGCTGCCGCCGCTAAAAACGGTGCTTGGGTAAGTTATACTTTTCATATTCCTTCTACTGCATCACTGTGTTGTATATGCCGTATTTAACTCTTGTTGTGCTTTTTCAGGGCCAAGCCTAGGCCGAGCAAAAAAGCTCGTCTGCAAAGCGGCCGACGAAGAAATCGCTTACTGAACCGGGGAGCACCCCAAACCTTGAAGCGGATATCTGTGAAGACACACCCAATGATCCGCCACAGCAAAATGACGATCTTGTTACTGAAGAAAGGCCTACTGACACGGCCCTTCCTGCTGATCAGCCTAGAAGCCCAACCCGGATTGAAAAATCCACCAGTCCATTCCGGCCTGATGACCAACCGACAGTTCCTGGTCAAACCGGTGGCTCCAAGGACTGACGACGTCGTAATTACTGGTTTTAGCCACGGCCGAACCGGGCAATCCAGTTGCTTTATCTAAACATTCTACCAAGCAGAGTTTGCCACTATGAGCAAGGGCAAGTGGGATGTTGATCCGCCACTTATGCCGCCTCGAACCCTCAAGACCTTCACTCCGGCTACTTGAACCGGCTGTATACCAGCCGTGACTATGAAGCTGGCCTGGTGAAAATGATGAAAGAGAAACTCGAGGTAACCTCCATGTTCTTTTCTTGCCTGAATATTTCCATTTTTGTTAACTCTCCCAGTTCCCAAGGGCCGGTTCAACTTAGCATAGTTAAACCGGGACTTAATATAAACTCAATGCTTCAGAATCTGCTGATGTAGCCCCCAAGAACCGGTTCAACTTAGCATAGTTAAATCGGGACTGTATTTTTTATATCGCCATATCAGTACATGTTTGAATAAATAGCCATTAGCCCCCAAGTGCCAAGTTGAATACTTGTATTGAGCTGGGGACTTTGTGATTGCATTAACAGATGAAGATTAAATATGCATTAGCCCCCAAGTGCCAAGCGTATAACAGGTTATGCACTGGGGACTTGAAATGACGATATGTAACATGCTCCCTTGTTGTTGCAGAGTGAGATACGTCAACAAGCCTCACAAATCCAGGACCTCCAAGAAAATCTGAAATCTCAACAATCAGAAACCTCCAAGGCCAGGGATGAGCTGAAAACCGCGTTAACTACTATGGAGCAACTCAAGGAGTGGTTCAAGTCTGAGCGGGCCGGCTGGGATACTGAAAAGGCCGCTTTGACCAAAAAGGTTGAAAATGCTGAGGCTGCCCTTAAACCGGTGGTAGATGAGCTGACCAGCGTGAAGCGGCAAGTGCATTCCATGACTGCTGCCATCTTCGGTAAGTTTCCTTTGGATTCTATGGTAATCTTGACCTTTCTTATGATAAGTCCGGTTTGTAATTTCTCTTGCAATGCTGTAGGCACCCGCATTGGTCACTTGGGGTCAGATGTTCGGAAAAAATTGAAGGCTGCCTATACCTTAATAGAGCAGCTGTATACTGGAGCGCAGCGGATCATCTCCACCACATCTCATAATAATCCGACACCTTCCATAATTCAGGATACCCTTAAGAGGTTGTCCATGCTTCCCGCCTGGATTGAAGAGCTGAAGAAATCTGCTGCACGAACCAGCGCCATCAACGCCTTAATCCGGGCCAAAGCCTGGGTGCCAGACTTCGATCCCATTGAAGCGGCTCAGGGCTATCCCAGTCTGAAGGAAGACGGCTCAGAATTCAACGAAGAGGACTTGAGAGCCATAAACCGGGCCGTACGCCCTTTGGCTTGCCAATTAGCTGAAGAAGCCAACTTGTCGCATTATCAAGCTCAGTATGATGATCGAGAACAAGCGAGTGGATGCACCTATTCTGAAGCGGAGAACACGATCCCTCAATCCGTAAGCATACATATGCTCGATATTGACCCAACTTCCCGATCCATGAAGAGGCTGTCTTTCAAGCTTTAATGGGAATCGTTGGACCCTTTGTTGATTTCCGAAGCTGGGTAGAGAGGAAGAGGCGAAGCGGCGCAGACGATCCTCAACCATCAAACCGGGCAGCGAGCAAGCATGAACCGGAAGCCAGTTTGAAGAGCTGCTTTATTATATTCCGCCCAGAAACAACGATTTTATTTGGGCACCATGTTGCCTTGTAATAGGATAGCCAACACTCTTGCTTTGAACATGCTTTCGTGCATGGGTGCTGATACTCTTGCTTGAATGATCAAAACTTTTCATCTTATATTGCTGCAGCTACAAAATCTTAAACCGCCACGGCGGTTTATACCGCCAAATTGGTTTGTGATATTCATGTATACATATAATGGAATATTTAAGGAATATAATCGAAATTTATGATATCAAATACCTGCCATTGCTGGGCATAAGGTTGGCTTAGTCAATCTTGAAGCGGAGGTTGTATAAACCCTTACCGTCAAAGGAGAAAATCAGCTCCTGTCATTTATACTGCCGGTTTACCATGTAAACCGTGCCGGGTCATAATAAGCCCCCCTGTTACTCCATAATAGGATGTCAACAAAAAAAACATCAAACCAGTGAAATTATCGCCGGATTAAAAATTTGACCGAATTCCATCAACCGATAGTTTTGAAAACGGTTTAAAAATGTTGCCGGATTAAGAAGCGCAACAAAAATTAAATAACAGTGATGAAAAAATATGGAAGCAAAGGCAATGACAAACCGTTTGCAAAAAGAGGCTTTACTGAGCTGATCAGATGGTGTTACCATGGTCGAACACGACCAAGCTCCCAATAAGGTGTAGCTATGATTCAAGTCAGCCAGGTCCCCAACTGAAACCGTGGCATTATGCCGATCAATTGGCGGGGCCATGGGTCGGTGTCGACCAAGCCCCAAGTGACTCTATGGCCTTAGGCCGATCAAGAAGCGTGGACTGGTTCAGACTTGACCATGTCCCCAAGTGATCTGGTGGCTTTCGCCTATCAAAAGGTGTTGCATTGGTTCGGATACGACCAAGCCCCCAAGTGATATCACAAAGCTTTTGAAAAGCAAACTCAAGGGGTAAACCGGAGGCCGCTTTAAGAAAGAACAACTCCATGTAACCACGCATGATGTAACAGAACGGATACCCCGCTTTAGACGAGGCTCCGGTTTATTGCTTTATTCATAATATATACACTGTCATAATATGTACATAAGTAGAGCCGATGGCTCAGGTATAATAAGGTCGAAGATGAGCTATGTTCCACGGCCTGTTGGTCTCTTCCTCTGACGTGCGTGAGTCTTTATGCTCTCGAACATCGATCGGATAAATACGACCCGTTGTGCAGATTCTTGCCGACCACGAAAGGTCCCTCCCAAGGTGGGGATAGCTTGTGCATATCTGTCTGGTCTTGGATGAACCGAAGCACCAAATCTCCTTCTTGAAAGGTTCTGGTTCTGACCCGGCGACTATGATAACGACAAAGATCCTGCTGGTAAATCGCCGAGTGAGCAGCTGCTATGTCTCGCTCTTCATCCAGCCGATCCAAATCGTCCTGTCGTGCTGTCTCGTTATCCGCTTCAACATAGGCGGCCACACGAGGTGAGTCATGACGGATGTTGCTGGGGAGAACCGCCTTCGCTCCATAAACCATAAAGAACGGCGTGTATCCCGTGGATATGTTAGGTGTAGTATTTATACTCCATAACACAGACGGTAGCTCTTCTACCCAACAACCCGGCGTCCTCTGCAAAGGGACCATAAGCCGGGGTTTGATGCCTCTCAGGATCTCTTGATTGGCTCTCTCCGCTTGACCATTGGACTGTGGGTGAGCTACTGAAGAAACGTCAAGCCGGATGTGCTCACGTTCGCAGAACTCTTTCATGGCACCTTTGGACAAATTGGTACCATTATCTGTGATGATACTGTGCGGAAAGCCAAACCGGAAAATCACCTTTTTGATGAACTGAACCGCCGTGGCCGCATCACACCTACTAATGTGTTCTCGCCTCGACCCACTTTTGTAAATTTGTCGACCGCCACCAGCAGGTGGGTCTTCTTGTCCTTGGACCTTTTGAAAGGCCCAACCATATCCAGCCCCAGGTTGCAAACGGCCAAGTAATTGGTATCATCCTCAATTCTTGGGCCGGTACATGAGCACGTCTGGAAAACTTTTGGCAACCATCACATCGTCTGACCAGATCTTCCGCATCAGCATGGGCAGTCAACCAATAGAAACCGTGGAGGAATGCCTTAGCCACCAAGGATTTTGAACCGGCGTGGTGACCACAGTCTCCTTCGTGGATCTCACGCAATATTTCACAGCCTTCCTCAGGGGACACACAGTGTTGAAACGCCCCTAACACACTGCAATGATGCAACTCGCCATTAACAATGGTCATAGACTTAGACCGCCGAACTATCTGTCGGGCCAACGCGTCTCATCTTACGGTAACTTCGCCCGGTTCATGTACGCCAAATAAGGGAGCGTCCAATCCAGAATGACATGCGAGCTACCACCAATCGAGCCTCCGGATCAGGAATAGCCAAATCCGCTTCATCGGGGAGCTTGATCGACGGATTATGCAAGACGTCGAGAAAAACATTAGGCGGGACCGGTTTGCGTTGAGAGCCCAACCGGCTCAAAGCGTCCGCCGCCGTTCTTCCGACGATCCACGTGGTCCACGATAGCCTTTAAAATGACCTGCGACAACATCCACCTCACGACGATATGCAGCCATGAGTGGGTCCTTGGAATCCCAAGTGCCAGACACCTGTTGAGCCACTAGGTCCGAGTCACCGAAGCACTTAACCCTGCTTAGATTCATCTCCTTAGACATCCGAAGACCATGGAGCAAGGCTTCATACTCAGCTGCATTGTTAGTACAAGGGAACATTAAGCGGAGGACGTAACAAAACTTGTCACCTCGTGGGGAAGTTAACACGACTCCAGCCCGAGCCCTCCAATTGCCTGGATCCGTCAAAATGGATGGTCCAATAGGTATGATCGGGCTTTTCTTCAGGCGCTTGTAACTCCGTCCAATCATTAATGAAATCCACAAGTGCTTGAGACTTCACTGCTGTTCGAGGTACATACTTCAAACCGTGCGGCCCAAGCTCTATAGCCCACTTGGCAATCCGACGATCGCCTCCGGTTACGTATGATATCACCTAAGTGAGCTGAACTGACCACCGTGATGGGGTGCCCCTGGAAATACTGCTTCAGCTTCCGGCTTGCCATAAAAACTCCATACACTAACTTCTGCCAATGCGGATATCTTTGCTTAGACTCAATAAGCACTTCGCTGATATAATAGACCGGACGTTGAACCGGATGCTCCTTCCCTGCCTCCTTCCGCTCTACCACAATGGCCACGCTAACTGCCTTGGCGTTAGCAGCAACATATAACAGAAGCGGCTCCTTGTCGATGGGGGTGGCGAGTACAGGCGGGTTGGCCAATTGCCGCTTTAAGTCCTCCAACGCTTCATCGGTAATTTGGATTCGAACAAATTGATCTGTCTTCTTCAAAGATTCTGGTACAAAGGGATGGCCTTCTCTCCGAGGCGGCCGATAAACCGGCTTAGCGGCAATCCGGCCCGCCAAACGCTGGACATCATTAATACACCTTGGTTTAGCCAGGGAGGTGATAGCCGTAATCTTCTCCGGATTAGCTTCAATCCCCCTGTTGGACACAAGAAAACCCAATAACTTACCTGCCGGAACACCAAAGACACATTGGCCGGGCATCTCCTAAACCCGCAGGTTGTCAAAGGTTTCTTTCAAATCATCAATCAGTGTTTCCTTCTTCCTTGACTTAACCACAATATCATCCACATAGGCATGCACATTACGGCCGATCTGTTTATGCAAGCAATTATGTACACAACGCTGATAAGTTGCTTGGGCGCTCTTGAGCCCAAAAGGCATAGACACATAGCGAAGGCTCCAAAGGGAGTGATAAATGTTGTCTTCTCCTGGTCCTTAACCGCCATCTTGATCCGATGATATCCGAATACGCATCCAAAAAGCTCAAGCGCTCACAACCCGCAGCGGGCATCAATAATCTGGTCAATGCGGGGAGGGCAAAAGGATCTCTGGACAAGCCTTATTAAGATCCGTGTAATCCACACACATGCGCCAAGTGTCGTTTTTCTTAAGGACCAGTACCGGATTAGCAAGCCACTCTGGATGAAAAACTTCAATGATAAAGCCTGCGGCTAAGAGCCTGGCAACCTGTTCTCCAATGGCCTTACGATTCTCCTCGTTAAACCGGCGGAGAAACTGTTTCACCGGTTTCTACTTGGGATCAACATTAAGAGTGTGCTCAGCGAGTTCCCTCGGTACACCTGGCATGTCAGAAGGCTTCCATGCAAAAATGTCCCGGTTCTCACGGATGAACTCGATGAGCGCGCTTTCCTATTTAGGATCCAAGTTGGCATTGATACTGAACTGCCTGGATGAATCGCCAGGTACGAAGTCAACAAGCTTAGTCTCAGCTGCCGATTTAAACTTCAGGGCCGGATCGTGCTCTGTAGTTGGCCTCTTCAATGGAGTCATGTCCGCCGGATCAACATTGTCCTTATAATACTTCAGCTCCTCGGTGGCACAAACCGACTCTGCGTAAGCCGCATCACCTTCCTCACACTACAAAGCGATCTTGCGGCTCCCATGAACCGTTATCGTCCCCTTGTGACCCGGCATCTTGAGCTGCAAATAGATATAACAAGGTCGTGCCATGAACTTGGCATAAGCCGCCCGCCCAAACAGGGCGTGATAAGGACTTTGAATTTTCACCACTTCAAACGTCAATGTTTCCGATCTGGAGTCATACTCATCCCCGAAGGCCACCTCCAGAGCTATTTTACGAACCGGATATGCTGACTTGCCAGGCACCACACCATGGAACACCGTATTGGACGATTTGAGATGTTTATCCGTTAACCCCATACGACGGAAGGTCTCGTAGTATAGGATGTTGATGCTGCTCCCTCCGTCCATAAGCACCTTGGTGAACTTATAACCTCCCACCTGAGGTGCCACCACCAGGGCTAGCTGACCCAGATTGTCAACCCGGGGAGGATGATCCTCTCTACTCCACACAATGGGCTGCTCTGACCAGCGTAGGTAATGAGGCACGGCCGGTTCAACAACGTTATTTGCCCGCTCGAAGCTTCCGGTCTCGCTTGTCTAAGCTGGTGGTGAAGACGTGGTACTGCCCACTATTCAACTGCTTTGGGTTGCTCTGATAACCCGACTGTTGTTGCTGCTGCTGATTGTAACCACCATGGTTATTCTGATCGTTCTGATTGTTATGTCCGCCCGGATTACCATTAAACCCTGGACCGGAATTTCCTCCACCGTAACCCGGGCCGGACCCCGAACCGCCGCCAGAACCTTGATCATACCGGAAAGCATTAGAACTTTTGAACTCCTGCATAATGTAACAATCCTTCCAGAGGAGATTTGCTGGCGCCTCCTTCATCCCATGCTTCGGACAGGGTTGATTCAACAGATAGTTCAAGCGGTCCGGATTGGGATTAGGCGCTCCACCTCGATTCGGCTGTTTACCCTTGCGCTGCTGTTGAACCGGCGACCATTGTCGCAGTGGTCGAAGAGTGAAGCACCGCTTGTGTACCGGCCATGAATATTCCAACCCGGTTGGGCAGATCAAAGGGGTCCAGAATACTGTCACCGTCGGAACAGCCCCCAATCTGGCCATCTTGCAGCTGATACAGAGACTCAGTTTCTCCGGTCGACGACTCGTCATCAGAGTAGACGATGGTTTCGCCACCAGATGCTGACCCGTCCTCATAATTTCCTCCGTGGATGACTCCCACGAAAGCGCGCTGAGCCGTCTCGACGAGGTCGGTGCAGATGTCCGGCTCAGGCCCTGGCTCACCGATCTTGCCGATGAAAACGTGTATGCCACCAAAGGGGACCTGGTACCCGTACTCAATCGAGCCGGCCTCGGGGCCCCAGCCTGCATCGTCGATGTAGAGCTTGCCACGACGACTCTTGGTCATCCGGCCCACAACATAGCCTTCGAGTCCTTCGAGCTTGCCCTCCAAGATCATCAAACCATCATGCGATAGCCCCATGGTGGGCGCCAACTGTCGTGGTTTTGTCACGGCAGATGTCCTCATGAAAGGACTTAGTCGCGGAGCCATCGCTACGGGTTAACTTGGAGGGTTAAAGCGGACGCAAAGACACGAGAGTTATACTAGTTCGCCCTTCGATGAAGGTAAAAGCCTACGTCTAGTTTGTGATGGGATTGATGTGGTCTCGACGACTAGGGAGCAAATAGCTTCGCCTAGGCCTCGAGTTGTTGTTGTCTGTCCTTGAACCGCCCCGGGTCGTCCCCTTATATACACGGGTGACGCCCGTCGGCCCAGAGAGTCCCAACCTCCGGTTCATATTCGTATCCGGTTTGATCTCTCTCTCTATTCCTAACTTACAATACAAGTTTACACATCAGGCCGGTTTACGGCCATGTGTTCTGAACCGACTACAGACCTTGGGCCCTTACACTCATGCCTCTTGGGCTTTTACACCTTTGAACTACTGATGAAGTTAACCCGGCCCAGATAGGCCGGTTTACGCCGTTAGTAACATCCCCAACAATACCCGTTCGCCCTAGCGTGGGGATGGGTAACTTTTGGCATGTGCTTGCCTGTTCATGGATGTTAATCTTGGGCGAGTGGAGGCTAGATCTGAATCTAGCAAATAGCCCTAGGTGGCTAGACGCTCCGGTTGGAGACGTGGGACGGATCAGCTCCCATAGTCGCCGTTGATGGGACCATGAGGTCACCTTGAGGAACCCGCGTCGCTCGACATCTTTAGAACTCTCGGGGTTGGACCTGGGAGAGAAGGAGAAGGCATGCGAGGATTGTCAAGGATGGGGTTGAGATGCGTTCTGTCGAAATCCTGGATTATATGCTTATAAATAAAGGGAAAAGGGGGTCGACGCATCAACATATCACCATAAAGCGACTCGGTTTCCCAAAAGGCACAAAGATCAAGGTCAGGGATCATATGCCATGTGTGGTGGGACCGGGCCCCGAGCAAAGTCGTCTATCGGACCAAAGACTTTAAAGCCGAGCTAAAAAGATGTTATGAAGGAAATCGCCTGTCGAGCCAAGACTCCGGAGCCGAAGTGCAAGAATGCCGTTCTCGGCGTCGAAGACCAGTTCAGGGGCTACTGACGGTGTCCTGGACTAGGGGGTACCAGCCTAGTCGGATCATGATCCTCGGGTAGGCCCATGGGCCCTTATATGGCAAGACTTCGGAGGCTACACGACTGGAGGTGATCAGGACTGCATCTCCGAAGACCTGACGTACACTCCAAGCCATCTTCTAGCGCCTCCATGCGTGCTCCTAGATACCGACCATGTATGATAATGTACCTGGCGTGTATATAAGCCAAAGGGTTTATCCCCGTAGAGGGGATCTCAACACAATTACATTCACCTAGCCCTAGAGTTAGGTCTCTCCTTACGATCTCGAGGTAGATCAAGCTTGTACTCGATACATCATCGTCAATATAAACAAGAGCAGGACATAGGGATTTACCTCGACAAAGAGGGCCCAAACCTGGGTAAAACATATTATCCTTTGTTCCTAGTACCATTGATCCAACATCCACAGCTCGGGACCCCCTACACCGACGTCTGCCGGTTTTACCATCGACAAAGTCGTAACAGTAACAGTTTGTAGTGATTGTAACAGCAGCAACAACAGTAGTAACTTAGCAAAGATCAATATGAGAAAAGCGTAGGCATTGGATCAGCAATAGATATTTGTTTTGGATGGCATCCATCATGTAACAGACACAACCTAGAGCGATACACAATAGCTCCAATTCATCAATTCAATGTAGGCATGTATTCCGTATATAGTTATACATGCTTATAATAAGAACTTGCATAACACCTTTTGTCCTACCACTACTACAGGATGCTGCGAACGCGACACTACAATCAGAGACCCTATGAGAAACTATGTGCGATGCAATAATCGCAAACGGTGCTGTATGAAATCCGTCAGAAATGTGTAAAACGTTTGCGATGATAGATGCATCAAACATGGTTCAGGTTTTAGTTGCGTGTGTGATGAAGGGCATACGGTTCAGTTCAATTAACTGTTTGCGATGAGGTGGAACAAAAGAAACGGGCAGCCAGATGAAGCCGTATGTGATACACAGTATACGTTTCACTCGGATGAACTGTTTGTGATTAGGTGCCACAAAAGAAACGGTCAGCCAGATCAAGGTGTGTGCGATATACAGCATGCAGTTCACTCGGATGAACTGTTTGTGATTAGGCAACATAAAAGAAATGGTCAGCCAGATCAAGGTGTGTGTGATTGAGGGCATACGCTTCAGAAGGATTAACTGTTTGCAATTAGGCAACAGAACAGAAATGGGTAAGCCAGATCAAAGTGTTTGCGGTTGATGGCATACACTTCACATGGATGAACTGTTTGCGATTAGCCACAACAAACTGAAACAATTAGATAGATCAACGTGTGTGCGCTAGACGGGCACACCCATTCTAATTAAAAGAAGCGTGCGTGATGGTAATAACGAGCGCGCACGATTGTTGGAACAAGACGTGTGCTGACATTGCCTATTGCGGTGCACCCTATGGTGCAAACGCCACGTACGCGGCCGAGAAGGCGTACGTGCCCACGTTACGCCTTCCGGGAATAGTGTCGCACTTATAACCGTCAGTAAAGTTTGAGCATGTGTCTCATCACAATTATTTTTAGAAGAACAGGGAGGCCGCGTCCCGTCACATTCCAAATTGCAAACCTGTTCACACCGATCAAAGCCTAAATGGTTTCCCACTTAGGAGTGTATTACTACACGGTTATAAATACTACTACTCCAAGATGATTGCACATTCCTCCTCAACTTCTCATCCACAAAAATTCAAAAACAAACAAGTCATTCATCATCGTTTCCTTGTGTCTGCCCTGGCCAGCATGAGTTCTGGGTCGAGAGATTGCCACCAGGAAGAGGCGAGCCTGGAAGCGGGAGCACGAGAGATGTCCCGCCTCGCCGTGAAAGCAGCCAACATGTCCCGCCGCACGGCCGTAGCAGCAGAGAGGTCCCGCCGCACCGACGAAGTAGCACGGAGGACCCGCCGCGCTGTCGATGCAGCAGACTGGTCCGGCCGTGCCGCGGAAGTAGAAGAGATGTCCCGTCGTGCCGTGAATGCAGCACAGATGTCCTCCCTTGGCACGGCAGCCTAGGAAAATGCCTCGTGGGCAGGCGAGGAAACATACAGGCGCATGCGTGCCCTCGTCCTTAGGCAGATGGATCAGATCTCCAGGTGAGAGAGGTTGCAGGATGATCCGAAAGCCTCGTTTGAACAGTCTACCGACGTCATCCTGCAACTAAATGAGAGCAATGCGAAGCTCCGGGCCGAGCGTGACCTGCAGAGGGCGAACATCGTCGGAAGGGCGGAGCAGCAGGAGCAGACCACTGCCTTGTTGAAGAGGACCGACATCATCGTCGAGAAACTTAGTGGTGAGAATAACAAGCTGCGCATCGAGCGCAGAAGGCTGGTGGAGGAATCCGTGGATGCTCTCAAGCAGCATCTTGAGGACAAGAAAGAGCTCGTCGCCGCTCACCGCGGAGACTAGTTCCCGCGGCCTGCAGCAACGCATCAAGAAAGTAGAGATCAGCGAGCCAGATCGTTGTCTTCCTTCTTCTTTTGCCCTTGTGTATTTCGGGCGTTGCCGCATGTGGCTTTTTTAATTATGTTTCTAAATATGTAAGACAATTATTATCCACTATCATCATCCTTATATTCATCATGCTTGCTATAAGTCGCAGTCGATGCTATATAGGTCCGTCGGATCTTACATCAAGATCCGTGCAAATCTTTTTTTCAGATCTTAATTTTTCTCTCTTAAATCTCAGTCCAGTGAGACATATAGCCACGCCGTAGAACAGGTGCTCGGGCGCCATTAATGGAGACGTTGGGAGGGAGGTGCGCGGTGAGTAGCGGTCAAAGGGCTCTCCTCCCGATGAGCATGCGCAGGGGTCTAATCACACGCCTCCCGTACTTAAATAGCAACCCCGCACGGCACCTCCTAGCCAATAAAAAAAGAAGACATGTGGCCACACGTAGTTGGTAAGTCGAATGCCCACTGTTTCAATAATACTTGTGTTTCCGATTTGTAACGTGACAGCACTTGTTCCATTATGACTTTGTTAATTGTCAATGTGTGGGCCTTCGCAAATTGGACAGAAAAATTACCATAGCATGCCAAGTTTTATGATTTTTAGGCGTGTTTTGGAATTACCGGAATTAAAAAACCAAGTTTCTCAATCTTTCCGGCCGAGCCACGACGTCTAGATGTTTGAATTTCACTCCCATCTCTTGCATGGGACCTAGAAATTCACCCAAGGACACACATGTGATATTTCAAATAATTTTGGTGCACTAGAGCATGTGCTTGTAGTTCAAATTTTAATTATGCACATTAAATGCCCAGAAACTCAATTAATGTATAAAATAGGGCAAACGAACCCGGAATAATTCCAAAATTTAGCACCGTACTTGTATTTGGTCTAATATGGCTGTGAAAAAAATAAGGAGGGAGAAGGCAGTGTACGTATGTCGTTTCGCACACGGAGGTGACACGTTCCCTGTCGGAACCACGGGCCTTCTTGAGGGAAGCTCCGGTTTGCAAGAAGCTTACACCAAACCTTGTCCCAATTTGGCCAAAAATATTATCGCAACATTTTGGTGACATGTCATGACACCATGCGGAGTTTCATGATTTTCACGCGTGTTTTGGAATTACAGGAATTAAAAAACCAAGTTTCTCAATCTTTCCGACCGAGGCACGACGCCCACATGTTTGAATTTCACTCCCATCTCTTGCATGGGACCTGAAAATTCACCCAAGGACACACATGTGATTTTTTCAAACAACTTTGGTGCCTTTGGAGCATGTGCTTGTAATTCAAATTTGAATAATGCACATTAAATGCCCAGAAACTCAATTAATGTATAAAAAAGGCGAAACGATCCCGGAATAATTCCAAAATTTAGCACGATACTTCTATTTTGTCTAATCTGGCTGTGTAAAAAAATAAGGCGGGAGAAGGCAGTGTACGTACGTTGTTTCGCACACGGAGGTGACACGTTCCCTCTCGGAACCACAAGCCTTCTTAAACGAAGCTCCGGTTTACAAGAAGCTTACACCAAAGCTCGTCCCAATTCGGCCAAAAATATTACCGTAGCATGTTGGTGCCATGTCATGACACCATGCCAAGTTTCATGATTTTCAGGCGTGTTTTGGAATTACAGGAATTAAAAAACCAAGTTTCTCAATCTTTCCGGCCGAGCCACGACGCCCAGATATTTGAATTTCACTCCCATCTCTTGCATGGGACCTAGAAATTCACCCAAGGACACACATGTGATTTTTCAAACAATTTTGGTGCACTAGAACATGTGCTTGTAGTTCAAATTTGAATTATGCACGTTGAAGGCGCGGAAACTCAATTAATATATAAAAAAGGCGAAACGAGCCCGGAATAATTCCAAAATTTAGCACGGTACTTCTATTTGGTCTAATCTGGCTGTGTAAAAAATAAGGCGGGAGAAGGCAGTGTACGTATGTCGTTTTGCACACGGAGGTGACACGTTCTCTCTCAGAACCACGAGCCTTCTTGAGGGAAGCTCTGGTTTGCAAGAAGCTTACACAAAAGCTTGTCCCAATTTGGGCAAAATTATTACCGCAGCATGTTGGTGACATGTCATGACACCATGCGAAGTTTCATGATTTTCACGCGTGTTTTGGAATTACAGGAATTAAAAAACCAAGTTTCTCAATCTTTCCGACCGAGGCACGACGCCCACATGTTTGAATTTCACTCCCATCTCTTGCATGGGACCTGAAAATTCACCCAAGGACACACATGTGATTTTTCAAACAACTTTGGTGCACTGGAGCATGTGCTTGTAATTCAAATTTGAATTATGCACATTAAATGCCCAGAAACTCAATTAATGTATAAAAAGGCGAAACGATCCCGGATTAATTCCAAAATTTAGCACGATACTTCTATTTTGTCTAATCTGGCTGTGTAAAAAATAAGGCGGGAGAAGGCAGTGTACGTACGTTGTTTTGCACACGGAGGTGACACGTTCCCTCTCGGAACCACAAGCCTTCTTAAACGAAGCTCCGGTTTACAAGAAGCTTACACCAAAGCTCGTCCCAATTCGGCCAAAAATATTACCGCAGCATGTTGGTGCCATGTCATGACACCATGCCAAGTTTCATGATTTTCAGGCGTGTTTTGGAATTATAGGAATTAAAAAACCAAGTTTCTCAATCTTTCCGGCCGAGCCACAACGCCCAGATATTTGAACTTCACTCCCATCTCTTGCATGGGACCTAGAAATTCACCCAAGGACACACATGTGATTTTTCAAACAATTTTGGTGCACTAGAACATGTGCTTGTAGTTCAAATTTGAAGTATGCACGTTGAAGGCCCGGAAACTCAATTAATATATAAAAAAGGCGAAACAAGCCCGGAATAATTCCAAAATTCAGCACGGTACATCTATTTTGTCTAATTTGGTTGTGTAAAAATATAAGGCGGGAGAAGGCAGTGTACGTATGTCGTTTCGCACACGGAGGTGACAAAATCCCTCTCAGAACCACGATCCTTCTTGAGGGAAGCTCCGGTTTGCTAGAAGCTTCCACCAAAGCTCATCCCAACTCGGGCGAAACGAGCCCGGAATAATTCCAAAATTGGCTGTGTAAAATAATTAAGGCGGGAGAAGGCAGTGTACGTATGTCGTTTCGCACACGGACGTGACACGTTCCCTCTCGGAACCACGAGCCTTCTTGAGGGAAGATCCGGTTTGCGAGAAGCTTACACCAAAGCTTGTCCCAATTCGGCCAAAAATATTACGGCAGTATGTTGGTGCCATGGCATGACACCATGCCAAGTTTCATGATTTTCAGGCGTGTTTTGGAATTACGGGAAATAAAAAACCAAGTTTCTAAATCTTTCCGGCCGAGCCACGACGCCCAGATATTTGAATTTCACTCCCATCTCTTGCATGGGACCTAGAAATTCACCCAAGGACACACATGTGATTTTTAAAACAATTTGGTGCACTGGAGCATGTAGTTCTAGTTCAAATTTGAATTATGCACATTAAATGCCCAGAATCTCAACGAATGTATAAAAAAGGCGAAACAAGCCCGGAATAATTCCAAAATTTAGCACGGTACTTCAATTTGTTCTAATATGGTTGTGTAAAAAAATAAGGTGGGAGAAGGCAGTGTACGTATGTCGTTTCGCACACGGAGGTGACACGTTCCCTCTCGGAACCACGAGCCTTCTTGAGGGAAGCTCCGGTTTGCAAGAAGCTTACACCAAAGCTTGTCCCAATTCGGCTGAAAATAATACCGCAGCATGTTGGTGCCATATCATGACACCATGCCAAGTTTCATGATTTTCAGGCGTGTTTTGGAATTACAGGAATTCAAAAACCAAGTTTCTCAATCTTTTCGGCCGAGCCACGACGCCTTGATGTTTGAATTTCACTCCCATATCTTGCATGGGACCTAGAAATTCACCCAAGGACACACATGTGATTTTTCAAACAACTTTGGTGCACTGGAGCATGTGCTTGTAGTTCAAATTTGAATTATGCACATTAAATGCCCAGAAACTCAATTAATGTATAAAAAAGGCGAAACGAGCCCGGAATAATTCCAAAAGTTAGCACGGTACTTCTATTTGGTCTAATCTGGTTGTGTAAAATAATTAAGGCGGGAGAAGGCAGTGTACGTATGTCGTTACGCACGCGGACGTGACACGTTCCCTCTCGGAACCACGAGCCTACTTGATGGAAGATCCGGTTTGCAAGAAGCTTACACCAAAGCTTGTCCCAATTTGGCCAAAATATTACAGCAGTATGTTTGTGCCATGTCATGACACCATGCCAAGTTTCATGATTTTCAGGCGTGTTTTGGAATTACAGGAATTAAAAAACCAAGTTTCTCTATCATTCCGACCGAGCCACGATGCCCAGATGTTTGAATTTCACTCCCATCTCTTGCATGGGACCTAGAAATTCACCCAAGGACACACATGCGATTTTTCAAACAACTTTGGTGCAATGGAGCATGTGCTTGTAGTTAAAATTTGAATTATGCACATTAAAGGCCCAGAAACTAAATAAATGTATAAAAAAGGCCAAACAAAACCGGAATAATTCCAAAATTTAGCACAGTACTTCTATTTGGTCTAATATGGCTATGTAAAAAAATAAGGTGGGAGAAGGGAGTGTACGTATGTCGTTCTGCACATGGAGGTGACACGTTCCCTCTCAGAACCACGAGCCTTCTTGAGGGAAGCTCCGGTTTGCAAAAAGCTAACACCAAAGCTTGTCCCAATTCGGTCAAAAATATTACCGCAGCATGTTGGTGCCATGTCATGACACCATGCGAAGTTTCATGATTTTCAGGCGTGTTTTCAAATTAAAGGAATTAAAAAACCAAGTTTCTCAATCTTTTCGGCCGAGCCACGACGCCCAAATGTTTGAATTTCACTCCCATCTCTTGCATGGGACCTAGAAATTCACCCAAGGACACACATGTGACTTTTCAAACAATTTGGTGCACTGGAGCATGTACTTCTAGTTCAAATTTGAATTATGCACATTAAATGCCCAGAATCTCAACTAATGTATAAAAAAGGCGAAACAAGCCCGGAATAATTCCAAAATTTAGCATGGTACTTCAATTTGTTCTAATCTGGCTATGTAAAAAAATAAGGCGGGAGAAGGCAGTGTACGTATGTCGTTTCGCACACGGAGGTGAAACGTTCCCTCTCGGAACCACGAGCCTTCTTGAGGGAAGCTCTGTTTTGCAAGAAGCTTACACCGAAGCTTGTCCCAATTCGGCCAAAAATAATACCGCAGCATGTTGGTGCCATATCATGACACCATGCCAAGTTTCATGATTTTCAGGCGTGTTTTGGAATTACAGGAATTAAAAAACCAAGTTTCTCAATCTTTCCTACGAGCCATTTATTACCTAGATGTTTGAATTTCAGTCCCATCTCTTGCATGGGACCTAGAAATTCACCCAAGGACACACATGTGACTTTTCAAACAAATTTGGTGCACTAGAGCATGTGCTTGTAGTTCAAATTTGAATTATGCACATTAAATGCCCAGAAACTCAATTAATGTATAAAAAAGGCGAAACAAGCCCCGAATAATTGCAAAAGTTAGCACGGTACTTTTATTTGGTCTAATCTGGCTGTGTAAAATAATTAAGGCGGGAGAAGGCAGTGTACGTATGTCGTTTCGCACGCGGACGTGATACGTTCCCTCTCGGAACCACGACCCTTCTTGAGGGAAGATCCGGTTTGCAAGAAGCTTACACCAAAGCTTGCCCCAATTCGGCCAAAAATATTACGGCAGCATGTTGGTGCCATGTCATGACACCATGCCAAGTTTCATGATTTTCAGGCATGTTTTGGAATTACAGGAATTAGAAAACCAAGTTTCTCTATCGTTCCGGCCTAGCCACGACGCCCAGATGTTTGAATTTCACTCCCATCTCTTGCATGGGACCTAGAAATTCACCCAAGGACACACATGCGATTTTTCAAACAACTTTGGTGCAATGGAGCATGTGCTTGTAGTTAAAATTTGAATTATGCACATTAAAGGCCCAGAAACTCAATTAATGTTTAAAAAATGCCAAACAAACCCGGAATAATTCCAAAATTTAGCACAGTACATCTATTTGGTCTAATCTGGCTGTGTAAAAAAATAAGGAAGGAGAAGGGAGTGTACATATGTCGTTTTGCACACGGAGGTGACACGTTCCCTCTCGGAACCACGAGCCTTCTTGAGGGAAGCTCCGGTTTGCAAAAATCTAACACCAAAGCTTGTCCCAATTCGGTCAAAAATAATACCGCAGCATGTTGGTGCCATGTCATGACACCATGCGAAGTTTCATGATTTTCAGGCGTGTTTTCGAATTAAAGGAATTAAAAAACCAAGTTCCTCAATCTTTTCGGCCGAGCCACGACGCCCAAATGTTTGAATTTCACTCCCATCTCTTGCATGGGACCTCGAAATTCACCCAAGGACACACATGTGATTTTTCAAATAATTTGGTGCACTGGAGCATGTACTTGTAGTTCAAATTTGAATTATGCACATTAAATGCCCAGAAATTCAATTAATGTATAAAAAGGCGAAACAAGCCCGGAATAATTCCAAAATTTATCACGGTACTTCTATTTGTTCTAATTTGGCTGTGTAAGAAATAAGGCGGGAGAAGGCAGTGTACGTATGTAGTTTCGCACATGGAGGTGACACGTTCCCTCTCGGAACCACGAGCCTTCTTGAGGGAAGCTCCGGTTTGCAAGAAGCTTACACCAAAGCTTGTCGCAATTCGGCCAAAAATAATACCGCATCATGTTGGTGCCATATCATGACACCATGCCAAGTTTCATGATTTTCAGGCTTATTTTGGAATTACAGGAATTAAAAAACCAAGTTTCTCAATCTTTTCGGCCGAGCCACGACGCCTAGATGTTTGAATTTCACTCCCATCTCTTGCATGGGACCTAGAAATTCACCCAAGGACACACATGTGATTTTTTCAAACAACTTTGGTGCACTGGAGCATGTGCTTGTGGTTCAAATTTGAATTATGCACATTAAATGCCCAGAAACTCAATTAATGTATAAAAAAGGCAAAACGACCCTGAAATAATTCCAAAATTTAGCAAGGTACTTCTATTTGGTCTAATATGGCTGTGTAAAATAATTAAGGCGGGAGAAGGCAGTGTACGTATGTCGTTTCGCACACGGGCGTGACACGTTCCCTCTCGGAACCACGAGGCTTCTTGAGAGAAGATCCGGTTTGCAAGAATCTTACACCAAAGCTTGTCCCAATTCGGCCAAAAATATTACGGTAGTATGTTGGTGCCATGTCATGACACCATGCCAAGTTTGACGATTTTCAGGCGTGTTTTGGAATTACAGGAATTAAAAAACCAAGTTTCTCAATCTTTCCTACGAGCCACGACGCCCAGATGTTTGAATTTCACTCCCATCTCCTGCATGGGACCTAGAAATTCACCCAAGGACACATATGTGATTTTTCAAACAACTTTGGTGCACTGGAGCATGTGCTTGTAGTTCAAATTTGAAGTATGCACATTAAATGCCCAGAAATTCAACTAATGTATAAAAAAGACGAAAAAAGCCCGAAATAATTCCAAAATTTAGCACAGTATTTCTATTTTGTCTAATCTGGCTGTGAAAAAAAATAAGGCGGGAGAAGGCAGTGTACGTATGTCGTTTCGCACACGGAGGTGACACGTTCCCTCTCGGAACCACGAGCCTTCTTGAGGGAACCTCCGATTTGCAAGAAGCTTCCACCAAAGCTCGTCCCAATTCGGCCAAAAATATTATCGCAGCATGTTGGTGCCATGTCATGATACCATGCCAAGTTTCATTATTTTCAGGCGTGTTTTGGAATTGCCGGAATTAAAAAACCAAGTTTCTCAATCTTTCCGGCCGAGCCACGACGCCCAGATATTTGAATTTCACTTCCATCTCTTGCATGGGACCTAGAAATTATCCCAAGGACACACATGTGACTTTTCAAACAAATTTGGTGCACTAGAGCATGTGCTTGTAGTTCAAATTTGAATTATGCACATTAAATGCCTAGAAACTCAATTAATGTATAAAAAAGGCAAAACGAGCCCGGAATAATTCCAAAATTTAGCAAGGTACTTCTATTTGGTCTAATATGGCTGTGTAAACTAATTAAGGCCGGAGAAGGCAGTGTACGTATGTCGTTTCGCACACGGGCGTGACACGTTCCCTCGGAACCACGAGCCTTCTTGAGGGAAGATCCGGTTTGCAAGAAGCTTACACCAAAGCTTGTCCCAATTCGGCCAAAAATATTACGGTAGTATGTTGGTGTCATGTCATGACACCATGCCAAGTTTGACGATTTTCAGGCGTGTTTTGGAATTACAGGAATTAAAAAACCAAGTTTCTCAATCTTTCCAGCCGAG
This sequence comes from Aegilops bicornis, assembly GCA_021605145.1. NCBI lineage: Eukaryota > Viridiplantae > Streptophyta > Magnoliopsida > Poales > Poaceae > Aegilops > Aegilops bicornis. Next base: position 395,877,723 of record CM038669.1, read on the forward strand.
CCACGACGCCCAGATGTTTGAATTTCACTCCCATCTCTTGCATGGGACCTAGAAATTCACCCAAGGACACACATGTGATTTTTCAAACAACTTTGGTGCACTGGAGCATGTGCTTGTAGTTCAAATTTGAAGTATGCACATTAAATGCCCAGAAATTCAACTAATGTATAAAAAAGGCGAAACAAGCCCGAAATAATTCCAAAATTTAGCACAGTATTTCTATTTTGTCTAATCTGGCTGTGCAAAAAATAAGGCGGGAGAAGGCAGGTTACGTATGTCGTTTCGCACATGGAGGTGACACGTTCCCTCTCGGAACCACGAGCCTTCTTGAGGGAAGCTCCGGTTTGCAAGAAGCTTCCACCAAAGCTCGTCCCAATTCGGCCAAAAATATTACCGCAGCATGTTGGTGCCATGTCATGATACCATGCCAAGTTTCATTATTTCCAGGCGTGTTTTGGAATTACAGGAATTAACAAACCAAGTTTCTCAATCTTTCCGGCCGAGCCACGACGCCCAGATATTTGAATTTCACTCCCATCTCTGGCATGGGACCTAGAAAGTCACCCAAGGACACACATGTGATTTTTAAAATAACTTTGGTGCATTGGAGCATGTGCTTGTAGTTCAAATTTGAATTATGCACATTAAATGCCCAGAAACTCAATTAATGCATAAAAATGCCAAACGGACCCGGAATAATTCCAAATTTAAACTCGACACTCATGTACTAGTTGCATGTTCACTGTACCTAAATGTTATAGCAATTCAAACACCATCCTTTCCCTCCGTAATACCATTTTGTCTCTCAAAACATAATGAAAAAATCAGTATACCACAAACAGTTTACTAGAAAGAATCGTGTGGGATGCGATATAAAATATCTTGGCGCACCATCTTGTACGCTTACGCAGAAGCTTCGTTGCCTAAAGTCCACCGCCTTATGCGCCAGTTTCATGCACCGAGCGAAATTTTTTTGCCACCGCGGAAATATCTATTTCCCCGCCCCATCCCTCCTACCAAAAGCCACATTTCCACTGTTCCTCCTTGCTTTCCAAGTTCAAACCTTCATTGCTGCTTACTGGCAGCTCAGCCTCCTCGCCGGCGACCCTTCTTCTGGCAACGCCGCCTCCTCGTCGGCTACCCTTCTTCTTGCAGCGCCGCCTCCTCGCCGGCGACCCTTCTTCTTGCAGCGCCGCCTCCTCGCCGGCAACCCTTCTTCTTGCTGCGTGGCCTCCTTGCCGCCGACCCTTCTTCTTGATGCGCGGCCTCGTCGATATGGTCAGGTAATCCACACCCCATCCACACCATCCTCCTCCTTTCCCGTCCCACATGCCCCGACTGACGAAGCGACACCTTCCACCGAAATAACTGCCCCCCTCCTCCAATTAGGCGCCGCCCATAGCCATTTTACACGCAGTATAACGTGGAGTTGCGTAGCATGCGGACACACGTGCGAACGAGGTCGCTATGGCTGACATGCGTGTCGACCGCCGGATCTTGGAGGAGCATCTCGTCTTCGAGGCCACCGTCGACACCGTCACGCGGTTGTCTAATTTAAAATACAGTTTGTGATGTTTTCTCGAGGCCACCGCCAGTGCCTTCTACTGATTTGTCCTCTGTAATGTTTATATGCAATCTGATGTTCAGTTAAAAGTTTGGTCCTATGAAATGTATTGTTCAGTTAACACTTTGGTCCAACAATTGCTACATTTCATAGTACTGTTCTCAAGCATTCATTGTTTTGTTAAATGTCTTATCTTCTAGTACATGTTTCTATTCTGCAATGTCGTGCTCAGTTAACTATTTTGGTTCATTTGGTCTACTGTCCATTTAACTGTTTGGTTCAGTTCTGCAATTTGATTTTCATTTGTTGTGGGTACAATTTTGAATTGTTATGCATGTGACACCAATCGAATTTGGCTATACTCAATACATATTCTACTGATAGTATGGCAACTCTCAGTTAACCTGATCAAGATCTTCCTTATGTGTGTTGTAGGGAAACAATGGGAGACACTATGGTTTACCATGAAGGTTTGTTCAAGCAGGGTCCTTTGGCTAATAGCACATTATTGTGCAGTTGCAGGAATCATTCTAATATTTAGGTTTCTTACAATTTGGTCTTGCACATGTAGGTCCTGCTGTCAGAGGCTTAGACCCACTGTTCGACCCATTTTGCATATGGGGAAATGAGATGTCCATGAATATCAGTCAAGTCAAGAAACTCAGAAAGATTGTTAGGATGAAGAAACTTGCGACGAATAACAGCAAGATCTTTGTTTGCACAATGAAGAAGACATCAGTCAACTATAGGATGGTACCAACTCTTTCACCTTATTTTTACCCCTTGCACCATTTCAAAATTTACAACAGCGATTTATGAATAGCTTTGTTTTCAGTACTTTTCAAAGCAGTTCACCGATGATTACCTCTCAAACCACCTGTATGGTCAAGAGGCGAGGAAGGTATTCATTCAACACCCACGGTACAATATTGAAGTCTTGATGAAGAGGATGAAGGTTGGGCGGGCAATTATCCATAGCCACTGACCTAAAGTTGCAAGGACATTCAACATCACTGAAGGCTCAATATTTGCCTTCCGCTTCTGTAGTTTCCCAGATGAGATTCATCTGTCTATTTACCGTGGATGATGCTACTTTCCAAAGGTTTTTGATGCTGCATGTGAAACTTGGTGCTGTTGTGTAATGGCGGAACTGAGTGCCGGAGCTATCTGATGTAATTCGATTATGAAATCCTGGTTGCTTTTATACGGATATGAAATATCTGGCGTGTTTTCTAAGAAATATCAGTTTGATTACTACATTGATTATCAATAATAGGCTAATTACCCTGCTTATTGGGGTTTTCTATTGCAAACGGTTACTCAGACAGCACCGTGGGCGATGAACTCAAACAACCCGCACGATTTGTAGAAAGTAGGCGTGTCCGATCAACTAACAATCACACACGGCTTCCCGCAGCGAACGGTTTGCCTTAGGCCACCTTGCACAAACGTTTCCACACAAAGAACTGTGTGGGATGTACATACCTATGGAAATGATTTTCTAGGATTCACCGTGTGGGATGTACATACCTACGGAAATGATTTCTGGGATTCACCGTGTGGGATGTACATACCTACGGAAATGATTTCTGGGATTCACCGTTTGGGATGTACATACCTACAGAAATGATTTATGGGATTCACCGTGTGGGATGTACATACCTACGGAAATGATTTCTGGGATTCACCGTGTGGGATACATACCTACGGAAATGATTGGGTTTCCATGCCTCGCCCGATTGCACACTGCCCCAGCCTGGGTCCCACGAGTGCCTATCCTCGACGATTTCTGGGTCGTGTGGGAAGGACCCCATATCGCCCACACTCACTTGGTGACGGTTCCAAATGTCGTCGCGGAAAGGGGTTTTAAATCGTTTGTTTAGGACGTCGCTGTACTAGTGTACCCTCCCATGGCAGCAAGGTCCAAAAGGAAATCGAAGGGATATTAAGGCCTCCATTTAATAGAGAACTGGAACAAAGCATTAACACATGGAGAATACATGAACTCCTCGAATTACAGTCATCCCCACAGAGTATCCCAACTATTGTCACTTTGGGGTCTACGGATCAGAAAAACAACAAGTGCATACAACTAGCAGATAGGATCAAGAACTAAAATATATTCATGAAAAGATAAAGGGCTCATATTGGAAATCATGGCACTCATGCCCTAGAGACAAGCATTAAGCATGGGAAAGTCATATCAACATCAATCTCAGAACATAGTGGATATAAGGGATTAAGCCCTAACAAATTGACTCGATTGCATGATAAATCTCATCCAATCCATCACTGTCCAGCAAGCCTACAAAGGAATTACTCACTCCTAGCGGTGAGCATCATGGAGTTGTTGATGCAGAAGGGTTGGTGATGATGATGGCTACAAATCTGCCTCTCTGGAGCCCCGAGCGAACTCCAAAACAGCCCTCACGATGATGCATAGGAGGTGGCGGCGTCTCTGTATCGTAAAACATGATGAAACTTATTCTCCTATTTTTTTTCTCGAGAAAACGACATTTATAGGCTTGGGATTAGGTCAGACGGCCGCCTGTGGGGCCCACAAAGCATCAGAGCACGCCCTAGGGGGTAGGCGCACCCTGTTGCCTTGTAAGCAATTGGTTCCCCCTCCGGTAATTTTTTTATTTATTCAATAAAAAATCTCCGCAAAGTTTCGTTCGATTCTGAGAACTTTTATTTCTGCACAAAATAACACCATGGTAGTTCTGTTAAAAATAGTGTCAGTCTGGGTTAGTTTCATTGAAATACTGTAAATTAGAGTCCAAAACAAGAGTAGAAGTGTTGGGAAAATTAGGTACTATTGAGGGAGTCCTGGATTAAGGGGTCCTTGGGCGTCCGGCCTATGTGACGTGGGCCGGACTGTTGGGCCATGAAGATACAAGATAGAAGACTTCCTCCCGTGTCCGGATGGGACTCTCCTTTGCGTAGACAGCAAGCTTGGCATTCGGATATGAAGATTCCTTCCTCTGTAAACCGACTCCATACAACCCTAGGCGCCTCCAGTGTCTATATAAATCGGAGGGTTTAGTCCGTAGAGGCAATCATAATCAGACTGGCTAGACTTCTATGGTTTAGCCATTACGATCTCGTGGTAAATCAACTCTTGTAATCCTCATATTCATCAAGATCAATCAAGCAGGAAGTAGGGTATTACCTCCATCGAGAGGGCCTGAACCTGGGTAACGATCGTGTCCCCCTTCTCATGTTACCATCGACCTTAGACGCACAGTTCGGGACCCCCTACCCGAGATCCGCCGGTTTTGACACCGACATTGGTGCTTTCATTGAGAGTTCCGCTGTGACGTCAAAGACTGGATTGATGGCTCGCCTTGTAATCAAGCAAAGTATCACCTCCGGAAGAGCCCTGGCACTACAAAAAAAAAAGACACATCCGTGACATTTTGGGCCGAACAATTTTTTTCTGTCATACATATGACACTTCTATGACGATGATTGTGACAAAAACCGGTATCATCATAGATGTGGTGGGCTCCTACTTCTATGACAAAAAATCATGATGAAAATGGGCTTTTCGTCCGGCGGGCGAGACGCAGCTGCATGACATTCTTTGGGCCGTCCCATGACGGAAAAACCGTGGTAGAAGCGAGGGCGAGGAAAATTTCGTGGAGTTCAGTTACGGTGGGAGGTCGGGGCCGAGCGATGCGCGTTTCTCTTGTACACGTACGCGCGTGTGTGCGAGGCATTGGCTCTAACTGAACCCGAGCGAGGCGTTGGGCTCTAATTGAACCCGAGTGATTGCTGCAGTTACGACATCGAACCCGAGCGATCGATCGATGGCTGTTAATTGAACCTGATCGAGCGATTCCTTCGCTACTGCTGCTAATTGAAGCCGATCGATGCTGCCTCTGGATGAACAGTGAGCGTTGCGGGGGGTTTGGATGAACAGTTGATGAACAGGACCCCCGCGGTGTTGCCTCTGGATGAACAGGACTCCGATCGATCAAGCCGGTTGGGGCTAGATGAACAGGACCCTGTGGAGGGCTGGATGAACAGGACCACCCCGTGGAGGGCAGGATGAACAGTAGCCCGTGGAGGGGTGGCTGAACAGGAGCCCGTGGAGAGGGCTGGTTGAACAGTAGCCGGTGGAGTAGTGTGCGGTGGAGGCTGGATGAACAGGAGCCCGTGGATGAACAGTTGCAGGTGGAGGCTGGAGGAGGTCGACGGTGGATGAACAGTAGCCCGTGGAGGCTGGAGGGGGTCGACGGTGGAGATGAATAGTATCCCGTGGAGTCCCGTTTTGCGGTACGCCACACCCCTCCCGATGAACAGGACCCCGTTTCGACTGTAGCGCTCCAACACAAGTCTGTTTCCTCCGTTTTGCGGTACGCCACACCCCTCCTGATCAACAGGACCCCCGTTTCGACCGTAGGATGTCCGTTTCCTCCGTTTTGTGGTATGCCAGACCCCTCTCGATGAACTGGATCCCATTTCGAACGTGGCCGGTCGAACACAAGGCTGTTTCCTTCGTTCTGCGGTACGCCATGCCTCATTTCCATCGCCTGTTCCGTCCAAGCCTCCCGATGAACACGACCACGCATTCCGTTCCGACCCAGCCAGTTGGCTCCCACGCGTTCCGTTGCCTCCTGATGAACACGACGCATTCCGTTGCCTCCCCATGAACATGACGCATTCCGTTGCCTCCCCATGAACACGACGACGACGCTGTTTCTTCGTTCGGACCCAGCCATGTACACGAGCCCTAGCCGTACGTATGCGCGAGTAGGCGTTCGAGACCCCGCCCGTATGTACACATACGTGGCCGTATTTTCTTTCTCGCACCCTAGCCGCTGTATGTACGTGTACATGCTACGTGCGTGCCTCTACTACGACACGTGCACGCCTCTACATCCACCAGTATATATGTACGTACACGTTCGTGACCAGAATGACAACGCTACGTACGCTTCGACCAGGTGGGTCCCGACTGTCAGGCACTTCCTTGCGTGCGAAGATGTAGCTGGTGGGTCCCAGCAGTCAGGGGGCGAATCGTTTTGTTTTTTGCCCGGACGCACTTCCTTGCGTGCGAAGGTGTAGCTGGTGGGTCCCAGCAGTCAGGGGGGAAACATTTTTTCGTGAAATACGGTGGCCCGTCCAGTGGGTCCCTGTTGTCAGGTGGAGGAATATTTATTTTGCGCGTAATAAGGAGGCACTTCCTTGCTGCGGCCGTGGACCCAGCTGTCAGCGTCTCCACGCACGGTACTCTTCCGATGGAAGTCGGTCGTTGACCACATTCACCAGGCTGCGCCGAGAGCACCACGGCGGTGGACGACGGCGAGGCCTAGGAAGGGGACGACACGGAGGCAGGGAAGACTCGGCAGTTGTTTCCCACGCGGAGGGGAGTACAACTGTACGAGGGTTTACTGGTTCGTCTGCCATCGCCGGAGAATAACAACAGGTGTGGGTGAGTAGAGGGATGTCTAGGCCAGCGATGGGAGTACGGCGGGGCGGTGAGGCTGACGGCAAAGACAGCCACCAAGGGAGGAGGGAGCAGGCAGTCCCGCCGGTGCTTGTTTGAGCGGCTGGAGCAGGAAGAGCAGAGATTGAAGAAGCACGACAGCCGTTGGATGGACATCCAACAATCAGTGCTTGTGTGTCAACCTTTTTTTAGGAAAGCCTCAAATATGTGGAAAACAGCATACAACCCATCTGCCATTATTTCTAATAATTTACAGCCCATTTGCTAATTCTTAAGGTTTTTTTTGGAGCCCATAATCTTTTTGTTAGCATTACAGCCCATATTGCGGCCACGGTTAAAAAATTATACGAAATTTTGCATATTTCGGTGCGGTCCGAACAGTTTTTTATCCCAAAATTTCGACTCACATTCAAACTGATTTTAAAAATAAATGTATATCAATATAAAATCCAACAAATTCTCCACGCATAAAAAATAATGTAATTTAAAATCTAGAAATGAAAAAAAGATATTAGAAACTAATTGCCGGTTTGATGTGTTTTAGAAATGTACAACCCATTTCTCATTACTGATGGGCCATTTTCTCGGCCAGCCAAATGAAAGCTCTCGTCGTCTTGAATGATTTGCAGCCCAACAGGCCTGACAAAACGACTTACTTGGCAAATCACAAAAAAACTGGGCTGTGGCCGTGGACTCAGCTGTCAGCCTCTCCACGTACAGTACTCTTCCGATGGAAGTCGTTCCTTGACCACGTTGACCACGCCGCGCGGAGAGCACCACAGCGGTGGACGACGGCGAGGCCTAGGAAGGGGACGACGCGGAGCCGGGGAAGACGCGGCAGTGGAAGCCCGCGCGGAGAGGAGTACGAGGGTTCACTGGTTCGGCTGCGGTGTGAAATTTGCCGTCGCCGCGAACTGGCAGCGGTGGGAATAGTAGGGGCGGTGAGGCCTCTGCGGCAAACCTGACCGACCATGGGAGGCAAGAGCATGCGGCACGACCGGCGCTGCTTTGGGCGGCTGGAGCAAGAAGACCAGAGGTTGTAGAAGCACTACGGCCGTTGGATGGACATCGTACGGTCACTGGAGCTAGAATCGCTCATATTGACTAAGTTGAAAAAGCCTTCCGTCCCTGTCAACTTAGTTGGCCCACAAGTCATCCTCCCACTATGGTGGGTCCCAGCTAGCAGGGGGGTATTCATTTTTTGTGCGTAATAAGGAGGCACTTCCTTGCATGCGAAGATATAGCTGGTGGGTCCGACATGTCAGCGGGGGGAACGTTTTTTCGCAAAATACAGAGGCCCTTCCGGTGGGTCCCAGCTGTCAGGTGGAGGAATCATTATTTTGCGCGTACAGTCCACGGCCGATGGATGTCGTTCGTTGACCAAGTTGACCAGGCCGCGCCGAGAGCACCATGGCGGTGGACGACGGCGAGGCCTAGGAAGGGAACGACACGGAGCCGGGGAAGACTCAGCAATGGTTGCCCACGCGGTGGGGAGTACGAGGGTTTACTGGTTCGGCTGCCGTCGCCGGAAAATAATAGGAGGTGTGGGTGAGTAGAGGAATAGCCTGGCCAGCAATAAAGTAGGGTAGGGCGGTGCGGCTGTCGGCGGCAAAGACACCCTGTGGAGGCGGGAGCAGCAGTCCCACCGGAGCTGGTTTGGGCGGTGGAGCAAGAAGATCAGATATTGAAGAAGAAGACGGCCGTTGGATTAACATCCAACAGTCACTGCTGCTAGAATCGCTTTGTGGACTAAGTTGACAAAGCCAAAGTACATCGCCAACCTAGTAGACCCACAAGTCGGCCTCCAAATCTGTCCCAAATAGCATACAACCCAAAATTTCTAGCCAGATTCAAATTAATTTTAAATCTAAATATACCTTAATTTAAATTCAATGAAATTTTACCCGCACAAAAACAATAAAATTTAAAATATCAAAATCCAAAAGAAAATAGTATTTTGGAACTAATTGCATGTTTGCTGTATTTTTTCATTTTACAGCCCATTTATTATTACTTATAGCCCATTTATTATTACTTATAGCCCATTTTCTAGGCAAAATGCATCCCTCCTCGTCTTGAAAGATTTCTAGCCAGAGGCGTAGAAAAGCAAGTAGGCCTCACGTTGGTTATTACGCAAAAACAAAATAGCTGGCTAGCCATTTTCGTAAAGGAAAAAAACAAACTGGGTTGGTCATGTGCTAAACATATGAAATAAAAGCACAGGCTAGACGGGCCATGGGTCCCGCACAACCCAGCTTGATACCCTTCTCCGCGGAAAAACAAAATTATCATACCGATGTGTCCCTACTGTCATCCTCACCATGTACAGTCATCTCCTTATTCCTCTCGGTTGTTGACCATGTTGACAACACCGGAGGGCGGAGCCGCGGCGAGCGAACCAAAGCGGAGGACGATGGTGAGGCCTTGGACGGGAACAAACAGGGAAGATCACAGCCAGCCGTGGGAGGCGGGAGCAGGCGGTCTCGCCGGCGCTGGTGTCGGCGTACTGGGAACGGGGGTCCCCAGACTTGCCTGCCTGCGGCCTGCGGCGTGGCTCAAGGGGAGGCCCAGCACGGCCCATCTTCATCAACACAAGCTCAAGACCCTCGCAAGGGGCCAAGCCTCGCGGGGCGGACGACAGGAAGCTTCCTCAGGCACGACCTCATCAGGATGGCTCGTGAGGAGGCGGAGAGATCAAGGATGGGTACCTCACGAGGTGCCCATGACGCAAGCCATGACGACCAAGGGCGCCAGGCGGGCGCCCGCCTGCGCAGTGTCCTCCTTTCCTCTTTGCTGCAAAGGGAGCAAGCGCAGGCGAGAGCATCAAGCAAAGGCATCCATTTCGATGCAACAAGACCAAGACCGTCGCAACGGCAGGAAGGAAGTCATTGTGGAGCCCAAGCAGGCGTCACCACCAGAGCCTTTGATAGGCGAGTACCAACTTTAGTCAGGATAAGTGTACCAGATGTTCCCCTTCAAAATGGCCAATTGTTGGCGCCCTTCCCACTCAATATTTGGGGAGAGGCCCAGGGCCTTTGCCTATAAATAGGACTAGCCACCCACAGAGTAGAGGGATCACAAGGAGACGATCTGATCGGATAGAGGGATCAAGATCCGGGGCATCATCCAGAGAGATAGAGAGCGACTGAACTCCCCCTAGTAGTTCATCGCACCGGCCAAGAACAGATCCTCGTGAGGCTATTCTTCCTTGTATTGTTCATCACCATCAGCCCAAGAGGCAATCCACCACACCACAAACTAGAGTACGGTATTACAGAAAAATGGTGGCCCAAACTAGTATAAACCTTGTGCCTCTTGTGTTGTTCTTTTCATAGCTTAGATCCTAGCGACGCGGCGAGGTGCAGGTAGGTAGAGGGCTAAATCTCCGCCTGCACCCCAGTGTTCGGACCTAGAGGGTCTGCCGGAACCCGAAATCCGACAGCTGGTTTGGCTTTGGCGGCTCGAGGAAGAAGAGACTGAAGAAACGCGACAGACGTTGAATGTCAATCCAACGGTCAAGGTTGGCACAATCATTTGTTGACTAAGTGGACACCAAGTAGCATACTTTTTTATATATAGGAAGAAAACTGCAAGGAAAATGTGTTCGTCTGCCGTCCTCCTCACAGGGAACGTTCGCCACGTAAGTAACTAGCACCGTTGGTTTTCAACCGAGAGGTCTTGGGTTCGAGTCCCAAGAACTCTCAATTTTGTCGTCCTTCCTTCCTTGCAAAACAAAAGGGAAAGAAAATCAAAGACTTGGGAAGGCGTACAGAACAAGCTAGTGTACCAGTAAGGAGTCGTTGCCGAGTTTTATAAAAAGGAAAGACGTGCTCCTGTAGCTGGTTCGAATCCAAACCTAGACTATGACTATATATGGTGCTATGCTACTCTGCAAGTAATGAAACTGACATATCCAACGTTCGCTTCTCCTCTTCTCTACTTACTCTGCCTAGCATCAGAAGCTCTGGCCGTAGCAACCATGTCCACTGGCTACTCGTCCACCTACTCTTCAGCAGGGAACAACTAGATATGCGCCAAGTCGCCACCCCTACCATCGCCTATGGGTCTCATCACACCCTCGCCGGCACGCGCACCGCAGCCGATTGCTCATCACAACCCACTGTCGTTGGTGTGGTGCCACTGCTGCAAATCACGCAGAGTCATCTGTCGCGTCTCAACCACAATCCGCAACCCTGGCCGAGTCTTCTACAAATGCCCGAATCATGGGGTAATAATATGTTTAAGTGTTGTTCTGCTGCTTTCGGTTGCTGATTCTTTTAATAGTTTGGTTGATGATCTTCCAATTTGATTCGTGCGTAAAAGGGAAGATTCGTGTGATTTGTATTTACGGGAAATTGCTGATGTGGGGAATGCAACTACGCTGATTATTTGGTTAGCCGAGGAATCCCAATACCAGCAGGTTGGGGTGTTGGACAAGTAATGAAGGAACGATGTAAGAGGAAGATGTAGAGCAGAAGGTTAAAGATGCAGTTCCTCTAATCATGGCCAAGCAACAGCTGCTGAACGGCCCTGGCAGCAATGAGGAGATGAAAGAGCTTGTGAAGATTGATACGTCCATTTTGCATCATGCTTTTATGTCAATATTTATCGCATTATGGGCTGTTATTTCACGTTATGTCACAATACTTATGGCTATTCTCTCTTATTTTACAAGGTTTACATGAAGAGGGAGAATGCGGATGGAATTCGGGCCGAAAAGGAGTAAATATTGAAGGACTATTCTGCAAGAACTCCAAAAGTCCTCAAACTCCATGGAATACCATACAATAAATAAAGAAAAATCGTCACCAAAGATGAAGGCCAGGGGGCCCACACCCTGCTCACGAGGGTGGGGGGCGCCGCCCCCCCCCCTCTGGGCGCGCCCCCCTACCTCGTGGGCCCCCTGGTGGCTCTCCGACGTCCATCTTCTCCCATATGAAGTCTTTTTTGATGAGAAAAAAAATAGCCGAGAACCTTTCGACGAGACTCACCGCCACGAGGCTGAACCTTGGCGGAACCAATCTAGGGCTCCGCAGAGCTTTTCTCATTGGGACACTTCCCTCGGAGGGGGAAATCATCACCATTGTCATCACCAACGCTCCTCTCATCGAGAGGGCAATCTCCATCAACATCTTCATCAGCACCATCTCATCTCCAAACCCTAGTTCATCTCTTGTATCCAATTCTTGTCTCTAAGTCCGGGATTGGTGCTAGTAGGTTGCTAGTAGTGTTGATTACTCTTTGTAGTTGATGCTAGTTGATTTATTTGGTGGAAGATCATATGTTCAGTTCCTATATGCACATTATTACCCTCCGATTATGAACATGAATATGCTTTGTGAGTAGTTACGTTTGTTCACGAGGACAAGGGAGAAGTCTTGCTATTAGTAGTCATGTGAATTTGGTATTCGTTCGATATTTTGATAAGATGTATGTTGTCTAACCTCTAGTGGTGCTATGTGAACGTCGACTACATAACACTTCACCATTATTTGGGCCTAGAGGAAGGCATTGGGAAGTAATAAGTAGATGATGGGTTGCTAGAGTGACAGAAGCTTAAACCCTAGTTTATGCGTTGCCGTAAGGGCTGATTTGGATCCATATGTTTCATGCTATGGTTAGGTTTACCTTAATACTTTTGTTGTAGTTGTAGATGCTTGCAATAGAGGTTAATCATAAGTGGGATGTTTGTTCAAGTAAGAACAGCACTCAAGCACCGGTCCACCCACATATCAAATTATCAAAGTACCGAACGCGAATCATATGAGCGTGATGAAAACTAGCTTGACGATATTCCCATGTGTCCTCAGGAGCGCTTTTCCTATTATAAGAGTTTGTCCAGGCTTGTCCTTTGCTACAAAAAGGATTGGGCCACCTTGCTGCACCTTATTTACTTTTGTTACTTGTTGCTCATTACAATTTACCTTATCACAAAACTATCTGTTACCACTTATTTCAGTACTTGCAGAGAATACCTTGCTGAAAACCGCTTATCATTTCCTTCTGCTCCTCATTGGGTTCGACACTCTTAATTATCAAAAGGACTACGATAGATTCGCTATACCTGTGGGTCATCAAGACTCTTTCCTGGCGCCGTTGCCGGGGAGTGAAGCGCCTTTGGTAGGTGGAATTTGGAAGGAAAAATTTATTTAGTGTGCTGAAATTTTCTGTCACTTGTTACTATGGAAAGTAATTGTTTGAGGGGCTTGTTCAGGGTATCTTCACCCCGTCCGGTTGAGCCAAGGGTTGCTCCTCAACCTACTGAACCTATTGAAAATGAAACTCCTTTTGGAATTCCTTGGTATGATGGAAAAACTGCTAGCTAACACTTTTTAGGAGATGGAACAAAGCATCCTGACGAACATCTACGCTTTGTGGATGATATTTGTGGACTATTTAAGCTTGCAGGTATACCCGATGATGTGTTAAGAAGAAGGCTTTCCCTTTATCTTTCGAGGGAGACGCATTGACATGGTATAGGCTATGTGATGAAACGAGGTCATGGAACTATAAAAGAGTGAAATTGGAATTTCATCAAAAGTATTACCCTATGCATCTTTTTCATCGTGATTGCAATTATATATATAATTTTTGGCCTCGTGAAGGAGAAAGCATCGCTCAAGCTTGGGGGAGGCTTAAATCAATGTTATATTCATGCCCCAATCGTGAGCTCTCAAAATTGACAATTCTCCAGAATTTTTATGCTCGGCTTTCTGATAACAATCGCACCATGCTCGATACTTCTTGTGCTGGCTCTTTTATGATGAAACCTATTGAATTTGGATGGAATTTATTGGATAGAATTAAACGCAACTCTGAAGATTGGGACCTCGACGAAGGTAAGGATTCGGTATGACACCTAAGTTTGATTGTGTTAAATCTTTTATGGATACCGATATTTTCTGTAAGTTTAGCACTAAATATGGACTTGACTCTGATATAGTAGCTTCTTTCTGTGAATCTTTTGCTACTTATGTTGATCTCCCCAAGGAGAAGTGGTTTAAATATCATTCTCCCATAGAAGTAAAAGTAGCTGCACCTATTAAAGTTGAAGAAAAGACTGTCACTTATAATGATCCTATTGTTCCTACTTCTTATGTTGAGAAACCCCATTTTTCTGTTAGAATGAAGGATCATGCTAAAGCTTCAACTATTGTTCGTAAAAGCAATATTAGGACTTATACACCTCTGAACAAGTCAAAGTAGAACCTAATGTTGCCATTGTTAAAGATCTCTTGTCTCGATAATATCGATGGGCATGTTATTCAATTCGAGGTGAAAGCGCTAGAATTGCTAAACCTTGTGTTAAAGATAAACATAGACCTGTGGTAGGCGTGCCTATTATTTCTGTTAAAATAGGAGATCATTGTTATCATGGCTTATGTGATATGGGTGCTAGTGATAGTGTTATACCCATTGAATTATATAAAGAAATTATGCATGATATCGCACCTGCTGAGTTAGAAGATATTGATTTTACAATTAAACTTGCCAATAGAGATACTATATCTGCAATGGGAATTGTTAGAGATGTTGAAGTCTTGTGTGGAGAAACCAAATATCCCGCTGATTTCCTTGTTCTTGGTTCTCCACAAGATAACTTTTGTCCCATTATTTTTGGTTGACCCTTCTTGAATACTGTTAATGCTATGATAGACTGCAAAAAGAATGTTGTTACTGTTGGCTTGGATGATATGGTTCATGTGTTTAATTTCTCTAAATTTAATAAACAACATCGTGAGGAAGAATTGCCTAGTAAGGATGAAATTATTGGTCTTGCTTCTATTGCCGTACCTCCTAGTGATCCTTTGGAACACTATTTGCTAGACCATGAAAATGAGATGTTCATGAATGAAAGAAGGGAAATAGATGAAGTATCCTTTAAACAGGAACCTATTCTGCAACATAATTTGCCTGTTGAAACCCTAGGGGATCCTCCTCCACCCAAGGGTGATCCCGTGTTCCAGCTTAAACCATTGCCTGATAATCTTAAATATACTTATCTTGATGAAAAGAAAATATATCCTGTTATTATTAGTGCTAACCTTTCAGAGCATGAAGAAGAAAGATTATTGAAAACTCTGAAGAAGCACCGTGCTGCTATTGGATATACTCTCGATGATCTTAAGGGCATTAGTCCCACTCTATGTTAACATAAAATAAATTTGGAAGCGGTTGCCAAACCAGTTCGTGATCCTCAACGACGTTTGAATCCTAAAATTAAATAAGTTGTAAGAAAAGAAATACTCAAGCTCCTGGAGGCAGGTATAATTTATCCCGTTGCTGATAGTCAGTGGGTAAGTCCTGTCCATTGTGTCCCTAAGAAGGGAGGTATTAGTGTTGTCCCTAATGATAAAGATGAATTGATTCCGCAAAGAATTATCACAGGTTATAGGATGGTAATTGATTTCCGCAAATTAAATAAAGCTACTAAGAAAGATCATTACCCATTACCTTTTATTGATCAAATGCTAGAAAGACTATGCAAACATACACATTATTGCTTTCTAGATGGTTATTCTGGTTTCTCTCAAATACATGTGTCGGCTAAAGATCAATCAAAGACTACTTTTACATGCCCTTTTGGTACTTTTGCTTATAGACGTATGCCTTTTGGTTGATGTAATGCACCTGCTACCTTTCAAAGATGCATGATGGCTATATTCTTTGACTTCTGCGAAAAGATATGTGAGGTTTTCATGAACGACTTTTCCGTCTGTGGTTCCTCTTTTGATGATTGCTTAAGAAATCTTGATCGAGTTTTGCAGAGATGTGAAGAAACTAATCTTGTCTTGAATTGGGAAAAGTGCCACTTTATGGTTAATGAAGGTATTGTCTTGGGGCACAAAGTTTCTGAAAGAGGTATTGAAGTTGATAAAGCCAAGGTTGATGCTATTGAAAAGATGCCATGTCCAAAGGACATCAAAAGTATAAGTTTCCTTGGTCACGCAGGATTTTATAGGAGGTTCATTAAGGACTTCTCAAAAATCTCTCAGCCTCTGACTAATTTATTACAAAAAGATGTACCGTTTGTCTTTGATGATGATTGTGTAGAAGCATTTTAAATACTTAAGAAAGCATTAGTCTCTACACCTATTGTTCATCCACCTGATTGGAATTTTCCCTTTGAAATTATGTGTGATGCTAGTGATTATCTTTGTAGGTGCTGTTCTAGGGCAAAGAGTTGATAAGAAATTGAATGTTATCCATTATGCTAGTAAGACTCTAGACAATGCTCAAAGAAATTATGCTACTACCAAAAAGGAATTTTTAGTAGTGGTGTTTGCTTGTGATAAGTTTAGACCTTATATTGTTGATTCTAAAGTTACTATTCACACCGATCATGCTGCTATTAAATATCTTATGGAAAAGAAGGATGAAAAACCTAGACTTATTAGATGGGTTCTCCTGCTTCAAGAATTTGATTTACATATTGTTGATAGAAAGGAGCCGAGAACCCTGCTGGATAACTTGTCTAGGCTAGAGAATGTTCTTGATGACCCATTACCTATTGATGATAGCTTTCCGATGAGCAATTAAATGTCATAAGTACTTCTCGTAGCACTCCTTGGTATCTTGATTATGCTAATTATCTTGTTGCTAAATTTATACCACCTAGCTTCACATACCAGCAAAAGAAAAAGTTTTTCTATGACTTGCGACATTACTTTTGGGATGACCCACATATTTATAAAGAAGGAATAGATGGTGTCATTAGACGTTGTGTACCTGAGCATGAACAGGAACAGATCCTACGCAAGTGTCACTCCGAAGCTTATGGAGGACATCACGTTGGACATAGAACTGCACATAAGGTATTGCAATCCGGTTTTATTGGCCTACTCTCTTCAAGGATGCCCGTAAGTTTGTTTTGTCTTGCGATGAATGTCAAAGAATTTGTAATATCGATGACGCGTCAAGAAATGCCTATGAATTATTCACTTGTTATTGAGCCATTTGATGTTTGGGGCTTTGATTATATGGGACCTTTTCCAGCCTCTAATGGTTACACTCATATTCTAGTTGCTGTTGATTATGTTACTAAGTGGGTAGAAGCTATTCCAACTAGTAGTGCTGCTCATAACACTTCTATTAAAATGCTTAAGGAAGTTATTTTTCCGAGGTTTGGATTCCCTAGATACTTAATGACTGATGGTGGTTCACACTTTATCCATGGTGCTTTCCGTAAGATGCTTGCTAAATACGACGTTAATCATAGAATTGCATCTCCTTATCACCCATGATCTAGTGGTCAAGTAGAATTGAGCAATAGGGAGCTCAAATTAATTTTACAAAAGACTGTCGATAGGTCTAGAAAGAATTGGTCCAAGAAACTTGATGATGCATTATGGGCCTATAGAACTGCTTATAAAAATCCTATGGGTATGTCTCCTTACAAAATGGTCTATGGAAAAGCTTGTCACTTACCTCTCGAACTAGAACATAAGACATATTGGGCTATTAAAGAGCTCAACTATGATTTCAAACTTCTTTGGTGAGAAGAGGTTATTTGATATTAGCTCACTTGATGAATGGAGAGCCCAAGCTTATGAAAATGCCAAGTTGTTTAAAGAAAAAGTTAAAAGATGGCATGACAAAAGGATACAAAAGCGTGAGTTTAATGTCGGTGATTATGTATTGCTATACAACTCTCGTTTAAGATTTTTTGCAGGAAAACTTCTCTCTAAATGGGAAGGTCCCTATGTTATCGAGGAGGTCTATCGTTTCGGTGCCATAAAAATTAACAACTTCGCAGGCACAAATCCGAAGGTGGTAAACGGTCAAAGGATCAAACACTATATCTCAGGTAATCCTATAAATGTTGAAACTAATATTATTGAAATCGTCACCCTGGAGGAGTACATAAAGGACACCTTCCAGAATGTTCCAGACTCCGAAAAGGAATAGGTATGTGGTACGGTAATTAAACCGACTCCAAAACAATATTTAAGGCAATATTTCTCTGTTTTGGAATATTTAGAAAAATAGAAAAATAAGTAGCAATCTGGGGAGGACACGAGGCCTCCACGAGGGTGGAGGGCGCGCCCTACCCCCTTGGCCGCGCCCCCTGCCTCGTGAGCACCTCGTGTGCCCTCCGAACTCTGTTTTCTTGCACGATACGTATTTTGGTCGGTAAAAATTCATTATATATACTCCCAAAGGCTTTGAGTCTCGTATCACGCAAATATCTTCTGTTTTCGTTTCAAGCTATCCTACTGCAGGTTAGATCAACATGTCTTCTCAAGAGTCAGTCGGGTATCTAACCCGGCACCGGAACCAAGGGCAAACAGCGACGCTGACCACTTTGGGCCAGCAACGGAGGAAGAGATGGAGGCTGACCTGATGAGAGTAGATGCCATGGAAGATCAAGAAGTTACCTCTCGTCTCCGAGCTGGGTTTACGATGGGGGAACTACAGAGCTCAGCTATTCCAAACTCGGTTATCCCTTCCAATGTTAAATTTCTTTCCTATGAAAATATGAGGAGGAGTGTCTCTTGTTCTCCAGCAGCTATGCAACACCCTTGGGTGCAAGGAGCTTTAGCCGTTACAGGGAAGCTCCGCAAGTAAATAATGGACCTCAAGCAGCAAGTCAATAAGCTCAAGGAGGAGAATCGTATTCTGAGGGGAATCATCGCCAAGAATATTACGCCAACGACAAAGAAGGAGATATAATCACATGGGTATGGGCACTCCCCTTGGCAACTGCCAAGCTTGGGGGAGGTGCCCTGGTGTACCGCCCCCGATTTAATCGTACACTAATCATGCACGCAAACATGTACATCAAGATCAGGGACTCACGGGAAGATATCACAACACAACTCTAAAACATAAATAAGTCATACAAGCATCATAATAGCCAGGGGCCTCGAGGGCTCGAATACAAGTGCTCGATCATAGACGAGTCGTGAAGCAACAATATCTGAGTCTGAGACATAAGTTAAACAAGTTTGCTTTAAGAAGGCTAGCACAAACCGGGATACAGATCGAAGAGGCACAGGCCTCCCCGCAGGATCCTCCTAACTACTCCTGGTCATCGTCGTGGGCTGCACGTAGTAGTAGTAGGCACCTCCAATGTAGTAGGAGTCATCGTCGACGGTGGCGTCGCTTACAGGCTCCGACATGCAGTTGCGACAACCAGGTAGAAGGGAAAGGGGGAAAAGGGGGAGAAAAGCAACCGTGAGTACTCATCAAAAGTACTCACAAGCAAGGAGCTACACTACACACTACATATGCATGGGTATATGTGTAAAGGGGCCATATCAGTGGACTGAACTGCAGAATGCCAGAATAGGAGGGGGATAACTAATCCTGTCGAAGACTATGCTTCTGGAAGCCTCCGTCTTGCAGCATATAGAAGAGAGTAGACTGAAGTCCTCCAAGTAGCATCGCATAGCATAATCCTACCCGGCGATCCTCTCCTCGCAGCCCTGTTAGAGAGCGACCACCGGATTGTATCTAGCACTTGGAAGGGTGAGTTTTATTAAGTATCCGGTTCTAGTTGTCATAAGGTCAAGGTACAACTCCAAGTCGTCACATTATCAAGATCACGGCTATTCGAATAGATTAACTTCCCTTCAGGGGTGCACCACATTACCCGACACGCTCGATCCCATTTGGCCGGACACACTTTTCTGGGTCATGCCCGGCCGCGGAAGATCAAGACGTCGCAGCCCCACCTAGGCACAACATAGAGGTCAGCATACTGGTCTAAACCTAAGCGCATTGTGGGTTCGGGCCCATCGCCTTAGCACACGAGCGTTGCAAGGGCGGCCGGAAGCGCACTAGCCTAGCAGCGTGCGTTCTAGTCCAATCCGAATGCGCCGCTCGATCGCCGACGTCACGAAATGCTTGGTGATACCACGACACGGTTGCCCATATCTTGTCCCACGTGGCGGTTAGTGCGTATAAGGTCAACGACCCAACCGAGATCAAAACCAAGATCTCGTTAAGCGTGTTAAGTATCCATGAGCAATGAACAGGGCGAGCCAGCCTCTCACCCAGGTAGTCTCAACCTGCCCTGACGCTCCGCCACAAAGATCCACACAGAGCGCCGTTGGGACAAAGGTCCTTTCAGCCCCCAATCCGTGAATCACTCGCGGGTGCTCCACTAGCCGACCCGACTTTAGTCACCACATGTATCATGTATAAAGAATATATAGTATATACCCATGATCACCTCCCTAGTGATCACGACCCGATAGTATAGCAAGGCAGACGGACAAGATATAGGGCCACTGATGGAATACTAGCATCCTATACTAAGCAGGTAGGATTGCAGGTAAAGGTAACAACAGTAGTAGCAAGGACAGGCTATGCATCAGGATAGGATTAACGGAAAGCAGTAACATACTACACTACTCTAATGCAAGCAGTATCGAGAAGAGTAGGCGATAATGGTGATCAAGGGAGGGGGCTTGCCTGGTTGGTCTGGCAAGAGAAGAGTTCGTCGTCGATGTAGTCAATCACAGGGGTACCGGCATCGGTCTCAGGGTCTACCGGAAAGAAGTAACGGAGGGGGAACACAATAAATAACAAAGCAATCAAAGCATCTCAAAGCATAACATGACAAACACGGTGCTATATGTGCCCTAACGCGGTAGTAGGTGATATTGTCAAAGGGGGGAAACATCCAGGAAAGTATCCCCGATGTTTCGCGTTTTCGGGCAGATGAACCGGAGAGGGGAAAGTTGCGTGTTCGATATGCTAGGGATGTGTGCGGACGAACGGGTTGCATATCCGGATTCGTCTCGTCGTTCTGAACAACTTTCATGTTGAAAATAATTTAATCCGAGTTACGGATTAAAAGATATGATTTTCTAAAGATTTTATTAATTTCTGGAATTTAATTAATTATTTAAATTAATTCGAAAATGGATTTATGACATCAGCATGATGTCATGCTGACGTCAGCAGTCAACGGGGGTTGACTGGTCAACCTGACCAGTGGGTCCCACTAGTCAGTGACACATTTTACTTAAACAATTTAATTAACCTAATTAGTATTAATTAGGAGGTGGGCCCTACTGTCATTGAGTAATTAATTAATTGACTAACAGTTTAATTAGTTTAGTTATTTGATTAGTTTAATTAATCAAAATTAATTAAGTTAATTAATTCTTTAATTAATTAATTAATTAATTAATTAATTTTTATTTTATTTTAAAACGTTCTGTGCGGTGGGGCCTGAATGGTAGTGGCCCATCTAGCCTAACGGGCACTGGGCGCGTGGCTAATGGGCATGGCCTGAACGGGCGCATGCCCGAGGGGCACTGGGCACGACACGGCAAGACGCCGGCCAGGGCTGTGGGAGGCGGGCGGAGGGTGGTGGCGAGGCGCTGACGGCGAGGCCGAGCGAGCGCAGGCGGTCGCGGGCGAGGCGAGACTTCTGGCAGACGGCGGACGAAAGCGACGCGGGAGGTTGCGCGAGCGCCGCGAGGTAGCTTAACGGGACCACCAGGGGCGGGCGGTGACCAGCGGCTCAGGTGCAGGCGAGGCAGGACGGCAGCAGGCGAAGAGACCGCGTCGGGGGCTCGCGCGCGAGTTTTCCGATGGTGCCGTCGAGCGTGTGCGAGGGGATGCCGGTGGCGGTGAGCGGTGGCCTTGGGCGCTGCAAGGGAAGAGAGGAGGAGGGGGCCTCACAGGGGGTGTACGGACCGTGGCAGCGGGCTCGAGAAGTGGGGCCAGGGGACGTCGTCGGCGTCGAGGAGGCAGGCCGGTGGCGGAGGGTGCCGGTGAGGTCCAGGCGGCGTGGTCTCCAGTGGGCGGCGGGCGACGGCGTCGGGCGCCGAGCGACGGAGAAGGGGATCGGGCTCCTCCCGATCCAGATCCAGAGCGAGGGGGTGGGGGAGAGCGAGGGGGTAGTGGGGTAGGTTAGGGTTTCGGTGGGTGAGGGGATAAGAAGTGGCCGGTTGGGCTGGTTCGACCGGGCCGGCGGAAGTGGCTGGGCGGCCTGTGAGCCGGGCCTGGGGCACTTTTCCTTTTTTTCTTTTCTCGCTTCGCTTTTGTATTTTCTTTTATCTTCTTTTCTTTCTTTTTTATTTCATTTTAAATCATTTAGGCATTTTATAAAAATGTGTTTGCTTTATTATAATTACCCTTGTAATATTCGGCACCCACCGAAAATTTTTGTTTCAACTTTTGAAAACTTTTATTGTTGACACTAATTTAAATTTAAATTTTGAAACGGTTTCGAATCAACCCGAGATTAGCAACAGTAACCGTGGTGATGTGGCATCATTAACAGAGGTTTACTATAGCTTAAATATCCGGGCGTCACAATTCTCCTCCACTACAAGAAATCTCGTCCCGAGATTTAAGAGGTAGTGAAAGGGGGGAAGGTTTGGTAACGAATCTAGCGGGTCTCCTTATTCTGGCTTGCTCTTCTCGAAGAGACCGATCCAATACATTGATGTCTTCATTTTTCTGCTTCAGGTCATCATGATGAAGTCGACATCCTTTCTTCGGGATCTTCATCGTACTTACGAATAGGTAATGGGGCAGATCGGCAACGACAGAATGCTATAAGGGTAATAATATGGGATTAACCCATGAATGAGCATATGAGTACCTCTCGAGTTGAACAAATAAAACACATCGCGAGTAAAGTTCGTAGGTAATATAAGAAGTTTCAAGCAGCCAGGCAATCGTTCAATGCCTAGTCAGAAGGTGAAAGGGGTTTCAAGCGACGGAATAATTATTGTGTTCTATGCCAGAATTGATGATCTCGTCGGAAGGTGGCTCATGAATTATGTACGAGTCCACGCGGGAGGAATAACTTTGGGAACAGGTGGTGTACAGGAGAGTCAGGTTTCGATCCTGTGGAAATGTGGGTTATGGGCCCACCATGTGGTTGAAAGTAGGATGGGGGGCCGACATCTTGCATGTCCATGATAGCAAGGCATGTCAGAGGGTAGCCTGTCAGTTATGTCGGCAACAACATCGATACCAAGGGCGAGGGACGAAGAGAACCTTTTTACTGCTCGTTGAACGAAGCGGGCCAGTAGGCAAGGTTCTCGTCCATCGGTGGCTACCGAAATGTCATCAACAATAGTAACAGGATTTTGCTGACCGAATTGTGCACCGAGGTGTTTACATAAGCAGTGAATCATTACTGCTTAGAATATATAGATCACAAGAGAGGTCAAACAAACCAATGGAAAGGAAAAGTGATTATCAGGTTTAAACAGAACAATGGAAAGGAAAATGTGTTTAAACACATATTTCAAGGGTATATCCTTACCAAGGACAAGTAGAGAATGATATCCATGACATGAGACCAAAGGCATGACCATTCAGATAAAAGGGATAAGAAGAATCATGATATGTACCCATACGACGGTGTTTGGATAACTGATAAGGAAAATTTAGCACTGTGCTTCAAATGTTCTTATTGATGATAAGAGTACCACATACATGCTTCGAGATAGCATTGACATGGTCTTCAAGCAAAGGTCGGTCTTTGCATACGCAAAGGATTCATCAGGAACACCTTATAAAATAAGTCTTACAATTTCCACACGGAAGAATGACTAACCTTGCCAAAAGGAAACTATAACAATAGGTCCTCCGGCCAGGTGTCTTTGGACATGCCATCACCTTACCGGGTCATAAAAGACCAATGTTATAACTCTTGGAAATGTCCCAACCATCATATCTGACCGAGTTTCGAGATCCGATTGGTGTCGGGATACCTCGACTTAGGAGGCCAGAGAAGAAAATGTGCAACACAAATGACGAGATGTCATTGTAAAATTCTCGGGAAATGAACTATGGAAGCGAGTTCCGAAACAAGAGTTCATCATTTAACCCAGGACAGGACGAGGAGGTGCTGATGGCTCAGCGACCATTCCTCCAGATTTCTAAAAAGATGGGTTTCCACAATCATGTGAAGAAGGGATAACATTTGTTAGATCAAATGAAATAAAGGTGTATGCTGGAGGAAAACATACACAACTAGACATTGGTTGAAAGGTGTACCCGAAATATGGGCTCGGGTAGCATGATCAACGTTAGAATGGTGATGGTGAGAAGTATCATCATACCGAGAATTTCTAAGAGGTGGAGCAATCCCCACAACATTCTCGACAGAAAAGATAGTAATACTTCAAGACAGAACACAACACTTGCTGGAGAGCAAGTTGTATTCATAATGTGGACAAGTTCGCGATGAAAGGAAGTCAAGGGTGTTATCGATGATAATAAAAATCATCAAGGGCAAGGAGGGTATTTCTCATCATGAACACAGTTGACATCTCAGAAGAAGTCAACGTATTGAAGGTGTTCCTACACATTTGCCGGGAGGTTTCAAGAGGATGCAATCAAACAACAACGGCAGCAAGCAAGGGAATGACGAAGTGGAAAGTCATAGGATCAATATATAAGATGCAAGTTCGGAACCAAGGTTGCCTTTCAAGAAAAGCAACATGATGTTGAAAGCTTGACATAAGTCATGCTCACACACTGAAGAATTCGTGCACGAGAGAAGGACGAGGTAGCACAGTCAAAGACAGCAAGACCAGGATGCAGGCGATATTCTAGGAATGACCAGCATGAGTTCAGAATTTCCTAGTAAAAATACTAGGGGTATTTGATTTGTAGGGTGGAATAATTTCACTAGTCGGTGTCCTCGGTTGATAACAACCCAGAACCCGTAGAGGGATTACGACAAAGGAGAGACATTAATCCAACAAAGTTAGTAAGATGTGGCGCAATGGCAAGACATCTCTGAGATACCAGGGGGTAATACTCAAAGGTAGAGCATGGTTGAAAAAGGAGAGGATACAATTTTCCAAAGGCATGATGTATCGGAGAAATAACTCACAAGGTGATTAATTATGAAGGACACTGTCGGATAAAATTCAACAAAGGATCTGGTGGTCCATAAGGGATCCGATGTGAGCATCGGTACTCAACCAGAAGAAGAAAGCATGCAAGGAGATCAGATGATAGAAACAACCGACTACTTCAAAGCTCAATTGCAAAGGAATTATGAACTCCAAGACAAGGGATCAGAAGCAATGCTCCGATTACGGACGGATAAGTTGAATAGCCTTAGGGGTACAATCGATGGCACTTTGATTGGTCGAGATCCAGCTCATGTTTAAAATGATGTCTGAGCCGGAAAGATAATTTAAAAGGATCAACTGATGATTGTGTGCATTCGCACTCATGTTGAATCAATAGGATCAAAATGACGGTGCCTAAGGATACTAACGAATATTGTCAGACATAGGGAAAGCATCCATAATGCAAGCAGACAAGTATTGCAGAGCAATAAGCTAATAAGGATTTTTGGAGGATCTAATAGTATTACTAAGAACATTGTGAAACACATGAACAACTGGGGATGAACGGATACTCGATAAGGGCGAGAAATTATCTGTAGGGGTATTCAGGTGGCAAGGAACTGCAAGGCAGTAAACAGCTCGAAATAATAGAAAGGATTTCAAGGTATCTCGTAATAACAAGATCAACTGGGAATAGAAGTAAGAACGGCAAGTGTATGTATTTATCCCTAAGGATGTCTCGGTGGTAGTGAATTTACAAAGGCGGTGGGCACAAGTGTCTCGGTAAACATCGAATAGCATCTTCGGAAACTTCTAGTGCAGCAGACGATCATCTGTAATAAGGGGCTCTCCGAAAGAAAGTATTATCGAGAACCTAGAGTCAGAGTTAGTAAAGTCATTTAACGCGAGTAGAAGAGAGATAAGAGTCCCAGAGTATAGACGAGGAATAAAAGATCCTAATGCCACCCAATGGCGACGTGGGCCCGTCGACCACACTGCAATGTCAAGAAAAGTTTTGCAATGTCTAGACTCGACTTCGCCAAGGAGTGTGGAAGGGGATTCCTACAGGCGATCGGCTCGATACCAACTTGTGACGCCCCCGATTTAATCGTACACTAATCATGCACGCAAACGTGTACGATCAAGATCAGGGACTCACGGGAAGATATCACAACACAACTTTAAAACATGAA
The DNA here is from genome assembly GCA_021605145.1 of Aegilops bicornis. NCBI lineage: Eukaryota > Viridiplantae > Streptophyta > Magnoliopsida > Poales > Poaceae > Aegilops > Aegilops bicornis. The sequence continues at coordinate 395,903,721 of CM038669.1, forward strand.
TAAGTCATACAAGCATCATAATACAAGCCAGAGGCCTCGAGGGCTCGAATAAAAGTGCTCGATCATAGACGAGTCAGCGGAAGCAACAATATCTGAGTACAGACATAAGTTAAACAAGTTTGCCTTAAGAAGGCTAGCACAAACTGGGATACAGATCGAAAGAGGCACATGCCTCCTGCCTGGGATCCTCCTAACTACTCCCCGATCGTCGCCGTGGACTGCACGTAGTAGTAGGCACCTCGATGTAGTAGTAGGTAAATCGACGGTGGCGTCTGGCTTCTGGGCTCCAGCATCTGGTTGCGACAACAAGGTAGAAGGGAAAGGGGGAAAAGGGGGAGAAAAGCAACCGTGAGTACTCATCCAAAGTACTCGCAAGCAAGGAGCTACACTACCAATGCATGGGTATATGTGTAAAGGGGCCATATCAGTGGACTGAACTGCAGAATGCCAGAATAAGAGGGGGATAACTAATCACGCCGAAGACTACGCTCGCAGCCTCCGTCTTGCAGCATGTAGAAGAGAGTAGACTGAAGTCCTCCAAGTAGCATCGCATAGCATAATCCTACCCCGGATCCTCTCCTCGCAGCCCTATTAGAGAGCGACCACCGGGTTGTATCTGGCACTTGGAAGGGTGTGTTTTATTAAGTATCCGGTTCTAGTTGTCATAAGGTCAAGGTACAACTCCAAGTCGTCCTGTTACCCGACACGCTCGATCCCATTTGGTCGGACACACTTCTGGGTCATGCTCGGCCGCGGAAGATCAACACGTCGCAGCCCCACCTAGGCACAACAGAGAGGTCAGCACGTCGGTCTAAACATAAGCGCCACGAAGTCGGGCCGATCGCCCTTAGCACACCTGCATGTTGCGAGGCGGCCGGAAGCAGACCTAGCCTAGCAGCGTTCAGTCCAATCCGGCGCGCCGCCGATCGTGACGTCACGAAATGCTTCGGCTGATACCACGACGCCGGTTACCCATATCTTGTCCCACGTGGCGGTTAGTGCGTATAAGGTCAAAGACCCAACTCAGATCAAATACCAAGATCTCGTTAAGCCTGTTAAGTATCCACGAACACCGAACAGGGCCAGGCCCACCTCTCACCCAGGTAGTCTCAACCTGCCCTGACGCTCCGCCACAAAGATCCACACAGAGGGCCGTTGGGACAAAGGTCCTCTCAGCCCCCAATCCGTGAATCACTCGCGGGTGCTCCACTAGCCGACCCCACTTTACTCACCACATGTATCATGTATAAAGTATATATAGTATATACCCATGATCACCTCCCTAGTGATCACAACCCGATAGTATAGCAAGGCAGACGGACAAGAATGTAGGGCCACTGATGGAATACTAGCATCCTATACTAAGCAGGTAGGATTGCAGGTAAAGGTAACAACAGTAGTAGCAAGGACAGGCTATGCATCAGGATAGGATTAACGGAAAGCAGTAACATACTACACTACTCTATTGCAAGCAGTATAGAGAAGAATAGGCGATATCTGATGATCAAGGGAGGGGGCTTGCCTGGTTGCTCTAGCAAGAGAAGAGTTCGTCGTCGATGTAGTCAATCACTAGGGTATGCAAGCATCGGTCTCGTGGTCTCTGGGAAAGAAGTAACGGAGGGGGAACACAATAAATAACAGAGCAATCAAAGCATCTCAAAGCATAACATGACAAACGTGGTGCTAGATGTTCCCTAACGCGGTAGTAGGTGATATTGGCAAAGGGGGGAAACATCCGGGAAAGTATCCCCGGTGTTTCGCGTTTTCGGGCAGATGAACCGGACAGGGGAAAGTTGCGTGTTCGATATGCTAGGGATGTGTGGCGGACGAACGGGCTGCGTATCCGGATTCGTCTCGTCGTTCTGAACAACTTTCATGTTGAAAATAATTTAATCTGAGTTACGGATTAAAATATATGATTTTCGAAAGATTTTAGTAATTTCTGGAATTTAATTAATTATTTAAATTAATTCGAAAATGGATTTATGACATCAGCAAGATGTCATCTTGACGTCGGCCGATCAGCGGGGTTGGTGGTCAACTGACGATGGGTCCCACTTGTGAGTGACACATTTTAATTAAACAATTTAATTAACCTAATTAGTATTAATTACGAGGTGGGCCCTACTGTCATTGAGTAATTAATTAATTGACTAACAGTTTAATTAGTTTAGTTATTTGATTAGTTTAATTTTTATTTTATTTTTAAACGTTCTGTGGGGTGGGGCGTGAATGGCAGTGGCCCATCTAGCCTAACGGGCGCTGGGTGCGTGGCTAATGGGCATGGCCCGAACGGGTGCATGCCCGAGGGGCACTGGGCACGCACACGACGCTCGACGGCGAGGCCAGGGGCGGAGCGGCGCGTGCGGTCACGGGCAGAGGCGAGGACTCTGGCGGACGGTGGGGCGAGCGACGCGGGAGGTCCTCGCGGGCGCGGAGAGGTAGCGAACGGGACCACCAGGGCACGGGCGGTGACCAGCGGCTCGGGTGGAGGCGAGGCAGACGGCAAGAAAGCGACGAGGCTGGGGCTCGCATGAAGTTTGCCGATCGCCGGCCAGCGTGTGCGAGGGGGACGCCGGTGGCAGCAGTGAGCTTGGCAGTCTTGAGCGCGTCTTGAGGAAGAGAGGAGGAGGGGGCCTCAGAGGGGGGTGTAGTGTGGTGACCGGTTTTCCGGGTAATAAATTCCAGAAAATGGCCGTCGTGCTCACCAGCCTAGGATTATCAAGAATGATGAGGCACCAACTTGATACAGAAATTCCAAGCAAAAAAAACAAAATATGTAGTACAAGACCATCTGGTCTGTGAGTACAAAAAATAGTTTCTAGTGGTCGATGGCGGAAGCGGGTTGTGGATCATCCGTGTCTATGGGACTCCATTTCTCACAGGAACAGCTGACCAGGTTAACTCCTATCTTCGCGAGGCTGCTATCACCATTGCTTAGGTTCCGGGGCTGCCATCGCAACGTTCCTCTCCACGGGAGAAATCTGGCCAAGACAATAGCCAGGGACAAGCCAGTGAGTACTTGGAATGTACTCGCAAACATTATGAACACAGGTACAATATAACAACCGATAATCATGCTTTGAAAATATTCTATGATCACAACGTCAGTCATAAAAATGAAATCCTTGATGCATGCATGTAGGTTATTACTAAGTAACAACAAATATGTAATGACGGAGTAGAAATAAATGCCTCAGTCAGGCATCTTAGCGACACCACATAAAGGGCTTAAAAATAGAAGCAATGCCACAGTCGGGCGTCTTAGCGACACCACATAAAGGGCTTATAAAAGAAAGTAAAAACAAACAATGCCACAGTCGGGCGTCTGAGCGACACCACATAAAGGGCTTATAAAAGAAAATAAAACAAACAATGCCACAGTCGGGCGTCTGAGCGACACCACATAAAGGGCTTATAAAAGAAAATAAAAACAGACAATGCCACAGTCGGGCGTCTGAGCGACACCACATAAAGGGCTTATAAAAGAAAGTAAAAAAAACGTTCCCAATGAATATCCCGGAGGTAGAACCATCCCAGGGATTTTCGATAATTCAAATAATATAACGGGTTAGTCCATAACAAAATAATAAACATTACAAGTCTCAAGTTGTGATCCCAGTTCTGGTTTAACAGTTTCTCCTCCGAAGACCGACACTAAGACCGACACCTGACCCATCCCAGACTGAAATCCTTAACCAAGGACACGGCTATTCGAATAGGTTTAATCTCTGCAGAGGGTGTACTCTTTACCCACGAGTAACGGATTCCTTTAGTCCATCGGGACTAATTCCGTCTACGGTCTTTTAATTGAAAACACACGACTTGCACACACCAGCTTAACTTACCCGTGTCCGGAATCACCCATGACACCTGTGCGGTGTGTGCTCGAAAGGATTAGCGACTTCTTGAACCGTACCCTACTTGTTGTAGAGGCAGTGGTAGTACGAAACAAGTATTGGGGGTTACTGGAACAAGACTCGATCTACAGTCGACTCAGGAGGTTTATAAATTCCCTGCATGACATATATAACAAATATATTTCAACCAACAAAGTCACCACTCACTATACCTTACCATGCCATACCGGATGTAACCGTCCCGACGGGACCGACGACAAGCTCACGCCTACCCAAGGCAGAGGCTTTCCCGGATTCCTTTCCGGCATGCATGCAAGGCACATGAGAATGGTTACCATCACAAGTATATTCATTTCCAACAACAAGGGGATCACTAATATGCATTCATGCAAATGATCATATCACATGAAATAACCAGCTCTTCGAAATGAGGTGGTGTTATAAACGTGTCGGCTAACACACCAAAAGTATTATGTCGGGGTTCAGAATGCTTGCCTTCAAGTTGTGGAGGGGTGAGGTGCTCTCCAGAACTTTTGAAAGTTTTCTCTTCTCTCTCCAAAATCCTATTAAAAATATTTTTGAATCAATAAATAGTTTCAAAACAGAACCAAAAAGTTTTCTGAATTTTTTTGAAATAAATCTTAAAATAAACTAGACAATATTTGAAAGAGGTAGGAAAAATAATCAACTCATTTGGAGTTGTATTTAAAAAGTTACAGCCTTTCAAAGTTTTGATCAAAATCTATTATTTAAATTAAAACAGAAAAAGAAAACGATTCGAATAAACACGTACACGTCAAAAGCGTATTCGGGAAGTACGCTTGCACTTATCCAGCATGGACGGCGCGGGGAGTCACTAACAGTGGGTCCACGTGGCCCACTAGTCAGGTTTGACTAGTCCACGCGCGCGTTGCCTCCTCCAGCCGAAACAGAGGCGGAGCTCCCGCGAGGCTCGCCGGCGAATGACGGCACCATTCGGAAAACGGAGGCCATCTGCGGGCTCATGGGATCAAGACGGTCACTCCGGTGGTCGCTTTGGCCTCAGGGGTGGATGGAGCTGCCGGCGGCGAGCTTCGCGGCGGACGGTGGCCGTCGGGCAAAGTGATATTGGGGCTGCGGTGGTTCCCGATCAAAATCGAGCAGGGGAAGGGTTCACGGGAGGAAGAGAGAGCTTCTGGTGGAGAGAGTGGAGAGGGGGAGGTCCTGGTTGAGGTGAACGGAGCTGGGGCATGGCGGCGGCCGAACCGGCCGGAGTTGGGGAAGACGGTCTTCCCTTGTCGAGTGCAGGCAGTGGGGGTGCCATGGGGGTGGCCTGAGGTCGACTGCGTGCGGGGACGGGCTCGGGGCTTCCTTAAAAAGGAGAGTCGAGGCGGTTCAGCGGCGGCCGCGGATAAGGTCGCCGGCGACCGTCTTTCTGTAGCTTGGGCGACATGGCGGCGACGAGCGCTAGGGGACACACTTGCGGATGAGCTCGCACTGCTCAAAGGGGCAGGTGGCGAGTCCTGGCGGCTTGGGCGGCACCGACCTGGCCGAGACGCTGAGGGGCGCTTGACGATGCCGCCAAGGGCTCTGACGGCGGTCGTAGGCTGCCAGGCGGCTTAAGCGCGTGCGGGGAGAAGGTTAGTGAGTGGCGTGGCTCGCAGGCGCGCAGAGATCGTGGGCGACGCGTCGGCTCGAGGCAACGCGTGCATAACGCGTGCTCTGCTCGCGCCCAGAGCACACACGGGACGTGCTCGACGAAATGCCGAGGCATGCTAGGGAACTCCAAACCACAAGAGAGTTAGCAGGGTGGGGTTATAGTCTAAGGCAAAACCATTGGACATGCTGGTCTGGTCAGGGGATCAAACTCATAATGTAAACAAAAACTCATGCCAAATCTGTCCACGCTCTCAAGGTGTTTGACAAAATGCCAAAGGCACTTAGGCATTTCTTGGAGTGGCCAAAACTTCCAGAGTAGGGTCTCTTTAGATGAAAGAGTGGGTGGTAAGGTCAGTTTGTCCAAAGCACAAACTTGCTAGTGCAAGTTTTGCAAAACTTCAATTCTGGACAGAAAACAATTGGCATTGTTGCAAGCACTTAGAATCATCCAATGGTTCCACTCTCCTGGACTCAAGGGTTTGGCAAGGAGGACTACCAGTAGGAAAAAGAATCATGGATCAAGGAGCAACTAAAAAGGTGGTTGTTGTACAAAACCTCAAGTTGGACCAGAATGGTAAAGAGGATGGTTCACTCAGTTTTTCCAAAGGACATCACTAGGTTATTGCATAAAGTTGAATACTATGCTCCTACTGATATCCCAAAATTTTGGTAGAAGTTTTAAAGAAATATTTGAATAGGTTGTAGTGTAAAATTGCTCTCTAGACCAGATTTGAAAATATGGTGTAGAGCTCAAAATATTCAATGGGCAGAAAATATTTTTGCACAAAAGTGGTTCAAATACTCCATATGGCATCTCCAAATTTTGGTGGGATTTTTGAATGAATTTATAAAAGGGCTGTAGTACAAATGGGACCATAAAACTATGGGAAACCATTTTTCAAGAAAATAAGGATCAGGAAGAATATTATATAATTAATTCTTCTGATAAAAGAAAAGATTTTCTTGAGAGGGTAAACAAGTCCAATATCATAAGTGAAAAGTTTTCATCTTAGGGAACAACTCCAAGATAACCAAGAAAAGAATGGTTTTGAAATCAAGAAAAACCAAGAAAAAGGAAAGTTAAATTTCCTGGCAAGATTTTAATTAACAAAACAAGGTTAAATATTTTGGGGTGTCACAACACTACCCCCTTAAGAAAAATCTCATCCTCGAGATTTACTAAGAGTTATCTCTATAGCAAAATTGCATCAAAACAAAAAGCAGCTACAGTGAGAGGGCAATGAGTGGTGCAAAATTACAGTGTGGGGACACTGGTGCTGCGTGGAAAAATCCATGGTTAGGAGCAAAAACGAGAGATTTCTACGCTGGATATAGATTTAGAATAAATTCTAAATCTCAAAATACGCTGGTCGCACCCGAGAGCACAGTGCTCTCTCTGGCTGACAGGTGGACCCGGGCCCACTGTCAGCCTCTTCTTCTTCCTCCGGCTCTTTCTTCTTCCTCTCTCGCGTGCTTTCCCGCGCTTTCTCCACCGGGCGACGCCTAGCGCGTGGGGCATCTAGGCCGTCTCTGCGGTAGTCTTGTGGCGTGCTAGCTGCCGGTGCAGCGTGCACTCACTTCAGCTGGGCAGTCTTGTTGTCGGCACTGCTCGAGGATTCGCCTCCGAACACCGGCGATCGGGCGACGAGCGGCGCTGGTGGACCTCGCCCACCGTACACCGAGCTCGAGCTATAAAACGGCCGAGGTGTTCTCCTCTTTTCCTCACACCTGGCCTCGCTTCTCCTCCTTCTTCCTTCTCCTCTGTTTCCGTTTGCCGAAGCTCGAGGCGAAGCTCTAATGGCGGCGGTGGTGCTGGAAGCACGTGATCTGTTGTGCGGAGGGCTGGCAGTCTTTGGGGCTCTCTGTGCTCCTGTGCACGATGATCCTCGATGATCGTCGCGATGCTGCTGCTCGGGTGTTGGCTCTCTGCGGTGGTGGTGATCACGAGGAGTAGGTGGGGTGTGTCGGGCGCTGACTGTTGTCGGGAGGTGCTCAGTTAGATGTAACACCGTTGCAAAAAATTTGCAAGCAGTGTGTGTGTTCGAGTAGTTGTGGTTGTGAGTCTGCTGCCGTGGTGCTGCGCGAAATAAAAATAATCCAAGTCGTGAGGAGATGTATGATGCAGCAATATAGGGAAAAGAAATCTCACTCCAGGGTTTTCTCGCGAGAGAAAACAGTAATACATTAGAGTCAAACTGCAACATAACTACTCACATTAGTAGAAACTAAATAATTTACTTGCCGCACAAACTCGGGGTACCACGCATAAGTTACAACACATAAATAAATGTCACAACAATAAAGACAGAGGCGACGTCTAAACTGAAGACGGTAACTGGACGGGGTCCCGAGAAAACATCTCTCGTACTGGGATACACTCTTCTTCTATCGGGGAAAGTGGATTGACCAAACGATGAATGTGCTTCTCCTGGTCTGGCCTCAGTGCTCTGCCGATGGCGATCTGAGGATTTAAATCCGTGAGACTCTGGAGATAACCCATCACGCGCTGGGTTAAACGCTCTTGAGCGATGACGTACTGGACGAGGTTGGCCAGGACTGGGTCTCTCTCAATTCGTCCACCGGGAAAAGATGTTACTCCTCCGGGTGCTGCACGGCTCGGAAAGTAATAATACCCTCGTTCGCTGGCATAGGGTACCGCGAATCAAAGGCGAGCAAGCGCTTCGTATGCCGCAGCTTCTACGGCCATAAGCGGGGTCGGCATAGATTTCCCTACGAAGGAGACCTCCGTTGGGTCTTGGTTTGGGTTTACAGGAGGGATGTGCACTGCTGCCCAGTATCTCGAGGTGGAAGGGGTGATCCTTGATTTGAACAGCTCGTACTGGGGTGGCTGGGTAGCGCCCATGGTACTGCAGGTAAAATCCCACAATATCTTGACAAAACTATCTGGGGTTGCATCTGGAGTTCTCAGGTAGATACTAGGGTTCGGCATGGCAAGAAATGGTTGTGAGGAGGGTGCACAAGGCGAGGGATGCTTGGCAAGGTCACGCGGTGGCCTTTATATAGCACTGGAGCTGGGTCATTTTACCGTGGTGAAAGGTAATTAATTTTCCAGCTCGGCTCCGAGGGTCGGGGTGAAAGCCATAGATACATATCTCACCAAAGTGACATATCACTGTGGGGTTTGTCGGGGTGGTTTTGGTAGCTGTGCCTGGGATAGAAAAATCACACTGCATGCTAATATATCCATGCAAGGCTACCATTTAAAAGCAGAGGCACTGACGACCAGTGGCGTCTATTACAAGGTCACACGATTACAAGGCGAGGATACACTGGGACTCGACACCACTTGGATGACTTAGTATACCTCGTTTACATCCAAACGGGCGTGCCTTGTGGATGTCGAGGCTTCTCCACGGGTCTCACCATTGGAATTAGCTGGAGAGGGTTGAGGGGCTGCAGGCTCGGGGTAGTGATGATGACCATCGCGGGGTTGTTGACCACAACCCCGTTGGAGTGTGCTCCCAAAAGGCGACGAAGCACTTCTGGGGTCATCAGAGTACCTTGGTTGATGGATGGGGCTGACCTCAGGGTCTCGATCGGGTGTCCGAACAGCACGACTGTGTTGTCGGTGTCGGGCTCGTTTCCTTCTCTCGCCGGGGCTCGACGAACCAGCTCTCCACGAGCTGCGATCAAATCAATGGTGATTTGATCGAACAGTTCCTCCAGTGCACTTACATAGCGCACTAGGTGCAGCAATGCAGGATCCGTCTCGTGATCTTCGTTGGCAACTTGGGATGGTCTACCATACCCTTCACGCCTGGGGTAGTAGTGGAATGATCGACAGTTAACTCTGGGCGACAGGTGCCTGAGATGAACTATAGCCTCTCGAGTAGCTAGTTGGATGGCTTGTGGCTCAAAGGAAGTTGTTCTTCCGGTGAACCTGTAAGGCGCTCAGGCGCTAGACCCCTACCGTAGATGTGTCTGATGGCCAGGTGTGGCTCTCACCGCTCATGGGTCCTTGGTACACCACATATTCGGGTGGCTCTTCTAATGCATAGGCACGACGGGTGAGGTTTGCGAGTATGGTCACAAAGCCTCCAAGGTTGGTTGTTGTGGTCTCGTTGTGCACGACGGGACCAGGCATTGTGGCTTGGTTTGGGGTAGAGGCTGTGCTGGGTTGGGTTGAGGCGAGCGTGCCCTTTTTATAGAAAAAGGGGACGAAGTCTTCCTTCGCACGCTTGCGAATAAGACACCTTGGGTGCTGGTCACTGGTGCGCGATAGACGGGCTAGGTTGATAGGTTGGGCACCGACTGCCAAAAGATGTCGGGGTCACTGTGTGGCTATCTTGCACGAGAAGCTTGGCTGGGGTTCGGTTATGGTCTGGTGGGTTGGTTTGCCTAGGCTTACTGACCTGACTAGGATAGGATTAGCCAATGGTCAGCCTGGCTCTGATACCAAGTCTGTGGCGACCTGTTTTCCGGGTAATAAATTCCAGAAAATGGCCGTCGTGCTCACCAGCCCCAGGATTACTGTTAGCTGATGAGGCACCAACTTGATACAGAAATTCCAAGCAAAAAAAAAAATATGTAGTACAAGACCATCTGGTCTGTGAGTACAACAAATGGTTTCTAGTGGTCGATGGCGGAAGCGGGTTGTGGATCATCCGTGTCTATGGGACTCCATTTCTCACAGGAACAGCTGACCAGGTTAACTCCTATCTTCTCGAGGCTGCTATCACCATTGCTTAGGTTCCGGGGCTGCCATCGCAACGTTCCTCTCCACGCGAGAAATCTGGCCAAGACAATAGCTAGGGACAAGCCAGTGAGTACTTGGAATGTACTCGCAAACATTATGAACACAGGTATAATATAACAACCGATAATCATGCTTTGAAAATATTCTATGATCACAACGTCAGTTATAAAAATGAAATCCTTGATGCATGCATGTAGGTTATTAATAAGTAACAACAAATATGTAATGATGGAGTAGAAATAAATGCCTTAGTCGGGCGTCTTAGCGCCACCACATAAAGGGCTTAAAAATAAAAGCAATGCCACAGTCGGGCGTCTTAGCGACACCACATAAAGGGCTTATAAAAGAAAGTAAAAACAAACAATGCCACAGTCGGGCGTCTGAGCGACACCACATAAAGGGCTTATAAAAGAAAATAAAAACAAACAATGCCACAGTCGGGCGTCTGAGCGACACCACATAAAGGGCTTATAAAACAAAATAAAAACAGACAATGCCACAGTCGGGCGTCTGAGCGACACCACATAAAGAGCTTATAAAAAACAGACAATGCCACAGTCAGGCGTCTGAGCGACACCACATAAAGGGCTTATAAAAGAAAGTAAAAACGTTCCCAATGAATATCCCGGAGGTAGAACTATCCCAGGGATTTCCGATAATTCAAATAATATAACGGGTTAGTCCATAACAAAATAATAAACATTACAAGTCTCAATTTGTGATCCCAGTTCTGGTTTAACAGTTTCTCCTCCGAAGACCGACACTAAGACCGACACCTGACCCATCCCACACTGAAATCCTTAACCAAGGACACGGCTATTCGAATAGGTTTAATCTCTGCAGAGGCTGTACTCTTTACCCACGAGTAACGGATTCCTTTAGTCCATCGGGACTAATTCCGTCTACGATCTTTTAATTGAAAACACACCTGACTTGCACACACCAGCTTAACTTACCCGTGTCTGGAATCACCCATGTCACCTGTACGGTGTGTGCTCGAAAGGGATTAGCGACTTACTGAACCGTACCCTACTTGTTGTAGAGACGAGTGGTTGTACGAAACTAGTATGGAGGTTACTGGAACAAGACTCGATCTACGGTCGACTCAGGAGGTTTATAAATTCCCTGCATGACATATATAACAAATATATTTCAACCAATGAAGTCACCACTCACTATACCTTACAATGCCATACCGGACGTAACCGTCCCGACGGGACCGGCGACAAGCTCACGCCTACCCAAGGCAGAGGCTTTCCTGGATTCCTTTCCGGCATGCATGCAAGGCACATGAGAATGGTTACCATCACAAGTATATTCATTTCCAACAACAAGGAGATCACTAATATGCATTCATGCAAATGATCATATCACATGAAATAACGAGCTCTCGAAATGAGGTGGTGTTATAAACGTGTCGGCTAACACACCAAAAGTATTATGCCGGGGTTCAGAATGCTTGCCTTCAAGTTGTGGAGGTGTGAGGTGCGCTCCAAAACTTTTGAAAATTTTCTCTTCTCTCTCCAAAATCATATTAAAAATATTTTTGAATCAATAAATAGTTTCAAAATAGAACCAAAAAGTTGTCTGAATTTTTTTGAAATAAATCTTAAAATAAACTAGACAATATTTGAAAGAGGTAGGAAAAAGAATCAACTCATTTAGAGTTGTATTTAAAAAGTTACAGCCTTTCAAAGTTTTGATCAAAATCTATTATTTAAATTAAAAAAGAAAAAGAAAACGATTCGAATAAACACGTACACGTCGAAAGCGTATTTGGGAAGTACGCTTCCACTTATCCAGCGTGGACGGCGCGGGGATTCACTGACAGTGGGTCCAGGTGGCCCACTAGTCAGGTTTGACTAGTCCACGCGCGTGTTGCCTCCTCCGGCAGAAACAAAGGCGGAGCTCCGGCGAGGCTAGCCGGTGAATGACGGCAGTGTTCGGAAAACGGAGGCCATCTGCGGGCTCAGGGGATCAAGACGGTCACTCCGGTGGTCGCTTTGGTCTCAGGGGTGGACGGAGCTGCCAGCGGCGAGCTTCGCGGCGGACGGTGGCCGTCGGGCAAAGTGATATTGGGCTGCGGTGGTTCCCAATCAAAATCGAGCAGGGGGAAGGGTTCACGGGAGGAAGAGAGAGCTTATGGTGGAGAGAGTGGAGAGGGGGAGGTCCTGGTTGAGGTGAACGGAGCTGGGGCGTGGCGGCGGCCGAATCGGCCGGAGTTGGGGAAGACGTTCTTCCCTTCTCGAGTGCGGGCAGTGGGGGTGCCATGGGGGTGGCCTGAGGTCGACTGCGTGCGGGGACGGGCTCGGGGCTTCCTTAAATAGGCGAGTCGATGCGGCTCAGCGGCGATCATGGATAAGGTCGCCGTGGCCGTCTTCCGTAACTTGGCGACATGGCGGCGACAGCGCTAGGGGACACACTGCGGATGAGCTCGCCTTGCTCAAAGGGGCAGGTGGCGAGTCCTGGCGGCTTAGCGGCACCGACCTGGCCGAGGCAGCGCTTGAACGCCGGGCGTGCCGCATAAAGACTCTGACGGCTGTCTTGTAGGCTGCCAGGCGGACTTAGCGCGTTCTTGGGGAGAAAAGGTTAGTGAGTGGCATGGCTCCGCAGGGCGTGCAGAGATCAGGGGCGCGACGCGTCAGCTCGGGCGCGGCACATGCAAAACGCGTGCTCTGCTCGCGCCCAGAGCACGCACGGGACGTGCTCGACGAAATGCTAAGGCATGCTAGGGAACTCCAAACCACAAGAGAGTTAGCAGGGTGGGGTTATAGTCCAAGGCAAAACCATTGGACATGCTGGTCTGGTCAGGGGATCAAACTCATAATGTAAACAAAACCTCATGCCAAATTTGTCCACGCTCTCAAGGTGTTTGACAAAATGCCAAAGGCACTTAGGCATTTCTTGGAGTGGCCAAAACTTCCAGAGTAGGGTCTCTTTACATGAAAGAGAGGGTGGTAAGCTCAGTTTGTCCAAAGCACAAACTTGCTAATGCAAGTTTTGCAAAACTTCAATTCTGGACAGAAAACAATTGGCATTGTTGCAAGCACTTAGAATCATCCAATGGGTCCACTCTCCTGGACTCAAGGGTTGGGCAAGGAGGACTACCAGTAGGAAAAAGAATCATGGATCAAGGAGCAACTAAAAAGGTGGTTGTTGTACAAAACCTCAAGTTGGACCAGAATGGTAAAGAGGATGGTTCACTCAGTTTTTCCAAAGGAAATCACAAGGTTATTGCATAAAGTTGAATACTATGCTCCTACTGATATCCCAAAATTTTGGTAGAAGTTTTAAAGAAATATTTGAATAGGTTGTAGTGTAAAAATGCTCTCTGGACCAGATTTGAAAATATGGTGTAGAGCTCAAAATATTTTTGCACAAAAGTGGTTCAAATACTCCATATGGCATCTCCAAATTTTGGTGGGATTTTTGAATGATTTTATAAAAGGGTTGTAGTACAAATGAGACCATAAAACTATGGGAAGCCATTTTTCAAGAAAATAAGGATCAGGAAGAGTATTATATAATTAATTCTTCTGATAAAAGAAAAGATTTTCTTGAGAGGGTAAACAAGTCCAATATCATAAGTGAAAAGTTTTCATCTTAGGGAACAACTCCAAGATAACCAAGAAAAGAATGGTTTTGAAATCAAGAAAAACCAAGAAAAAGGAAAGTTAAATTTCCTGGCAAGATTTTAATTAACAAAACAAGGTTAAAATTTTTGGGGTGTCACATGTAGGGACCGTGGCAGCGGGGATCGAGGGGGGGCGGGGACGTCGTCGGCGTCGAGGAGGCAGGCGGTGGGAGGGCGCCCGGCGAGGTCCAGGCGTGGTCTCCAAAGCGGCGACGGGAGCGTGGCCGGGCGCCGAGCGAGGGAGAAGGGGATCGGGCTCCTCCCGATCCAGATCTAGAGCGAGGGGGTGGGGGAGAGCAAGGGGGGAGTGGGGTAGGTTAGGGTTTCGGTGGGTGAGGGGATAAGAGCTGGCCGGTTGGGCTGGTTCGACCGAGCCGGCGGAAGTGGCCAGCTGGGCCGGTTGGCCTAGAGTTGGGCCAGGGGCACTTTTCCCCTTTTTCTTTTCTGCTTTCTGTTTTGTATTTTCTTTTATCTTCTATTCTTTCTTTTTTATTTCATTTTAAATCATTTAGGCATTTTAGAAAAATGTGTTTGCTTTATTATAATTACCCTTGTAATATTCGGCTCCCAATTTAACATTTTTGTTTCAACTTTTGAAAATTTTTATTGTTGACACTAATTTAAATTTAAATTTTGAAACGGTTTCGAATCAACCCGAGATTAGCAACAGTAACCGTGGTGACGTGGCATCATTAACATAGGTTTACTGTAGCTTAAATATCCGGGCGTCACACCTGGTATCGTATCACCATCACAACTCCTATCTTTACAGTTTTTCTTAGTTCGATCCTATTAGTAGTATCTTAATTTAGTAGAATAAAGTCGTGGCATGATCTAGTTTTGAGTTTTGCTTTATGATCTTTCGTTGTAATCGAGTCCATGAGCTATATAATAAAGATTAGTGTTGAGTCAAGGGCTTGAGTATTTTGCCATAATTTTGGATAAGTAGAAGAAAAGAATAAAAATAATCAAGAGTTCATATTGATCTTAGTGAAAGTGATGACTCCACATAGAAAGAGTATGATGATTAAAAATTGTTGGGAGTTGGCAAATATAGCTTTGGTCATTGTTGCAATTAATAGGAAGTAATAAGGAGAGAGAGGTTTCACAAATAGATATATTATCATTGACATTATTTATGATTGGGAGCACTCATTAAAATATGACATGCTAAAGAGTTGATGTTGGACAAGGAAGACAACATAATGAGTTATGTTTTCTTGTATCTGAGATAAAGTATGTTGTCATGGATCCTCTAACATGTTGAGCTTGCCTTTCCCCCTCATGCTAGCCAAATTCTCAGCACCAAGTAGAGATACTACTTGTGCTTCCAAATACCCTTAAACCAGTTTAGCCATGAGAGTCCACCATATCTACCTATAGATTGAGTAAGATCCTTCAAGTAAGTTGTCATCGGTGCAACCAATAAAAATTTCTCTCTAAATATGCATGACTTATTAGTGTAGAGAAATAAGCTTTGTACGAACTTGTTGTGGATGCAATAAAAGCGACGGACTGCATAATAAAGGTTCACATACAAGGGGCAATATAAAGTGACGTTCTTTTGCATTAAGATTTTGTGCATCCAACCATAAAAGCGCATGGCAACCTCTGCTTCCCTCTGCGAAGGGCCTATCTTTTATTATTATCCTCTACCTATTGCAAGAGTCACGGGATCTTCACCCTTCCTTTTCATTTTATCCTTTGGCAAGCTCAAAGCATGTTGGAAAGAGTATGATATACATATCTAATTGGATGTGGGGAGCATGAATTGTTATTGTTGACATTACCCTTCAGGTAAAAGGGTGGGGCAAAACTATAAGCCCCTATCTTTCTCTGTGTCCGATTAAAACTCCATAACCACAAGTATCGCGTGAGTGCTAGCAATTATGAAGGACTAAATGATAGTTGAGTATGTGGACTTGCTTTTAAGCTCTGACATAGACTCTTTCCGATGTTATGACAAATTGCAATTGCTTCAATGACTGAGATTATAATTTTTAGTGCCCAATAATGTTTCTGATTCATGCTTTGGCTTTGTGAATGGGTCATTACTTGAACATGATTAATCGTATGACAAAATCTATTTATGTTGCTGTTATGAAATAATCATGATGCCTTCATGTCCGTATTTTGTTTTTATCGACGCCTCTACCTCTAAACATGAGGACATATTTATTGTTATCGGCTTTTCGCTTGAGGACAAGCGAGGTCTAAGCTTGGGGGAGTTGATACGTCCATTTTGCATCATGCTTTTATGTCAATATTTTTCGCATTATGTGATGTTATTTCATGTTATGTCACAATACTTATGGCTATTCTCTCTTATTTTACAAGGTTTACATGAAGAGGGAGAATGCCGGCAGCTGGAATTCTGGGCTGGATAAGGAATAAATATTGAAGGACTATTCTGCGCAACTCCAAAAGTCCTGAAACTCCACGGAATACCTTAGAATAACTAAATAAAAATCGTCGCCAAAGATGAAGGCCAGGGGGCCCACACCCTGCTCACAAGGGTGGGGGGCGCCCTCCCCCCTCTAGGCACGCCCCCTACCTCGTGGGCCCCCTGGTGGCTCTCCGACATCCATCTTCTCCCATATGAAGTCTTTCGATGAGAAAAAAATAGCAGAGAACCTTTCGGGACGAGACTCCGCCGCCACGAGGTGGAACCTTGGCGGAACTAATCTAGGGCTCCGGCAGAGCTTTTCTGCCGGGGACACTTCCCTCTGGGAGGGGGAAATCATCACCATCATCATCACCAACGCTCCTCTCATCAGGAGAGGGCAATCTCCATCAACATCTTCATCAGCACCATCTCATCTCCAAACCCTAGTTCATCTCTTGTATCCAATTCTTGTCTCTAAGTCCGGGATTGGTGCTAGTAGGTTGCTAGTAGTGTTGATTACTCTTTGTAGTTGATGCTAGTTGGTTTATTTGGTGGAAGATCATATGTTCAGATCCTATATGCACATTATTACCCCTCTGATTATGAACATGAATATGCTTTGTGAGTAGTTACGTTTGTTCCTGAGGACAAGGGAGAAGTCTTGCTATTAGTATTCATGTGAATTTGGTATTCGTTCGATATTTTAATAAGATGTATGTTGTCTAACCTCTAGTGGTGTTATGTGAACGTCAACTACATAACACCTCACCATTATTTGGGCCTAGAGGAAGGCATTGGGAAGTAATAAGTAGATGATGGGTTGCTAGAGTGACAGAAGCTTAAACCCTAGTTTATGCATTGCTTCGTAAGGGGCTGATTTGGATCCATATGTTTCATGCTATGGTTAGGTTTACCTTAATACTTTTGTTGTAGTTGCGGATGCTTGCAATAGAGGTTAAACATAAGTGGGCTCTTTGTTCAAGTAAGAACAACACCCAAGCACCGGTCCACCCACATATCAAATTATCAAAGTACCGAACGCGAATCAGATGAGCGTGATGAAAACTAGCTTGACGATATTCCCATGTGTCCTCAGGAGAGCTTTTCCTATTATAAGAGTTTGTCCAGGCTTTCCCTTTGCTACAAAAAGGACTGGGCCACCTTGCTGCACCTTATTTACTTTTGTTACTTGTTGCTCATTACAATTTATCTTATCACAAAACTATCTGTTACCACTTATTTCAGTGCTTGCAGAGAATACCTTGCTGAAAACCGCTTACCATTTCCTTCTGCTCCTCGTTGGGTTCGACCCTCTTACTTATCGAAAGGACTACGATAGATCCCCTATACTTGTGGGTCATCAAAGATAAAGGGAAAAATCAATGTGCTCTGTAGGATGATTGTCTCTTTATTTGCAGTGTATGTAGCACTCGTGATGTATTCACTGGCTACGACATGAGCACTTTGCTGAAACTAGTAATGAATGAAACCTGTGTAGCAGGCTGGGCGTAGTGTTGTGAACATCTAATGATCTCTATTAACGGAAATTAGGGGGTATCCCCTTTTGCTCATATAAATAAATAAATAATGGGGGCCCTGTCAGGTCAGCTTTGTTCTCATTCGAAGACGTCGAGCAAATTGCAGTCCAACAGCAAACAATGTCATCAAATTCAAGTTTCACAGCCAAATATGAGTACAACTAAACAACAATGTCATCATGTTTTAGTTGTCATAAAATCACCAAACACAAATCAGCATACATAACAAGTGATGCTCTCACAGCAAAATACTAAACAACATGTTCATCAGGTTTCAGTTGTCATAGCAAACACAATTTCACATAGTAGATAAAAAACTCTTCTGACAAGCAAATACGACAAAAGCAATGCAATCATCATCCGCAGCAGCAGCGTCAACATCTTCGCCATGTGTATCAGTCTGAATCGTAATTCCCCACGGTGTCATCTTCGTCCTCGAACGTTGGCTTCTTCTTGATCAACTCTTGTATGTCCACAGCACGACAGGCAATCTTTTCGCCGGCGTCATTGACGTGATGGTTCTCAAAGATATTAGGAACATCTGTGTTATCTTGTACATTAGGAGCAGTGTAAGCATCATCTTGTTGTGCAACTTCATTAAACGAATTCCTCTGCTCAAACCTTTGCAATACTCTCCAGTCATCACTACGTGCAAATGTGTCTTCCAAGAAAAATATCTGTGTTGCTTGATTTGCCAAAATAAAAGGCTCGTTGGTCTGGTATGCCGCCTTGACATTGTCGGATTTCGGGTTCCGGCAGACCCTTGAGGTTCGAACACTGGGGTGCGCGCGGAATCTCGCCCTCTACCTACCTGCACCCCGCCGCCTCGCTAGGATCTAAACTACGAAAGGAACAACACAATAGACACAGGGTTTATACTAGTTCGGGCCACCATTGTGGTGTAATACCCCACTCTAGTTTGTGGTGTGGTGGATTGCCTCTTGGGCTGATGGTGATGAACAATACAAAGGAGAACAGCCTCGCGAGGGTCTGTTCTTGGCTGGTGCCATGAACTGCTAGGGGGAGTTCAGTCGCCTTTCTCTATCTCTCTCGCTTGTTCTCTTGCTATCTTTCTGCCCTTCCCAGATCTCTCTAGATTCAACCTCCCTCTACCCTGTGGGTGGCTGGCCCTATTTATAGGCAGAGGCCCTGGGCCTCTTCCAAAATATTGAGCGGGAAGGGCGCCAACAATTGGCCATTTTGAAGGGGAACATATGGTACGCTTATCCTGACTAAAGTTGGTCCTCGCCAGTCAAAGGCTCTGGTGGTGACGCCGGCTTGGGCTCCACAATGACTTCCTTCCTGCCGTTGGACTGGTCTTGGTCTTGTTGCACCGAAATGGACGCCTTTGCTTGATGCCCTCGCCTGTGCTTGCCCCCTTTGCACCAAAGAGGAAAGGAGGACACTGCGCGGGCTGGCGCCCGCCTGGCGCCCTTGGTCGTCATGGCTTGCATCATGGGCACCTCGTGAGGTACCCCGCCTTGATCTCTCCGCCTCCTCGCGAGCCAGCCTGATGAGGCCACGCCTGAGGAAGCTCCCTGTCGTCCGCCCCGCGAGGCTTGGACCCTCGCAAGGGTCTTGAGCTCGTGTTGATGAAGATGGGCCGTGATGGGCCCCCTTTGAGCCACGCCGCAGGCCGCAGGCAGGCAAGTCTGGGGACCCCCGTTCCCAGAACGCCGACAGTAGCCCCCGGGCCCAAGGCGCGCCCGGACTTGGCCGAGCAGAGAGGCGAAGGGGCAAGTGCGAAGCGCTGCGGGCCCTAACAGCCTGCGGCCTTGGGCGCCGTGTGGCGGTTGATTGGACGTGGGCGTCTCTATTTCCCCATGACGCCTCGGCAACTGCACGAAGTGACAAGTCCCTGCATGCAGAGAGGGTCATGATTGCCTGCGATCGTGGAGGTTGGCGGTTGGCCTCCTCTGGCTTTAAATACGGAACAATGAGCGCTCCTCTGGTCTGATTCTGCTTGCTTCTTCTTCTTCCTGGCTCTTGCTCCGTCTCGCTACAATGGCTCCGATCCACCGGTTCTCTGCGGCAGAGAAGGAAAAGGCTCCTCGAGAGGGTCCTGACCCGCTCCCACCGAAGAAACGGCTAACCCTTTGCCATTGGGACGGGGGTGCCCACCAGGTGGTGCCGAGGCCCTGGTGCGAGCGGCCACCCCCGGGGTTCCCGCTTCCCTTGTACGCCCAGGTCGAAGGCTCTGAAGGGGTTGATGCCGAACGCCACGGGCGACGCCGCCGTCGGCGCCGGCGGGTCACGAAGGTGCGCGTCGTTCCTCCTGGAGTCCACGCCGAGGGTTCCTCACGGGAGTTCGTACTCCATGCCGCCATGCCTCCTCGGTCTTGGATTCGCCTTCCTCCCTTCTTCGCCTCCGCGATTCCGCGGGGAGGGCCCCTGGAGCTCTGGCTGCAGCACGCCGGCTGCGGCACCCTCGCAACCGGGGCAGAGGTTGAGGTCATTGCCCTGGGCGAGGTCTTCATGACTCGAGGCAGGGGTGAGATCGCCCGGGTCTGCAGGACAAGGGGCGATCTCGCGATCCACCTGGAGTACGAGGGCGCTTCGGTCATGCTCTTCAAGGTCTTCGATGCGGAAGGGCGCCGGCTGGAGTGCTGCCCCGGGAGAGGTGTTCGAGGCCCTGCAGTGGCGAGGGTCAGGCCCGCTGGCCGCTCTCTCGGCAGCTCCTCAGGCGGTGGAGGCGTCGGAGGATCCAGCGACTCCGCCGATCTCTTCGCGATTCCGGAGACGAGCGACGACAGCTACGAGCCCTCGAGCCTGCGCCGCTCTCGGAGCAGGGCGGGCTCGGCAGGCCGTCGCTGCCCCTGATCTGGATGGGGTGGGCGCCGGTGCCCGACGGCCCGCTGTTGATGATGGTATCTTTTGCAGGAGCGCGTGTAGTTAGCGTTCTTTAGGATCTACTCCCTGCGAGGAATCAAAAGCGCGCCCGTGAAACTTGTAAGGTGCCTGTGGCCCTGTTTGTTAATATGATCCTTGTTGTGAATCATCGTGAGTTGCTCATCCCGCCTTAGCTCAGTTCTACCTTCGAACCTCGCGAGGGCTTGATGCTCACCGACTGTGTCCCGATCCCAAAGGCAAGCTTCAGCCGTCGCTGGTATTCCAGGTCGCGATGCCGTGGTCAAGGCCTGGAGGTGAGCAGCCCGGGGTCCGGTAAGAGCCCCTGAGTCGCGATGCTTAGGAGGTCCCCCTTAGCGCCCAAGCAGCCATCGTTCGGAGAGAAAGGAGAGCGATGTTGCTAACTCGGGATTGCGTTTGGTGAGGGGACGGTGTCGTGTTAGTTAATGCTTCCGGAGGGTGACTTATCTCGAGAATCAGGAGTCGCTTCTTGGTGCGTTGCCGGGTCCTTGCATCGGCTGGCGAGGGGTCGCTTGGCGAGGTCCTCACGTGTCCCTCCCCTCTCGCCTTTGCTCCCCTTTCTGCTCTACGTCCTCGGGTCCCGGCCCTCGAGCGATTCTCAGCCGTCGCTGGTATGCCAGGTCGCGATGCCTTGGGCAAGGCCGGAGGGTGAGGGCTGGAGAGCCAGTAGGAGCCCTGAGTCGCGATGCTCAGGCACCCCCCCCCCCTTTAACGTGCAAGCAGTTCGCGCGGGTGAGAGTGAAGGAAACACTGTGGGGGCCTCGCCTGCCGCTGCTCCTTGAAGAGATCTTGTGAGCTCATCACAAAAAGAACGAAAGTTCACCGTTACCACCGTCAGTCAGCCGTTGGTTGCCCCGGGAGGGTGATGAGGCACTGAAGGCTTGACGAGGTAGCGCTATGGGGGGCTGCCGCGGCCAGAGCTCAGCCATTCAGGTTTGTCGGCGTTGCGGGGACGGACCCACACGCAAGCGCCGTGCCGTTAGGGAGCAGATCCATCAGTTGGTGTCAGTCGAGCGGGCAACTAGGCCAAGCATGTTAATCACGAAGGAGCAAGTCCATTTAGATAAGCGCAAAGGAGACGAACATCGCTCGGTCGGACCCGAGCGACTTGGGGATAATGCAGCCCGAGGGGCGCCCCCAACAAGGTAAGCTAAGAACAGGAAGTAAAAGGGATACACGCCGCAGGGACGGACCCACGCGGCCTGGGATTAATGCAGCCCTGGGGGGCGCTCCCAGCTGGAAATGAAACTTGAACGATGTCACCTGGTAGCGTTGAAGACGAAAGGTTGTTGGTGGGACAGACTCGCTGGGCTGCGGGAGCCGACCCTCACGAGCCCCCAGGCCCATGGGCCTCGGGAGGCTCCGGAGGCGCTGGTGGCTCCTCGTGGACCATCTCCATCTCCGCCAGGGCCGCGCAGCGCCTGGCCTCTTGAGCTTCCAGGATGCCCCTCATGAGGCGCTGGTACGTGGCAGCCGCGTTCGGCAAGCCGTAAGGCATGCGAACGTAGCTGTGGGGTGGACCTTCGCAGCGCCCCATGCGAGAGGGCCAGAGGCGCTCCTGAGAGGCGGCTCGGTTGAGCCCTGGTATGTCGATGCAGACGCGCAGCCCACCACCTCGCCTGGATGGGGAGCCACGACAGGTAAGCGGCAGCTGCCACTCATGACTCTTGACTCTTGCAGTTCCTGAACGATCTTGCTGACGAACTCCTGAGGGTTTGGCCCTCCTTGCCTTGCTCCTTCTTGAGGGAAATGTTCTTCGAAACACGCCTCCAAGTGGTGCCCAAGCGCCTCCCTCGTGACCCTAGCAAGGTCGGTGGCCCTCCAGGGGGGAGCCCCCGAGCCCTGCCTGAGGAGGGCGCCGGGTGCACTTTCCTATGCGATAGAAGGAGGTTCCCCCTGAGCAGGCGCGGACCCTGAGGGGCCTGCCTCCTGAGGGGCCGGGCCGGACGATGTCTTCGTCTTTTGGGAGCAGTCTCGAGAGGCCTCCTGCTTCCGCGATCCGGGTCCTCCAGTGACGCGGCCTGAAAGGCACGCTCCAGGGAGCACACCGCGTCTTTCTCTTTGCAGGGTACCGTGATGACTCCACCACTTCCTGGCATCTTGAGGACGTTGTAGCCGTGGTGGGTTACGGCCATGAACTTCGCCAGCGCTGGGTACCCAAGGATGGCGTTGTATGGCAGGCGAATGTGGGCGACGTCGAAGTCGATGAGCTCAGTGCGGTAGTTGTCGCGTGCGCCGAAGGTGACAGGGAGGCGAACCTGCCCGATCGGGACTGTGGAGCCGTCGGTGACCCCAGAGAAAGGCTTGGTCAGCTGGAGCTGATTGTAAGGCACTTGGAGATTGTTGAACGTTTACACGGACAGGACGTTGAGCCCTGCCCCGCCATCGATGAGGGTCTTGGTGACTAGCACGTTGCTGATGATTGGGGAACAGAGCATCGGGAGGACTCCGGCTGTGGCCGCACACTTGAGCTGATCCGCTGAGCTGAACGTGATGGTGCACGCCGACTGTAACGCCCTCGATGCGGCTATATCTCCCACGTGTCGAAGCACGACTTAGAGGCATAACCGCATTGAAAGTAATGTCGCAAGTGAGGTAATCTTCACACAACCCATGTAATACATAAGGGAAAGAGATACATAGTTGGCTTACAGTCGCCACTTCATACAATACATAAATAAACATCCATCATCCAGAATACACTCAAGGTCCGACTACGGAACCAAAATAAAAGAAGATACCCCAAATGCTACACAGATCCCCGATCGTCCCAACTGGGCTCCACTCATCGATCATCGAGGAAAAGACACATAGTAACAACCACGTTCCTCGTCGAACTCCCACTTGAGCTCGGTTGCGTCACACCTTGACCGCATCGTCGGCACCTGCAACTGTTTTGGTAGAATCTGTGAGTCACGGGGACTCAACAATCTCACACCCGCGAGATCAAGACTATTTAAGCTTATAGGAAGGACAGAGTTGTGAGGTGGAGCTGCAGCAAGCGACTAGCAATGTGGTGGCTACATTCGCAAAAGAGAGCGAGAAGAGAAGCTAGGCACGGTCGTGAAGCTACTAGCGATCAAGAAGTGATCCTGAACTACTCACGTCAAGCATAACTCCAACACCGTGTTCACTTCCCGGACTCCGCCGAGAAGAGACCATCACGGTTACACATGCGGTTGATGTGTATTTTAATTAAAGTCAACTTCGGGTTTTCTACAACCGGACATTAACAAAATCCCATCTGACTCATAACCGCGGGCATGGCTTTCGAAAGATAATACCCTGCAGGGGTGTCCCAACTTAGCCCATTATAAGCTCTCACGGTCAACGAAGGATATTCCTTATACCGTGAAGACCCGATCGATCTCGGAATCCCGGACTACAAGACATTTCGACAAAGAGTAAAACAAGACCAGCAAAGCCGCCTGATTGTGCCAACAAATCCCGATAGGAGCTGCACATATCTCGTTCTCGGGGCACACCGGATGAGCAGTCCGTACAACTAAAACCAGACCTCAAGTTTCCTTGAGGGCGCTGCAAAGCACTCTAGTTTGGGCCAACACTCGTGAGGAGCATTGGCCGGGGGTTAAATAAAGATGACCCTCGGGCTCGCGAAACCCGGGGAAAAAGGCTTAGGTGGCAAATGGTAAAACCAAAGTTGGGCCTTCTTTGGAGGAGTCTTATTCAAAGCGAACTGTCAAGGGGGTCCGTAAATCACCCAACCGTGCAAGGAACGCGACATCAAGGAACATAACACCGGTATGACGGAAACTAGGGTGGCAAGAGTGGAACAAAACACTGTGCATAAGGCCGAGCCTTCCACCCTTTACCAAGTATATAGATGCATTAATTATAGCAGATATATTGTGATATCCCCAACAAGTAAACATGTTCCAACAAGGAACAACATATCCATGTTCCAATAAGGAACAAACTTCATCTTCACCGCAACTAGCAACGCTTATAAGAGGGCTGAGCAAAGCGGTAACATAGCCAATCAACGGTTTGCTAGGAAAGGATGGTTAGAGGTTTGACATGGCAATATGGGAGGCATGATAAGCAAGTGATAGGCATCGTAGCATAGGCATAGCAAAAGAGCGAGCATCTAGCAAGCACAGATAGAAGTGATTTCGAGGGTATGGTCATCTTGCCTGAAATCCCGCAAGGAAAAAGAACGAATCCATGAAGAAGACAAACGGACGTAGAGGAACGAATCCTCACAACTCCGGAACGGAACCGAAGCTAACGAGAGAAGCAACCCGGAAAGAAACAAACAACATAGTAAACAACCATCACAAAAACATGGCATGATGCGCAAACAAGTATGATGCATGCCCGGTTTAAATAGCATGGCATGGCAATATGCACAAACAAAACTACAAGTTAAATGGAGCCTAATATGCAACGAGTTGCATATTGACGAAACACCACAACATTTATTTAGTTCACTCTTGTTTAGGCTACCCAACAATATTAAATGTTATTAAACATGGCAAGGGTGAAGCATAACAAAACTATACCATCTAAACAATTTAAATGGGGCGGATATAACAAACAACAAATCCGGTAAATCCCCATATGCATTTAGCAATTTAATGCAACAACAATTTTAAACATTTAGATGTTATCATGATGCGGATGACATATACAAGTTTTAAGCAATTTTATGAAAATGTTGACTTGAGCATGTTACGAGGCATTTGGTCACCATGGCGGAACGAAAGGGTGCCATGGCGGCGAAACGAAAATGGTGCCACGGCAACATTCCGGTCCCGATAACTCGATTGAGATGCCGGTGCAAAGGAAAGTGTGGATGTGCGGAACATGCTAGATATGGTGGGGTGCTCCCGACTACCGGGTTCCCACGGGTCGACGGCATGGCAAACGTGGAGGAACGTGCATGAAGCAAACGGACACGGTGCAAACACGAGCATCTCATACAACACATGCATTCGGTCTCATAAGATTGTCTCGGTGTTATACCTTCGAAGCGTGCTTTTCGGGGCGGTTCAAAATCATCGAGGGAAGTAGTCGTTAAGTAGTCGTTCTCGCGACGGTAGTGGAAGTAGTGGTTCACGTTCGTTTTCGGGGAGGAACTTGATGAATCCAACGTCTTCGGGGTCGTCGTGGTACTTGTGGTCTCGGCGATGGTAGTGGCACATCTCATAGTGGAAGTAGTTGTTCATGTTCCGTAGATGTTCGGGGTTCACGGGGTCTTCGAGGGTCGACGGTAGTGGTACACACGTCATCGGGGTACTTGTTGAAATCCACGGGTGTCCGGTCTCGGCGGTGTAGATGTACACGAGGTCCTGCCCGGGGCTGGTCTTGGCCTTGGCGTTCCTGGTCGATGAGGGCGAGCGGAGGCGCATCCTCCTTCCTGCTCGGACAAGGCAGAGGCGGGGCATGGGGCTGCTCCTGCAAAAGGGGCACGGAGCAGTGGGGACGCTGGGCGGATGGATCGGCCTCGGGACGCCGGATCCTGGCTGGAAGGAGGTCGCCTGAGGGACGGGAGGTCGCTGCAGCAGCTTGTCGGGCGGCGGAGGAGGCGCCGGGAGCCAAGACGGCGGCCGGGCCTAGCGGCAGAGGCAGGAGGCGGTAAGCCGGCGAGGAGACCGGGCGCAGGGATCTACACTCCAAGGCACGATGCGAAGGAGGCGACGGCGCTGGCTCATGGGGCTCAAGGGAGCATCATGGAGGAGAGGAGAAGCAGTGGCGCTGGCAGGCGGCCGGGCGAGGAGGCGGGGACGAGGGCTGCGCGGCGAGGAGAGGAAGAGGGACTTGGGCATGAGGCGCGGGAGAGATGCGTGGGGGCTGGAGCGACGGGATGAGGAGGAGGGATCGAGAGGAGGGAGATGGGATCGGGCGCAGGAGGTGGGGCGCTGCGTCTTGGGGATCGGGCGATCTGAATTACTGGCGCGCTGCGAGGAGGAACGAGGGAGAGATGGGGATCGGCAGAGAGCGCTGCGGGCTGGATCGGTTGGGAGCTAGGGTTAGAGCTGGTGGGGCATTTGGGCTGAGAGAGGCCGGTTGGGTCGGCCTGTGGAGAGGAAATGGCCAGAGGCTGGTTGAGCTTACCTCTCTCTCTCTCTCTCTTATATTTTCTTTAGCAGAAAACAATTAAAGAGAAGAAAAAGAAAGAGAGGGTTAGGAAAAGGATTTATGATGCGGACAATTTTCCGGACTCATAAAATGAGCTTGATCCAAGAAAAATAGAAAGGCCATGATTGAAAGATTTAAATTCAAACTCATTTGAATTTAATTCAAATGGGTTTGAACTAGGACTTGATAAAAGGAAGGTCCAAAAATGTTAATATTTTTGGTGGAACTCCGGAAAATGATGAAAGAAATTATGGGCAATGTTGGAGACCAAGAATTAAGATAGCAAAGGCATTGGGATTTATTTGCAAGTGTGTTATGGTTATTTCCAAATCAATGGAAGCTCCCTAATATTGGAAGATATGTTATAAAGAGAAGTCACCCTTCCCTCGATTTAAATGGATCGAAGATCCATACAATTTATTTAGATGAGTTTTAAAATTAATGATATGATGGCATGATGACATGATGCCATGCAAAAATAAATAGAGCAAGCACAAATAAAAACACACGGAGGTATCAAAATATGGAAGTCTTCTGGATCGTTGGTCTTGGGGCGTCACACCGACCACCTGAGGGGGCGTGTGGCTTCGAGCTTGGGGAGGACTGCATTCACTTCGCGGGCGAACTACTTGAAGATGCGTTGAGAGGCTGGGGCTTGAGCTCCGCCCAGGATGCAAAGGCGACAGCTGCTCCTGGAAGCCCCCAGCCCCTCGTCCTGATGATGGTCTTCATTTCTCCTTGGCTGCGGTGGCAGAGGAGGGAGGCCTGCGTTGCCTTGCGGGCGATCCTCGCGAGGCTGATCCCTCCAGCCTCCCTCGCGAGGCGGGTCTTGCCAGCGATCCTCGCGAGGCTGGTCGCGCCACCCTTGGCGAGGGCCGCGGTCTTCCCAGCGTCCTGCGTTCCTTCCTCCTCCTCGGCCGTAGCCCCGGTCGCTGCAGTAGGGACGTCGGCCGACCCTCCCTTATCGCACGGCTCGGAGTTCTTGACATTCACTGGTGTTGTGGGTGTGGAGGTCATGGTACACGCAGTACCGGCCGCCCTTGGAAGACTCAGGCTGATCTCTGCCCCGCTTGGTGTCCGCTTCGCATGTAGCACGGCAGCCCCTGCGCTTCACGCCCTTGACCTTGGGTTTCTTCTCTTACGGGTGCGGCTGGTAGCTCGAGGAGGGAGAGACGCCTTCTTCCTCGGCCTGGCGCGCACTTGGTCGCCAAGTTGAACAGCTCCAAGGAAGTGCACAGATCTTCGTGCATCGCCAGCTCCTCCTTCATCTTGACGTCGCGCACCCCGTCGGAGAAGGCAGAGATGATGGCCTCCTCGGTCACCTTGGGAATCTTGAGGCGTGCGTTGTTGAAGCGCTGGATGTACTTCTGCAGGGTCTCTCCTGGTTGCTGCTTGATGCGGCGCATGCCGCTCACGGCGGGTGGCCGGTCGCGAGTACCTTGGAAGTTGGTGATGAAGCGGGTACGCATCTCGTCCCAGGAGGATATCGTGCCTGGGGCCAGGTTCAGGAGCCAGGTGCGGGCCCCGTCTTTGAGCGCCATGGGAAACCAGTTCGCCATCGCCTTCTCGTCCCCGTTGGCGGCTTTGATGCCCAGCTCGTAGAGCTGGAGGAATTCTGCGGGGTCGGCCATACCGGCATAGCGAGGAGGCAGGTCCGGCTTGAACTTGCCGGGCCACGCGACGCTGCACAGCTCGGGGGTGAAGGCTCGGCAACCTGCTATGGCCACGGGAGGCCTTGGATGGTGAAGAGCTTGGTCTTGCGGGTCCCCGTGCACTGCAGCTGGGAGCAGCACGGGGTCTTGACGTGCCGGAGCAGGAGCGTGGTCGCGGCGAGCTGGAGTGGGGAGCACTCGAGCAGCTTCTTGCGGGCGAGGGACCTCCCGACAGCTCTGCTCTTGCCGCGCTGGCGCCAGACGGAGCGGGTTCCGCCCAGGGACCATGCGCCCTGGGGCCAGGGCACCTTCTTGAGGGGGAGGCGGCCGAGGCGCCCCCGGATCTTCGTCGCCTGTGCAGGACGGGGTTTGGTGCAGCGGGACAGACGGCGCGGGGGAGCCCCCTGCGGCGCGGACGAGCTCGGCGATGCGGTCGAGCCACTCTTCGTAGACGTCGTCAACGGGGCGGTAGCGCAGGAGCTCGTTTGCCGCGATGAGCGCAGCTCGAGCCTCCATGGGCGCGCGAAACGCGCGAGACGAAGAACCAGCCGGGCGGCGAGGGGTAGCGGCGGCCGTCTTGCCTCACGGAGGGATGCTGGGACGATGCTTGCTGCTCGTTCCCCGCCGGGCCGGTGGAGGCGGTGACGGCAGACGACGGGGAACGACGAGGGCGCCCGCCGACGGGAGCCGTCTGGGCGACGCGGGAAGCGAGTGCGGCTCGGCGCTCGGCACGGGCCCGACAAGCGTCAGACATGGATGTGGTGGTCGACGGAGAACAGGGCGACGGAAGACGAATCACGGCACAGCCCTACCTGGCGCGCCAAATGTCGGGTTTCGGGTTCCGGCAGACCCTTGAGGTTCGAACACTGGGGTGCGCGCGGAATCTCGCCCTCTACCTACCTGCACCCCGCCGCCTCGCTAGGATCTAAACTACGAAATGAACAGCACAATAGACACAGGGTTTATACTAGTTCGGGCCACCATTGTGGTGTAATACCCTACTCTAGTTTGTGGTGTGGTGGATTGCCACTTGGGCTGATGGTGATGAACAATACAAAGGAGAACAGCCTCGCGAGGGTCTGTTCTTGGCTGGTGCGATGAACTGCTAGGGGGAGTTCAGTCGCCTTTATCCATCTCTCTCGCTTGTTCTCTTGCTGTCTTTCTGCCTTTCCCAGATCTCTCTAAATTCAACCTCCCTCTACCCTGTGGGTGGCTGGCCCTATTTATAGGCAGAGGCCCTGGGCCTCTTCCCAAATATTGAGCGGGAAGGGCGCCAACAATTGGCCATTTTGAAGGGGAACATATGGTACACTTATCCTGACTAAAGTTGGTCCTCGCCTGTCAAAGGCTCTGGTGGTGACGCGGCTTGGGCTCCACAATGACTTCCTTCCTGCCGTTGGACTGGTCTTGGTCTTGTTGCACCGAAATGGACGCCTTTGCTTGATGCCCTCGCCTGCGCTTGCCCCCTTTGCACCAAAGAGGAAAGGAGGACAGCGCGGGCTGGCGCCCGCCTGGCGCCCTTGGTCGTCATGGCTTGCGTCATGGGCACCTCGTGAGGTACCCCGCCTTGATCTCTCCGCCTCCTTGCGAGCCAGCTGATGAGGCGGCGCTGAGCAAGCTCCTGTCGTCCGCCTCATGAGGCTTGGCCCCTCGCGAGGGTCTTGAGCTTCGTGTTGATGACGATGGGCGTGATGGGCCCCCTTTTGAGCCACGCCGCAAGATGCGAGCAAGCAAGTGCAGGACCCCCATTCCCGAGCAGCGATGACATTGATGGATTTGAAATAATCATCAGCTGGGTTTTGCGATCACGGAAAACAGGTTATACCAACGACAAAGACAATGTAACCACACACCGATGATCCTCGAAATTGGAGATATCTGCAATCGAACAATATACATTATGTTAGCATACATTTCAGTTGTCTCTTTGTCATACGTATCTGTGCTCATGATGGCACTATTTTGTGTCTTCCTGCCTTCGTCTCGTGCAAGGGTGTTGTAGCGCACCTCTCCAACAACGCAAGATTCATAATGTCTTACCCGAGTATCAGGACCCATTGCTAGTGAGTAAAGGGCATCATCAACTGCCTGCCCATCCTCCCGCATCTTCTTAACCTATGGTTAGAAAACATACAAGCTGATCATCTTATGTACTAAATATATTAAAAAAACTCACAGTGCACTTCAAAAGCTTACATGGTTCTTGAACCATTTCGCAAATCCTGCCATAACCAGTTTGTCAATGTTTCTTGGATTTTGCGGCAGTAACTCCTCTTTGTAGATGTTGCACAACATAGTGATCGTGTCAAACTTCTAAATATACAAGAATGTGCTACAAGTTTAGTAGATTACGATGTATAAGCTACAGTACTGCACTTACTTGATATAAGGTAGTATCTCAGGATAGTTATTCAACACATACCAAACTATTTTGTCCAAATCTTTAGGTTTGTCCTCTTGTCGACTCTTCCCTGTAACTCGAACAGAATAATCAAAAACAATGAGCCCGGGATTGTCTTCACCCACCTCTTTGCTAAGCTGATCAGCTGTTTCAATGTATTTTGAGCAGAATGTCAACGCTTCTGTAGCAATGTAGGCCTCTGCAATGGAACCCTCGGGTCTAGCTCTGTTCCTAACATAGGCCTTGAAAGTGCCTAGCTGTCTTTCAATAGGGTACATCTAGCCATACTGTACTGGACCTCTAAGTAGTGCCTCATCAGGTAGATGAACAGCCAAATGCGCCATCACATCAAAGAAGGCTGGAGGATATATCTTCTCAAGGTCGCATAGGATAGTTGGTATCTTGTCTCTAAGACACTCCAAAGCATCTATCCTGATATTCATCTTTGCAGAGTTCCTGAAGAATTGTCCCAACTCTTGCAACTGCTCTGTATAAGTCGTAGGCGGCCCAATCCTCTAAGGATAACAGGTAAAACCCTTTGAAGTAGGACGTGGCAGTCATGACTTTTCAACCCTTGTACCTTGTTTCCATCTGCACTGACTCTCCTTTCAGGGTTGGAAGCAAATCCATGTGGGAATCTCACACGTGACAGGACCTCGCAGAATTCTTTTCTTTTTACCTTGTCCAAGACGTACACAGCTGGTGCCATATCCCGTGGTTTACCTTCATCTTGCATCTGCAAATCCTCTCTGATACCCAGGTGTGTCAAATCAATCCTAGATTTTAAGGTATCTTCGTCTTGCCTTCAATATTAAGAAGTGTGCCGATAATGCTGTCACATATATTTTTATCGATGTGCATCACATCAAGATTATGCCACTGATCCAAATCTTTCCAATACTCCAAGTCCCACAAAGTGGACCTGCGGGTAAACAATGATCTCTCTTCTACCCTGCCACGCTTCCTTTTCCGCTACCATTACCGGGATGGTTTCACGGTGTAATATGCTGACCTTCTCTAATTCCACTTGCAACTCATTGGCGGTGAGCCTCTTTGGCGCATCCACGGTTTTCATGTTTTGCATTGGATACATGTCTTCGGTATTTTCTAGGATGTGGCTTGTCCTTGGCAAGGAAGCAGCGGTGTCGATGTAACAGATCTTGCTAAGTATTGCGATGATGATGGATTCCTATCACAGCGAACACATGCATTGTAACCATGTGTCGTTCGCCCTGACATAGTGCCCAAAGCTGGATAATCATAGATGCACCAAATTATAACAGAACGCAGAAAGAAATCAGTTAGTGGGCTGCTATATAGGTCTCGAGTGAGAACACCCTTCCATAGTTGTTGAAGTTCCTCCACAAGAGGCTCCATGAACAAATCAAAATACTTTCCAGGACATTTTGGACCTGGGATGAGCAAGGCCATCATGTAGTTTGATTCTTTGGTGCAGACATTTGGAGGCATGTTGTAAGGGATAACAAGCACTGGCCACATGCTATATGTGGGCATACTGGTGGCCAAATGGTTTAAATCCTTCTGAAGCTAAGCCAATTCTAATGTTTCTCGGGTCAGCAGCAAACTCTTTGTGTTTATCATTGAAGCTTTTCCACTCACTACCATGTGATGGATGGCTCATTACATTCTGATCTCTGAAATCTGGTTCCTAGAATGCCACAGTACATCCTCTCTTGTTTCAGCATCATGAAACAACCTCTGCAATCTTGGTGTAATTGGAAAATGTCTCAGAACATTATGAGGAATCCTCTTCACAGCATCGCCATCCTTCCATCTTGATGATTTGCATTTCGGGCATTCAATTAAGTTGGCATAATCCTTCTGGAACAGAACACAATTATTCTTACAAACATGGATCATATCATATCCAATTCCAACTGCACGAAGGAAATTCTTGATTTTACTGTAGGTGTGTGGCAACTCAGATGCATCTGGGAAAGATTCGCGGAAAGCAGCCAACATCGCATCGAATGATTTGTTGGTCATCCGCTCAGATGTCTTCACCTGAAGAAAGGTGACCATAGCTGAGAATACTGATAGCTTATTTCACGGGTGTGACAACATTGCATTGTTCCAACATGCGGGCCCATCGTTTTTCTTCTGCAGGTGAAAGTTCACGGAATGCACGAGCATTTCGTAGCATCGTTTCAATGTTGGTCAAACTCACTGGCTCCGCCACCACCTGCTCCTCCTCCTCTTCCACCTGAGCATCAGGCAGATCAAGATGGTGATCTGCTGCTTCCACGTAGTCAATAACATTGACGTTCACAGCTTCACCATGATGAACCCACCTAGTATATGTGACCCACATCCCATACAAGTGTAGATGATTTTGCACAGTTGGCTGGTGTCTTGTAACTGAATTCATACAACTGCTACACGGGCAGAGCACATCTGATTTCGGACCACCGTACTCAGGTCTGATAAAGTTCATGAAGTTTTCAACCCCCTCGACATATGCAGCGGAGAATCTTCGAGCAGAAGTTATCTAAGTCCTGTCCATCTGTTAGACATACAAATTAGTTCTTCTACTAGATATTACAGGAAAAACATATGTGCTTTTTTATGAAGTCCAGAAAAAAATACCTAGGTCGATGTCTAAAGCTATGGCAAGATATTTGGACGAGCAGATCTAAGTAACGAAATATATGTAAAGCTAATTCAGAAAACAGATTTGAGTGCCAAATTATGGCAGGCCATTTCAGCAATCAATGAGGCCGAGCACACAGCCATCAAACTATTGAAGGCCATCGCAACAACAAAGATCGAGTATAAAACGGTGTAGAGCTATTTCACCTAATAGATTGGCTACTAGACCATGGCAATCTGCGTCACAATAAATATATGGCAGGATATTTTAGCAACTAATCGGCCTTGGCATGCCATCTCAGCCAAGCAGATTGAGTGCAGAACAGGGCAAGGAAGCTTCTTAAGAAGAGCATATTGACAGTAAAATACTTCGGCAAACAGTGAGATTAACAGCGTCTATCAGCTAACATTCAGCGCTACACCGACATGAACGGGGCCTCAGTCTAGAATGCGCGTACTGTGGGAGAAGCTGACCGTCGTGCTTATCCACATGAACGTCGCCAGCAGTGGCGGCGCTGACTGCCGTGCGCCTCCACAAGAACGTAGCCAGAGGTGGCGGCGCGGCTAGAGGACGGCCGTCTATGAGAGCGTACTGTGGTAGCAAGAGGATCATCGAACATGGTGCCGGCGTATCGGCCTTGGCGGGGAGGACAACTTTGGCGGAGAGAATGGAGTGGAGGGGAAAGAGGGAGGGTTTGGGGAATATTATTGGCTAGTTGGCGAAGGGCGGTTGAATCGGATTCGGGGAATTTTTGGGTGTGTGGGGGAGGATTTTTCTTGGCGGTGGGCGGGGGAGTTTGGCGCATGGTCGGTTTCTCCAAGTGCAGTCCCACATGTCAGTGAAGAGGCAAGCCGAAGCGCGTTCCGTTTGCGTGAGCCGTGTGCAGGACCGAACGTGCGTGGGGTGCAATGCGATCGCGACAGGAGTGTTGTGAGTGTACCGCTTTTTTCCTTTTAAACTAGGTGCTTCGCCCCCTCAAAAAAATTGTTGCTTCGCGCCATCCATCGATAATACTACTAGTAATCCGGTAATCCTGACTAAAACGGCACGGCCGGGTCTTTTCCCGCGCGATATGCTGGGAGGTTGGCTTAGTTGGGTTTTTTAGGACGAGTAATGCTACACCTACGTAATCCCGATTCACGTAATTAACGTAATGTGAAGCGTGTGAGCTGTTGATTATAGGCGGGGAGCGAGGGCCCACCACCATGAAAATCAGGGGAGGAGAGAGAGAGGCAATTCGTTAACCCTTTCGTAGGTTCCGTAGATGTAGAAAGATGTGAAATGCGTGAATGTGTAGTGGGCGTACTATTGGAGTGCCTAAGATATTTTGTGTATGTATAGACCCTATGTGTTTATTTTACTTCGCATGTTAGATTTGTCTCGGTTCAATAAAAGCAGAGTTGGTGATGATGGTGTGCAGTCATCCTGCAATATAGGCCGTCCGATCTATATCTAACGGATAGGAAGGAAACTATGACAATTTACCGCACTCCTCTCCAAATTTCGAGATAAGGCTTTCCCTCGTTCATCCTTTTCTCCCACAAGATCTTGATCTTCCGTACAGCATACGAGAATCTTGCTAGTACTCCTACAATATGTATATTATTGTGAAAGTTCATATACACCGCCGAGATTAATGCAAACACGAGAAGATTTTCATTACATTACGAACTTTTATAGGACAAAAAATAAAAGAAACCCGACCCTAAACCTATTCTACGGCGGGCGACCGACGTCCTCCATCTGTGATCTCCATATGCAGGCGGGGTTCAAGACCCGTGAAGTGAAGGTGCGGTCTCCGGCGAGGAAAAGTAGAACACGGGAGACGGACCGGCCAGTTGGCACACCATGCCCTGCCGCCTCCCATGCCCTACTCATCCTCGAAGGAGTCCCTGACCTCGGCGGTGCCGGACGTTGGACGGCGGCAAGTAGGGCGCGTGGCTGACAGTGCTCCCGTTGTCGGCAGCCAGCGTGTCCACCGCTTGTGCGGCGACTTGAGCGAGGGCGGCGACCTCGAGCTCCATCCCCAAAGACGAGCTCTCCCGCAGAGCGTTCGCGCTTGCGGTCATGGCGGATGTGGTTCCAGGTAGGAGGATGATGCGCTACGGTGTGGAGGTTAGCTGGGCGTTGCCGCTTTAAGTAGCGCATTCCGGTGAGGCCAAGCGTCCTGGAGCGTCATTATGTCGCCGGAGTTAGTTCCTCGGGCACCGAGCCTCTTAACGACGGCATACGGACGGACGACATGAATGCGGGCAGCTGGCGCCGGCTGGGAACGCACCGCGCGACGGTGCAAGGGACGAGGGTTTTTGGTGTGCCAGGGTAGTCAGCTGCGGTCGTGGCAATGTTGGAGATGCCCTTTGCTCACATGTGATCGATGCATGTCATTGAAAAGGCAAGACGACCCGACATGGTCTTAGGTCCAGAGGATGCAGTTGGTCGTGCTACACCACTCCGCGGACGCATCGCGGCGCCCCGTGCATCCTCGACGAGCCGGGTGTTGGGGTGTGTTTGGATTGTGGCCAAAGTGCACCTTACCAAAATTTTGGTTACGACCCAAAGATTGGTCTTTGTTTGGATGGTTGCCATTTTTTTGGCATGCCAATGAACTCTAGC
Organism: Aegilops bicornis; assembly: GCA_021605145.1. NCBI lineage: Eukaryota > Viridiplantae > Streptophyta > Magnoliopsida > Poales > Poaceae > Aegilops > Aegilops bicornis. The sequence goes on from CM038669.1 coordinate 395,939,741, forward strand.
CGACTCTAGTTCATCTTTCTTGCCAATGTCGGCCAAATCATGGGCAACCAATACCTCAACCAAAATTTTGGTCATGACCCAAAGATTGGTCTTTGTTTGGATGGTTGCCATTTCTTTGGCATGATAATGAACTCTAGCCAACTCTAGTTCAATTTTCTTGCCAATGTCGGCCAAATCATGGGCAACCAATACCTCAACCAAAATTTTGGCTACCCAATGCTTTGATGGGGCAACCTTGTGCACAAACCAAACATACCGTTGGTCGTGCCACAACACTAACGCCACCCTCAGCACACTGAAACCGACCATGTATAGCGACGATATGAGCGTGTCGCTCACCTTGATCGCCGTGTCGAAGGCGGTCTTTGGAGCTGCGCCTCGTTGTTGGCCCCAACGACCCACATGAACGGTTGTCGGTGGCGAGGAGGTCGTGGGCCAGCTCCTCCATTGGACTAGCCCCACATGTCTGTTTCCCTATTATCCCGGCCATATTCAAGTGTTGGTGCTCCACGTTGTGCATTAGGCCTTTCACTATGTAGGCCAAGCGAGACAACTTATTGTTTATTTGAGCCGTTCAAGTATAATCATGTGGCGTTTGCTTATTTCTCATTCCTCTCCAACCCTCTTCTCCATCGATCATGTTGCCCTCCAGTAGAGTCCATCCTCCCGCATGCCTCATTTGAACATTCCGCCGAGTATCATTCACATGTACCCACCCTAGTCCTCTTTCAATAGATCTCCGGACCCCGACATGAAATCGAGATGGAACGAGTGGGGGCACGTGATACCTAAGGCGGATTCAAAATTTTGAACCGGTGATCATAGAATCCGCAAATCATATATAAAGGTTATTCAATGTTCGTTTCGTTTTTGAACGTACAATATACTCCCTCCTATCCTTTCTAGTTTACATATAAGTTTTATGTGTCGTCAAAGTATCTCTACTTTGATCAAAAGGGTATCAACATTCAACAACGCACAATCAATATTGTTAGATTCGTACGTACTCCTAGATTTGTTCTCGACATGGTTTCCAATTTGATTATTGACAAGATTAATAGTACATGAGATGTATAATGTGAAAATTATATCATTGGAAACTCCTTTCACATACGAATTTGACCGTATGCTTTGTGTAAGTTGCATGTCATATATTATTACTCTAACATTTGGTCAAAGTTAGCCTCGAAAAACGCATTAGACCCTGTATGCTTTGTGTAAGTTGCATGACATATATTATTACTCTAACATTTGTGTAAGTTGCATGTCATATATTATTACTCTAAGATTTGGTCAAAGTAGTATAGTGGAAGTGGATCCTCTGACGTAGGTATCCCTGCCTTACCCTCCCTTTCGTTCACTTACTGGCGATCCCCATGCTAGCTAGGCCCCGCATGTCAGTTACTCAATGGGTTCGTCCACGTCAGGGGATCCTCATCCGTAGTATACTCCCTCTGTTTTTATTTACTCTGCATAAAATGGAGGGAGTGGTGGTATACTAAATGACGCGGGTGGGCGAGGGGGAGGGATGTCGGTTTGCTCTCAACTGCGGTCCCACAAGCGAGCGAAAACGCAAGACGAAGCGCGTTCCATTCGGTGAGCGACGTGGAGGGTCCAGCGTGCCGGGCTGCAACGCGAACGCGACAAGAGCGATGTACAGTCAAAACCGATTGACCAGTCGTCACCGGAACCACTATTCACACCAGAACCTTCGCTGCTCGGCCTACGCCAGCCACTGCCCTAAAACCACACCAAATCTCCAGTCCATTCCCCTACCTTTCGATCCCCTAGCCCACATCAAGCGTCTCCTAGTTCGCCGGAAAGCCATGGTGCGCCACAAGATCACTTACTACAAGATCTTGGCGCGGGCGCCACGCTTGAAATCGGCGGGCGGCGGTGCCACAGACCTCCGTTCCGAAGCTCGCTTTGCGGCGGGCCAATCCCGGAGTTCTCTAGAGCCAAGCTACGAGGAGGAGGAAGTTGATCCAATGTTCATGGCGAAGGTCGCGGCGCAGAAGGCCCCCGATGGGTATGAGACGATGGACGTCGACTTCGTGCCGGCGTCCGAGTCCCCCATGGTGCAGGCGGACCAGCGGTTCAACATGGCGATACTAAAGGAGGACCGGGAGGCAGAGGCTCAACTCGACGCGGAGCACGCGCATGCCGCTGCCATCGAGGCTCTCCTACAGGCGGAACCGGATGTCATGGATGTGAACCGGGCGGCGGAGGCTCAACTTGAGGCGGAGCGCGCGGATGCCGCTGCCATCAAGGCCCTCCTGCAGGCGGAACCAGATGTCCTAGACTTGAACCGGGCGGCAGAGGCTCGACTCGACGCAGAGCGCGCGGATGCCGCTCTCATCGACGCCCTCCTGCAGGCGGAACCGGACGTCCTGGACTTGAACCGGCCGGCAGAGGCTCGACTCGACGCGGAGCGCGCGGATGTCACTGCCATCGAGGCCCTCCTGCAGGAAGAACCGGACGTCCTCGACTTGAACCGGGATGTGCTCTCGTCCATGCAGAGCGCCCGCACATTCCGCTTGAACGAGTAGCTGGAGGCCGAGGACAGCCACGGTGCGGAGACACACGTCGGCAGCAGCGACGGCTGGTTCGCGCCGGCAGCCAAAGACGATGAGGCCGTCTCTTTCCGCGAGCAGTGATAGTTTTTCTTTATGTTGTTGCTTTCATGGATCTTTTTCTGTGTAAAAACACATATTTGTTATGCAAGTCGCCTGACTTGGGTCAGTCTACCATTTCAGGCGGTTGGATGAATATCCTACGTCTCCTAACCCTTCTTTCCTTCTTCCTCACCTCTTCTTCTTCCCCAACAGACCACCGCACGGGCCGTACGGATACTCCCCAACATGCGGTTGGATAAACATACTCTATGAACGAAAATTATGTGTCAGCGATAGGATGGCTGAGTTTGGTTTGTTCACATGCGACAGCACGTGTCAGTGAGGGTGCGTTCCCTTGGTTGGGTTTGCGGCGTGCAGGAGCGACTGTGTGAGGGTGCGGTGCGACCACGGCGTGTAGGAGTTTGGCAATGCAAGGCCTAGACCCAAACAGGATAAGTACATACGTACTAGGAGTACTAGTGTTAAGAAAGAAAGGAGGGGTTTTCCTTCACGGGATTTAATCGATACAAATCCTCATTTCACGTGTCAATTAATGCGTATTTTTTCTCCAAAGACCAAAGAGCTAACCATCTCACTCCTCATCGCTTGATTAATGCAGCACCATGCAAACCAACCTTCTCACTTCCGCATGCATGCAGGGGATATTAATGTCCTTGGTTGCTAACCCCATCAATTTTGCCTCGATTAGTGTTAGTGGCCCTTTCTAAATTGTAATTTTGATATACTAACCTTGTGTACAAAAAAATGGAGGTAGTAACTATATTTGACTTCCTTCCCCACTGCTGCGATGTCGACGATATCTTTTTTTGGTGGTTTGGCGATGTGCGTTCGACGGAGAACGCCATTGAGGGAGACCACGGTAAGTCGTTTGCAAGTGCCGCCTGCAAGCCGAGACAACCGCCTTATTTGCATCCAAGAAGTCCTTTACTAGTACTACTAGGAGTACTAGTGCGGTGAGATGGCTTCCCGAAGAAGACGATGGAGAAGCGGAGTCAGCGAAGAGTGAAATGATGATTGCTTCGTCCGTGCTTTTGTGATTTGACGCCTCACTGCTTTGTTATTTGTGATAGAAGGGACAGGGGAGTAGACTCTATGCTCTATATTGTACTACATGCGTCCAAGAATGGGAGAAAGAGGAGAGACGTTGCATTTTTCTATTCCTTCAATCAATCAATCAGGGAGCTTCGGTTCCATCTTTTTGGCTTTGGCAACACCGTCCACAATGGTTCCCACGATGCCAAAAGCTATTTTCACATTTGGCTACACATTGTGGATGCCCTTAACTATACCACTTGGTTTTGCTCATGTGTGCTATCTATACAAATCTCAATTATATTGATCTAAAAATTATAGAATCGAGATTAGTAAAGGAGGTGATTTTGCTGCCGGATGGCGGGGAGGTTTCTTATTTGAGCAATGCTACATCCACGTAATGGTTTACGTAAAGTTATGAACTGATGTGATGTGGGACTATTTGATTCGATTAAAGGAGAGGATTAGGCCCACCCCACCTGAAAATCAGGGGGGCATATATAGATTAGATGGAAAGTATATGTAGCAGCTACGTAGCCCTTTGTAAGTCTAGGATTAGGCTTCTTATTTTCGGAGGACGTTGTCCTGGCGGTTTGCTAACATGTGGTCCCACGTGTCAGTGCTTCTGTTGGGGAACGTAGCAGAAATTCAAAAATTTCCTATGTGTCACCAAGATCTATCTAAGGAGAAACCAGCAACGAGGGGAAGGAGAGTGCATCTACATACCCTTGTAGATCGCTAAGCGGAAGCGTTTAAGATAACGGGGTTGAAGGAGTCGTACTCATCGTGATCAAAATCACCGGAGATCCTAGTGCCGAACGGACGGCACCTCCGCGTTCAACACATGTACAGCCCGGTGACGTCTCCCACGCCTTGATCCAGCAAGGAGAGAGGGAGAGGTTGAGGAAGACTGGCCCAGCAGCAGCACAACGGCTTGGTGGTGATGGAGGAGCGTGGCAATCCTGCAGGGCTTCGCCAAGCACCGGGAGAGGAGAAGGGAGAGAGGTAGGGCTGCGCCAGGGAGAGGTGAAACTCATGTGTTGGCAGCCCTCAAGACCTCAACTATATATAGGGGAGAGGGAGGGGGGTGCACCCCCTCTAGGGTTTCCACCCCAAGGGGTGCGGCAGCCCCAATCCCATCTATGGGTGGCGGCCAAGGGAGGGAAGAGGGAAACTTGCCCCCCAAGTTAGGTGGGTGCGCCCCCTCCCCAAACCCTAGGCGCCTTGGGCCCTTGTGGGGGGGCGCACCAGCCCACCTGGGGCTGGTCCCCTCCCACACTTGGCCCATGCAGCCCTCCGGGGCCGGTGGCCCCACTTGGTGGACCCCCGGGACCCTCCCGGTGGTCCTGTTACGTTATCGATAAAACCCGAAACTTTTCCGGTGACCAAAACAGGACTTCCCATATATAAATCTTTACCTCCGGACCATTCCGGAACTCCTCGTGATGTCCAGGATCTCATCCGGGACTCCGAACATCATTCGGTAACCACATACAAACTTCCTTTATAACCCAAGCGTCGTCGAACCTTAAGTGTGTAGACCCTACGGGTTCGGGAACCATGCAGACATGACCGAGACGTTCTCCGGCCAATAACCAACAACGGGATCTGGATACCCATGTTGGCTCCCACATGTTCCACGATGATCTCATCGGATGAACCACGATGTTAAGGACTCAATCGATCTCGTATACAATTCCCTTTGTCTAGCGGTATTGTACTTGCCCGAGATTCGATCGTCGGTATCCCGATACCTTGTTCAATCTTGTTACCGGCAAGTCTCTTTACTCGTTCCGTAACACATCATCCCGTGAACAACCCCTTGGTCACATTGTGCACATTATGATGATGTCCTACCGAGTGGGCCCAGAGATACCTCTCCGTTTACACGGAGTGACAAATCCCAGTCTCTATTCGTGCCAACCCAACAGACACTTTCGGAGATACCTGTAGTGCACCTTTATAGCCACCCAGTTACGTTGTGACGTTTGGTACACCCAAAGCATTCCTACGGTATCCGGGAGTTGCACAATCTCATGGTCTAAGGAAATGATACTTGACATTAGAAAAGCTTTAGCATACGAACTACGATCTTTGTGCTAGGCTTAGTATTGGGTCTTGTCCATCACATCATTCTCCTAATGATGTGATCCCGTTATCAACGACATCCAATGTCCATGGTCAGGAAACCGTAACCATCTATTGATCAACGAGCTAGTCAACTAGAGGCTTACTAGGGACATGGTGTTGTCTATGTACCCACACATGTATCTGAGTTTCCTATCAATACAATTATAGCATGGATAATAAACGATTATCATGAACAAGGAGATATAATAATAACTAATTTATTATTGCCTCTAGGGCATATTTCCAACAGTCTCCCACTTGCACTAGAGTCAATAATCTAGTTCACATCGTCATGTGATTAACACTGATAGGTCACATCGCCATGTGACCAACATCCAAAGAGTTTACTAGTGTCTGTAAACTAGTTCACATCATCATGTGATTAAGACTCAATGAATTCTCAGGTTTGATCATGTTTTTCTTGTTTGAGAGGTTTTAGTCAACGGGTCTGCAATATTCAGATCCCTATCTATTTCGCAAAACTTTATGTCATATCATAGATGCTGCTACCACGTTCCACTTGGAGCTATTCCAAATTATTGCTCCATTATACATATCCGGTATCTCTACTCAGAGTTATCCGGATAGGTGTTAACTTGCATCGACGCTTAACTCTTTTAAATCGAACTCTTTATCACCTCCATAACCGAGAAACATATCCTTATTCCTCTAAGGATAATTTTGACCGCTATCGGTGATCCACTCCTTGATCACCTTTGTACCCTCTTGCGGATATGTAGCAAGGCACACATCGGTGCGGTATCTGACATAGCATCTTGTAGAGCCTATGTCTAAGGCATAGGGGACGACCTTAAATCCTTTCTCTCTTTTCTGCCGTGGTCGAGTTTTAACTCTTAACTTCATACCTTACAACTCAGGCAAGAACTCCTTCTTTGGTGATCCATCTTGAACACCTTCAAGATTATGTCAAGGTATGTGCTCATTTGAAAGTACCATTTAGCGTTTTTGATCTATCCTCATAGATATTGATGCTTAATGTTCAAGCAGCTTAATCCAGGTTTTCTATTGAAAAACACTTTTCAAATAACCCTATATGCTTTCCAGAAATTCTACATCATTTCTGGTCAACAATATGTCAACAACATATACTCATCAGAAATTCTATGGTGCTCGCACTCACTTCTTTGGAAATACAAGTTTCTCATAAACTTTGTATAAACCCAAAATCTTTGATCATCTCATCAAAGCGCACATTCCAACTCCGAGATGCTTACTCCAGTCCTTAGAAGGATCGCTGGAGCCAGCACACCTTTTAGCATCCTTAGGATCGACAAAAACTTTCTGATTGTATCACATACAACCTTTCCTTACGAAGACTGGTAAGGAAACTCGTTTTGACATCCATCTGCCAGATTGCAGCTAATGCTAACATGATTCCGACGGACTTAAGCATCGCTACGGATGAGAAAATCTCATCGTAGTCAACTCCTTGAACTTGTGAAAAACTCTTCACCACAAGTCAAGCTTCGTAGACGGTGACATTACCGTCCACGTCCGTCTTCTTCTTAAAGACCCATTTATCTCAATGGCTTGCCGATCATCGGGAAAGTCCACCAAAGTCCATGCTTTGTTCTGATACATGGATCCTATCTCGGATTTCATGGCTTCTAACCATTTGTCAGAATATGAGCCCACCATCGCTTCCCCATAGCTCGTAGGTTCATTGTTGTCTAACAACATGAACTTCAAGACAGGATCTTTGTATCACTCTACGAAGTACGCATCCTCGTCCCCTTACGAGGTACGGTAGTGACTTGATCCAAAACTTCATGATCACTATCATAAGCTTCTACTTCAATTGGTGTAGGCGCCACAGGAACAACTTCATGTGCCCTGCTGCACACTAGTTGAAGTGATGGTTCAATAACCTCATCAAGTCTCCACCATCCTCCCACTCAATTCTTTCGAGGGAAACTTTTCCTCGAGAAAGGACTCATTTCTAGAAACAATTACTTTTGCTTCCGGATCTTGAGATGGGAGGTATACCCAACTGTTTTGGGTGTCCTATGAAGATGCATTTTATCCGCTTTGGGTTCGAGCTTATCAACCTGAAAAATTTTCACATAAGCGTCGCAGCCCCAAACCTTTATGAAACGACAACCTAGGTTTGTCCAAACCATAGTTCAAACGGTGTCGTCTCAACGGAATTCTGTGGTGCCCTATTAAAGTGAGTGCGGTCGTCTCTAATGTCTAACCCATGAACGATAGTGGTAATTCAACAAGAGACATCATGGTACGCACCATATTCAATAGGGTGCAACTATGATGTTCGGACACACCATCACACTATGGTGTTCCAGGCGGTATTAATTGTGAAACAATTGCCACAATGTCTTAATTGTGTGCCAAAGCTCGTAACTCAGATACTCATCTCTATGATCATATCATAGACATTTTATCCTCTTGTCACGATGATCTTCAACTTCACTCTGAAATTACTTGAACCATTCAATAATTCAGACTTGTGTTTCATCAAGTAAATATACTCAACATCTACTCAAATCATCTGTGAAGTAAGAACATAATGATATTCACTTCATGCTTCAGCACTCATTGGAATGCACACATCAAAATGTTTTACTTCCAACAAGTTGCTATCTTGTTCCATCTTACTGAAAACGAGGCTTTTCATTCATCTTGCCCATGTGGTATAATTTGCATATCTCAAGTGATTCAAAATCAAGTGAGTCCAAACGATCCATTTGCATGGAGTTTCATCATGCGTATACACCAATAGACATGGTTTGCATGTCTCAAACTTTTCAAAAGCGAGTGAGTCCAAAGATCCATCAACATCGAGCTTCTTCATGCGTTTTATACCAATATGACTTACATGGCAGTGCCACAAGTAAGTGGTACTATCATTACTATCTTATACCTTTGGCATGAAAATGTGTATCACTACGATCGAGATTCAATAAACCATTCATTTAGGTGCAAGACCATCGAAGGTATTATTCAAATAAATAGAGTAACCATTATTCTCCTTAAATGAATAACCGTATTGCGATAGACATAATCCAATCATGTCTATGCTCAACGCAAACACCAAATGACAATTATTCTGGTTTAATACTAATCTTGATGGTAGAGGGAGCGTGCGATGTTTGATCACATCAAACTTGGAAACACTTCAAACACATATCGTCGGCTCACCTTTAGCTAGTCTCCGTTTATTCCGTAGCTTTTATTTCGAGTTACTAACACTTAGCAACCGAACCGGTATCTAATACCCTGGTTCTACTAGGAGTACTAGTAAAGTACACATTAACATAATGTATATCCAATATACCTCTATCGACCTTGCCAACCTTCTCATCTAACAAGTATCTAGGGTGGTTCCGCTTCTGTGTCCGTTCCTCTCATTACAGAAGCACTTAATCTCGGGTTTCTTCACTAGAGCAGCAACTGTTTTGCCGTTTCATGAAGTATCCCTTGTTGCCCTTGCCCTTCTTGAAACTAGTGGTTTTACCAACCATCAACAATTGATGCTCATACTTGACTTCTACTTTCGCGGTGTCAAACATCGCGAACACTTCAAGGATCATCATATCTATCCCTGATATGTAATAGTTCATCACGAAGCTCTAGTAGCTTGGTGGCAATGTCTTTGGAGAAACATCACTATCTCATCTGGAAGATTAACTCGATTCAAGTGATTGTTGTACCCAGACAATCTGAATACAAGCTCAACGATTGAGATCTTCTCCCTTAGTTTGTAGGCTAGAAAACTCGTCGGAGGTCTCATACCTCTTGACGTGGGCACGAGCCTGAAATCCCAATTTCAGCCCTCGAAACATCTCATATGTTCATGACGTTTCAAAAGCGTCTTTGGTGCCTCAATTCTAAGCCGTTTAACATTACCGAACTATCACGTAGTCATCAAAGCGTGTGTGTCGGATGTTCGCAACATCCACAGACCACGTTCGAGGTCCGACACACCGGCGGTGCATTAAGGACATAAGCTTTCTCTTGACCGCATAATTACTATCATCAACTTTCAACTATATTTTCTCTAGGAACATATCTAAAAAGTAGAACTAAAGCGCGAGCTATGACATAATTTGCAAAGGGCTTTTGACTATGTTCAGGGATAATTAAGTTCATCTCATGAACTCCCACTCGAGATAGACATCCCTCCGGTCATCTAAGTGATTACATGATCCGAGTCAACTAGGCCATGTCCGATCATCACGTGAGACGGACTAGTCATCATCGGTGAACATCTTCATGTTGATCGTATCCATCATACGACTCATGCTCGACCTTTTGGTCTCTTGTGTTCCGAGGCCATATGCATACATGCTAGGCTCGTCAAGTTAACCTAAGTGTTTGGCGTGTGTAAATCTGGCTTACACCTGTTGTATGTGAGCGTAAGAATCTATCACACCCGATCATCACGTGGTGCTTGAAACGACGAACTTTACATAGCGGTGCACGATTAGGGGAACACTTTCTTGAAATTTTAATGAGGATCATCTTATTTACTACCGTTGTTCTAAGCAAAAAGATGCATAAATAAGATAAACATCACATGCAATCAAATAGTGACATGATATGGCCAATATCATTTTGCTCCTTTGATCTCCATCTTGAGGGCTCCATGATCATCATCGTCACCGGCATGACACCATGATCTCCATCATCATGATCTCCATCATCGTGTCTCCATGAAGTTGTCTCGCCAACTTATTACTTCTACTACTATGGCTACGGTTAGCAATAAAGTAAATTAATTACATGGCGTTTGTTCAATGACACGCAGGTCATACAATAAATTAAGACAACTCCTATGGCTCTGCCGGTTGTCATACTCATCGACATGCAAGTCATGATTCCTATTACAAGAACATGATCAATCTCATACATCACATATCATTCATCACATTCTTTTTGGCCATATCACATCACATAGCATACCCTGCAAAAACAAGTTAGATGTCCTCTAATTGTTGTTTGCATGTTTTACATGGCTGCTATGGGTTTCTAGCAAGAACGTACGCAAAAACCACAACGTGATATGCCAATTGCTATTTACCCTTCATAAGGACCCTTTTCATCGAATCCGTTCCGACTAAAGTGGGAGAGACTGGCACCCGCTAGCCACCTTATGCACCAAGTGCATGTCAGTCGGTGGAACCTGTCTCACGTAAGTGTGCGTGTAAGGTCGGTCCGGGCCGCTTCATCCCACAATACCATCGAAACAAGATTGGACTAGTAACGGTAAGCATATTGAACAAAATCAACGCCCACAACTACTTTGTGTTCTACTCGTGTAAAGAATCTACGCAATAGACCTAGCTCATGATGCCCTTTGTTGGGGAGCGTGGCAGAAATTCAAAATTTTCCTACGTGTCACCAAGATCTATCTAAGGAGAAACCAGCAACGAGGGAAGGAGAGTGCATCTACATACCCTTGTAGATCGCTAAGCGGAAGCGTTCAAGAGAACGGGGTTGAAGGAGTGCACTGCCGTCGTGATCCAAATCACCGGAGATCCTAGTGCTGAGCAGACGGCACCTCCGTGTTCAACACACGTACAGCCCAGTGGCGTCTCCCATGCCTTGATCCAGCAAGGAGAGAGGAGAGGTTGAGGAAGACTCCGTCAAAGAAGACAACGGCTTGGTGGTGATGGAGGAGCGTGGCAATCTGCGAGGCTTCGCCAAGCACCATGAGAGGAGAAGGGAGAGAGGTAGGGCTGCGTCGGAGAGGTGAAACTCATGTGTTGGCAGCCCTCAAGACCTCAACTATATATAGGGGAGAGGGAGGGGGGTGCGCCCCCTCTAGGGTTTCCACCCCAAGGGGTGCGGCAGCCCCAATCCCATCTATGGGTGGCGGCCAAGGGGGGGAGAGGGGAAACTTGCCCCCCAAGTTAGGTGGGTGCGCCCCGCCACCTGGGGCTGGTCCCCTACCACACTTCGCCCATGCAGCCCTCCGGGGCCGGTGGCCCCACTTGGTGGACCCCCGGGACCCTCCCGGTGGTCCCAGTACGTTACCGATAAAACCCGAAACTTTTCCGGTGACCAAAACAGGACTTCCCATATATAAATCTTTAACTCCGGACCATTCCGTAACTCCTCGTGACGTCCGGGATCTCATCCGACACTCCGAACATCATTCGGTAACCACATACAATCTTCCTTTATAACCCTAGCGTCATTGAACCTTAAGTGTGTAGACCCTACGGGTTCGGGAACCATGAGACATGGCCAAGGGCGTTCTCGGCCAATAACCAACAGCGGGATCTGGATACCCATGTTGGCTCCCACATGTTCCACGATGATCTCATCGGATGAACCACGATGTCAAGGACTCAATCGATCCCGTATACAATTCCCTTTGTCTAGCGGTATTGTACTTGCCCGAGATTTGATCGTCGGTATCCCGATACCTTGTTCAATCTTGTTACCGGCAAGTCTCTTTACTCGTTCCGTAACACATCATCCCATGATCAACCCCTTGGTAACATTGTGCACATTATGATGATGTCCTACCGAGTGGGCCCAGAGATACCTCTCTGTTTACACGGAGTGAAAAATCCCAGTCTCAATTCGTGCCAACCCAACAGACACTTTCGGAGATACCTGTAGTGCACCTTTATAGCCACCCGATTCGTTGTGACGTTTGGTACACCCAAAAGCATTCCTCGATATCCGGAGTTGCACAATCTCATGGTCTAAGGAAATGATACTTGACATTAGAAAAGCTTTAGCATACGAACTACACGATCTTTGTGCTAGGCTTAGGATTGGGTCTTGTCCATCACATCATTCTCCTAATGATGTGATCCCGTTATCAACGACATCCAATGTCCATGGTCAGGAAACCGTAACCATCGATTGATCAACGAGCTAGTCAACTAGAGGCTTACTAGGGACATGGTGTTGTCTATGTACCCACACATGTATCTGAGTTTACTATTAATACAATTATAGCATGGATAATAAACGATTATCATGAACAAGGAAATATAATAATAACTAATTTATTATTGCCTCTAGGGCATATTTCCAACAGCTTTACCCAGTCGATCCGCGTCTCACATGAGGCCGAACAACGACAGAAGCAACATGTGGTTAAGTTGAAGAAGATGAGGGAGAAGCGGATTCAGCAACGAGTGAAATGATGGTTGCTTCGTCCCTCCAACTTAACTGCAGGAAAGGTGCAGCTTTGTGATTTGACGCCTCATTGCTCATTACTACACGGCGCCATGGTAGGGCGCTTCACCCGGCTGCTCTGCCTTTGTATTCCGGTATGGCACGTGGACCCGGTAGCTTGATGTCCCACATGTCGGCGAAAGGGACTAGAAGATTTATGAAAGCGGCGCTCCACTCTTATGACGGAGGAGTAGAGCGACCACGGCGCAGATGAACTGTCACTTGTCTTGTATAGTACTAAAGTTTTGCTATTTCGCACGATCCATTGATACAAACCCGATTAAACAGAAAAGGCGGGATTTGTCCTTGTAGATGATACTGGCCATACATTTCAAAGGCAATTTTAATGTATGCAAACTGAATAATTCTAAGTAACAATATGATATCTGGTAAAACTAAAAACACATATGATTTATTGTGTTAGAGTGTAGTAGTAGTGCTGTATTGCATAGTTGTTAGATGTAACATGCGAGAACGTGTAGAGATGTAGTTTTGGAGGTCCTCTGAGAGAGAAAAGTGTAATACGGTCACCGAACTTCAGAATAAGCTGATTACGGTCACTATATACGTTTTGCGGTGATTATACGGTCACTTGCTCACAGTCCAGCATCGGATTGCACTCTGTTGACCGGCCAAATAGTCTGCGTGGGGCCATGTTGACTAGTTAAACTAAACACGTTCCTTGTGGGTCCCACCTGATAGTTCGCATAGGCAAAAGGTTAGATAAACACAAATTTACGCAGGCGCGACAAGGCTCCAATCCGTGCGCGGGAATCACCTGGTTGTGTATGTGTTTGTCAGGGCCTGATGTGTGCGCATGCATGTGTAGGTTGAGCACTTGAGCGCGAGAGTGTGTGTTGGTCGTGTGGTGTACTGGTGTGTGCATGCATGCGTGCGTGTGTGCGTGTGAGTGTTGCGTGCGTGCGTGGCTGCGTGTCTACATGTGAGTGTTGCGTGCGTGCGTGGGTGCATGTGTTGGTGTGAGTGTTGCATGGATGCAGTTCGTGTGCATGCGTGCGTGTGTGTATAATCACCACACCAGCTCATGTGTGTTAAAACAGACGGCTCAGCATACCAATACAAGGCCACCTTGTCCGATGTGCCCGCGGTCATGACTTCGAACCACCGTCCAAATATTTTTTTGTCGTTTGTTTTCATTCTTACTAGCAAGATGCCCGTGCGTTACACGTAACATCAAGATGCATTTGTATGACTTGTTTATCTTGTGAGAGAAAAGGATGAACGAGGGAAGGCCTTATTTGCAAATGTGGAGAGGTGTGTGGGTACCTTTTTGCAAAATTGCCATAGTTTCTTTTCTATCCGTCAGATATAAATCGGACGGCCTATATTACAGGATGGCAGGCACACCATCATCACCAACTCTGTTTTTTATAGGAGTGTATTTTATGTATTTTATAAGAGTGTAGATGTTGAGTAGATACAAGTCGATAGGTGGGCACGATGGTAGTGAGATAATGTGATGCAACACTAGAGGTGCCACGTGGAGCGTTTAAGCGGTCAACTAGTCATGTCATGAGCAAATCTGAGTTGTACGGTGAGCCCGTGCGTATAATAACCTCTAAACGTAAATGGTGACCGTAATGAGTGGATTCTGAAGTCCAATGTATGTATCATGATTTCGCTTCAAATACAATGATCGTCATTGCATATATCGCGAGAGAAAGATGAAACATGCGTGAATTTTTTGGGGGCTTACTTTTAGAGGACCTGGAGATAGTTTTGTGTGCATACGTGAAAGGCGTCTGAGGGGGTATGCGATGGAGAGAGATGCTCTTCTTTTCTCTTTATTATGACTAACTTTGTATATAGTATAAAAATATACAAATTCATAGTACGGCATAAATATCATTGTGGGCACCACGCAATGCAAATTAGCGTTCGTACTCCTCCATATAACTTTGTAATGTTGTATATATGTAGAAGCTCTAAAATAATTTTTGGCCACACTTTATTCAAAAGGAATGTTGTATCTGAAATAAACATGAAGAGAGAGCTTTTTAGATCAATGGAGTGCGTGATGTAACATGTGTGAATATGTAGTTGATGCATTTGGCGGGGCCTAGAGAGGTATGTGTGTGTATTACGATTGAGAGAGGCATGGATAGAGGGGCCGACGGGGGGGTGTGGGAGAGATAGCACGAGAAATGAGAGTGGTCTAGAGAGAGAGACGAATATGATGTCACGACAAGAGATTCCATTCCCTTGAGTGTGTATATGCAAGGGGGGAGGAAATAGAGGCACCAGGAGAAATTTTCTTTGTGTGTGGAGTTTGTGTTAGTATGTGTGGGTGTGAGAAGATAATGAGACATGGGGCAGAGGGTGTGTCACCGCGTGAGGTCTGGTGGGTCGAGGTGAGGCCCTTCGTTCGGTTCCGTCCTGCGCCACATTGGTCGGCCCGTGACGCATTTAGGAAGACCCATGGATGACTAGTCGTACAAGACAAATATAGCAGAATTGTGAAGGACTCTGTGTCCACTGACAAAGCCGGCTAGGATTTTTAACCCTAGGTTCTCGGACTAAGGTAACCCCTTTATCTCTGATATTACTATTCATCCAACCTAACTTTAAGGGGCATCCTACAGAATGCTCTGCTAGAATCATACATCGATTTGGAAGAGAGGTGTGAGACAATGCGTGAGAGACAAGCGTAAAGATAATGTGCGTACATGAGACACGTAGGCAGGTCCATGTATATAGAAAGGGTCGATGAGGATTGTGCGTGTGTATGTTTGCGAGAGGAAGAGTGCTTGTGATAAAGGTTAGTAAAAACAGTTGTAAATGGTTACGAGAGGGAGGGAGGGTTATATCTAGAGCATGTGTGCGAGAAAGACACCTCGGGAGAGACTGTGTGAGCATGTGTGAGAGACCACCGATGGAGAGTGAAACTACACGTAAAAGACTGCTCTACACATTGATTAAAGATATAAATTGTATCCAAATATTAGGATGGGATCATGATATTTGCAATTCGCGTAAGGAGCGGGCATTGATCCATCAGACATCTAGATTCTATCGAATTTGAGCATGTCTATGTTATTATTCGACACAATTGATCCACATAGTTAGTAGTTTTAACTCCAGACAATGCATCGCTTTAGCAATCGAATATAAACGTGAGTATAGTTCATGTTGTGTGTGTAAAGCACATTACACATCTGAAAAGTTACACAATGGACATTATAAATAGCTACTACCTATGAACTAGCATACATTTGAATTCAACTTAAGGTGGTTTAAAAAATCGAATTCAACATGAAGTCCATTCAATTATTTGAATTTGATATCATGGCATTTGTAAACCATACCTAAATTATGGGGGCACCAATCTTTGCTCTGATTTTGTACATAATAGCATATGTAGTCGTGTAAAAAATAGATTCAAATTTAGCTCCTCCATTCCAAAATAATCGTAGTTATAGGATTTTCAAGTGTCAAAATTTCAAAAAGAAGCGGATAATTTAATGAGGTTTTCAAACATACAAGGTCAAATATAACGTTGTCTATTTAGGTCAACCCTCATAGTTCAACAGTACTCTAAACGTGAATGCTTGTGTTTAAAAAATTCGAACGAAGCGCCAAAAGAGCCTCTACTCGCCCGGAACCGCGTGAGACCAATGTTTGGTAGTACAAGGAAATTACTTTTCTAATAACTCCGACCCGTGAAACCTACCGGCCCGACGTCCAAAGGTCTAAACCGGGGTAGGTTTGTAGCTTCATCTAGACGCCACGCAACCGCATCCGAAAAACATTCATACACAATGGCCGCCTAAGCACACATGCGTGGGGCCGAAATCGCTCCCGCCCACTATTTGGGAAACCTGGGATTACCATCCCACCCCCGACCCGTAGTAGGTCCGAAATTTAAGAGGGGGGCAAAGTTTGTACTTTCCCCAAATTTCAAACAAGCGCGTCCCATCATATGTTCCCCCCCCACCCGTCCCAGACCGAAACATGGTTCCCCCCCCCCCACCCGCCTGATTCCCCATTCATACTCCGTGGGCGCCAAAACTACGTCTCCACCAGCCGCGATACCCCGGCGTCCTCGGTCCGCCACCCCATCCCACCCATCAACCGCCGCCCTCGTCCATCACGCCGGAGCAGATACCCCGACGTCGTCGTCCACCGCAACCTCAACCGCAACACCCTCCACAGCTAGTAGTTGAAGCCAAGGCCGAGCCGTCCGTACCCGAGCCAGATCAACCATGCCGTACTGCGCCTCACCGCTGCCGCTCCAACTTCGCCACCCTCCACCGCACCGGAGATGTTCCTGCTACACCGTCCTTAGCCGCATCGGATCTTCTTCCCCTCCGCTGACATACGGCCACGGCAACACAGTCAACAATTTGGCCATGGGTTCGTCCAAGCCTGCACCCTCCAGAACATCGGTTTCCCCGGTAAAAAGAAGAAAATCGGCGCGACATGTGGAGAGAACATCGGTTTCCCCAGTAAAAAGAAGAAAATCGGCGCGACATGTGGAGGTGACCACACCGGCAACTGAAAAAGGTACTCATGTTCCCTTATTTGTGCAAATCTTACGTCTCTGCTTGCACGGTATTCATCCCACAGAAGACACTAGTTGACCGCTTCTTCTTGATACTAGATGTTCCTAGTAACTCACGATGCACAAGGTTTCTCCTCATATACTATTTCACCTTAGCTAGAGGTCCATCGCCCCACAATTTCAATTTCTGGCAGTTGATTCCCAATTAGCGGAAGCATTCCCGGTGTAACAGCGCTAAATACGCCTATTACGCCGGGGAATCAACATATGGTGTTTATCTTAGGGGCGTGCGTCCTAGAAACTCTTGGCGCCCGATCTGGAGGTCAATTTGGGATTAAAGGGATGGCACAGGGGCCTTTGCTAAGCATGGCGGTGGTGTGAGGTCGATGGGAGGCGGGCGGCGGAGGCGAGTGCAGGCGGTGGTCGTTGGCGGTTCGAGAAAGATCGTCCTTGATGTTGGCGGGAGGTAGACGAAGGCCATCTGCCCGTTCCTTATATATCGACGGTTCATTAAAAAATCGGTGACCTATTTATTTTCAGTCAACTCGTTATCTTAGATATGGCCACATGTTGTGGTGTGCTGGAGGAGTACCTGCATTTCCTGTGCTCGTATATTACAAAATTATACGGAGGAGAATCTACTTTTGTTTGCCATGCAATGTTGTAGAGCTATCATATGTCTCCTATCATTTATTTTTCAGCCACACTGCTATCTGCTACTTTTACGGTGCACTAGTTACGCACACACTTCACCCTTACTCTCACTATTGTGTTTTTATGCAAGGGTATTTCAGACTCTGCTGCCATGAGAGAAGCCAAAAAGAAAAGAGAGAAGTCGCTCCAGCTTGGTGTGCGGCTAGGCAAGACACGTTACAACGCTATAAAGGGTGCAGTGTCAGCAGATGGAGACGGTAAACGTAGCTCTGGAGTTGATGACCTCGCTCGCAATGAACCACCATCCCAGGTGCTTGCTTTAACTCCGCGGTGTCATATGTGGTTGCATGTTCCATATGGTGTCTAGCTTGTATTCGAAAGGCCGAAGTCGGTAAGATAAGGAAAGATATTTTTTACATGAACCACCATCCCGTGAGCACGGAAGACAAATAGCTAGTCGAGCCTTTGGCCGAGCCAGTGACAAGCCCATCAAAGATAGGCATCACCTGGAAGCCAACTAAAAAGCTGCGATGGTGGCGAAGCAGCCCGCCTCCCACCAGGCTCTCAGGTCCTAGACGATCATGCTCACCACTCGAGCCGGATGTCTAGCTTGTATTGCTTCCAATTTGGTTAAATTGCATCCGCTTAGCTTACACATTATACCTTTGAATATGACATGCCTTTACATTTTTGGTACATACTAGTACATACGTGTATTAACCATGTTCTTACATCAAACTAATGTTCTTGTGTATCCCTGATCAATCACTTATGACGAGGCAGGCAGGCAAGGGGACTACTCCTCATTTAAAGAATGCAGCATCGGCCTCCGACATGATTCTCAAGAAAGCAGAAATGCTAGATGAAGATAGTGAACGTAGCTCTGTAGTTGATTCTGACATTTCCCCTACACTAGCATCGCAGGTGCTTGCTCTAACTTGGCAGCGTGATATGTGGTTGCATGTTGCATATGGTGTCTAGATTGTAATTCCTCCAATCTGGTTAAACTGCATGTGCTAGTCTGCTTAGCTTATACATTATACCTATTAATGAGACATGCCTTCCTGTATTTAGTACATAGTACATCTGTCTATTAAGCATGTCCTTACATAAAACTATTTTTTTTCCGCATCAATCAACATGACGAGACACCTTTAGTATATGCAGTGCGATATTAGTTGCATCTTTCATATGATTTATAGCATGCGCTGCTTCTAATTTGTTGAAATTCCGTTTATGATGGGACGCTTTTAACTTGGCAGAGTCATATTGGTTGCATCTTTCATGTGGTGTCTAGCTTGCATTGCTTCTTATTTGCTGGAATGGTTTACGCTTAGTTTACACAAACAGTTGTGAACATGCCATGCCGTCCTGTTTTCATACATATTCCATCCACGGTATCATGTGTTTGCCTTGCATCAAAGTAGTGATTGTCGGTATCATGCATGAACGAGTTACGAAGAGAATTTTATTGCTTTTTCTTGGCGGTTTTACTTGACAATTCAAAATCAATAAAGCGGAAGGAAGGTAGCAAGGCAGCGGATAAAGGTGCTCCTTCCGAGCGGAGGGCCTCTGATTTCTACTCCTCCACACCCCCAAGATGATTTCCAAGACAACACATGCATATACACTCAACAAAGTTGTGTTTATGATGTGCACGTCTCCCCTAGTGCAGCATCACCGGTGCTCCCTCTAACTTGGCACTGTTATTTGTGGTTGCATGTTATGTGTGATGTCTAGCTTGTATTTCTTCTAATTTTGTTGAATTCCATCTGCTTACTTTACACATTATACTTGAAGAAGACAAGTGTTCCTGTTTCTAGAACATACAATATCTGTCTATCACACCATGTTCTTACATCAAATTACTACTGTTGTGTAACCTGCAACAATCACTTATCATAAGACACGTTTGACTTCAAAGTGTGATATAGGTTACATATCACATTCTTTTCTAGCTTGTACTACTAATTTGTTGAAATGGCACTTATGACGAGATAGTTTTAACTTGGTAGAGTGATATTCGTTGCATCTTTCATATGGTGTCTAGCTTTCATTGCTTCTAATTTGTTGAAATGTCTTCTCCTTAGTTTACACATCATAAGCTGTGAATATGCAATGCTGTGAATATGCAATGGCACTAATGACGAGAGACCTCTAACATCGAAGTGTGATGTTGTTTGCATCTTGCATATGATTTATTTCTTGTACTGCTTCACATTTGTTTAAACGCCATTTATGATGAGACACTGTTAACTTGGCAGAGCGATATTTGTAGCATCTTTCATATGGTGTCTACCTTCCATTGCATTGCTTCTACTTTGGTGAAATGTCTTCTTCTTAGTTTACACATCATAGCTTTGGTTATCTCTTCCGTCCTGTTTTTCGTACATATTACATCCTCCTATCATGTGGTTGTCTAACATCAAAGTTTAGTTTGTCTGCATCACGCATCAATTTGTTCTGAAGAACTAAATTGTTATTCGTTTTTCTTGTCGGCTTGACTTAACATGGCACAGAGAAAGAGGAAGAAACACAGAATGGCGGGGAATGAGAAGCGGATGAATCCTGCAGATTCTGCTGGTACTGATGGTGCAAAAAAATCCAAACAGAAACAAATAGCTGCCACCAAACAAGCAGAGACAACCCTAGTTCTTGCAACACCTACCATAGTACTACCAGTTGCACGACTTATTCGTGCGTCAATTGAGCTAGCAGCACGCTCCCAAGCTCCCTTGCCACCTGACACTACTTCCCAAGCACTCTTGACACAAGACGAGTTGGCAATATCGGATGAACCTTGTGAGCTTCAACAGCAAGAAGGTAGTTGTTGGAGTCAAATTCTGATTGCATGCTTCTTTATATGTAGTCTCACAGTTTGATGTACACTAACACTTCCTATGTTTGTTGTTGGACTAGCACCTAGGCATAAGATGAAACAAGCATCAGGGATAATGCTCGATAGGTTAATTAAATCTATAGGAGGAAGAATGAAGATCCGTTTGAGGCAGGTTTAAAAAGGCCACGTGATGCTACAGAGTCAGCCTAGTTAGTATCAGAGGCAGCGGTTGCTGTTAGGTGTCATGTACGTATCCTCCCAACATGGATTCAGTACAGGAATGACAAAGAAGAAACCCAGTTCAACACCTTCCTCGACCATTTATCTGTTATTATGGTTATGTATGGAAACTAGTGATATCGCCTTGCTCTGTCCAATACTTTCTAGGTTGCTGATAATGAGACTCCCATAATTTTCAACAGATGAGGTTCAAGTTGGATAGCCAAGATGATGCAACCAGACAAGCTTGCACCCATGTTTTCAAGTCTGCTTTCTGTGACGATGTCGGTATAACTTGAGGAAAACTCACTTTGAAGGCAAGGCTAACGGTGAACTTGCCCAAACATCTCGATGGAAAATATATTTGATGAAGGCGGAGAGGCCTCGTTAAACACTGGTCCGATCCGAAGTATCAGGTACATTATATATATGTCATCAGATCACATGTTGAAGTCCTATTTACGCATGTGCCACACAAATCTATCTTCTTATAGGTGAACTGTTCAAAGAACAAGGCCAACCGTACGAAAGTGAAATTCCAACACACGACAGGATCTCGTAGCTATATTGCACACTGTGAGGCTCTTGTAATTAGTTGTTGTTTCACTCTCATCGTTGTGCCATATTATCAGATCTATGTTGACTTGTTCCAAATGTAGAGGAAAGCCCGCAAGGACCAAAAAGTACCTGAACCAAAGGCTGTGGAAATCTTCAAGGACTATCACACCAGCAAGAAGAAGGGCATGACTACACCAGTCAAAGCCGTTGTTGTAAGTCCTTAATCCTCATGCCTTTTAACTACTACTTACTCTGACTTGTGCCTTGAACTGCATGGTTTGCAGCCAATGTCTATTAATCTTTTCAATTTTATACACAATTGTCTTAGTGTATCATTGCACCTTACAAGGTTTAAAAGAGAGGAGTGATGTTCCTTTGATCTTGACCCGTAATCTAGTTCCGTGCTGGACTTGCCCACACAATGTTACAATTGCACTGTTTATGCATTCTTAGTTGTTATGTGATATGAATGATGTCATACTATGCTTATCGTATTATAAACTTCGTCTCTTTATCCTTAGCCCTCAATACAATGTGAAGAAATAGACAATACATTAGCGATGGTACATGGTCATATGTTTGGAACCTGGTTTTATTATGTACTTTGCAAAAAAATACAACTGATATTTTACATGGGTTCATCAGAATAAGTTCTATATATAGACCAAAGCTATTTTGTTTGGTTTTTCTGCCTCCTTAATATCTTCTGTTCTGGTACTACTAATGTAAAACCACAACTTTTCAGCGAGCTATGGAAAAATGGTGGAACCTCCACCTTATGAAGGTGGCGAGGCAACTATAACCGCAATGTCAGCCCTTAACTGCGGTGGGTCGATGCACATCCACTAACAGTGCCAAAAGCACATTCCTGCGTAATACTGGCTTGGCTGGTAAGGCAATCTCGTCCAAACTGCCTCATGATCAAGATATGCAAGCTCAAAACAATGTTGTATCTGCGCTCCAGACACAAGTCCATTCCCTAACAGAGACCCTTTGTGAAACAAGGAGAAACATTGCTCAATGTCGTCAAGATATGCATGGTTTTGAAACCAGACTATCAGACATTTGCTATGTTGTTCAGGAGCCTAGGGGAAATGAAGGCGAGGGTTATGGTGCTCCATCGGACAATACATTATGAAAACGTAACAGTCAGGTCAAATGAATTGAGCTTCTGAACTTCTGGTGGTGCATTTATACGCTAGGTATTAAGTTTTATGCCAACCTTCCTTTTGTTATATATTTGTAATTTGTTTTGGTGCAATACAAAATTTATTCTTAACGCGATGCACCAAATTTGAAGAAAACAACAAGCCATTTTTGTATAGTGTAGGGTGTTCCCTTATTTGCCTTGGTAGCGATCTTTGATGCCGAGTGGATGTAATCTGCAATCGCCTTAATAGCCTAAGCGTTAGTTTTGGCCTTATTTATTTCCTACTCTTCTTTTCCACTGGTTTGCTAGTGCCGCAACTACCATATGGGCCATATCTGGGCCGTGGGATCCATGGGTCTCCTACGGGCCGTTGATAAATGGGCTCAGAATCGGTGGGCCTTGGGCCGTCGGATAAATGGGTCTACATGGGCCGTGTCGGGCGTAATTGGTATCGGCCCGACATGTTAATAGTAGTGGGACAGCAAAGGCTTAATTACATCACACGCATAACGGGTCGTTAATGGGCGAGAATATAGGGCGGTGGAAAGCAGTATAGCGGGTTAACAAGCGAAACGGGCCGACTCTTGCCATGGGCTGAATTTGGCCCATTAGGGTAACAAGCCCGAATGCGGGCCGACTCTTGCCATGGGCGAATTTGGCCCATTAAGGAATAGGCGATGTGGCCGACTCTTGCAATGGGCGAATTTGGCCATTAGAAACAGGCGATAATGGGCGGAATGTCGAGGGCGAAAAAGGAGCCAAGAACGTATGGGTTGTCAATAGGCCGAAAGCTAACACGGGCTGGAAACGGCCCATGTAAATCACGGGCCGTTAACGGGTATAAAGAAAATTACTGTTCATTATGGGCTAGAGTCACCGTGGGCCTGTAAAGGGCCGAAAGATACGAAGGCCTTATATGGGCCGAAAGATGTCGTGGGCCATACATGGGCCTAAAGTGAAATAGGTTGGTGTTATATTCGACGGCCCACATGACGTTGTTGGGCCGATTTCCTTTAGGGCCTAACGGGTCATGAGTTAACGGGCCGTAAAATGGGCTATTTGTGAAGAGACCGTTAACGGGCTTTTCATGGGCGGCCGTTAACTTTGACCAAGTCAAACAGGCGGCTTTGTAAGCTAAATTGGCCATTTGTTGGGCCGTGCCGCGTGTCGACATATCATAGGCGCCTATCGACCCAGCAGCGGTGACACGTGTTTCGTCCGGCCAATAAGAATTTTACACGTGGAAATTTCCCATTGGTGGGGCTGTTAACGGGTTATCGGATCCAAAACCCAACCCGATAGCTTAACGACGTTCCGTTACGGTGGATGCCACGTGCGGTCACCCTTGACGAAAGCACTTACGTGACGACGATTTATCGTCATGGAAGTGGACACTTCCATGATGATAATTTTGGTAATGTCATGGAACACTTCTACGACAGCACAGGTATGACTATCTTGATTCTGTCCTAAATTTGTCATGGATGTACATGCATGACAAAAAACGCGACCTACTGCACGTATCATCACGGAAGTGTATTTTTTTTGTAGTGTGGCCTCAGGCCAAACCCTCCGGCTGGGCGGCTTTACCATGACCGCCCGTTCGGCTGTCAAGCCAATGATGACTTCTCAGGTCATCGAAAATCATCTCTGTATTGACTCCGAGTACTCCAAGCAGATGGATCCGGCGAAATTGTCGTCTTTAAACGAACTCCTGGATCGCACTGCCACCATGGGGGTCGCTACAGACTATGATCAGATTGGGCTTAAACCCGATCAGAGAGAAATCAAATTTCCGCCGATCACCCATCAGATAGCGGTCGTGGAGGAGCAAAACAATAATTCTTCCCCTATGTTGAAGACGAGTTATATTCGGATTTCCGAGCTCGAAGAGCCGGATACCTGTCTGCGGGATGACACTCCCGCCCCTCCGAACCTAGAATCGGGCGTCGAGCCTAGAAAATCATTTAATATCCCGGAGTCTGAACTAATAAGATCTGAAGTTTTTCAAACTCCAGACCTCAAATTGGGTCAGGGTTCGGATTTAAAGCCACCCACCCACCACAAGCAATATTTTCCGAGCAATTCCGGTCCTCCGGATATATGCAACCTCATGCACGTGCGATAGCGGTCCCAGGAAACAGTCCATCACTTTTGGGCCAGATTCCTTCTTGTCAAAGACAAGATTAAAGATTGTCGCGACGAGGACGCAATCTCAGTATTGTGCAATAATTGCACGGACGAAGGAATCCTCAACGCCATCATTCGCCGTTGCGTATTACACTTCGCTGACTTGGCAACCATAGTACAGAAGTACTGCGCAATGGAAAGCACCTGGAAAACTTAGACAACTCGCTGGGAACCACCGATCTCCACTCAACCCCTCTGGCGGGCAAAGAGGATGCACCCTCGCGGGGCACCCGACCCCATAGTGAAGAAAGCTAAGCCCATTATGGGATGCGGAACTGTTCTAGAGGGATGGCTCGATAGGCCATGCAAAATACACACAACACCGGATACCGTACCAACCCACAGCCTTAGAGCGTGTTGGATACTCTGGCAGGTGGCCAAGAGCAGCGAGGATATCCTCACCAAAAACACCTCAGAGCAACGCCCCCCGGAGGACGACGACCTCAGAGTATTTACAGTCTTTGAGACATTCGCTTCAAACAATCGGCGCAAGAGGGCACTCCGCGACCTCACCAAAGCCTGCCAAGTCGCAGCAATAAACCCCTGGAACAACACAGCCATAACTTTCAATGCCAGTGACGAGCCAAAATTCCGGTCAGTCCGGGCACCAGCCGCCTTGGTCCTCAATCCAATTGGGGATGGCTTTCGGATCACAAAAGTGCTCATGGACGGCGGCAGCGGACTAAAC
Source organism: Aegilops bicornis (assembly GCA_021605145.1). NCBI lineage: Eukaryota > Viridiplantae > Streptophyta > Magnoliopsida > Poales > Poaceae > Aegilops > Aegilops bicornis. The sequence goes on from CM038669.1 coordinate 395,965,535, forward strand.
CTCATCTACAAGGATACGCTCAATAAAATGGAAATAGACAGGAGCCGCATCGAGGAAAGTAATACTACCTTCAGAGGAATCATTCCCAGCCAGGAGGCGTGATGCACGGGGAAAATTGCACTCGACGTGGTATTCGGCACGCTGGAGAACTATCGGTCCGAAGAGATAACCTTCCAAGTGACTGTCAGTGTCAAAACCAGCGGATCTCGGGTAAGGGGTCCCCAACTGTGCATCTAAGGTCGATGGTAACAGGAGACAGGGGACATGATGTTTACCCAGGTTCGGTCCCTCTCTATTGAGGTAATAACCTACTTCCTGCTTGATTGATCTTGATGAATATGAGTATTACAAGAGTTGATCTACCACGAGATCGTAATGGATAAACCCTAGAAGCCTAGCCTGTTATGACTATGGTAATGAGTTTATCCTTTCCGGACTACACCCTCCGGTTTATATAGACACCAGGGGATCTAGGGTTACATAGAGTCGGTTACATAAGAAGGAATCTTCATATTTGGTCGCCAAGCTTGCCTTCCATGCCAAGGAGAGTCCTATCCGGACACGGGTACAGTCTTCGGCCTTCGTGTCTTCACAACCCATCAGTCCGACCCATGGATAACAGGCCAGACGCCCGAGGAGACCTTAGTCCAGGACTCCCTCAGTAGCCCCTGAACCTGGCTTCAATGACGAGGAGTCCGGCGCGCAGATTGTCTTCGGCATTGCAAGGCGGGTTCCCTTCTTTCCGAACTCCAAGATAGTCTTCGGACGCGATGATAGTATCCGGACCTGTCACACACACCATACACAACCATAGAGAGAATATAATTTTACACGAATCCAATCCACTGACAAATTTTTGTAGCATGACATCACGTCCGACCGGTCATAATTTCGAACCTTTTTTGTGTCCGCTGCTCCACGTCCCGAGACGCGGTTGCCATTGGCATGTCTTGTCAAAGCAGAGATCGTGTCCCCTTATCGTGGGATTTTCATCAATGCGGTCATGGGTAACCCAATTGTGCCGTTTAAACAGCCCTTGGGAATAGGCGAATTCTGAGGCGAGTGGGGAGGCGTTCAATATTTACTGCCTTTATAAGGGGATAAGGACTCCCTGTTCTTCTCCCACGCCTTCTCTCTATCTCCGCCTTTCCAATCTCGAGCTCCAGCGCCCAAGTTCTCATCTCCTTTCCACTCGAGCTAGCACTCAACCATGTCCGGATCTGGAGGTCAAGGCAAGTGGCTGGTCTCCTCTGTCAAGGAGGAGGACACTACTGAGCTTTGGGCGGCCGGATACTTGGCGAAGGAAATCACCCACCGTCTGCTGGCCGAGGGACAAGTCGTCCCCACGCCAAAGCCCAACGAGAGGGTGGTATTCATCCCTCATTTCTTCCGCGGACTAGGGTTCCCACTCCACCCTTTCGTCTGCGGGCTGATGTATTATTAAGGGATAGATTTCCATGATCTGTCCCCGAACTCCTTCCTCAACATCTCGGCATTTATCGTCGTGTGTGAGGCCTTCCTCCGCATCCAACCCCACTTCAGGCTGTGGCTCAAAGTCTTCAACGTGAAGCCGAAGGTGGTGGATGTCTAGCACGCGGAGTGCGGAGGAGCCATGGTGAGTAAGCTGTCCAACGTCTCCTGGCCAAAAGGCACTTTTGTGGATACAATAAAGGGAGTGGCAGAAACAGTGGTTCTACATCATGGAACCCCGCGGCAACACCTGGGCCGCAGCTGCCAAATTCTGCTCCGGCGCTCCCATGCGACTCACCTCCTGGGTCGAGAAGAGTCCGAACTGGTGTTCGCCCGATGAGCTGATTGCGGTGCAGACGCGCGTTCAAAGCATGATAGCCAAGAATGTCAAGCTTGTCGATGTAATTCAGGTGATGCTGGTTCGTCGGATCCTCCCGTGCCAGCGCAGAAGTCGCCCTCTGTGGGAGTTTAATCCGAAGAAGCATCAAACCCTGGTGAGGCTCTTTGAAACCACTCATGAAGGTGCCTGGAAGTTGCTCTTTAAGGGCAACGAGAAACCGCCTGCCACAGATTCAGACCGTAAGCACGACATTAAACACCTCGCCAGCGAGGTATGTTATTTTTAACGTATCCCCTACTTGTTTGTTTCAAGGATGATGTCTGAGCTTTTATCATTGCTTTTTCAGGATTGGATGGAGAGGGCGAAGCGGATCCAGTGTCCGGCTCCGCTGCCTGAAGAACCGGTCATCCCGCATCTAGCGAAGATGCTCGTGCTGGCACCATATAAGGTGCCGGAGAAGAAGGCCGAGAAGAAGGCCAAGGGGGGCAAAAGTGGCCCCCGTCGCAAGGGCGCTTCGAACGTGACGTCCGAAGACGAAGAAGCCCATTCCTCCGTCCCTAAGGACTATGATGAGGAAGAGGAGGAGGAGGAGGAGGAGGAGGAGGAGGAGGAGAAGAACCCTCCCCCTGAGGAGGGAAAGAAGAAAAGGGGGGCCTCCACGAATCTGGAGGCGGGAACGGCCAAGAAGGGGAAGGGCGCCCTTGCGGTCAACACCGCGTGGGACGTTGACAGCAGTCCGGAGCAACGCCTCCGCACTAAGCCTCGGGACGCATCGTAAGTACTATCACTCACGTATACAAGTGTACCCGGCCTCTCCTTTTTTATTGTTTTGACATGGTTAATTGTGCTATTGCAGTCCGGCCCGTGGCAGCATCCAGCGATCATCAACTGGACGTTCGTTGGATCCGGCAGAAATGGCCAGCATGTCGCCGCCGCCCGCTTATTCCCCTGAGGCCAAGGACGAAACCGAAGTGTTGTCCCGGAGGACTGCTCCGCGCCGGGGAGGGGCCCAGGACGATGTCCAGGAGGCGCCGCAAGGCGAGACCTCCGCTGCCGGACACATGGGGGAGCAGATCCCCATGGAGACTGGCGAGGAGGAACGTATTCAGTTCGGCCCTCAGCCAAATACGATTCCGGGGACCCGTCGGCCCCGGAATCCGCGCGCCGCCTTTCCTTCGAAGGAGAAGTGCGCCAATTCCACCGATGGCCCCTGTCCAACCAGGGGCACCGGATAACCTGATGGAGGCGCTACGAGGCGCCTCCATTATGGACGAGCACCGTGTCCTTATGGGTATGGTGATCGAGAAGGTTCAGTCCGTCAAGAGCGGACTAAACGAGGCTGCAACAATCTGTTGACAGGTTTTGAGGTAAGTCACGTAGAAAGAGAACACCCCGTGCTGACAGTCGCCCCTGAGACACTGTCCGGTGTTCGGAAAGAAAGGCCGGACAGAGGATCAACCCTTTGTAGGAGACTAACTTGATATGTATGAATGAGCAGGTGTAGCTGTTGGCCGCGACCTCGCATGCTGCCGAAGTATCTGAACTGAAGCAGAGGTTGGAGCGGGCCGAGAACGAGCTCGACGAGGTGAAGATTCAGCTCCAGGAGAAGCAAGGTGGGTGACGACTTGCTGTGTATTCGGAAAGAATAAGGGGTGAGTATTGACCGGAGTGTCATAATATGTGTAGGGGCGGCGACCAAGGTCGAGGCCCTAAAAAATGCCCTGGCCGAAGCCGAGGGGAAGGCCCGGGTCAGCAAGGTCCAGCAAGAGCTCCAGGACGCGGTGAAGAAGTGCGAAGCCTTGGAGCGTGAGGCTTCGGTTCAAGAGACCGAACTTACCACTCGCCAGACCGCGAAGACTGCATGGAATGAGGCTTGGGATGCTCTCCAGGAGATGCAGGAGGCCAAGAAGGTCGCAGCAGGTAAAGCTTTTAACATGCAAAGCAAGTATGCGGAGAGGAAGTACCTTTTACTAACCCGAATTCGGAGTTTCACAGGGGCTTTTGCGGATCTACCACACAGCATGTCTGATGTTGCGGAGTTCTTCCGAGCCAGAGAAGGGAATTCCACGGAGAAGCTGTTCTGGTCGCAGTATGCTGCCAGAACATCCGGTGCCCTTGGCCGATCAGTTGAAATAGTTGGTCGAGCTGCACAGGGTGGCCGAACTGGCCATGAAGGATTTAATAATCTGGCTGTGGCCAGCCGAAGCTATACCTAGCAGCTATTTTGGCCTCGTGAAGCGGGTGGTGGAAGCCTGTCCGCGGCTAGACATCGTCAAGCGATCAGTATGCATCGAAGGTGCCTGCATGGCCTTCGCCCATTGCAAGATGTGGTGGGCAAACATGGACGCCTTCGAGGTGGCCAGGGGGGCGCCAGAGAGCAAGGAGCACCGCACGCCCGAGCCATATTTTGCGGATGTCCTAGAAGGGTCTCGACTTGCAGCAGCGCAGTGCGGGCAGGACATTGTTTTCGAATGAATACACTCGTGTTTTTTCCTTGCCTTGTATGATAAAAACAAAGCCGGTTTGTAATATAATGTTTGTTATGTTTTAATTGTTTCCTCATGTGCGGCCGTGTTGTATGGAATCTGAGGGTTGGCCAGTCGTCGGCTTCTACCCTCACGTAGGTAGTATGGAGGTGTTCGGGATGGAATCTAAACAATCTTTATCCAATTATATGGTCCTTGAAGGAGTTGTTTAGCGCAACGAACCAGGCAATCAGACTGTGTGGCTTAAACGCCCTCACTTAGCCATAGGAGTTTTATAATAAAACATGGGCGTATACAGTATCTGAACGAGTGATGTCAACGCGTCGATCGGGAAGTACCGATCCTTCACGAAATGCGGAAAAAATCTCCAATGATTTGTGACCTCCGAACAGCTGACCCGGCTCGCTGCATCATAATGATCGGTTTTCGGCTTTCTCTCTTGAGGTGCTCATCCGGTTTAGACCAGGGCACAATCGCAGTAGTTCTCCCTTTACTACCCTAGCCGATGTAGCGAGCGTAGGGTAGCAAGCACGAGCCGGGCAACCCAACTATTGACCAAAGACATGATTCGGAGCCAATGCATATAATGCTAAATTCGGGGTGCCGAACTTATCTATAAGAAGTGTTCGGACTTTGTTGCCGTATTATGGGGCGATGGGGAGCCCTTGGCGAATATGAAACGTACCAAAGTGCACGGGTGCGAGAATATAAGTAATTAACGGCAAAGGAAAACAGAAAGAGAGCAGAGGTAGTATTTAGGGCCCCTTGACTTGGGTCGTGAACTATTTCCATGATAGTTGGGTTAATGCGTCAAAGCGCATTTATACAAATATTGCGAGAAGCAACCGGCTATTTAACATGCCATAACCAAAGGAGAGCTGCATTTGGGTACTGAAAAACAGGTAGAGTGATCGTTGGATTGTCCTCTAGGGCTTCCCCTGTATGCCTGTGCTCTGTGCCAATCTAGTGTACTTGTCCTTTGGCAGGACCTGTAATCAGGCCATCGAAGGAGGCCAGTATAAAAGTGACCTAAAAAAGGAAATAGTGAAGATAAAAGTGAGTCCGAGATCGGTGTAGCCGAACTGTGAACTACAAGCTAGTTGTGCCTCCGTCGATGCCCATGGGATTTTGAGTGCATAATTATGTACGTGTGGTGCGAATGCCGCTACCTCATCGCGACTGGGATAGAGGCCGTATTGCTAATCGAGCTCTTGACGAGCCGAGCTGCCCTATTGCAGCGTGGTCTGGACCCTCTTGGTGGTGTCCAGGGGCTCGGCAGCCGTGCCGGATCTCGGGTTCCGGCAAAACCCTCAAGGTTCGAACACTAGGGTGCGCTCGAAGATTTCTCCCCACCGATCTACGCCCTAGCTCGCTAAGATCTCGCGGATGAACTCGACGAACTCACAACACAAAAAGACACAAGATTTATACTGGTTCGGCCACCGCTATGGTGTAATACCCTACTCCAGTGTGGTCATGGTGGATTGCCTCTTGGGCTGATGATGAACAGTACAAGGGGAAGAACAGCCCCCTGAGGTTGAGGTGTTCTTGTGCTTGGTGTGTGGCTAAGGGCTGGCTCTAGATCAGGTTAGCTTGCCCTCTACTGTGGTGGCTAGTTCTATTTATAGAGGCCCTAGTCCTCTCCCCAAATATTGAGCGGGAAGGGTGAGGGAGTCCTGGATTAGGGGGTATCCGGACAGCCGGATTGTATACATCGACCGGACTATTGAACCGTGAAGATACAAAACTCAAGACTTCGTCCCGTGTCCGGATGGGACTCTCCTTGGCGTGGGAGGCAAGCTTGGCGATTCGGATGTAATATTTCCTTCCTTGTAACCGACTCCATGTAAACCCTAGCCCTCTCCGGTGTCTATATAAACCGGAGATGTTGGTCCTTAGAAGGCCGATCACAATTACAATCATACCATCATAGGCTAGCTTCTAGGGTTTAGCCTCTACGATCTCGTGGTAGATCTACTCTTGTACTACTCATATCTTCAATATTAATCAAGCAGGAAGTAGGGTTTTACCTCCATCGAGAGGGCCCGAACACAGGTAAACATCTGTGTCCCTTGCTTCCTGTTACCATCAGCCTAAGACGCACAGATCGGGACCCCCTACCCGAGATCCGTCGGTTTTGACACCGACATTGGTGCTTTCATTGAGAGTTCCTCTGTGTCGTCGCTACAGGGCTCGATGGCTCCTTCAATCATCGTCAACAACACGGTCCCGGGTGAGACCTTTTCTCCCGGGACAGATCTTCGTGTTCGGCGGCTTCACCCTGCGTGCCAATTCGCTTGGCCACCTGGAGCAGATCGACAGCTACGCCCCTGGCCACCAGATCAGGTTCGGAAACCTGAACTACACGGCGGGCATTTGCGGAGACTGGATCTTCGACGGATTCGAGCCTATGCAAGGAGCACCGGACAGTCACGACGAGCACGGCTTAGACCTGCTGTCGGATAAAGCTCGGGGTATCGCCTCTGCAGTAGGCCCGGACCTAAATCTGGAGCAGGCTGCGTTGCCTAAGGACGGAGGGATGGACCCCGCCCCGCAGGTCGCACGCTCATCGGCGGTGGAGCCAAATATGTGTCTTACCTCTGTGGTGGCTGATGTCTACTACGCAACCTTCTTCTTGTAGATGTTATCGGGCGTCCAAGTGCAGAGGTTTGTAGGATAGTAGCAAATTTCCCTCAAGTGGATGACCTAAGGTTTATCAATCCGTGGGAGGCGTAGGATGAAGATGGTCTCTCTCAAACAACCACGCAACCAAATATCAAAGAGTCTCTTGTGTACCCAACAAACCCAATACAAAGCTTAATTGTATAGGTGCACTAGTTAATGAAGAGATGGTGATACAAGTGCAATATGGATGGTAGATATAGGTTTTGTAATCTGAAAATATAAAAACAGCAAGGTAACAAGTGGTAAAACTGAGCGTAAACGGTATTGTAATGATAGGAAACAAGGCCTAGGGTTCATACTTTCACTAGTGCAAGTTCTCTCAACAATAATAACATAGATAGATCATATAACAATCCCTCAACATGCAACAAAGAGTCACTCCAAAGCCACTAATAGCGGAGAACAAACGTAGAGATTATGGTAGGGTACGAAACCACCTCAAAGCTATTCTTTTGGATCGATCTATAAAAGAGATCGTACTAGAATAACACCTTAAGACACAAATCAATCAAAACCCTAATGTCACCTAGATACTCCATTGTCACCTCAAGTATCCGTGGGCATGATTATACGATATGCATCACACAATCTCAGATTCATCCAACCAACACAAAGTACTTCAAAGAGTGCCCCAAAGTTTCTACCGGAGAGTCAAGAATGTGTGCCAACCCCTATGCATAGGTTCATGGGTGGAACCCGCAAGTTGGTCACCAAAACATACATCAAGAGGCACATGATATCCCATTGTCACCACAGATAAGCACGGCAAGACATACATCAAGTGTTCTCACAAAAGACTCAATCCGATAAGATAACTTCAAAGGGGAAACTCAATTCACCACAAGAGAGTAGAGGGGGAGAAACATCATAAGATCCAACTAAAATAGCAAAGCTCGGGATACATCAAGATCGTGCCATAGAGGGAACACGAGAGAGAGATCAAACACATAGCTACTGGTACATACCCTCAGCCCCGAGGGTGAACTACTCCCTCCTCGTCATGGAGAGCGCCGGGATGATGAAGATGGCCACAGGTGAGGGTTCCCCACTCCGGCAGGGTGCCGGAACAGGGTCCCGATTGGTTTTTGGTGGCTACAGAGGCTTTGCAGTGGCGGAACTCCAGATCTATCTTCTGTTCTGGAAGTTTTAGGGTACGTAGGTATATATGGGTGAAAGGAGTACGTCGTGGACCAAGGGGGGGGCACGAGGCGGGGGGCGCGCCCCCCACCCTCGTAAGCACCTCCCTTCTTTCCTGACGTGTACTCCAAGTCCATCGGGTGACTTTCCTTCCAAAAATAACTTCTCCAGTTGATTTTGTTCCGTTTTGACTCCGTTTGATATTCCTTTTCCTCGAAATACTGAAATAGGCATAAAGCAACCAAATGCAGGCTGGGCCTCCGGTTAATGGGTTAGTCCCAAAAGTAATATAAAAGTGGAAAATAAAGCCCAATATTGCCCAAAACAGTAGATAATATAGCATGGAGCAATCAAAAATTATAGATACACTGGAGACGTATCAAGCATCCCCAAGCTTAATTCCTGCTCGTCCTCGAGTAGGTAAATGATAAAAAAGATAATTTTTGATGCGGAGTGCTACTTGGCATAATTTCAATGTAAATCTTCTTAATTGTGGTATGAATATTCAGATCCATAAGATTCAAGACAAAAGTTCATATTGACATAAAAATAATAATACTTCACGCATACTAACAAAGCAATTATGTCTTCTCAAAATAACATGGCCAAAGAAAGTTATCCCTACAAAATCATATAGTCTGGCTATGCTCCATCTTCCCCACACAAAGTATTTAAATCATGCACAACCCCGATGACAAGCCAAGCAATTGTTTATACTTTTGACATTCTCAAACTTTTTCAATCTTCACGCAATACATGAGTGTGAGCCATGGACATAGCACTATAGGTGGAATAGAATGGTGGTTGTGGAGAAGACAAAAAGGAGAAGATAGTCTCACATCAACTAGGCGTATCAACGGGCTATGGAGATGTCCATCAATAGATATCAATGTGAGTGAGTAGGGATTGCCATGCAACGGATGCACTAGAGCAATAAGTATATGAAAGCTCAGCAAAAGAAACTAAGTGGGTGTGCATCCAACTCGCTTGCTCACGAAGACCTAGGGCATTTTGAGGAAGCCCATCATTGGAATATACAAGCCAAGTTCTATAATGAAAGATTCCCACTAGTATATGAAAGTGACAAAATGAGAGACTCTCTATCATGAAGATCATGGTGCTACTTTGAAGCACAAGTGTGGTAAAAGGATAGTAGCATTGTCCCTTCTCTCTTTTTCTCTCATTTTTTAGTTTTTATTCTTTTTTTATTTGGGCCTTTTCTCTTTTTTTATGGCCTCTTTTTTTCCTTCTTTTTTTATTTTTCGTCCGGAGTCTCATCCCGACTTGTGGGGGAATCATAGTCTCCATCATCCTTTCCTCACTGGGACAATGCTCTAATAATGATGATCATCACACTTTTATTTACTTACAACTCAACAATTACAACTCAATACTTAGAACAAGATATGTATCTATATGAATGCCTCCGTGATGTAAGGATATGCAATGAATCAAGAGTGACATGTATGAAATAATTATGAACGGTGGCTTTGCCACAAATACGATGTCAACTACATGATCATGCTAAGCAATATGACAATGATGGAGCGTGTCATAATAAATAGAACGGTGGAAAGTTTCACGGAAATATATCTCGGAATGGCTATGGAAATGCCATGATAGGTAGGTATGGTGGCTGTTTTGAGGAAGGTTTATGGTGGGTGTATGATACCGGCGAAAAGTGCGCGGTATTAGAGAGGCTAGCAATGGTGGAAGGGTGTGGACTCAAAATTAGTCATAAAGAACTCATATACTTATTGCAAAAATCTACAAGTTATCAAAGCAAAGTATTATGCGCATGCTCCTAGGGGGATAGATTGGTAGGAAAAGACCATCGCTCGTCCCCGACCGCCACTCATAAGGAAGACAATCAATAAATAAATCATGCTCCGACTTCATCACATAACGGTTCACCATATGTGCATGCTCTGAGGAATCACAAACTTTAACACAAGTATTTCTCAAATTCACAACTACTCAACTAGCATGACTCTAATATCACCATCTTCATATCTCAAAACAATTATCAAGCATCAAACTTTTCTTAGTATTCAACACACTCATAAGAATTCTTACAAATCTTTTATGCTTAGCATATTATGATTACTTAAACAAATTACCATGCTATTTAAGACTCTCAAAATAATATAAGTGAAGCATGAGAGTTCATCTATTTCTTCAAAATAAAACCACCATTGTGCTCTAAAAGATATAAGTGAAGCACTAGAGCAAACGACAAACTACTCCAAAAAGATATGAGTGAAGATCAATGAGTAGTCGAATAATTGTGCAACTATGTGAAGACTCTCTAACATTTAAGAATTTCAGATCTTGATAATTTATTCAAACATCAAGCAAAGATAAAGAAAATAAAATGACGCTCCAAGCAAAACACATATCATGTGGTGAATAAAAATATAGCTCCAAGTAAAGTTACCGATGAACGAAGACGAAAGAGGGGATGCCTTCCGGGGCATCCCCAAGCTTAGTGATGAGGACACCTTTGCCTCTATCACTTAGGCTCTTGGTTGTACTTGAATATTACCTTGGGGTTCCTTGGGCATCCCCAAGCTTAGGCTCTTGCCACTCCTTATTCCATAGTCCATCGAATCTTTACCCAAAACTTGAAAACTTCACAACACAAAACTTAACAGAAAACTCGTAAGCTCCATTAGCGAAAGAAAACAAAACACCACTTCAAGGTACTGTAATGAACTCATTCTTTATTTATATTGGTGTTAAACCTACTGTATTCCAACATCTCTATGGTTTATAAACTATTTTACTAGCCATAGAGTCATCAAAATAAGCAAACAACACAATGAAAACAGAATCTGTCAAAAACAGAACAGTCTGTAGTAATCTGTATCAAACGTAAACTTCTGGAGCTCCAAAAATTCTAAAATACATTTGTGGACCTGAGGAATTTTACTAGTAATCATCTGCAAAAAGAATCAACTAAATAGCACTCTCCAGTAAAAAGTTGAAGCTAATCTCGTGAGCGCTAAAGTTTCTGTTTTTTACAGCATGATCATAAAGACTTCACCCAAGTCTTCCCAAAGGTTCCACTTGGCACAAACACTAACTAAAACACAAAACCACATCTAAACAGGAGCTATATGGATTATTTATTCCTAAACAGAAGCAAAAACAAAATACTAAAAATAAAATTGGGTTGCCTCCCAACAAGTGCTAACGTTTAAAGCCCCTAGCTAGGCATGATGATTTCAATGATGCTCACATAAAAGATAATGTCGGATCACGGGTTCCGGCAGACCCTTAAGGTTCGAACTCTGGGGTGCGCACGGATATCCAACCCTCCACCGTCTCGTACCTCGCTGAATCGCAGGGACCTAAACTACTAACAAGAACAACACAAGAGACGCAAGATTTATACTAGTTCGGGCCACCGTTGTGGTGTAATACCCTACTCTAGTTTGTGGTGTGTGGATTGCCTCTGGGGCCGACAAAGAACAGTACAGGGAAGAACAGCCTCGCAAGGGTCTGTTCTTGGTGGGTGTGATGAACTGCTAAGTGGTGCCCCGTCGCTCTAGCTTGAGGAATGGGTTTCTCTCTCTCTCTCTGGATTCCGAATGCTCGATCCGATCGTCCTTCGTCTCCCCTCTCTTTGAGTGTGGCTACCCCTATTTATAGGCGAAGGCCCTGGGCCTCTTCCCAAAAATTGAGCGGGAAGGGCGCCAACAATTGGCCATATTGAAGGGAACATCGGGTACACTTATCCTGACTAAAGTTGGTCCTCGCCTGCCAAAGGCTCTGGTGATGACGCCTGCTTGGGCTCCATGATGACTGCATTCCAGCCGTTGGGGCTGGTCTTGGTCTTGTTGCACCAAAGCGGATGCCTTTGCTTGATGCTCTTGCCTGCGCTTGCTCCCTTTGCACCAAAGAGGAAAGGAGGACGATCTGCTGGCTGGCGCCCGATGGCGCCCTTGGTCGTCATGGCTTGCGTCCACGGGCACCTCGCGAGGTACCGCCTTGAGTTCTCCGCCTCCTCATGAGTCACCCGACGAGGCCGCTGAGGAAGCTCTTGGTCGTCCGCCCCTCGAGGCTTGGCCCCTCGCGAGGGTCTTGAGCTTGTGTTGATGAAGATGGGCCGTCCTGGGCCTCCTTTGAGCCACGCCGCAGGCAGGCGAGCAAGTCACAGGGGACCCCGTTCCCGGAACGCCGACAAGAGCCGGGGCCACGACGCGCCGGACATGGCCGCAGCAGAGAGGCGAAAGGGCAAGTGCGGCATTGTAGGCCCCTAACAGCCTGCGGCCTTGGGCGCCGCATGGCGGTTGATTGGACGTGGGCGCACTGCATCCCCCACGACGCCTTGGTAACCGCCCGGATTCGACAGGTCCTTGCATGCAGAGTTGGGCATGATGACTGGTGATCGTGGAGGCCGACGGTTGGCCTTCGCCGGCTATAAGTACGGAACGGCGCTCGCCCTTCCAGTCTATCCTTTCTTGTTTCTCCTTTTCCTCGTCTCGTCTTGTTGCCATGGCTCCGATCCGCCGGTTCTCCAGGGAAGAGAAGGGAAAGGCTCCTCAAGAGGATCCTGACCCGCTCCCCCCAAAGAAGCGGCTTGCTCTCTCGTGTCAGTAAGGCGCGCCATGAGGAGGCGCCGTGCTCTGGTGCGTGCAACCGCCACCAGTGGTTTCCTCTTCCCTTGTATGCGCGCAGATTGGTGGCCCTGAAGGAGGTGACGCTGGGCGCCATGAGCGGCGCCGTCGACGACGCCGGCGGGTCACGAAGGTGTGCGTCTTCCCCCCTGGAGTCCACGCCGAGGGCTCCTGCCGGGAAATCGTGCTCCACGTCACCGCACCCCCTAAGTCTTGGATCCGCCTTCCTTCTTTCTTCTCCTCCGTCGTCCGGCAGGGGAGCCTCAGGACTCTGGCTGCAAGACGCCCGGCTGCACCCTCGCGACCGGGGCAGTAGGTCGCAGATGGTTGCCAGGCGAGGTCTTCATGACTCGAGGCTGGGACGAGGTCGACTGGGTCTGCAGGACGAGGGGCGCCCTCACGATCCACCTGGAGTACGACGGTGCTTCGGTGATGTCCTTCAAGCTCTTCGACGCGGAGGGTCGCCGGCTGGAGTGTTGCCCCGGGAGAGGTGGTCGGGGTTCTACTGTGGTGAGACAGAGGCCAACCGCCCGCTCCCTTGGTAGCTTCCCAGGCAACGAAGGCGCCGGGGGATCCAGCGACTTCGCCGAGCTCTTCGCGACGCCAGAGACGAGCGACGATAGCTACGAGCCCCCGAGCCTGCGCCACTCCCGGAGCAGGGCGAGCTCGTCAGGTCGTCGCCGCCCCTGACTTGGATGGGGTCGGCTCCGGACCGGGTGGCCCACTGTTGATGATGGCGTCTGCTGCGGTGGTCCCTGTAGATAGGACTCCTTAGGATTCGCGTCTTTTGTTCCTGCAAGGAGCCAAGAATGTACCCCGCGGGGGCTTGTAAGATATTTGTAGCTTCGTTTATCAATTTGATCCTTGTTATGAGGCAATGCGGGATGCTCATTCCGTTCTAGCTTAGTCCCTTCCTTTCAGACCTCGTGAGGGCTTGGTGCTCTGTGCCGACAGGTCCCAGTCCTAAGGCGGCTTCAGCCGTCGCTGGTATGCCAGGTCGTGATGCCGTGGTCAAGGCCAGGAGGTGAGCGGCCCGAGGTCCGATAAGAGCCTCTGAGTCGCGATGCTCAGGGGGTCCCCCTTGGCACTCAAGCAGCCATCATTTGGTGAGAAAGGAGAGCGACGTTGCTAACACGGAGTTGCATTGAGTGTGGGGACGGTGTTGCGATGACTAGTGTGTCCGGAGGGCGACTTATCTCGAGGGTTAGGGCGATGCCTCCTGGCGCGGTGCCAGGTCCGTGCCTCGGCTGAAGGGAGATTACGCCGCGAGGTCGTTCTGTGCTCCTCGGAGGGGCCCTGCAGGGTTACCACAAAGGGAACAAGAGCTCACCGGGGCGATTGTTAGTCCCGCCGTTAGTTGCTCTGGAGTGGCGCGAGAGGCCTCGCGAGTTGCGCCGGGGCACTCGTGAGCCAGCGCGGGACTCACGAGGCCCTACCTCAAGGCGGGTTGCACCTGGCTCTAGGCCTTGTCTTCAAGTGTGTTCCTGCAAAAATGGCTAGATGCCGGTGCTCTACGTCTTCGGGTCCCGGCTCTCGGGCTGGTCTCTACCGTCGCTGGCAAGCCAGGTCGCGATGCCATGGACAAGACCAGAGGGTGAGGGCCGGAGAGCCGAGGGAGCCAGTCACGATGCTCGTGCACCCCCTTTAACGCAGCATAAGCTGGATTAGATGACACAGACTCTCGTCCTCGGGTCCCGGCTCTCGGGGCTGGTCTCTACCGTTTTGGCAAGCCAGGTCGCGATGCCATGGACAAGACCAGAGGGTGAGGGCCGGAGAGCCAGAGAGCCCCGAGTCACGATGCTCGTGCACCCCCCTTTAACGCGCAAGATGGGTCGGAGGCAACAACTCTCGTCCTCGGGTCCCGGCTCTCGGGCTGGTCTCTACCGTCGCTGGCAAGCCCGGTCGCGTTGCCTGGGACAAGACCCGTGGGTGTGGGCGGAGAGCCGGTAGGAGCCCTGAGTCGCGATGCTCAGGCACCCCCCCCCCCCTTTAACGTGCAAGAGTTGGCCACCCAGGAGAAGGCACCAAATAACAAGCATGGTGGAGCATAATCCTAATGAAAACGCATGAAAGATACATGCCGCTGGGATTGGCCCGAGCGGCTTGGGGATGATGCAGCCCAAGGGGCGCCCCCAACTGGGTAAGCTAAGGACATGAAATAAAAGGGATACATGCCGCAGGGACGGACCCACGCGGCCTGGGAATTATGCAGCCCCAAAGGCGCTCCCAGCCGGAAATAAAACTTAAAGATGTCACCTGGTGATGTTGGGGATGAAGGGTCGTTGATGTAGCAGACTCGGTGGGCTGCGGGCGCCGATCCTCACGAGCCCCCAGGCTCAGGGGCCTCGGGAGGCTCGGGAGGCTGGCGGCCCCTCACGGGCCATCTCCATCTCCGCCAGGCTGGCGTGGCTCGACCTCTTGAGCCTCAGGGATGGTCCTCATGAGACGCTGGTGTGCAGTGGCAGCGTTTGGCAGGCCATAAGGCATGCGTCACGTAGCTGTGGGCGGGCCCTCACAACGTCCCACTCGCGCGAGGGCAGGCGCTCTTGAGATGCGGCTCAGTTGAGCCTGATGCGTCGATGTAGACACGCAGCCCACCATCCTCGCTGGATGGGGGCCGCAGTGGTATGGCGGCTGCCCGTCATGACCCTTGACTCCTGTAACTCTGAATGGCCTTGGCTGATGAACTCTCGGGGTTCTGTCCTCCTGGTCTTGCTCACGCTATGGAAGCGTGCTTCGAAACACGCCTCCACGTGGTGCCCAAGCGCCTCCCTCGAGACCTTGGCATGCTGTCTGAAATATCATGTTTCCAACCAGATCTGAATCTCAGGCAGATATGATGGTTGGAACCTTTCCAACATTTGCATGTTGTTCCCAGCTTGCACCCCATTGTGCCAATTTTCCATGGGATGTCCTTCTCAGCAGTTGATGTCCAGGATCATCTTCAAAGTGGACTTACCATGGGTCCCCTCCACCTCCGATGATAAGCAAAATCATCCATTGTGTTGTCTTCAACAAGGTAGTCCACATCATATATTATGGTATGAGCATGCCATTCTTTCGAATTCGTTCACACGATCGATTGTGATTGCCTTAGGCTGGTATAAAGAGTCTCAATGATTTCTAAATCAAAAGTAATTCTTTTTGCTGCTTAAGGTAATAATTCCACCATTCACTTTTCCCAAGGTGCCCCGTTACGGGATCATGGCAATTATTTCCTCGCCACCTTGACACCATCCACCATTTTTCTAAGCATGGAATTGTTGCCCACCAATCAAACCCCGTCGTTTGTTCTTCCATCCCTCTCGATGTGTTTTGTCTCTCAACTCGAGATGTTTCAACATCTCATTCCGTGAGTTGATCGTGAGTTGCTCGATCTTTAAGAAGATCGATTCCTGCAGAGTTCCTCTCTGCCGTTGTCGTGTTGGATGAAGTTCTCAAAAGCAAAGACGTCAAGATCAATATGAAGCAATGGATCAACATCTTGAGAAGGACAGTTGGATCGTGAAGATCGTGTTAGTTTGTGACCCCTTTGACTTTTTACCTCACGTCTTGAATCTCGGGACGAGATTCTTGTTTAGTGGGGGTGAGCTGTCACAGCCCTAGATCGGCCTTGTTTGACTTTGCTTGCCCATCATGTCATCATGTTTAAATTTCTAAGAAACTTGAAATGGGGATTGCCTAAACCCTAGCATTAAAGGAATTCACTAGGTTCAACCAAAATATTTCCAGTAAATCCAAATGACTTCCAAAAATGTTCATCATTCTTGGAAAATCCGGAAACTTGATAACGAGAGGTGATGCACATTTTTCCATGACATATTGGGCTCTGGATTTAAATCATACCTTATTTGCATTTGGGCATTTAAATTTTATATATTATATTAAATGTCCAAATATTCATGAACTGAAATTCTGGTTATTGGAAATAATCCAAATAGTGGCCTGGCAGTCTCATGATTTTTGAAAGTGCATAGATATTTTTAATAAAGCCCTAAAATTCTGAGAATAATAGAAAGCTGAAATAATTAGAAAAGGAGAGAGAGAAACCTACAGCCCAAACTTACAGGCGCCCCACAGCCCAGCTCCTCCAGCCCACCCCACCCGGCAAGTGCGGTCGTCTTCAACCTCTGCCCGGTGGCGGAGGAGGAGAACAGCCACCTTGCGCCCAGCGCCACGCACCTCCCGCTGCTTTGCATCCTTTGAGGCCACCACGACGCCTCGGGCCTTCTCTGCGGCACCGCCCCGACCCCTGGACATCACTCTCCCCTCCTCTGCTCTCCCCCCTCGGCCTCTCCCCCTCATGTCCGAGCAGGTCCGTCGCGCCCGTTCGCCATAGCCTTGACCCTTGCCTCCCCTCGACCCCTCGCCCGTGCCCATGAGCTCCGCCTCCGTCGTCTACGCCGCCTCGATGACTCATGCGACGCCGGACGCCCTTGAACGCCGACCACGCCGTCTTCTTCCTCCTCGGGCCACCGAGATCGGCGGCGACCTTCCGTCCCCCTAGCTCCCGTGCTCGTTTGGCCTCCGTTCAACTCGTTGTGAACTCCTCTTCCTCTCCCCCTAGCTCCCGTGCTCGTTTGGCCTCCGTAGCCGCTGTTTCCACCGCACCCGAAAGCTCCCCGCCGCCGGCCATGGCGCCGTCGTGGCTAGGGCCATGATGGCTCAAGCCAAGCTCACTTTGTTGTGCTCGGCGTAGCACCAGGAGCCCGTATCCACTACCAGCCCCTCCTCACGTGCACCGTGGCGTCGAACCCAACCCGTCCGAACTCCGGCCGCGCAAAAGCTCGGCGTCGCCGTCGTTTGGACCACCCATTCTTTGCTTCTTACACCGTTAGATGCGCGAGATCTCCACTACGCATAGAGCTCCTCCGCCGCTCATTTGGTCAGGAGCAGCGTTTCCGGCGCTCTCCGTCGTCTCGCCCCGCCGGCGACTCGGCAACTGGCAGGTTTGACCTGTGACTATTGGTAGGTGGGCCCGGTTTGACCCTGAGTCAGCGGCGTGCGGGCCCGCCCGCAACCAAGTTAGTTAGGGTTAATATTAATTAGGTTACTTAGTCTAATCACTGACACGTGGGACCCACTGGTCAGTTGACCTGGGCTGCCCCGTTGACTTGCTGACATCATGATTGTGTAGCATCGTAGCGATAATTCATTTTACGGAATTAGTTTAATTCTAAATACTTAGAAATTCAGAAAATGTTTAAAACTTGTAAAATTCATATAAATTCAACCGTAACTCCAAATGAAATAAATTATATATAAAAATGATCAGAAAAATCCAATCTATCCATCTGTACCACTTTCATGCATGATTGAACAAGTTAACCTCACTGAATAGGATGAATCATGATTAGGGCAATTTATGAACTAGCATTTGGAGTTGGAGTTTAACCTTGTTTGAATTCCACTTCAATTAACTTGGCTTACTGCTGCATTAGGTCAATTCAGTTCCTTAACATGACATGTCATTCATTTATTTATGCATTGCATTGATTGTGTTTCTTCTTGTTTGTCGGTGGTTGTTCCCTCGATAGGCGTGGTTTGACGATGAGATCGATGACACTGATGAAGAGCTATATTATCTTCGAAAGTGCCAGGCAAGCAAAACCCCCTTGTTCATTCCGATATAATCCCACTCTCTCGCTCCTGCTCTATTTTACTGCATTAGGACAACAACGACTCATGTGTTACTTGTTGCGGTAGCTGAACCCCTTTATCCTCTGCATGACCTGTCATTCCACAGTAAATAGATGAAACCCACTAGCATGAGTAGGAGTTGTTTGAGCCCTGATGTGCCTACTCATTCATGCTTGTTTGTCATGCCTGCCATCGCTTAGAGTTGAGTTAGGTCCGGTTCATCGAGGATGAACGGAGGTGTGTGAACATGTCCTACTGTGTGAGCTAAGTGTGTGAACACGATTTGATAAAGGTGGCGGTGAGAGGCCATGTAGGAGTACATGGTGGGTTGTCTCATTGCAGCCGTCCTCAGGAACTGAGTTCTGTGTTTGTGATCCATGAAACAGTTACTACCACACATTGGGATCCTTAATTGACTCTCTCGGCTTCTTAACCACCCTTGTTCTCTGTCTAGGAGTTGCAACTAGTTTCTGGTGTTTGTAGGATATGTGTTGGAGGCCGTGCGTGGCTGACCCTAGGGGTGGGCTATGATGCGGTAGATACACCGTGGCCGGTGTGCGAATGCCCGTTTGGTATCTCGGAACCCTGCACACATCGTTCGGGGCCGTTAGTGGAAACCTCGGCGGACTCCTGCGGATGGAACCCGAATAGGCGATAAACCTGGACTAGGGACTTGAGTGTTTAGGTAGGCCGTGGCCGACACCCTCATTGGGCTTCCGCTTGAAGGTTGCCGAGTACATATCGATGTAAACGGCGATAAGTGGTGAGAGCGTGTGTGAAGAAGTACACCCCTGCAGGGTTAATATGATCTATTCGAATAGCCGTGTCCGGAAAAGGACTTACGGGTTGCCTATAACAGTTCATAGACAAGTGAAAGTGGATACTCTAAAATGCGCAAGATAAGCGTGAGTGCTATGGATGGCGTTCTCGTAGGAAGACGGGATCAGATCCATAGTGGTGTATTGATTGGTGAATATGTGGACTCGTGTGCGCCACCTCAAAAGAGTCACTTGTAGTCGTAGTTCAGGTTAGCCACCGAGTCAAAGCTGGCTTGCTGCAGTCAAACTCCACCACCCCCCCTTTGTTGATAATGATGCATACGTAGCTAGTTCTGATGTAAGTCTTGCTGAGTACGTTTGTACTCACGTTTGCTTATTTTATGTTTTGCAGAGAGACTTTAGTCTCACTAGTAGTTCCGCGTGGACTTCGACGTTTAGCTTGTTACCTCAGCTACGATCTTGTGCCCTCGGCAGGATCTGGTAGATAGTCAGGCTTCTCAGCCTTTTCAATTTCTAGATGTCTGTACTCAGACATGTTAAGCTTCCGCTTGTGCTTTGACTTGTATGCTCTGAGTGTTGGGTCATGAGACCCATGTTTGTAATATCTCGCTCCTCGGAGCCTAATGAATAAATATTTGAGTCTTAGAGTTATGTTGTGATGCCATGTTGTATTTACACATATTGAGCATATTGTGTGTATGTTTGAAATGCTTGGTATGTGTTGGATCCGACAATCTAGTTGTTTATCCTTGGCAGCCTCTCATATGGGGAAATGTAGTCTAGTGCTTCTGGCGATAGTAGTACCTTTCTACAGCCGGTTCACCGGAGTCCCGCTAGCCTAGCACTACTGCTTTGGACACTTGTTGGCGACATGTGTTTCACTTCGTTCCTATGTCCGTTCCTTCGGGAAATGTCACGCGGTGATATCCGAGTCCTGCCTAGCCTGCTACAGCCCGGGTTACGAGTCCTGTTAGCCAGTGCTACAGCCCGGATTCATACGTTGATGACCGACATGTTCGATGTGATTCATGTATGCCTGTCCCCATGGGTTAAGCGCCGCTTTGGGTTCACGACTAGCCATGTCGGCCGGGTTCTCTGTCATGTGGATGCTAGCGACACTATCATATACGTGAGCCAAAAGGCGCAAACGGTCCCGGGCCATGGTAAGGCGACACCCATGGGAATACCGTGCGTGAGGCCGCAAAGCGATATGAGGTGTTACCGGCTAGGTCAATGTGACTTGGAATCGGGGTCCTGACACATAGCATCCCCAAGCTTGGGACAAACATTAATTGCAGCAAATATATTCTCAAATATGTCATCCTCATCAAACATAGCTTCCCCAAGCTTGGGCCTTTTCATATCATAAGCATAATCACTCTCATCGTTAATAGTATGGATAGCACCAATAGTAAAGCAATTATCATCATCACAATGAGTAGTAGGAGCAACATCATTTGGGAGGGATACCTTTCTACCTTTGTTGCTCCTTCTTTTCTTTTTCTTCACATTATGTGTAGGTTCAACCTTCCTCTTTGAGCTCCTTATTGATGAGATTGGTTGAATAGAAAGCTCCTCCTCGTTACCTGATTCATCATAAGAAATAATAGGAGGATATTAGGAAGTCTCTTCCCTTTCATTAGTATTCTCTTCATCTTCTATTTGTTTTCTTTTCTTTATGTAATTGGCAATATAAGGATTTTCAATGCAATTCACCGCACAATACATATAAATCTTTTCTAGATCAAAATCAAGAATTTTATCAAGATTAAATTTTGGAATACCCTCAGTTATACGTTTCATTTCTTCATAACCCAAAAGAAGGCTAAGTTCTTTATGATGCTCAAGGGTAATCAAATTATCACAATATTTGGACACGACTTGATCATGAAACAAATATCATTGGAGCTTTAAATGACCATGTTCATTGCAAAGTTCACAAGGGGCACGAAAAATATTGAATCTTTCAGCACATTCATCTAGCTCTTCTTGCAAAAATTTGGTTTCCAAGTACTTATGCCTCTTGCAATCTATATCTTCTTTATTTGGTGTGTTAATGCAAACATGCACTCCACAAAAGTTGACATGCTTATGAGATATATTTTCATCATGACTAGAGCAATCATCATTAGTACTATGGATATTCAAGGAGTTTATACTAACAACATTGCAATCATGCTCATCATTCAAAGATTTAGTACCAAGCATTTTAAAGCATTCTTCTTCTAGCACTTGAGCACAATTCTCCTTTCCATCATACTCACGAAAGATATTAAAAAGACGAAGCGTATGAGACAAACTCAACTCCATTTTTTTGTAATTTTCTTTTATAGACTAACTAGTGCTAAAACAAGAAACAAAAAGATCCAATTGCAAGATCTAAAGATATAGCTTCACTTACCTAGCATCCCCGGCAACGGCACCAGAAAAGAGCTTGATGTCTACTATGCAACCTTCTTCTTGTAGACGTTGTTGGGCCTCCAAGTACAGAGGTTTGTAGGACAATAGCAAATATCCCTCAAGTGTATGACCTAAGGTTTGTCAATCCGTGGGAGGCGAGGGATGAAGATGGTCTCTCTCAAACAACCACCGCAACCAAATAACAAAGAGTCTCTTGTGTCCCCAACACACCCAATACAATGGTAAATTGTATAGGTGCACTAGTTCAGCGAAGAGATGGTGATACAAGTGCAATATGGATGGTAGATATAGGTTTTTGTAATCTAAAAATATAAAAACAACAAGGTAACAAGTGGTAAAAGTGAGCGTAAACGGTATTGTAATGATAGGAAACAAGGCCTAGGGTTCATACTTTCACTAGTGCAAGTTCTCTCAACAATAATAACATAGATAGATCATATAACATTCCCTCAACATGCAACAAAGAGTCACTCCAAATCCACTAATAGCGGCGAACAAACGTAGAGATTATAGTAGGGTACGAAACCACCTCAAAGCTATTCTTTCGGATCGACCTATAAAAGAGTTCGTACTAGAATAACACCTTAAGACACAAATCAATCAAAACCCTAATGTCACCTAGATACTCCATTGTCACCTCAAGTATCCGTGGGCATGATTATACGATATGCATCACACAATCTCAGATTCATCCAACCAACACAAAGTACTTCAAAGAGTGCCCCAAAGTTTCTACCGGAGAGTCAAGAACGTGTGCCAACCCCTATGCATAGGTTCATGGGTGGAACCCGCAAGTTGGTCACCAAAACATACATCAAATGGCACATGATATCCCATTGTCACCACAGATAAGCACGACAAGACATACATCAAGTGTTCTCACAAAAGACTCAATCCGATAAGATAACTTCAAAGGGGAAACTCAATTCATCACAAGAGAGTAGAGGGGGATAAACATCATAAGATCCAACTAAAATAGCAAAGCTCGGGATACATCAAGATCGTGCCATAGAGGGAACACGAGAGAGAACACGAGAGAGAGAGATCAAACACATAGCTCCTGGTACATACCCTCAGCCCCGAGGGTGAACTACTCCCTCCTTGTCATGGAGAGCGCCGGGATGATGAAGATGGCCACGGTGAGGTTCCCCCCTCCGTGGTGCTTGGGAATAGGGTCCCGATTGGTTTTTGGTGGATACAGAGGCTTTGCGGCGGCGGAACTCCTGATCTATCTTCTGTTCTGGAAGTTTTAAGGTACGTAGGTATATATGGGTGGAAGGAGTACGTCGGTGGACCGAAGGGGAGGCCACGAGGCAGGGGGCGCGCCCCAGGGGGGTGGGGGCGCCCCAGGGGGGTGGGCGCTCCCCCCACCCTCGTGAGCACCTCCCTTCTTTCCTGACATGCACTCCAAGTCCATCGGGTGGCTTTCCTTCCAAAAATAACTTCTCCGGTTGATTTCGTTCCGTTTTGACTCCGTTTGATATTCCTTTTCCTCAAAATACTGAAATAGGCATAAAACAGCAAATCTGGGTTGGGCCTCTGGTTAATAGGTTAGTCCCAAAAGTAATATAAAAGTGGAAAATAAAGCCCAATATTGCCCAAAACAGTAGATAATATAGCATGGAGCAATCAAAAATTATAGATACGTTGGAGACGTATCAGTGGCCTGTGACTCCAGACCCCTGGATTCGTATCCGGATGTTGGTTTCAGTCTGCGCACTCCCGAGCCAGTCGAGCCAGGTTGGCTCCGGTAATGGAGTTTACCGCTGCGGATATCTTCCAGCACTCGCCCTTTGGCGACATGCTGATTAAAGTCTCTCTCTTTGTTAGGAGGCTCTTGGCCGAACTATGTCCGGCTCGAGTGGGAAGCAGGCGATGAAGGAATTCGTTGCCCACCCACCACCCACTTCATTGCCACATTCGATGATTTAACCGACATACTGGACTTCAACTCTGAAGACATCGACGGTATGGAAGACGATGCAGGAGAAGAACATGAACCACCGCTCACTGGGCAGTGGACAGCCACCTCTTCCTATGATACATATATGGCAGACACTCCGAAGGAAACCAATGGCGATGAGGC
Organism: Aegilops bicornis; assembly: GCA_021605145.1. Classification (NCBI taxonomy): domain Eukaryota; kingdom Viridiplantae; phylum Streptophyta; class Magnoliopsida; order Poales; family Poaceae; genus Aegilops; species Aegilops bicornis. Next base: position 395,989,201 of record CM038669.1, read on the forward strand.
AACGGAGGATAATCCCTCAGGGAGAAAAGCAAAGCATGAGCGTCGTCGGTGCCGCTCCAAGCCCCTCCACAGCAATACCGGCCCAGAAGACAAAAACAATCCAGATGGTGCCAAAGATGAATATAACCCTAGTCAGCCTGCCTTTAAGCAGGCCGGACTGGCCACGGTGGGATACTTGGAGAGGGACAACTGTACGCCCCCCTCCGAGGCCGAGGCAAGCCTCGGCAACGACGAATTCGGCGTGCCTAAAGATCCAATGGAACAAGCTCGCTTCGAGCGACGGCTCATGGCCACGGCAAGGAGCCTGCAAAGGAAGCAACAACAGCTTAAACCTGACCAAGATTTGCTGGTGGACAGATGGACCAAGGTCCTGGCCACCGAAAAATACGGACCCGACCGCCCCGACAAAGGGCACACACGGCACAACCGGCTACCCCAACCTAAGCAGGAGAACCCAAGGCACATAACCCAACGTCAACACATCACTACGGTCCAAAACAATACGAAGGACACACGAAGAGGCATCCTCAAGCCTCGGCGCAATGGTCATAAGCGTCAAGTCAGGGAAGCTGGTGCTAATTCCAACAACTCCTAGTCCGTTCAGCGGACAAAGAACAGCTCAGACCTATCCGGCCCGAGCCACACACTCGATCAACCATGTGAAATTCATGATACTCCTAGAAGGACGGCAAAGCATACAACTAGAGAATGCCGGATCCTCAAAACAAAGCGGTTGGTCGTGTGCCGGAAACAATGAAGGGAGGCGTCTGGTCAAGAGACCCCCCATAGCATAAAAGTACGGCCGATCGCCCCCGACCGCATTAACCACAGCAATTCAATTTCAGTACCTCTAGACATAGTAGTCCGGGGGCTCCATAACACATAAAGCCCCCGCAGGTGTGAAACCACAAATAACATCTTCTAAAAGATGCTAGGGGCAAAGGCCAAGTTTTATTGGCCCACCACTCTAACGGTTGTCCTAGGATCACCAAAAAATACAGCGCCAAAGAATAATTCTTCGGCACCTTCCCCTCATACGGTAATTTACCATATGCTTGAAGGAAATATGCCCTAGAGGCAATAATAAAGTTATTATTTATTTCCTTATATCATGATAAATGTTTATTATTCATGCTAGAATTGTATTAACAGGAAACATAATACATGTGTGAATACATAAACCTACAGAGTGTCACTAGTATGCCTCTACTTGACTAGCTCGTTAATCAAAGATGGTTGTGTTTCCTAACCATGAACAAGGAGTTGTTATTTGATTAACGGGATCACATCATTTGTTGAATGATCTGATTGACATGACCCATTCCATTAGCATAGCACCTGATCGTATAGTTTGTTGCTAGTGCTTTTCTTCATGACTTATACATGTTCCTATGACTATGAGATTATGCAACTCCCGTTTGCACGAAGAACACTTTGGGTGCTACCAAACGTCACAACGTAATCGGGTGATTATAAAGGTACATTACAGGTGTCTCCGAAGGTACATGTTGGGTTGGCATATTTCGAGATTAGGATTTGTCACTCCGATTGTCGGAGAGGTATCTCTGGGCCCTCTCGGTAATGCACATCACATAAGCCTTGCAAGCATTGCAACTAAATGTGTTAGTTGTGAAATGATGTATTACGAAACGAGTAAAGAGACTTGCCGGTAACGAGATTGAACTAGGTATTGGATACCGACGATCGAATCTCGGGCAAGTAACATACCGATGACAAAGGGAACAACGTATGTTGTTATGCGGTCCGACCGATAAAGATCTTCGTAGAATATGTAGGAGCCAATATGGGCATCCAGGTCCCGCTATTGGTTATTGACCGGAGAGGTGTCTCGGTCATGTCTACATAGTTCTCGAACCCGTAGGGTCCGCACGCTTAACGCTTCGATGGCGGTTACTATGAGTTTTTATGATGTTTCTGTACCGAAGGTTGTTCGAGTCCCGGATGAGATCACGGACGTGACGAGGAGTCTCGAAATGGTCGAGACATAAAGATTCATATATTGGAAGTCTATGTTTGGACATCGGAAGTGTTCCGGGTGAAATTGGGAATTTTACCAAATGCACCGGAGGTTACCGGAACCCCGGAATGCTAATGGGCCAACATGGGCCTTAGTGGAAAGGAGAAAAGGGGCCCAAGTGCTGGCCGCACCTTCCCCCTTCCCTAGTCCTATTAGGACTAGGAGAAGGGCCTCTCTCTCCCTTCCCACTTGGGGAAACCTAGTTGGACTAGGATTTGGGGGAATCCTACTCCTAGTAGGAGTAGGACACCTGGCGCACCCTCCTTGGCCGGCCAGCCCCTCCCTTCCCTCCTTTATATACAGGGCAGAGGGCACCCCATGACACACAAGTTGATCATTGAGATCGTTCCTTAGCCGTGTGCGGTGCCCCTTCCACCATATTACACCTCGAGAATACCGTGGCGGAGCTTAGGCGAAGCCTCGCCGGTGGAACATCATCATCGTCCACCACGCCGTCGTCTTGTGAAACTCTCCCTCAACACTCGGCTGGATCGGAGTTCGAGGGACGCCATCGAGCTGAACGTGTGCAGAACTCGGAGGTGCCGCACGCTCGGTACTTGGATCGGTTGGATCGTGAAGAAGTACGACTAATTCCTCTACGCTATGTCAACGCTTCCGTTCTTTGGTCTCACGAGTGCGTAGACAACACTCTCATCTCGTTGCTATGCATCACCATGATCTTGGCGTGATCGTAGGGAAAATTTTTGAAATTACTACGTTCCCCAACAAGTGGCATCCGAGCCTAGGTTTTATGGTTTGATGATATGCACGAGTAGAACACAAGTGAGTTGTGGACGATACAAGTCATACCGCCTACCAAAGATGTCATACTTTGGTTCAGCGGTATTGTTGGGATGACGATCCAGACCAACCTTACGCGTGCTCTTCCACGCGAGACCGGTTCCCTCGGCGTGCTTTGCACATAGATGGCTTGTGGAAGACTGTCTCTCCAACTTTAGTTGAACTGAGTGTGGCTACGCCCGGTCCTTGAGAAGGTTAAAACGGAGTCTATTTGACGAAGGATCGTTGTGGTTTTGATGCAGAGGTGAGATTGGTTCTTGCTTAAGCCCGTAGCAGCCACGTAAAATTTGCAACAACAAAGTAGAGGACGTCTAACTTGTTTTTGCAGGGCATGTTGTGATGTGATATGGTCTAGACATGATGCTGAATTTTATTGTATGAGATGATCATGTTTTGTAACCGAAGTTATCGGCAATCGGCAGGAGCCATATGGTTGTCGCTTTATTGTATGCAATGCAATCGCCTGTAATGCTTTACTTTATCACTAAGCGGTAGCGATAGTCGAGAAGCATAAGTTTGGCGAGACGACAACGATGCTACGATGGAGATCAAGGTGTCGCGCCCGGTGGCGATGGTGATCATGACGGTGCTTCGGAGATGGAGATCACAAGCACAAGATGATGATGGCCATATCATATCACTTATATTGATTGCATGTGATGTTAATCCTTTATGCATCTTATCTTGCTTTGATTGACGGTAGCATTATAAGATGATCCTTACTAAATTATCAAGAAGTGTTCTCCCCGAGTATGCACCGCTATGCGAAAGTTCTTCGTCTTTGAGACACCACGTGATGATCGGGTGTGATAGGCTCTACGTTCAAATACAACGGGTGCAAAACAGTTGCACACGCAGAATACTCAGGTTATACTTGACGAGCTATGCATATAAGATATGACCTCGGAACACGAGACCGAAAGGTCGGCGTGAATCATATAGTAGATATGATCAACATATTGATGTTCACCATTGAAACTACTCCATCACACGTGATGATCGGTCATGGTGTAGTTGATATGGATCACGCAATCACTTAGAGAATTGGAGGGATATTTTTCTAAGTGGGAGTTCTTAAGTAATATGATTAATTGAACTTAAATTTATCATGAACTTAGTACCGATAGTATCTTGCTTGTCTATGATGTGTAGATAGATGGCTCGTCTTTGTTGTTCCGTTGAATTTTAATGCGTTCCTTGAGAAAGCAAAGTTGAAAGATGATGGCAGCAATTACACGGACTGGGTCCGTAATTTGAGGATTATCCTTATTGCTGCACGGAAGAATTACGTCCTGGAAGCACCGTTAGGTGCCGGGCCTGGTGCAAGGGCTGCGCCGTAAGTTGTGAACGTCTCGCAAAGCAAAGTCGATGACTACTCTATAGTTCAGTGTGCCATGCTTTACGGCTTAGAACCGGGACTTCAACGTCGTTTTGAACACCATGGAGCATATGAGACGTTCCAGGAGTTGAAGTTAATATTCCAAGCGAATGCCCGGATTGAGAGATATGAAGTCTCCAATAAGTTCTATAGCTGTAAGATGGAGGAGAACGGTTACGTCACAAGGAGCATATACTCGTAATGTCCGGATATAACAATCACTTGATTCAAGCTGGGAGTTAATCTTCCGGATGATTGCGTCATTGATGAAATTCTCCAATCATCGCCACCAAGCTACAAGAGCTTCGTGATGAACTATAATATGCAAGGGATGACCAAAACAATGCCCGAGCTCTTCGCGATGCTGAAAGCCGCGGAGGTCGAAATCAAAAAGGAGCATCAAGTGTTGATGGTTAACAAAACCACTAGTTTCAAGAAAAAGGGCAAAGGAAAGAAAAAGGGAAACTTCAAAAAGAACGGCAAGCAAGTTGCTGATCAAGAGAAGAAACCCAAGTCTGGTCCTAAGCCTGAAACCGAGTGCTTCTATTGCAAGCATCGTCCTTTGGAAGCGGAACTGCCCCAAGTATTTGGCGGATAAGAAGGATGGCAAGGTTAACAAAGGTATATGTGATATACATGTTATTGATGTGTACCTTACTAATACTCGCAGAGCACCTGGTATTTGATATCGGTTACATTGCTAATATTTGCAACTCGAAGCAGGGCTACGGATTAAGCGAAGATTGGCTAAGGGCGAGGTGACGATGCGCGTGGGAAATGGTTCCAAAGTCGATGTGATCGCAATGGCACGCTTACCTCTACATCTACCTTGGGATTAGTATTAGACCTAAATAATTGTTATTTAGTACCAGCGTTGAGCATGAACATTATATCTGGATCTTGTTTGATGCGAGACGGTTATTCATTTAAATCGAGAGAATAATGGTTGTTCTATTTATATGAATAATATCTTTTATGGTCATGCACCATTGAAGAATGGTTTGTTTTACTTAATCTTGATAGTAGTGATACACATATTCATAATGTTGAAACCAAAAGATGCAGAGTTGATAATGATGGTGCAACTTATTTGTGGCAATCGCCGTTTAGGTCATATCGGTGTAAAGCGCATGAAGAAACTCCATACCGATGGACTTTTGGAGTCACTTGATTATGAATCACTTGGCACTTCATGTAACCGTGCCTTATGGGCAAGATGACTAAAACACCGCTTCTCGGAACTATGGAGAGAGCAACAGATTTATTGGAAATCATACATCTTGATGTATGTGGTCCAATGAATGTTGAGGCTAAATGGCGGATATCGTTATTTTCTCACCTTCACAGATGATTTGAGCAGATATGGGTATATCTACTTAATGAAACACAAATCTGAAACATTTGAAAAGTTCAAAGAATTTCAGAGTGAAGTGGAAAATCATCGTAACAAGAAAATAAAGTTTCTACGATCTGATCGTGGAGGAGAATATTTGAGTTACTAGTTTTGCCTACATTTGAAACAATGCGGAATAGTTTCGCAACTTACGCCACCGAACACCACAACGTAATGGTGTGTCCGAACGTCAGAATCGTACTTTATTAGATATGGTGCGATCTATGATGTCTCTTACTGATTTACCGCTATCGTTTTGGGGTTATGCTTTAGAGACGGCTACATTCACTTTAAATAGGGCACCATCTAAATCCGCTGAGACGACGCCTTATGAACTGTGGTTTGGCAAGAAACCAAAGTTGTCGCTTACGAAAGTTTGGGGCTGCGATGCTTATGTGAAAAAGCTTCAACCTGATAAGCTCGAACCCAAATCGGAGAAATGTGTCTTCATAGGATACCCAAAGGAGACTGTTGGGTACACCTTCTATCACAGATCCGAAGGCAAGATTTTGTTGCTAAATTCGGAAACTTTTGGAGAAAGAGTTTCTCTCGAAAGAAGTGAGTGGGAGGAAAGTAGAACTTGATGAGATAATCTGTATCTACTCCCTTATTGAGAAGTAGTACATCACGTAAATCAGTTTCCGTGACACCTACACCAAATAGGGAGGAAGCTAATGATGATGATCATGAAACTTCAGATCGAAGTTTCTACAGAACTTCGTAGAGATCAACCAGAGCAAGATCCGCACTGCAGTGGTACGGTAATCCTATTCTCGGAAGTCATGTTACTGGAACATGATGAACCTACGAACTATGAAGAAGCGATGGTGAGCCCAGATTCCACAAAATGGCTTGAGGCCATGAAATCTGAGATGGGATCCATGTATGAGAACAAAGTGTGGACTTTGGTTGACTTGCCCGATGATCGGCAAGCAATTGAGAATAAATGGATCTTCAAGAAGAAGACGGACGCTGATGGTAATGTTACTGTCTATAAAGCTCGACTTGTTGCAAAAGGTTTTCGACAAGTTCAAGGGATTGACTACGATGAGACCTTCTCACCCGTAGCGATGCTTAAGTCCGTCCGAATCATGTTAGCAATTGCCGCATTTTATGATTATGAAATTTGGCAAATGGATGTTAAAACTGCATTCTGAATGGATTTACGGAAGAAGAGTTGTATATGATACAACCAGAAGGTTTTGTCGATCCAAAGGGAGCTAACAAAGTGTGCAAGCTCCAGCGATCCATTTATGGACTGGTGCAAGCCTCTCGGAGTTGGAATAAACGCTTTGATAGTGTGATCAAAGCATTTGGTTTTATACAGACTTTTGGAGAAGCCCGTATTTACAAGAAAGTGAGTGGGAGCTCTGTAGCATTTCTGATATTATATGTGGATGACATATTACTGATCGGAAATGATATAGAATTTCTGGATAGCATAAAGGGATACTTGAATAAGAGTTTTTCGATGAAAGACCTCGGTGAAGCTGCTTACATATTGGGCATTAAGATCTATAGAGATAGATCAAGACGCCTAATAGGACTTTCACAAAGCACATACCTTGATAAAGTTTTGAAAAAGTTCAAAATGGATCGTGCAAAGAAAGGGTTCTTGCCGGTGCTACAAGGTGTGAAGTTGAGTAAGACTCAATGCCCGACCACCGCAGAAGATAGAGAGAAAATGAAAGATGTTCCCTATGCTTCAGCCATAGGCTCTATCATGTATGCAATGCTGTGTACCAGACCTGATGTGTGCCTTGTCAGTAAGTTTGGCGGTGTACCAAAGTAATCCAGAGTGGATCATCGGACAGCGGTCAAGAACATCCTTAAGTACTTGAGAAGGACTAAGGATATGTTTCTCATTTATGGCGGTGACAAAGAACTCGTCAGAACGGTTACGTCGACGTTAAGCTTTGACATCGATCCGGACGATTCTAAATCGCAAACCGGATACGTATTTACATTAAACGGAGGAGCTGTCGGTTGGTGCAGTTCCAAACAAAGCGTCGTGGCGGGATCTACATGTGAAGTTGAGTACATAGCTGCTTCGGAAGCAGCTAATGAAGTAGTCTGGATGAAGGAGTTCTTAACCGATCTAGTTTTTGTACCTAGTTTATCGGGTCCTATGAAAATCTTTTGTGACAATACTGGTGCAATTGCCTTGGCAAAGGAATCCAGATTTCTCAAGTGAACCTAGCTCTTCAAAAGACTCTTCAACTCCATCCGGATTTGGTCCGGTGGGAGACATAGAGATATGCAAGATACATACGGATCTGAATGTTGCAGACCGCTGACTAAGCCTCTTCCACGAGCAAAACATGATCAAAGCACCAAGACTCCATGGGTGTTAGAATCATTACCGTGTAATCTAGATTATTGACTCTAGTGCAAGTGGGAGATCGAAGGAAATATGCCCTAGAGTCAATAATATAGTTATTATTTATTTCCTTATATCATGAGAAATGATTATTATTCATGCTAGAATTGTATTAACAGGAAACATAATACATGTGTGAATACATAAACCCACAGAGTGTCACTAGGATGCATCTACTTGACGAGCTCGTTAATCAAAGATGGTTGTGTTTCCTAACCATGAACAAGGAGTTGTTATTTGATTAACGGGATCACATCATTTGTTGAATGATCTGATTGACATGACCCATTCCATTAGCATAGCACCCGATCGTATAGTTTGTTGCTAGTGCTTTTCTTCATGACTTATACATGTTCCTATGACTATGAGATTATGCAACTCCGTTTGCTCAAGAACACTTTGGTGCTACCAAACGCCACAACGTGAATCGGGTGATTATAAAGGTACATTACAGGTGTCTCCGAAGGTACATGTTGGGTTGGCATATTTCGAGATTAGGATTTGTCACTCCGATTGTCTGGAGAGGTATCTCTGGGCCCTCTCGGTAATGCACATCACATAAGCCTTGCAAGCATTGCAACTAAATGTGTTAGTTGTGAAATGATGTATTACGAACGAGTAAAGAGACTTGCCGGTAACGAGATTGAACTAGGTATTGGATACCGACGATCGAATCTCGGGCAAGTAACATACCGATGACAAAGGGAACAACGTATGTTGTTATGCGGTCTGACCGATAAAGATCTTCGTAGAATATGTAGGAGCCAATATGGGCATCCAGGTCCCGCTATTGGTTATTGACCGAGAGGTGTCTCGGTCATGTCTACATAGTTCTCGAACCCGTAGGGTCCGCACGCTTAACGCTTCGATGGCGATTACTATGAGTTTTTATGATGTTTCTGTACGAAGGTTGTTCGAGTCCCGGATGAGATCACGGACGTGACGAGGAGTCTCGAAATGGTCGAGACATAAAGATTCATATATTGGAAGTCTATGTTTGGACATCGGAAGTGTTCCGGTGAAATTGGGAATTTTACCAAGTACCGGAGGTTACCGGAACCCCGGAATGCTAATGGGCCAACATGGGCCTTAGTGGAAAGGAGAAAAGGGGGCCCAAGTGCTGGTCAAGACCTTTCCCCCTTCCCTAGTCCTATTAGGACTAGGAGAAGGCGCCTCTCTCTCCCTTCCCACTTGGGGAAACCTAGTTGGACTAGGATTTGGGGGAATCCTACTCCTAGTAGGAGTAGGACACCCCTGGCGCACCCCTCCTTGGCCGGCCAGCCCCTCCCCTTCCCTCCTTTATATACAGGGGCAGAGGGCACCCCATGACACACAAGTTGATCATTGAGATCGTTCCTTAGCCGTGTGCGGTGCCCCCTTCCACCATATTACACCTCGAGAATACCGTAGCGGAGCTTAGGCGAAGCGCCACGGTGGAACATCATCATCGCTACCACGCCGTCGTCTTGTGAAACTCTCCTCAACACTCGGCTGGATCGGAGTTCGAGGGACGCCATCGAGCTGAACGTGTGCAGAACTCGGAGGTGCCGTGACGCTCGGTACTTGGATCGGTTGGATCGTGAAGAAGTACGACTACTTCCTCTACGTTGCGTCAACGCTTCCGTTGCTGGTCTACGAGGGTACGTAGACAACACTCTCATCTCGTTGCTATGCATCACCATGATCTTGCGTGATCGTAGGAAAATTTTTGAAATTACTACGTTCCCCAACAATGCTAACGGGGTTATCCATGCCGACTAGATCTCACGTGGTAAATCACTCAGGCCAACACCGAGCGATACAACCACACCAATGGGCAAGGCCGAACCGCGACCTTAGAGCGGAAATGATATAACCACCGGAGTAGCGAGTCGTGCATGCCCGTCAAAATTCTGATATGACAGCCGACTACCCGGACACCAACTAACGAGTCGGCGCTACTTCACGGTCTAACGGCTGGATTAACCAGGGTCCGATCATTTACCCTCGGACCAACCACAAGAGGTCGTTCAGCTACCTTCAAGTATTTGCCTTCACAAACTAACTTTGACGCAGAACAGTATTGGCGACGTGGAATCGGCCAGGACACACAAGGAGACCCCATAAAGAAGACAGTCCGGATTAACTTCCAATCCACCCACAGCCACCTCCAGTCCGACCATCACAGGTTCCGCCAAATACACCTCTTTTCATAATCATAAATCATACCAATATGCATAGACATATCATCTTACTACAATGCGTAGACTTAAATAACACTTGTCGACCGTCGTTTTTCATCGACACATTGTGTTACGCCCAATTTTTCCAGGGGCTTCACAGTACGGCAATAAAGTCCGACCACCTTTCCGGTCGCTCGGCACCCCGAACTTATAGCACTATATGCATCAGCTCCGAATCATGTCTTGGGTCATTGGTTGGGTTTTCCCGGCTCCCTTGTTTTGGTACCTTACGTTCCGTTATATCGGCTAAGGTAGAGCAGGGAGAACTATTGCGATTGTGTCCCGGATCTGCCGAACGAGCACCTCAGTAGAGAAAGCCGAAAACCGACTGTCGTGATACAGCGAGAGCTGGTCAGCTGTTCGAAAGGTTGTAAAATCCTTAATGATTTATTCCGCATAACGCCATCATAAATGCAGAGTGGGACGGATCGGTCTTCCGATCAGGCGCCAATAGATCCCCTAGTCCGGCTTTCCGAAAACTAGGGGCTGCATCGACCATACTCGAATTCCTATAGCTAAGTGAGAGTGGTAAAGCCCTATAGTCCGATTGCCTGGTTCATGGGATGTCCAGGTATGACCCGAACACCCCCGAATTTCTTTCGTAAAGCGTGTTTAATCGGCCAACTCTCAAAGATTTATACACATTAAACAGCAACACAGGAAGAACAAGTGTTCAAACTAAACATGCAATTACTAATAACAGTTCCCGTATCCCATATTACAAAGAACGACACAAATGCCCTCAGGGAAATATAATGTCTTTCGTCCACTTATCCGCCGCAAGGCGGGCTCCCTTCAGTACACCTTCATAGTACAGTTCAGGCTTGCGGTGCTCCTTACCCTCTGGAGGCCCCTCGGTCATCAGCTTCTCCGCGTCAAGCTTCCCCCAATGCACTTTTGCATGGGCAAACACCATACGCGCACCCTCTATACACACTGATCGCTTAATGGCATCAAGCCGAGGACAAGCGCCTACAATCCGCTTCATGACTCAAATGCTTTGCTTGGAATGGGCTCATTGAGCCTGACGGACAACCAAGTCCTTCATGGCTAGTTCGGCCGCTTTGGTGCAATTCGACCACCTGCTTCAGCTGATCGATAAAGGGCACCGGATAGTTCGGCGCCAAATACTGCGACCAGAAATCCCTCTCCGCAGCCTTCTTCTCCTCGGTCCGGTAGAATTGGGCGGCATCTGATATGCTGCGAGGAAGATCCGCAAATGCCCCTGGAAAAATAAGAATTCAGCTTGCCGCTTATAATTCTTCCCATTACCATGTACAAATGGCTAAGAATACAGAAGGCCTTACCAGCCGCAACTTTCCGGGCCTCTTGAATGTCCCGCATGGCACCTCGGGTTTCTTCCCGAGCATCTTCCGCAGCCTTGAGAGCTTGGGCGAGTTCGGTTTCTTTCCCTACTAGACTCTGCCCCAAGCCCTCGCTTTTCTTCACAGCCTCCTGGAGCTTTCGCTCAGCTGCGATGACCCTGGCCTCGTGTTTCTCACGGTTACTGTTCGGCGGCAGCCTTCTCGTTGGCATCAGCCACAGCCTTCTTTAGTGCCTCATATTCGGCACTCGCTCCTAGAGCATACAATACAAATAATTTTCACTAGGCACAATTACTCATTCGTGCCAACTTAAAGACAAATGTTTTCAACATACCTTGCTTGTCTTCCAATTGCTTCTTCACACGGCCAAGTTCCTCCTTGGCCCGTGCAAGGCTCTGCTTCAGTCCGGACACTTCCGCATTATGAGCGGCCGTCCTCTCTGCAGACGCCTGTTTTCACATAAAGGGGTATACGTCATTCACACAGGCTCCTGCATAAACAGAGGGTTTGATCCCCTGCCCGGCTCTCTCTCTTTCGACGGACAGTGTATCAGGGGCTGCTACTTATATTATGACGATTCCTTGAAAGTTTCTTAGGAAACATACCTCAAAAGCCTTTATAAGGCCAAGGCAGGACTCATTCAGCCCGCTCTCGGCGGACTGAATCTTTTCAACCACCGCACCCATGAGGGTCCAATGTTCATCGACAACAGACGCGTTCTTTAACGCTGTCGATAGACCGCTCGGCAGCCATGCCTGAACAGAGGTTGCTGGCGCAGTAGGCAAGCCTCCCACCGTCGAAGGTGGCCGCTCGCCCGATCCTGGAGCCTTAAAACCCTCCAGAGCCATGTCCGGCTGTGGTCCGAACCCGAGATCACCCCCGCCATCGACACGCTTGGGAGCCATCACTCCCGTGTGTCCGGCTCCAGAGATATGCCCCCCTGGTCCGAGTCCCGTTGAGACGACACCTCAGTCTCGCACCTGGACTTTGGGGAAGGGGCCTTTGGAGGCGTCTCGCTCGCCAAGGCGTCTGAGCCCAGCGAATCCTCCGATGAGGGCTGGCCGGCGCGAGACCTCGCTGGGCTGTACAAAACATGGCAACAGTTAAAACTGCTATACCCAAACAAACCCGGACGCATATGCGTGTTCGGATTTCGTATACTTATGACTTTTCCAGGGGCTGGGCCCTGGGATCCCACTCCGGGCTGCTATCGGCAGCCGTGGTGGATGCATCCGAGGGAACTTTTTTCCCTCTTGGGCGGTTCGGCCTCCAGGGATGAGGAGGCCATCCTTTTCTTCCCACCCCCAGAGTGAGGCTCGTCCTCCTCTGCTTCCTCCTCTTCGTCTTCAGAAGAAAGATCGTCGCTGGAGTCTTCGGATTTGGTGTTCGAAACCTCGCGACGACGGAGGCCACTACGGGTCTTTTTGGCCTTCTTGGAGGCCTCTTCCTTTGGCGCCTTGTAAGGCACGGGGACCAGCATCTTCGTCAGAAGAAGTCCGGCCGGTTCCTCCGGCAGCGGAGCCGCACAATATATCCGCTCCACCTTTGTTATCCATCCCTGGGGTCATGACAAAGCATGATTAGAATGGCTCCCCCAGGACATGCCAACCGAAGCACGGATGGACAGAGCATAGCAATAACTTACCGGGCTTGGCGAATGGGACAACTGATACCCACGGTCCTCGGAGGAGCCCGGCCATGATTTGCCGGACTTAAAGAGCACCTTCCAGATATCCTCATGGGAGGAATCATAGAGCTCCCGGAGGGTTTGGTGCTCGGTTGGGTCATACTCCCACAAGTTGCAGGCTCGGCGCTGGCAAGGGAGAACCAGGCGAACTAGCATCACCTGGACTATGTTGACAAGCTTGAGGTCCTTGTCGACCACGCTCTGAACGCGTGTCTGGAGCAGCGACATCTCATCGGACGAGGACCAATTCGGGCCCTTCTTGGGCCAGGACGTGAGCCGCAGTGGGGCTCTGGATCTGAAATCCGGAGCGGCGGCCCACTTTTTGCCGCGTGGTTCGGTGATATAGAACCACTGCTGCTGCCACTCCTTGACGGAGTCGTTGAAGGCACCCTTCGGCCAAACGGCCTTGGGCATCTTGCTCACCATGGCACCGCCACATTCGGCGTGTTCGCCGCTCACCACCTTGGGCTTCACATTGAAAATCTTCAGCCACAGGCCGAAGTGAGGCGAAATCCGGAGAAAGGCCTCGCACACGACGATGAACGTCGAGATATTGAGGAAGAATTAGGGGAAAGATCATGAAAATCAATCCTATAGTAATACATGACTCCGCGAACAAATGGGTGAAGGGGAAACCCGAGCCCGCGGACGAAATGGGGAAGGAACACGACTCTCTCATGGGACTCCGAAGTGGGGACGACCTGTCCCACCGGTGGGAGACGGTGGCCGATCTTCTTGGCTAGATACCCAGCTTCCTGGATCTTCTTGATATCCTTCTCCTGGACGGTAGAGGCCATCCATTTGCCTCCTGCTCCAGATCCGGACATCTTTGGAAAATCTCTCTTCGATGGAAAAGGAGAATGTCTGGGCGTTAGGGCTCGGACAGAGGGGAATGGGCTAACAAAAGGAGAAGGCATGGGTAAGGAGGAAGAGACCTTGTCTCTTTATAGAGACGGCAAAAGCTTTTTGCGCCTCCCCACTTGCCTGGTGGAACCCGCTCGTTCCCCACTCGCCATGATTAGCGGCGCGATTGGATTACCCATACTCGTATTGATGAAGATCCCGTAATAAGGGGACACGATCTTTGCTTTGACAAGACGTGTCTAGGGAACCGCCTCACAATATGCGTTGTGGCTGGTTGTGGGAAATCGGTTCAAATAGTGACCCGACCGTAATGACACGTCGCCTTGTCTAAAATTTTGTCAGCAGATTGCATTTGTGAAATATCATCCTCTCTACGGCGACATGTGAAGATCATTTTGTGGATCCGGACACGGTTCAAGTGTTCGATAATTACTTTGGAGTATTCAGAGATGGAACCCGCCCTGCAATGCCGAAGACAAGACTGCGCGCCGGACTCATTGTCATTGAAGCCTGGTCCAGGGCTACTGAGGGAGTCCTATATTAGGGGGTATCCAGACAGCCGGATTGTATACATCGTCCGGACTATTGAACCGTCAAGATACAAAACTCAAGACTTCGTCCCGTGTCCGGATGGGACTCTCCTTGGCGTGGAAGGCAAGCTTGGGGATTCGGATGTAATATTTCCTTCCTTGTAACCGACTCCATGTAAACCCTAGCCCTCTCCGGTGTCTATATAAACCGGAGAGGTTGGTCCTTAGAAGGCCGATCACAATTACAATCATACCATCATAGGCTAGCTTCTAGGGTTTAGCCTCTACGATCTCGTGGTAGATCTACTCCTGTACTACTCATATCTTCAATATTAATCAAGCAGGAAGTAGGGTTTTACCTCCATCGAGAGGGCCCGAACCTGGGTAAACATTGTGTCCCTTGCTTCCTGTTACCATCAGCCTAAGACGCACAGATTGGGACCCCCTACCCGAGATCCGCCGGTTTTGACACCGACAAAGGGAGCCAACAACGACCAATTCGAAAGGGGACAGCTAGTACAACTAGTCCTGACAAAAGTAGTCTTCGCCTGCCAAAGGCTCTGGTGTTGACGCCATCTTGGGCTCCATGGTGACCTCCGTCTTGCCGTCCTGCTGGTCTTGGTCTCGTTGCACCGATATGGAAACCTTTGATTGATGCATCGGTACTCCACGCCTGCGCTTGCCCCTTTAGCATCAAAGAGGAAACGAGGATGATGCACGTGCTGGCGCCTGCCTGGCACCCGCCTGGTCTCGATCTTCATGGCTCACGTCACGAGGACCTCCCAGCTTGTCCTGAGTGGGCGAGATGATTATTACTCCAGGCCCCGCGCCCTGATGTGCGAAGGCGCCATCGAAATACATGACCCAACCGTCTGGCGCCTCGCTTCCTGGTGAGGTGGACCGGTCTTCGCCTACTTCAAGCGTCGGGGCATCCGTCCACTCCACCACAAAATCAGTGAGTGCAGCTCCCTTGATGACCCTGGTAGTGCTGAACTCCAACTGGAACTCCTACAACTCGATGTTCCACTTGGCGACCCTTCCAGCAGAGTTTGGGCTCCTGAGCACTCTCTCCAACGGGTCGGCTGAGACGACCTTGATGGGGTGGCCCTGGAAGTAGTGTCGCAACTTGCGCGAGGCCACCAAGAGCGCGAGCAGGAGCTTCTGAGGCATGGGATATCATGCCCTTGTGTCCCGCAACACCATGCTGACGAAATACACCAGGTGCTCAACGACGGCTGGCGCGTTGGTAAGGCTTGTGTCTTGCGAAAGCTGTGACGTCTCCTGAGGTGGTGGAACTCCTGGTGCCTGGTCGCTTGCAGGGATCTCTGTAACGTTGTCCTGCCAGGCTTGGTCTTCTGTTGACGCCGCCACAGCTCTTGTTGCGCCTTCCTGATCTTGCGTCATCTCGGCTGGCGGCGTAGCTTGGCGCGGCGCGCCCTTGGCTTGGTGCTCCTCCCGAACCGCCACTAGTGCAGCGCTGGCGGAGTATGGGGTGGCGGCAAGATAGAGTACTAGAGGCTCGAGAGGTCGTGGCGCCACCATCACCGGAGGGCTGGTCAGGTATCTCTTGAGGTCTTGAAAAGCTCGGTCGGCCTCCGGGGTCCACTCGAATGGGCCTTTCTTCTTCATCAGCTTGAAAAAGGGTAAGGTGCGCTCTCCCAGCTTGGAGATGAAGCGCCCCAACGCAATCACCCGGCCAGCCAGCTTCTGCATTTCCTTGAGGGTCTGCGGTGGGCTCATGTCCTCAATGGCCTTGATCTTCTCCGGTTTCGCCTCGATCCCTCTGTGGGACACGAGGAATCCCAGCAGCTTACCAGAAGGGACACCGAACATGCATTTCTCCGGGTTTAGTCGCAAGTTCACTTGGCGCAGGCTCGCGAAGGTCTCCCCCAGATCTTGGATCAAGGTTCTTGCCTCCCGAGACTTCACCACAATGTCGTCGACGTAGGCCTCCGTGTTTCTCCTGAGCTGCCGCCCTAAAGCGATGTGCATCAACCACTGAAAGGTTGCGCCCGCGTTGCACGGTCCGAAAGGCATGCAGGTGTAGCAGTATGCCCCGCATGGGGTCAGGAAGGCTGTCTTCTCTACATCTTCTACCACCATCTTGATTTGGTGATACCCTGAGAACGCATCTAGGAAGCACAGCAGGTCGCACTCGGCGGTGGAGTCGACGATCTGGTAGATGCGTGGGAGAAGGAACGGATCTTGGGGGCACGCCTTGTTGAGGTTGGTGAAGTCGACGCACATTCGCTCCTTCCCGCCTTTCTTCGGTACAACGACGGGGTTCGCAAGCCATTCGGGGTATCGAACCTCGCGAATGGCACCCGCCGCCTCCAACTTGCGGGTCTCCTGGACGATGAAGGCTTGCTTCTCCGTGGATTGCCGTCTCGCCCGTTGCTTGACAGGGCGCACGTTGGGGTATACCATTAAGTGATTCTGAATCACCTCTCTCGGGACCCCCACCAGCTGGTTGGGCTCCCATGCGAATATATCCTTGTTTGCGCGCAAGAATTTCACCAACGCTTCCTCTTGGCTTGGGTCAAGGCCGGCACCTATGGTAAAGGTGGCTCCTGAGGACCCGTCCTCGTCGACCGGCACCTGCTTGGTTTCCGCCTTGTCTTGGGTGAACAACTGCTTCTTCTTGGTTGGCGCAGCCTCCTTGGCCTCAGGGGCACCGGCGCCGACGGGCTACACCGCCGTAGCGGTCTTGAAGGCCAGTTTGAGCACTATCACAGCCTCCTTGGTGTCCCCCTTGATGGTGAGGACACCTTTGCTTCCAGACATCTTCATGAGGTTGTAGGCCGGATGAGTCGCCGCCATGAACTGGGCCAGAGCTGGGTACCCGAGAATGGCGTTGTACAGGAGGCCGATGCGGGCGATGTCGAAGTCGACCAGCTCGGTGCAGTAGTTGTCGCGCGTGCCGAAGGTGACGGGGAGGCGGATCTGCCCCAGGGAGCGGGCGGCGCCGCCACCAACTCCTGAGAAAGGCTTGCTGAGGCTGAGCCGCTCGAGCGGTACGTGAAGAAGGCTGAAGGCCTCCACGGAGAGCAAGTTGAGGCCGGCGCCGCCGTCGATGAGGGTCTTGGTGACGGCCACGTTGCAGATGGTGGCGTGCAGAGCATCGGAAGCATGCCCGAGCCAGCAGTGGTGACGGGGTGGTCTTCCGAGCTGAAGGTGAGGTCGGCCTCAGGCGCAGCCCAGCCGGACGGAGCCCCCGAGCGCTTGGAAGCTGCACCGATCTGGTGGAGGCACGGCTTGATGTGGCGATCTGAAGGCGGTGCCTGAGAGCCACCTAGCAGGGCCACGACCGCGTGTTGCGTCGGTGCCGCGTAGCATGAAGTGAAGAGGTCACGCAGCTCCTCCCAAGATGCCATCGTGGATCCGGGGAGGTTGAGCAGCCAGGCGCGCGGCTCGCCGGCGAGGGCCATGGGAAGCCAGTTTGCCATGACCTTGTCGTCACCCCCGGCCTCGAGGACGGCCTCCTCGTATGCTAGCAGGAAATCCGACAGGTCCGCCGCACCGTCGTAGCATGGCGGTATCTCCGGCTTGAACTTGGTTGGCCACCGCACCTGCCAAAGGGCAGGGGCTAGGGCTCGGAGCCCCCGGCCCCGTCGTCAACGTCGTCCGTCAGAGCCGGTAGCAGGGCGCCTGCCATGAGGGCGGAGCGCAGTGGCGACGGAGCGCAGATCGATGGAAGGGAAGCTACGGTCCACCCCTACCTGGCACGCCAAATGTCGGATCTCGGGTTCCGGCAAAACCCTCAAGGTTTGAACACTGGGGTGCGTGCAAAGATTTCTCCCCACCGATCTACGCCCTAGCTCGCTAAGATCTCACGGACGAACTCGATGAAATCACAACACAAAAAGACACAAGATTTATACTGGTTCGGGCCACCATTGCTGTGTAATACCCTACTCCAGTGTGGTGGTGGTGGATTGCCTCTTGGGCTGATGATGAACAGTACAAGGGGAAGAACAACCTCCTGACCTTGAGGTGTTCTTGTGTGGCTAAGGGCTGGATCTAGATCAGGTTAGCTTGCCCTCTACTATGGTGGTTAGTTCTATTTATAGAGGCCCTGGTCCTCTCCCCAAATATTGAGCGGGAAGGGAGCCAACAACGGCCAATTCAAAAGGGGACAGCTAGTACAACTTATCCTGACAAAAGTAGTCTTCGCCTGCCAAAGGCTCTCGTGGTGACGCCGTCTTGGGCTCCATGGTGACCTCTGTCTTGTCGTCCTGCTGGTCTTGGTCTCGTTGCGCCGATATGGAAACCGTTGCTTGATGCCTCGGTACTCTGCGCCTGCGCTTGCCCCTTTAGCATCAAAGAGGAAATGAGTACGCTGCGCGCGCTGGCGCCCACCTGGCGCCCACCTGGTCTCAATCGTCATGGCTCACGTCACGAGGACCTCATGAGGTTTGCCTTGCCTTGATCTCTCCGCCCCTTGTGAGCCTGCCTAGCGAGGCTGCTCCTGAGGAGGTCTTGTGTCGTCCGCCTCGCGAGGCTTGGCCCCTCGCGAGGGTCTTGAACGCCTTGTTGATGAAGATGGGCCGTACAGGCCTGCTAGCTCAGCCACACCGTGGGTCGCAGGCAGGCAAGTCTGGGGACCCCCGTTCCTAGAACGCCGACAAGCCGGATGATAGTTCTTCTTGAGAAGGCCGCTCTGTACCTGTGCTACTAGCGTGGCTATTTGCTCCTTTGTACGGAGGGAGCGTTCGGTGTTTCCATTGACTGTTATGACGCCGCGTGGACCGGGCATCTTGATCTTGAGATAAGCGTAGTGAGGCACTGTGTTGAGTCTAGCAAACGCGGTTCGTCCGATCAGTGCGTGGTAGCCGCTGCGGAAGGGGACGATATCGAAAATTAGCTCTTCGCTTCGGAATTTTCCGGGGAACCGAAGACCACTTCCAGCGTGATTGAGCCCGTACAACGGGCCTCTACGCCTGGTATGACTCCTTTAAAGTTAGTCTTTGTGGGTTTGATTCGTGAGGGATTAATGCTCATCTTGCGCAATGTATCCTGATAGAGCAGGTTGAGGCTGCTGCCACCATCCATTAGGACTCGTGTTAGGTGAAATCCGTCGATGATTGGGTCAAGAACCAGTGCGGCCGAGCCGCCATGGCGGATACTAGTTGGATGATCTCGACGATCGAAGGTGATCGGGAATGACGACCAAGGATTGAATTTTGGGGCAACTGGCTCTACCGCGTAGACGTCCCTGAGTGCGCGCTTGCGCTCCCTTTTGGGGATGTGTGTAGCGTATATCATGGTCACTGTTTTGACTTGAGGGGGAAATTTCTTCTGCCCCCCAGTGTTCGGCTGTTGGGGCTCTTCGTCATCGTCCTCACTTTGTGATCCCTTTTCCTTGTTCTCGGCATTTAACTTGCCGGCCTATTTAAAAACCCAACAATCTCTGTTGGTATGATTGGCTTGTTTGTCTGGGGTTCCATGTATCTGGCACAGACGGTCGAGTATGCGGTCCAAGCTGGATGGTCCCTCGCTATTCCTTTTGTAGGGCTTCTTCCGCTGGCCGGACTTGGAGCCACTGAATCCGGCATGAACCGTAGTGTCATCGGAGTTATCGCCATTGCTTTGGCGTTTGTGTCTATTGCGCCGGAGCTTACTGGTGTTGTTGGCCTCGGAGAGGCCTGCCTCGCTGGCTGTGGTTTTGGTACGAGCCAGCCAGCTATCCTCACCTGCGCAAAAGCGGGTCATGAGTTCCGTGAGGGCTGCCATGGATTTCGGCTTTTCTTGGCCGAGGTGGCGGGCGAGCCATTCGTCACGGATGCTGTGTTTGAAGGCCGCTAGGGCTTCGGCATCCGGACAGTCAACGATCTGGTTCTTTTTGGTTAGGAACCTAGTCCAGAATTTTCTGGCTGATTCTCCAGGTTGTTGAACTATATGACTTAAGTCATCGGCGTCTGGTGGCCGGACAAATGTTTAGGAAGTTGTCAAAAAATCTTCTTCCAAGTCCTCCCAGCTGCCGATGGAATTTTCAGGCAGGCTATTTAACCAGTGTCTAGCTGGCCCTTTTAGTTTTAGTCGGAGGTTTTGATGGCGTGAAGATCATCTCCTCGGGCCATATGGATGTGGAGAATAAAATCCTCGATCCATACTGCGGGATCGGTTGTTCCATCGTATGATTCAATATTGACAGGCTTGAATCGCTTGGGGAATTCATGATCCAGTACTTCATATGTGAAGCAGAGAGGGTGTGCGGCGCCTCTATATCGGGCCGCGTTGCTGCGCACCTCCGATGAAGTCCGCCTGCGGTTATCGGCCCGGGCATGACTAGGTTTGTCACGTCCGAATAGGTAGCCATCGTCGCGAGTCGAAAGGCGTCCTCGTGATCCGTAGATTGATCTAGTGTGTCCTGCTCTACTGTCCAGGTCCTGCCGAAGGTCGTATGTATAGTCCCGGGCTGTTTTGTCTCTGTTTTTATGAGGCGGTGGGGCGGGCTGCTGTTCGGCCTGAGTTGCCATTTTATCCCGATCGCGGGGTGGTCGGTCCGCCGCACTATCCCGACCACGTGGTGGTCGTTCCGCATTGCGCGAGGGAGGTAAAAAATGGGCTCCGGCGCCTCCTCATCGAACTGCGGTAGCAGTCTGCGTTTCGGGTAAATCTTGGCTGGACGCTTGAGGAGGTATTCTTCAGCAGCCAGGACATCAGTCCATCTGTCAATGAGTAGGTCTTGATCAGCTTGAAGCTGCTGCTGCTTTTTCTTCAGGCTTCTTGCAGTAGCTATTAGATGGCACTTGAAGCACTCCTGCTCGAGGGATGCCTCAGGCACGATGAAATTCTCGTTGCCGAGGCTCTCCTCGTCCTCGGAGGGTGGACGGTAACTATCGTCATCCGGGTCATTGGGCATGGCCTATTTATCAGGGTTAACTTGCTCGTTGTCTTTTTCCTCCTGTTCGGATGTTGCTCCAACATGGTCTTCATTGTTTTCGGCATCGTCCGGAGTACTATTTTCTCCAGTGCCAGTGTTGCTAT
Organism: Aegilops bicornis; assembly: GCA_021605145.1. Taxonomy (NCBI): domain Eukaryota; kingdom Viridiplantae; phylum Streptophyta; class Magnoliopsida; order Poales; family Poaceae; genus Aegilops; species Aegilops bicornis. The sequence continues at coordinate 396,010,809 of CM038669.1, forward strand.
CTTTTGAGCGACGTGACTTAGAACGGCGTTTAGGGCGCCGGCGCTTGGACTGTATCTCAGAAGGTTTATTCGCAACTGGATCTTCTTTATCATCGTCGCTAGCGTTTTTAGGTGTGTCAACCATGTACACCTCGTACGAAGAGGTGGTTGTCCAACGTCCAGTGAATGGTGGGTCTTGGCCTTGCTCGTTGTCAGCATCTCGTCCATACCGTCGATGTCTTTGGAGCCATAATCAAGCACGTCGGTTAAGTCCTCGACGGTGGCTATGAAATGGGTGGTGGTTGGGAAGCGAAATTCTCCATCATCAGCCTCTAGTTCGAACCGGACATAGTTCGGCTGTGAGTCACCCACCAAGGACAGGTTTTTTAATGAATTTAGCACATCTCTGAAGGGCGAGTGTTGGAAGATATCTGCGGCGCTGAACTCAAAGATCGATAACCGGTCCAGCTCTACGCCCGTAGGCGTGCGTGGTTCGAAACTTATAGCCGGAGACGAGTCCGGAATTCCATTGACGCAAACATTGCAAGGTGCTGAGTCCGTGTGCGGCTCCAACGCTGCAGATTCTACGGTTTCGGATGGCGCAATATGCTCCGGATCTAAGGCCATAGCAGTTACAGGAACCATCTCCTAAATATGGTCCGATGACAGATTCAAGTCATGTTCATCGGAGCGAGGGGGAGCGATCGCCGTGGTCTCAAATCCGTTGAAGATCAGGTCTCCACGGATATTCGCGACGTAGTTCAAGCTTCCAAATCTGACCTGGTGGCCAGGGGCGTAGCTATCAATATGCTCCAGATGGCCAAGAGAGTTGGCCCGCAGTACGAAGCCGCCGAATACGAAAATCTGTCTGGGAAGGAAGGTTTCTCCTTGGACAGCGTCACTATAGATGATCGAAGGGGCCATCGAACCTTTCATCGACGGCATAGTGGAACTCTCAATGAAAGCACCAATGTCGGTGTCAAAACCGGCGGATCTCGGGTAGGGGGTCCCGAACTGTGCATCTAAGGTCGATGGTAACAGGAGACAGGGGACACGATGTTTACCCAGGTTTGGGCCCTCTCTATGGAGGTAATACCCTACTTCCTGCTTGATTGATCTTGATGAATATGAGTATTACAAGAGTTGATCTACCACGAGATCGTAATGGATAAACCCTAGAAGCCTAGCCTGTTATGACTATGGTAATGAGTATATCCTTTCCGGACTACACCCTCTGGTTTATATAGACACCGGGGGGATCTAGGGTTACATCGAGTTGGTTACATAAGAAGGAATCTTCATAGTTGGTCGACAAGCTTGCCTTCCATGCCAAGGAGAGTCCTATCCGAACACGGGTACAGTCTTCGGCCTTCGTGTCTTCACAGCCCATCAATCCGGCCCATGGATAACAGGCCGAACGCCCGAGGACCCCTTAGTCCAGGACTCCCTCAGTGACCCCTTTCAACAGTGGATATCACGCCCTGTTGGGGCGAGACGCATTCATGTGCTTCCAAGCTATAACTCATTACGGGTACATGAAGCTCAAGATGCCCGGGCCCAACGGTATTATCACTCTCGTTAGTGATCCGGACATAGCCCTCCGCGCCGAAAACAAAACCGCATCCCTGGCCCTCGAGGCACTGTCCGAGGCCCTCGCGGCCGAAGAGTTAACCGCACTACGCTCCACGGTGGATAGGGACGACGTAATCCTTGATAAGCGGCCCAAATCCACCTCCTTCAAACCAGCAGACGAAATATTGAAATTTCAAGTCCACCCGACGGACCCTAATAAGACAGCCTCCATCGGGGCACAGCTGGACCCAATGGTCGCCGCCGCCCTATGAGCGTTCCTGCATGAGAACTGGGACATATTCGCCTGGCACCCTTCTGATATGCCAGGGATCCCATGCAAGTTGGCCGAACACAGCCTCAATATATTGAAGGGATATAAGCCGGTCAAGCAAACATTGTGGTGCTTTTCCAAACCCAAACGACAAGCTATGGAGGAGGAGCTAGCCAAGCTAATTGAGGCCAGATTCATCAAAGAAATAAAACACTCGGACTGGCTAGCAAACCTGGTGATGGTGCAAAAGAAGGATAAATACTGGCGCCTGTGCGTCGATTTCAAAGACCTCAACAAGGCCTGCCCCAGGGATCCCTTCCCCCTCCCCCGCATCAATCAGATTATTGATGCTACTGCAGGACACGACTCACTGTGTTTCCTCTACGCATACTCCGGATACCATCAGATCAAAATGAAGGAGTCTGATCAAGCCGCAACAACATTCATTACCCCATACAGGCCTTTCTTCTTCAACACTATGCCCTTTGGGCTTAAAAACGCTGGCGCCACCTACCAACGCATGATCCAAACATGCCTGGAGAAACAAATCGCCAAGACAGTTGAAGCATACGTGGATGATGTCGTCATCAATACTAGGCACGTCGAGTCATTAATAGACGACTTGCGTCTCACATTCGACAACCTTCGTACATATGACATCAAGCTCAATCCGGAAAAGTGTGTTTTCGGCGTTCCCGCTTGAAAACTGCTGGGCTTCATCGTTTCCAATAGAGGAATTGAGGCAAATCCAGCCAAAATCAGAGCTTTGTCACAATTGGCTACACCAACAGACCTTAAACAGGTCCAAAAACTAGCCGGATGTGTGGCAGCTTTAAGCCGCTTTATCTCCAGACTAGGAGAAAAAGCATTGCCACTTTATCGCCTTCTCCGACGCACCGACCACTTCGAGTGGACGGATGCGGCAACGGCCGGACTGGAAGAAATAAAGGCTCTTTTAGCAAGCAACCCAATGCTGGCCGCGCCGAATGTCAGTGAACCGATGTTATTATACATCTCTGCAACACAGCAGGTGCTCAGCGCGGTGCTCGTTGTTGAGCAGAGGAGGACGGACACAAATTCCCGCTTCAGAAACCGGTGTACTACGTATCCACTGTCCTCACCCCATGCAAATCCCGGTACACTCATTACCAGAAAATAGCATATGCGGTCTCCATGGCATCCCGGAAGCTACGACACTACTTCCAAGAGTGCTCGATCACGGTGGCTTCCAAAGTACCACTCAGTGACATAATAAACAACTGCGACGCTACGGGCCGGATTGCCAAGTGAGCCATTGAGCTCCTGCCATTCGACATAACATACAAACCACGCCGAGCCATTAAATCCCAAGTATTGGCCGACTTCGTCGCCGAATGGACAGAGGCCGAACTCCCTAAAGAGTACGGCACATATTCCAACTGGGTCATGCACTTCGATGGCTCTAAAATGCTGGCCGGCTTAGGAGCGGGCGTTATCTTAACGTCCCACACTGGAGACACAGTCCAGTATGTACTCCAAATATTGTACACAGACTCCAACAATGCAGCCGAATACGAGGCCTTATTGCACGGTCTTCGGATGGCTGCCTCCATGGGCATACAACGCCTGGAGGTGCGCGGGGATTCAAATCTCGCAATATCCCAAATAAACGGAGACTTTGATGACAAAGATCTGAAGATGGCGGCCTATCATAATGCCATACTCAAAATATCAGCTCGGTTCGAGGGACTCGAGTTTCATCATGTGGCTCGAGAAAGTAATCAAGCGGCGGATGTCCTTGCTCGCATTGGCGCCAAGCGTGACCCCGTCCCGCCTAACATCTTTCTGGAAAGGCTCTTCAAGCCATCCTTGGTGTGGCAGGGTGAGAGCAGCAACACCAGTCCAGATTCGACTATACCCCCAGATTCTGAACACAATACCGATATCATCGGGGGCTCAGCCACCGAAATAACACCATCGGCCCATCTAATAATGGCAGTAATTGCCCCATGGACTGAACCCTTCTTGGCCTACCTTAATAGGCGAGAGCTCCCTGAGGATCAGAATGAGGCTCACTGCATTGTTCGGCGCTCGAAAGCCTACAAGGTCCATGACGGAGATCCCTACAAGAAAAGCGCTACCAGAGTCCTTCAAAGATGTATCTCTGAAGAAGAGGGACGGCAGCTCCTGGCCAAAATCCATGCTGGTCTCGGCGGTCACCACACCACGGCTCGGGCCCTTGTAAGTAAAGCCTTCCGTACAGGTTTCTTTTGGCTGGCGGCCCGAGCAGATGCACAAGACCTTATCCAACGTTGTGTCGGATGCCAGCTTTTCGCCAATCAAAGCCGTATGCTGCCTACCGCTCTACAAACAATCCCCATTACTTGGCCTTTCGCGGTCTGGGGGCTTGATATGGTCGGACCCCTTAAAGGAGGAAGCCATAAGAAAAAATATTTGCTGGTCATGGTAGATAAATTCACCAAGTGGATAGAGGCCAAACTAGTTAAAATGGGCGAAGCCAAACCAGTGATAGACTTTATATCCGGTGTCCTGCACCGTTATGGTGTCCCACACAGCATCATCACCGATAGCGGCTCCAATTTTACAGCCGATGAAGTGAAAACCTGGTGTGCTAACCTGGGCATTAAACTCGATTACGCCTCCGTCTATCACCCACAAACAAACAGTCAAGTCGAACGAGCTAATGATCTTATCATGAGTGGCATTAAGCCTAGACTAGTGCAGTCTTTGAAAGCATCATACAAGCACCGGGTTGAGGAGCTCGACTCCGTACTCTGGGGGCTGCGGACCACGCCCAATCGCACTACAGGATACACACCATTCTTCATGGTGTACTGATGACCCACAAGTATAGGGGACCTATCGTAGTCCTTTCGATAAGTAAGAGTGTCGAACCCAACGAGGAGCAGAAGGAAATGATAAGCGGTTTTCAGCAAGGTAATCTCTGCAAATCTTGAAATAAGTGGTAACAGATAGTTTTGTGATAAGATAAATTGTAACGAGCAACAAGTAACAAAAGTAAATAAAGTGCAGCAAGGTGGCCCAATCCTTTTGTAGCAAAGGACAAGCCTGGACAAACTCTTATATAAGGAAAAGCGCTCCCGAGGACACATGGGAATATCGTCAAGCTAGTTTTCATCACGTTCATATGATTCGTGTTCGGTACTTTGATAATTTGATATGTGGGTGGACCGGTGCTTGGGTGCTGTTCTTACTTGAACAAGCATTCCACTTATGATTAACCTCTATTGCAAACATCCGCAACTACAACAAAAGTATTAAGGTAAACCTAACCATAGCATGAAACATATGGATCCAAATCAGCCCCTTACGAAGCAACGCATAAACTAGGGTTTAAGCTTATGTCACTCTAGCAACCCATCATCTATTTATTACTTCCCAATGCCTTCCTCTAGGCCCAAATAATGGTGAAGTGTTATGTAGTCGATGTTCACATAACACCACTAGAGGCTAGACAACATACATCTCATCAAAATATCAAACGAATACCAAATTCACATGACTACTAATAGCAAGACTTCTCCCATGTCCTCATGAACAAACGTAACTACTCACAAAGCATATTCATGTTCATAATCAGAGGGGTAATAATATGCATATAGGATCTGAACATATGATCTTCCACCAAATAAACCAACTAGCATCAACTACAAGGAGTAATCAACACTACTAGAAACCTACTAGCACCAATCCCGGACTTGGAGACAAGAATTGGATACAAGAGATGAACTAGGGTTTTGAGATGAGATGGTGCTGGTGAAGATGTTGATGGAGATTGCCATCTATCGATGAGATGAGCGTTGGTGATGACGATGGCGATGATTTCCCCCTCCCGGAGGGAAGTGTCCCCGGCAGAACAGCTCTGTCGGAGCCCTAGATTGGTTCCGCCAAGGTTCCGCCTCATGGCGGCGGAGTCTCGTCCCGAAAAGTTGCTTCTTATTTTTTCCTCATCGAAAGACCTCATATAGCAGAAGATGGGCATCGGAGAGCCACCAGGGGGCCCACGAGGTAGGGGGCGCGCCCCCACCCTCGTGGACAGGGTGTGGGCCCCCTGGTCCTCATCTTTGGTGAGTATTTTTTATTATTTATTATAAGATATTCCGTGGAGTTTGAGGACTTTTGGAGTTGTGCAGAATAGGTCTCTAATGTTTTCTACTTTTCCAGCCCAGAATTCCAGCTGCCGGCATTCTCCCTCCTTATGTAAACCTTGTAAAATAAGAGAGAATAGCCATAAGTATTGTGACATAATGTGAAATAATAGCCCATAATGCAATAAATATCGGTATAAAAGCATGATGCAAAATGGACGTATCATGTACGGCGCAGAGGCCATTTTGCCCTGCGACATCATTTATGACTCACCTCGAGTGCGCATGTATGAAGAGAGAGAGGCCGAGCTTGATCGGCAGCACAGCCTAGATGCCCTGTAGGAGGAGCGCGACATTGCAAAATCCCGTTCTGCATCCTACCATCATCAGGCTTGCAGATACCAAAGCAGAGAACTGCGGGCCAAGACATATAATGTTGGTGAACTCGTTCTACACTTGCCAGAAAAGAAAAAGGACAAACTCAAGCCCAAGTGAGAGGGTCCCTTCATCATAGATGAAGTTCTCCTTTGGAGGAGCTGCATCGCTGCGTGATGCATCGGACAATCGCTTAGAGCCGAACCCGTGGAAAGCCGCCAGACTCTGAAGATTCTATGCCTAGAGTCGTACTCTTTGTTTGTCTTCTTCTCCCTTTGTTTCCATTTTCTCTCACTTTAATTTTGCTCTATAGCTCTTGTTCAGCCAAACCGCATGACATACACATCCTTAAATGTATACGCTCATAATACCCGGGGGCTTCTTTAACAGAAGCTTATTATTATTTTCCGAGCATCAAGCTCACCACATATGTGTCCTTTCCTCATATTTACCTTTTCTCGCCATTATATGCACCATTATGACTTAAGTTTTGGCGAAGCTGGGTTGCCTGGCCCCTGTGCTTATGCCCTACGTTCCCGTTTGTTCGGCTAAGGCATAAAGGGAGCACCTCTGCGATTGTTACAGTCGGGTCATCCAGACATGTACCTCAGACTGGGTGAAGCCGAAAGCTAGCATTCTTAAGGGAATATTCGGTCGGCAGACTAAAGACGTTATACCCTAATTACATTGTAAACCCCCAGATGTTACGTATACTGTGATTTTTCAATCATAGTTCGGGCATGCATCCTACAGCATGTTCACCCAGGGAAAGGAACCCTTAACGAAACTATTCTCCCTGGAAGATGTTTCTTACAATCAACATGTAATATAACATAGCTAGCCGGATACAACTTGTCTGTTCAAGCAACTATGACCCCTACGCCTGGTTTCCACGCATACCCCGGTCTATATTACCGACCCGGTATTCGGAAACACTCCGCACCTTTGGGTCCCGAGGTTTAAGCGAAAAGGTCTGCCATGACAACTGTTTTACAATCCGGCTAGGGACAAATTTGCCAATTGAAGTACATAGTCACTTGGACTCAAAAACTTCTTCCTCTATGTCGTCTAACAGGCTGTCTAGCTTACAATCCTGTTGGGAAAACTTGGCGGCTATCTTTACTTGTTCATATACCAAACTAACTGGAATTTCTTGTCCATGTGACCCCCGAGGTCCGACCCGGGCCATATGATTCGGATCAAGCTTGGTGTACCGTGTTTTAACCATGGCCCAGGCCTCTCGCGCACCTTCTCGGCTGGCCGATATTTTCCATAATCGAAAACACCGCCGAGCTCCTTGGAATAGCTTCACAAGCTCCTCCATACTTCCTGGAGGGGAGGAGGATGGCCACAAAGCCTTGGCAACGCTCTGCATTGCTTGTCGAGCTCACTCGTGCACCTGGGACAGCTCTTGCAGCAGATCGCCTTGAGATCCGGACACTTCCTCTTCGGGACAACCAGTCAGCATACCTGCAGACATAAATCTGTCAGCTCATTTCTTTGCCGAATTACACAGAGGTAAGTTCAAAAGCATACTGAATATGCCGCCTCGTAGCCTCCTATTTTCCATTACGGCATCCGCTAGTTGGGCTCGTACATCTTTTAGCTCTTCACCTAGCAGGGTGTTGGAATCCTGTAGCTTGTTCTTATCATCTCTGACCCGTGTCAATACACGTTCGCCTGCGGCCAGTTGCCTTTCGACCTGTTGTTTACCCGCCTGCGCGACCTTCAGTTCCTCTTTCAGTTGATCCACTGATCCTGTCATTAGCAACGTGACAGTATCAACATTACTGCTACATGATTATACTTTTTATGGATGGAGAGGAACATTACCAGGCGGTGCCTCCTTGGACTTCTCTAGTTCAGCGGTAGCAACAGCTAGCTGAGTCTGGCACTTTTCCAGCTCATGAGACAAAGATGTTGTTCTTCTCTGTGAGTACCTGATTATACAACGATCCTTAAATCAGTTGTTTCAACTGTTTCAAGTCTCGGGGGCTACTGGTACATGATTACTAGATCTGTACAATGCGTACTTACCCGCATATCTTTCAAATACTGACCAGTGACTCTGGTAAGCCCATCCCGAGCAGCTCGGATGTACGCATCAGCCGAGCTAAAGGCCTCAAACACCTCTTCAGTAAAGCATGGGGTCACAAAGAGCGGCCCTCCGGCGCCGATGATGCATGACACTCTCTACTTCGGAGTTCGTGACGGATACATTAACTGAATCCTCTGAAGGAGGATAACCCAGCATCATTCCCGTGTCTTCCCCCACCCTAGAAGCAGGGTCTGGAACCTGATTGGTGGGGGCGCGACCGGCAGGCCCCTCGGACATGGTCTGGCGAATGCTCTTCCTAATAAAACCGACAATGTCATGGTTCGATGTGACTGCTGCAGGGCATATTTAAAGCCATACCTCTTTGATGAAGGTTCGGCCGTGTTGTCATTTGCCTTTCTCTTTGAAGACCCGCCCGGCGTAGGCGCCGTTCTCTTCTGAGACGCCTCTGGTGCAATATGACGCGTCGAGCGCCTCCCCTTTGGAGCACAAGACAATGCGGCGGGTGAGGCATAATGAGGAAGCTCCTTCGAAGGAAATGTCTCCTTCTTACTTACATATGAGGCAGGAAGGGGGCCAGGATAATCGGCTGTGATGGACACTTCTGTGCCATCATAGCTCGCCTGGTAAAAGACTCCCTCTTTGAGCTCTACAAATATGTCCGGATCTTCATCGAATCTGGGATCGAGGTCCCGGTTATGGTTCTCCGGCTGTGGAGCGGGGCTATGGATCCCTGCAGTAACCCTCCGCCATTCCTATTAACGGACGGGTTAATGTCGATTAAACATGACTCGGGGAGAGGATTGAATAAAGTGGTGGGATTAAAAACTCACCCAGCTAGGAGGATTGTACATGGAAAATCCGTCTCGGCATGTAAGACGAGTGAATTCCTCTTTCTCCCCTTTATACAGACCGGACAGTATTGTGGCCAGGGCAGTGGGGGAATCCGGACCCTTTCGTCTGCAGCGTGAGGCGTCATCTTCTCCATTGTAGTGCCACATAGGGAGCCCCCTAAATTGGAGCGGCTGAACACCTCGCGCTATGGAAGTTGCTATTACCTCGATTATTGATAATCCGGACTGGGCAAGTGTCCTTATCTTTCCCATCAATTGCCGGACTTCTGCGTTGTCTTCCTCCTCAAGGCTCCGAGGACGCCAGCTATGGCGTTTCTTCAACGGAGCGCTGGAAAATTCTGGGAGGCCCATTCCGACTGGGTCGGGGAGAGCGACATCTTCAATATTAAACCACTCCGAGGGCCAGTCTTCGGATGCCTTCTTCGGTGTGCCGGACAAGTATCCCGTCCCGGCTATGCGCCATATCTCGGCGCCGCCCACCTTGAATACGGATCCCTTTTAGGTACGGGGGACGAGGCAGAAGAGTTTCCTCCATAGATCAAAGTGGGCCTCGCAGCCAGAATAGCTCAAGAAGAGCGACAAAACCCGCGATATGCAGGATGGAGGCCGGAGTGAGGATGTGCAGTTGGAGGCCGTAGTACTCTGAGATACCTCGGAGGAAAGGGTGGACTGGAAACCCGACGCCTCTTATTAAGAAGGATATGAAGCACACTCGCTCCCCCCTGGTTGGATTGGGGAAATTTTTCTCCAGGGCTTCGCCTGTGAAAGTGATTAACCCTGCCCAGACGGGGACTAGATCCACGGGGGGAAGGAATCCCTGCGTTTGAAGCTTACTCAGCTGGTCGTGGGATACTGAACATTTCTCCCAATCGCCTTTTTCGGAGCCATGGGGGCGAGAGGAAGAACTGGGAACGCTAGCCATGCTGGAATGGTTTCTCCTAGCAAGCTCTAAGGATTCTCCGCCTGACGTGAGATGGCATCTGAGATCCAATCTACTTAAATATACGCCTTTCTTACATGGCCAGGGTGTTATGTGCAAAAATACTCTAACCTTTCGTGTTCGCTCGACACGTGGAGGCCGAAGCAATGGAGGCGCAGAAGCCAAGGGGTACGACATTAAGTGGAAGGACGAGTGTAACTCTTTGGATCAGATGCTTTGAAGTATTCGGAGGAAGAACCCGTCTTGCAATGCCGAAGACTATCAGCGCGCTGGACACATCGTCATTGAAGCCTGGTTCGAGGGCTACTGAGGGAGTCCTGGATTAAGGGGTCCTCGGGCGTCCGGCCTATGTGACGTGGGTCGGACTGTTGGGCCATGAAGATACAAGATAGAAGACTTCCTCCCGTATCCAGATGGGACTCTCCTTTGCGTAGACGGCAAGCTTGGCGTTCGGATATGAAGATTCCTTCCTCTGTAAACCAACTCTGGACAACCCTAGGCCCCTCTGATGTCTATATAAACTGGAGGGTTTAGTCCGTAGAGGCAATCATAATCAGACACGCTAGACTTCTAGGGTTTAGCCATTACGATCTCGTGGTAGATCAACTCTTGTAATCATCATATTCATCAAGATCAATCAACCAGGAAGTAGGATATTACCTCCATCGAGAGGGCCCGAACCTGGGTAAACATCGTGTCCCCCGTCTCCTGTTACCATCGACCTTAGACGCACAGTTCGGGACCCCCTACCCAAGATCCGCCGGTCTTGACACCGACAACTATGGAGATGTATCAGTTCGCACATGAAGTATCAGTGTTCGTAATTTCATAGCCGATGGTATGAATTATGGTGGTTAATTGATATGTCAAGTTTGTTGTTTTATCCTCTTATTTTCACAAGGTAAAATCGAAGTTGCGGGAGAAATGTTATATAAGTTAAAACACTAGAATGATATGGATTACATGGTTGTTGACTGTATTATCAAAAGATCTACAAGAATCAATAACAACGTGACATATACATACACACAACTATAAAGTAGCAAACAAATATTCTATGGAGTAGAGTCGACATGTAAGAAAGTGTTAAGTACATTTTATAGGTTGAGGCCAAAAATGTGGAACATCACCATCCATACAAATATGAACGAGTTTGGTTTGAACCTTTTTTACCATTCCCTTAAATATTTTTTGTTGGATTGGCATGTAAACTCATATGACACAAACAGATAATAGCCCAACTCAAGTAATCCACATTTTCAGGGATACGGGGCTACACAAATTGGTATTTAAGATTTTTCTTGATGGAATTGAAGTAGCCTACTATGTTGACGGGCATGTTGGGAGCAAGAGTTATTTACTTATTTTCATTAAGCAATCAATGTGTTTTTTGTTGATAGATTCCTCTTGCATTGTTTATAGAAAGGTTGATGGGTACATAAGGATAAAAAATATTATAACCATTGCAATAGAGTGGTGCACTAATGTCCCCGTCAAGGATGCATTTTTATTATGTACCCATTGTTTGTCGTGAATTGGAATTTTATAGGAATATCCAGGCCAACCCTCGTCATTTGAAGCTCATGCGGGTGAGAGATAAAGGCGCAAACCGTAAGTCGGTTGTATCCTGTTTTTAGCTTCTACTAACCTACACTTGTTTGCATGCTCTTAGCTATCACATTAGTATCAAGTATGATAACTTCTTCAGGCCAAATGGGGTATCCCTGCATGATGTGTTAATGAGAAACAAAATATATTGAATTGTCGGAACATGAAGCTAATGGTCGGTGCAAAGATGTAGTCAATGGGGTGCATTTTCCTTGACAAAATGTGTCCAAGGTCATTTCACCTAGTAGATTCTTCCATCTTCCTGAAACTAACCGATAGAGCATCTATTTATATATAAAAAGTACTTGACGGGGTCACCAGATTAAAGATAATTAACTTATAAAATCCCACAATAATTAGAAATATCCGACCTTTAATTCGGTGTCACAACAAAGTACAACCATTAGATCTTTATAAACCAAGTGGTTGACGGGGTCACCAGATTAAAGATAATTAACTTATAAAATCCCACAATAATTAGAAATATCCGACCTTTAATTCGGTGTCACGAGAAAGTACAACCATAAGATCTTTATAAACCAAGTGGGTCCATATCGTGCAACGATGGCTTCACGTTCAATTTCACGATCCCAACCAGAACCCGGATACACATACAAGTTGGGCCATCGCACGTGTATAAAGGTTGAACCATCACACGATGGGTCATAAAAATGCATACGCACAAAAGGCTCAATGTCCCAAACAAATCCAAACAGTGTCTCTTCGTTTCTCAAAAAAAAGTCATGTCCCCAAACAAATCCAAACTATCATGTGTCTCCGTTTCTCAAAAAAAATGCCATAACTCTCCAAACCAAATATCTATCCAGACGCCGTTGAAAAAATCTTTCTTTCCATCATACAGACGTGGGAAACTCAGAACTCTCCAAACCGAATATCTCTCCAGGAAGCGTCCAAAAGGTCTTTCTTTCCATCATACAGACATGAGAGACTTAGCCATCCATATAAGACCATCCCCATGACCTCAAGGGCTCATTGTCCTCTAGATTTTACGGTATAACTCCTACATCATCTTCATCCCGCGACCAAAACTTCGACGTCAACAACTTTCAACCACTGGCACTTCAGAATTGTCTTCCTCCAGCGACCAAAGGACAGCTACGTCGAGCAATCAGACAACACCAAGTAAGTTCAATTATGTTGCAGGCATTCCTGATCTAAAAATATTAGCCATGTTACCTCAGAAGATTGATTATGTAGAATCCTATAGGTGTGGGTTCCTATCTTAATGGTGTCAAGTTCATATTTTTTACTCATATATAGAAGGCTAATGCAATGGATGTAAATATACTATAGAAGTCTAGAATCATACTACAACTATAACAGAAATAGTGGAATTTTTTGTTGTGACATAAAGATAAAAATATATATCAGTCCTAATGATGGATCAATAATGTTTAATTATGCTCTAGCCAGTACTCATCCACAAAACTTTGCCATGTTACCTCAAAGGGTTGATTATGTAGAATACTATGGGTGTGGGTTCCTGTCTTAATGGTCCAGGTTCATACTTTTTACTCATCTACGGAAGGCTAATGCCATGGGTGTTTCTTTAAGTGTTTTCACGTTAAGATAATATGCTATAGAATTCTAGAGTCATACTAGAACTATAATAGAAACAAGTCGGATTGCTTGCTGTGATATAGAGATGCATATATGGTGCATCAGATGTTGTTTGTATTATACACCAAACTTATTATTATAGATCAGACCTATTAACGCATCAACGATACTTAAACTATATTGTAGGCAGTGCTAAAAAGGTTTCACATGTTAGCTCACAAGTTTCATCACTGACAAACAAATATAGAGAAACATACATAGATGGTTTCCATATTTGATGAGCCTCTGATTCTATAGTGGGTTTCTATCATCATGCCATCTGCTCCATATGAAACATAAATTAAGACAAATTGTCAATAAAATTGTATTGATTCATCTACTATTATTTCATATAGACTCATCTACAGAAGGGTAATGCCATGGATGTTGCTTGCATGTCATTATATTACTTATTTTACTAATCAACGTTCTATTCTTGTATTTTTAGGGCCTCAAAGATTATGGCACCTACACTGTTGAATGCATTGACTACACGAAACGAGGCATGGACAATCAAAGTCAAAGTTTTAAGACTTTGGGATGCAATTAACTTATCAACTAATGAACTCACTAGCACGGATATGATTTTATCAGATAAAAAGGTGCAAGTATTACATATATAATGTCTCTTCAATTTACCAATTCCAAAGTTTGCTGATGTTTTGTCTCTATGTAGGGAAAACAAATAATGGAATCTATTGAGAGAGATTTGGGAAAACAATTTTTTTGTGGACGAATATGGTGGGACAGGTAAGACATAACTATGGAAGGCCATGATAACAAAGCTGCATTCTCAAGGCAAGATTCTACAAGGAGGGAGAACGGCACACTCGAGGTTCCACATCCCACTAATCCTTATAGAAGAATCAACATGTGACATGAAACAAGGTTCACACTTGGCAGACCTACTAAAAAAGACGTCGCTAATACTATGGGATGAATCTCCAATGGCAAACAAGATATGTTTTGAGGCGCTAGATAGGACTCTTGAGGGACAAAAATGTGAACAACAGCGAGAGACCATTCGGTGGCATGACAATGGTTCTAGGAGGGAATTTCCGCTAGATCCTTCCTGTTATACCAAAGCGAAGAAGACACAACATAGTCACTGCATCCATTAAAAGATATTATTTTTTGGAAGAACTTTAATGTAATGAAGCTAACAAAGAACATGCGGATGAACTGCACAACAAATGATAAATCAGAGAAACAAAGGGTAGCAGAATTTGTAGAGTGGATTCTCAATATCGGCGATGGAAAAAATACATCGCCAGAAGGTGAGGAATTGATAAAAATACAAAATGACATACTTCTCAAGAAAGGAAATGACCCAGAAAAACAATTGTGGAGAGCATATATCCCAATTTGCAAGAGAGGTATCGCCAACGAGAATACTTAGAAAGAGCAAAATTATGTCCAAGAAATGAAACAGTTCGCTAAATGAGTATATAATGGATCAGATACAAGGTGAATATTAAATTTATCTAAGTTGTGACACAGTATGCAAAGCAACTACCTTCAATGCAAACATAGAATTACTATATCCAACGGAATTCCTGAATAGCTTACCATTCTCACACATGGACAGTTATACGTAGCCTTCTCAAGAGTAACAAAAAGGGTGGGGCTACGGGTAATGGTAGATGAGGAAGATAACAATGAGGATAATTTGGTCAAGGACATAGTCTATACAGAAATATTCTAAAGGTATGAATAAATAACCGAATTTAAGCATGATGTTTTACACTAGATGAGGCAGCATGACTATTACGTAAGAATTTCATATATAGGAACTTACTACACTCAAAAATCTATTACAAATAAAGTCTGACTTAACTATGCTAACATGATATGACAGGTCAAATATGGTGTACTACCCTGCCAAAGTAGTGCAGACATGCATCAACATGTGGAAATACTACATTACTACCAAACATTGATTCACAACTGCTTGATTCTATAAGTTTATTATTTAATTAAAACCAATAGTGAAAGCATCTGGACGTTGTTATATTGTAAATGTACAATGATATAAGACCTTTTTCATATTCAGTTGTTATCTGTTAATTTTTATAGGCGAAATATTGCAAAAATGCATCAACAATTGGAAATAGTACATTACTACCAAACATCGACAAAATATATTATATGATGTTTTATTCGACGAGCTTAGTATTTCATGCAAACCGATAGTGAAAGCATGGGGAAATGATTATAATTCATATGTACACCGCAATCAGACCGGTTTTCATATTCAATTGTTATATATTCATTCTTCTCTGCGAAATATTTCAACTATAGCTAATCACAATTGTACTAATTGTTTGTCGAATATTATGATCAATAGGAGTAGGGAGACATAACACTGCCAATGTCGTTCCCAAGCCCGGAAAAAAGTGGAGGGGCCATAAACAAACTAACACTATACCTCACATATTTGATGTAATAACATCTTGTATTATGGGACGGACGGAGTATTTCTCATTCACATCTTACTATCATCAACCAAATAAATTAAAAGAGCAGCCAATATACATGATGATACAATGAATATATATAGTACTCCCTCCGTCCCAAAATTCTTGTCTTAGATTCCTCTAGATACGGATGTATCTAATACTAAAATGTGACTTGATACATCCGTATTTAGACAAATCTAAGACAAGAATTTTGGGACGGAGGGAGTACTAATTTGCATCGGTATGTCCACTCAAATATATAATTACATTCTAAATTGTTCACTAACTTATTAGTATCTACTATGTACCTCATTCAAAACTTATAGAACACTTCAAAAAGAATCACATGTTCTTCCAAAATTTCACAAAATAAAATATGAAATAATTACCACTAACAGGCATTTCCTTATTTATATTACATTGGTTGAATGGCACATTAAGGAAAAGAGAAAATATGAAAAGGAAAAGGAAAAATAAGGACCTGCATTTCAACTTCCAAGAATGCTGCCGCTTTGGAGGATGAGGAGGACGTCTAGAGCTGCCTCAAGCGGAAATAACGACGATGCGTCTGGCTTGCACGTCTGGGGAAGAAAACAACGCCAGCATACTCATACAAAAGATAGATCCAAGAGGGTTGCACGCCAGCCGGAGATGAAATCCATGACAAAATCAACTGCACGGACGACAACATCAACAATACCGTGCAGATCGACGAGCTCACCTCCTCCCTGGCGCAGCAGATCGTTGGACCACGCTACCCCTCCATCGCCAGTCCCATCAGGACTGGGATCAGGTGACATGCGCTACGGTGACATGCGGCCTAAATTCAAATTTAAACATTGCGAAAAAAATCAAATTTAAATTTTGGCCACATGTCACCGTACATGTCACCGTAGCGCATGTCACCTGATCCGAGTCCCCATCGCCATTTAGCAGCCTACACGAGGTGTACGAGGAGGAAAACTAGCCGCCGTCGATGGTCACCCTGTGGAAGCACCGGTGCGGGGGTGGCTTCAGGTTACAACGAGCATCCTCAATGCAGCGAATCAATAGAGAAAGCTCATGGGAGATATCCAACAGTACCAAATTTTCACTGAGAAGATAAAAAACGAGAGGAGAAGAAAGGGGATCGGCCAGGAACAGAGAAGTCCAGAAGACTACGGAGTGGGTAAAGTTAAGAGTGGTAGTGGTGGGACCCATGAGACCAATTACACACTTTGGAGACTGTGAGAGGAAACGCACTATGGAGACTTTTTTTTGCATGAACTGTGGAGACTTTGAGAGGAAACAATGCAACGTCAACAAATAAGGCACCCTTCGTACTGATGAGTGTACGTGCATGGAACCAAATACCAACAAACCTTTTATGGATATATGCATGGTATATACTTCATCTGTTCCTAATATAAGTCATTTTAAAGATTTCAACATGAAATATATACAGATATATATGGATATATTTTAGAGTGTGGATTCACTCATTTTTCTCTGTATGTAGTCCGTGTTGGAATCTCTAAAAACTTATATTTAGGAACAAAAGTAGTAAAAAACTAAAGCAATTAAACTACAAAAATCACTAAATAAAATATGCCAATACTGCATAGCAATAGAGAATTAATCTACGACTACATGAAAACAACAGGAAGAATTTTACACAGAGAATATATCAACATCATAAAAATGTTTGATTTTTCAAAATATAATTTGAAGAATTCAACCAAACATAAAAATACAATTACTCCCTCCTTTCCTAAGCATAAGTCATTTGGAGATTTCAATAAGGACTACATACTGATATATATATACATATTTTAGAGTGTAGATTAACTCATTTCGCTCTGTATGTAGTCCGCATTGTAATATCTAAAAGACTTATATTTTGAAACGGAGGGAGTAGATGGAATGCATAATTATTACCATTTACAGAATAAAACACATGCTAAAAATGTTATAAAAATATACCAATATGATTTGAATAATGTAGTCGATAACAAGATTATAGTTTAAAAATATAGTTTAAAAAATGAAGTCGATCATAAAAAAATACAATTACTATGGAATGACAAATCAACAATAAAATGATGAATGAACAACAAATATATTCATATATCAATTAAAAAAGCAGAGAACGAAGTTTGCAAAACTCTAATACTGGAAAAATGTATCCACATTTGGTTACAATTATACTTTAAATAAAATATTCTTAAATTTAAGTTCGAAAAAACCTAGCCCGCGCATCGAGCGGGCCACTTTATGGCTCCTGGCTATAACATGTTGCCATGTCATTTATTACCAACATAATGGCCAACACGTGTAATAGTTGAGTATAAGAAAGTACTACTGTGTCAACATATGGCCCATCTTCCAATCTCACAAAGCTTCTTGGAGCTCGTGCTATAGTCGGCTGTAACTTTTCTCTCTTCCAACTAAATAATAATACAATTTTAACCCTTACGCCCCGCTAACGTCAACTTATTATACTTGCTCTTAGTAATGTTTTAAGTGTGGTAAAAAAAATTATTCTCTTGGAATGATCGTCTCTTCTTAAACAACCAAACTAACATGGATCTGCTTACTTGCTATATGTGGCTTGCGTCAACCTGTCTGAAGTTCCCTCAGAGTGGTTTTGAGATAATTGTACCATCCCTGGTTGGAAAAATAAATGCTTTAGGATTGAATAAAATTTTCAAGGGTGTTGAGATGTACAAACGAGTTGATTCTATTGAACAATTATTCAAGAGAGTTGAGGATGGGCCTGATGCAAGTTAGTACTATTTGCCTTAGTTCGACCCTTTTAATATAACTACTCTATTATATTAATAATCTATGCTTGAATCAACTCTGGTAATTGCACTAAATATTTTAGACTTTAAACTTAGCATGCGGCACTCAATGTGTATTTTTTTGGCGCTTGCTCGGTTTATTGCCTAGTTTCGATAAATATGATTATATGAACCTAGCTGGTGCCTAGTGGTATTGGATTTTGTGAATCTCTGGCGAGTAATGTCTTCTCGAATAGTATGTTTACATCCAAACCTCGCTAAACTTGGAACCTTTACCATTTACGTTGACCTCATTGGAAATAAGCACGACCTATGTTTTATAGTGAATCCAATGTTAGAGTATATGTACTAAAAATAGATTTAAAATTTTGTAGTCTAGAACATAAGTTTGCACATGAAGTACAAGTGTCCACATTTTCATAGACAGTGGTATCAATTATGGTAGTGAATTGTTATGCTGAGTTTCTTATTTGTCTTCTTATTTTTGCAAGGTAAAATCAAACTTATGGGAGCAATGTTATAAAGTCTGTAAGTGACACATCATTAGAATGATATGGATTACATGGTTGTTGACCGTATTATGAAAATTTCTACCATAATCAACAATCACATAGATGTGAACCGTACATACACACAACAATTATAAAGTGGAAAACACATATACTATGGAGTAGAGACCTCAATATCATAAGAAAGTGTTTATTACATTCTACAGGTTGAGGCTTAAAATGTGGACCATCAACATTCATAAAAATATGAATGTGTTTGGTTTAAACTTTTTTACCTCTTATTTGACTACACAACAAATTGATTCCCGTAAATATTTTATTGCAGGATGGGCATATAAACTTATATGACACAAACAGGTAATAGCCCAACTCAAGTAATACATATTTTCAGGGATTCGGAGACTACATATTTTTTTAGGGATATGGGCTACACAAATTGGTCTTTAAGGTCTTGCTTGAAGGCATTGAAGTAGCCAACTACGTTGATGGACAAGTTGGGGGCAAAAGCAATTTTCTTATTTTCATTTGGCAGACTTTGTGTGTTTTCCTTGATAGATTCAGCTTGCATTGTGTATAGAAAGGTCGATGGGATATCAAGGATCAAATAATCTACTATAAGGATTGATATAGAGTGGTGCGCCGTTGTGCCATCAAGGCTCCATTTACTAGGTATCCATTGTTTATTGTGAATTGAAATTTTATAAGGAATATCCAGGTTAGCCCGTTAGCATTTGAAGCTCATGCATTTTACAACCAACTTACGATTTGTGCCTTTATCCCCCACCCGCATGAACTTCAAAACGCCGAGGGGCTGACCAGGATATTCCTTATAAAATTTCAATTCAAAAGAAATGAAGGATACATAGTAAAATGCAGCCTTGAGAGGAACGACAGCGCACCACTCTATTGGAATGGTTATAGTAGATTATTTGATCCTTGGTGTCCCATTGACCTTTCTACACACAATGGACCGGAATCTATGTATCAACAGAAAACACATTGATTGCTTCACGAAAATAAGAAATAGCTCTTGCTCCCAACCTGCCTATCAACATAGTAGGTTACTTCAATGCCCTCAAGCAAAACCTTAAAGACCAATTTGTGTAGCCCAGCATCCCTGAAAGTTTGTGTAGCCCAGTATCCCTGAAAATAAGGATTACTTGAGTTGGGCTATTATATGTTTGCATCATATGAGTTTAGATGCCAATCCAAAAATCATTTAAGGGAATTTATTTGTTGTGTAATCAAATAAGGGGTAAAAAAGTTTGAACATAACACATTCATATTCAGATGAATGGTGATGGTCCACATTTTAAGCTTGAACCTATGTTCTAGACTAGACAGCTTATAACTGATACCATTGGCTATTAAATTGTGGACACTTATACTTCATGTGGAAACTTATCTTCTAGACTAGACAACTTCAAATCTATTTTTAGTACATATAGTCTCACATTGTGCTTAACACTTTTTGTCCATATCAAGATGTCTACTCCATAGGATATGTATTTGCTAGTTTATAGTTGTGTCTATGTATGAGTCACGTCTATGTCACTTTTTATTGTGGAAGTTCTTTCCATACCGTGGTCACAAACATATAATCCACATCATTCTAATGGTGTGTCAACTTTATAACATTGCTCCCACAAGTCAATTTTACCTTGCAAAAATAAGAGAACAAACAACAAACTCGACATATTTTATTAACTACCATAACAATTACCATCGGCTATGAAATTGTTGACATTATACTTCATGTGCAAACTTATATTCTAGACTAGAAAACTTCAAATCAATTTTTAGTACATAAAACACGAGCGAGAAATGTCGTCTCGTTCGTGTGGCTTAAATCCGCATTTGCTATATAGGCATGGGCCGTGAGCTTGAGTCTCCAACAGCGAGCGAGAGCGGCGCCTCCCAGTGCCCGAATCCCAAGCGTTAAATAGAGTGTAACTCGCACAAAAGTACCCCCACCCCCCACCCCCAATGAATAGGCCAATTTAGTACTGTAGCGGTAGTATGTTTCTTGTTGCGTATTTTTGTGGACAGTTCTTATTTTTTTATGTATGTTTTTAGGCCAGTTTTTCTTTTTTTTTGTTCTATTATTATTATTATTTTTATATTAGTACTCATGGAGTTTTTCTATAAATTTCATGAACTTTTTTTAATTCGTGAATTTTGGTTAAATTCATGAACTTTTTTCAAATTCAATTTTGTTCCATTTCGCTATTTTTTCCAATTCAAAATTTTTCAAATTCGTGAACATTTCTTAAATCTATGATTTTTTTTAAAGAATTGTGAACATTTTTGTATTCATGAATTTTTTTTAAATATGTGATTTTTTAAAATTTGTGAACTTTATCAAGTTTTTGCACTTTTTTAAGTCCACCATTATTTTAGATACACAAATTTTTTTAAAAAAATTCAGACCTACGAACCTTTTTCAAATTCATGTTTTTTTTTGTATCTGCGACCTTTTCTTCTCCAAATTCATGAGTTCTTTTTTATTTCATGAACATTTTCAAATTTGAAAAGTCAATGGTCAACATGGTTAACGGTGATCGGTCAATGGTCCAATGTCAACTGATGGCCGTGTTCGTTTTTGAGAAAAACTAACAACCGAACGTAGAATGAGCGAGCTGCCTGGAAAAACTAGCGCATATGCCACCGTATAGGACCACTCCTCTAGTGAGCGAGCGTAGGTGAGTTCCTTTTTTTAATTGTATCATATTCAGTTAATGAACAACATGATTTGGAAAAAGTTCTTAAATTTAAAAACTAACTCATGAATGTTTGTTTATCCAAAATATGTTCATGAATACAGAAAAAATTCACTGTTTAAAAAAATTTCATGATTGCGGAAAAATGTTCAGAAATTTAAAAATAGTCGTTGGTTCCAAAAAAGTTCACAAATTAATGAGAATCATGAAATTCAAAGAAAATTATGATCTAAAAAACTTTCTTGAGTTTAGAAAAATGTTCATAAATTCAAAAAAAGTTCACGAACAAATTTTGAAATCCTGAATAATTTCTGAAAATTCACAAACTATTTTTCGAAAATATGAAAAAAATTAAATTTACGAGAAAAGTTCCTTTTTAAAATTGCGAATATTTTGAAATTTTCAAGCATCTTTCAAAAACATGATTCTTAAAAAATATGAACAATTTACAAAATTTCAAACATTCATTGAAGATTTCGAATATTTTTAAATTTATGTACTTTATTAAAATAACAGAAAGAGAAGAAAAAAAAGTGTAGAACAGTAAAAGTAGAAAAACAAAATGGTTCAAGAACCTTTCAAAATGTTCCCGAAACCGGTTAGGAGCCTTACAGAAGGTTTCTAAAACCGGTCATAACGGTTCGCTTGCTCGCTTTCCTAATAAGCCGGTCCATCTCTTACGTTAGTGAGCGATCCGAAGGTTTAATAATCATAGTGAGTAATACATAGCGTTTGTGCTTTGTGACTGGATCTACCAGGCTATGGGATTCTGGTACACAAGAGAGCTCTCGGGTTAACGCCATGGCCTTAAGCCCAACATGGGCCTCGAAGATAACCAATCAAGCTAACAATAAATATTTCACGTAGGGCAAGAAAATTATCTAAAAGAAAAGTAGAAAAAGAAGACGCACTCTTTTACAGGGAAAAACATGCATATACTTTTCATTTTTACTTCACATACAAGATGTTCTTAAGTCGAACTTCGTAATGTTTGACAGATTTTATAATTAGAAAATATTAACATCTGATGCATCTAATAGTATTCATTTGATATTGTGAATGTTCATATTCTTCCCTATAATTTTAGGCAAAGTTTGACTGAAGACAAAGCTTATATGCGGAGAAAAAAGAAACAGAGAGAGTACACAACAGTAGACCGAGTCTTTGCGAAAATCAGCTTACTGAAAGGGTAAATATACATTCGAGGCCCTATAATGTTTTATTAGGTATAGGCCACCGGGGGAAAACCTTGGTAACCCCAGGTGCGCGCGCATCCTATATGCGTCAAATAATTTAGTAATTTCAAAAAAAGCTAAAAAATAATATTTTTTGTAATCAAATATGATCAAGTATTGTGCTCGTGTAAAAAGTTTTGCCAAGGAATAATTTTCATTGGAGACATGCCTTTCAATACTTAGGTGCCCCTACACCCTCCATGAACAATAAATTTGAAAACAAATCGAAAACAAAATAATATAATCTGAAACTTTGGGGCATAAAACATGATCAAATATTTTATGTTCTTGGAAAGTTTTGGCCACAGAGAACATTTGAGGAGTCCTCACACAATAAACACTCCTCAACATGAACTTATGAAAAATGATTTTTTGTGAGTGCTCCTCGAATATTATGTGACTGAAATTTTGCAAGAACATCCAACGTTTGATGTTTCAAAGTTCCAAAAATAATAATTTTGTTTTCATTTGTTTTTGAATTTACTGTTCACGAGGGCGTTGGGGCACCCGGGAGGTATGACACCTTTCTTGTAAGCAAACCATTGTGCCATGAACACTCGCGGAGCTATGTGTTGAGCTGTAGGGGCCATGGTCCCCAGCCAATGGATATTCTGTGAAGAAACGCTGTTTTGGATGACACAAATTAAGAGAAATAGAGTATTTTGCCCCTCTAAAATATTATATTTCGCTATTTGCCCTAGTAATCCCTTGCTATCTCCGCCACTGGCCATGAATGTCTTAATGCGTGACAAAAAATTATAGCTTGTCACAAATTATTGTTAAATTGTGATCCAAATTCTACCACGTTGGACTAGACGTAGTACAAATGGTGTGGGTGTTGCGTTGACGTCGACCCGTACAAGTACTACTCGTTTACTTGTCCTCCAAGGCCTGTCGTCTCGTTCTTGTAATACTCCTCCATCATAGTGAATTGCGCCTTCGTGCATCCATGGTATTTTTTCTGCAAGGGTTTCCACGTAAAAATCTGTGTCTCTCGCTTCTCGTTGATCTCGTTTTATCTAACAAGAGGTACTTCTAATGCTGATTTACAGTTTGGGAAAACTAGAGATGGACTTGTTGGTTTTGTTGATTCTGATTTTGCTGGTGATTTGAATAAGAAAAAAAACACTCAAAGGTTATGTTTCACCATTGGTGGTTGTGTTGTGAGTTGAAGAGAAACTTTGTAGTCTATTGTTGCTTGTCCCACTACTGATGCCAAATATATGGCTATTTCTGAAGCATGCAAAGAAGCTATCTGGCTAAAATGTTTGTCCCACTACCGTATTTTATGACAGTCAAAGTGATATATATCTTACAAATAATCCAATATATCATGAGAGAACAAAGCAAATTGATGTCAGGTATCACTATATTCGAGATGTTGTTGCTGAAGGTGATTTAAAGGTATGCAAGATAAGCACTCACGGTAATTCTGCTAATATGATGACAAAACCAATTCCTACCAATAAGTTTGAGCTTTGCTCAAGCTTAGTTGGTATTTCTCACTAGTCCTATGGACTTTGACGCATAAGATATTTATGCCGATTTGGATGGAATTATTTACTTTCTTTGACTACTGGAGGGAATTTGACTTAAGATGAAGATTGTTAAATTGTGATCCAAAATCTACCTATCGTAGTACAAAAAGTGTGGGCGTTGCGTTGACGTTGTCGCGTACGAGTATAACTTATTTACTTGTTCTCGAAGGATTCTTATGTATTGCCCCTCATATGTACACCTCATGTAGTCGCACCTAAAGACGGCATGTCGTCTCATTCTTGTAATACTCCTCAATCATGGTGAATTGTGCCTTCGTGCGCCTGTTGTTTTTTCCCTGCAAGGATTTCCACATGAAAATTCGTCTCTTGTATCTCATTTATTCTCTTTTTATCTAACATTTATACCTACCTTGTGTCCTTTTTCTTTTGCGAAATTATACATACCTTATGTCGATCCAACGTATTTCCTTTTGATAGCAAGGAGACCACTATAGGAGAAATGAGAAAAAGAATGCATAGGTTCCCATCATGACATCCACGGACAGCACTACCACTCTGATCAGTCGCTGATGTTCTTTCGCTGATTGTTGCAAAACTTGCCAGACCCGAAAAAAGGGAAGCGATGTAAATAGTGCACCACCATCCCGACAATGCAGAATTTTTCAGGCAGATGGCATGCATGCATGCATCATGGAAAAGCTGCAGGATCTTCGCCATTATTTGATGCGTGCGAAGTGGTACGCGCAGCTGCACTGCATGCATGCAGCATGCGATCGTTGCGCAGTGTTGTGCCCATGTATGCCCCCACGTACAAGAGGGTTGTCAGGATCGGTCTCCTGCAAGATTAATACCAGCATGGTATTTGTGTTAGGGCATCGACTCTTTTTAATCTGTCTTTCGTATAACGCGGGAAAACTTTCAAACAGACTCAAAAAAGAGAGAACAAAATCAACATTCTCCAATTTAGTGTTCGATATCGCGATCAAGCATTAGTGCATAATATTTTGGTCAACATGGTTATAAAAGTGACCAGTGACCCCGGAGGGAATTTGGTGCTCTTGGGTGCGCACGTACCCTATATGCAAAATAGTAATTTCGAAAAGGTTAAAAAAAGGGAAATTTTCTGGAATCAACATGGTCAATCATTGTACTCGTATAAAAAGATTTGGCAGGGATGACTTTCATTATATTCTGGGTCAAAGATTCGACAAAAATGGTTCACACTATATTGTAACCATAGTTTTTCTTGTCGAAAGTCAATAAGAAGAGAAAGGTATCATAGCTCCCTAGTGACCCTACACCCATCAATTCAATAAAATGAAAGCAAAATAAAAAATTATCTGAAACTTTGGAACATCAAACATGATCAGACATTTGATGTTCTTGCAAAGTTTCTGCCACAAATAATATTCGAGGAGCCCTCACAAAACAAAATAAAATCAAAGTTCATGTGCACTTTTGAGCACTGATTTATTTGTGAGGGCTCCTCAAATGTTATCTATGGCCGAAACTTTGCAAGAGCATCGAATGTTTTATCATTTTCTATGTCCCAAAGTTTCAGATTTTGTTTTCAATTTTTTCTCGAATTTACTGTTCATTGAGGGTGTAGGGGCACCTCAATGTTGAATGGCACGTCTCCTTGGAAGTTTTGCGGGCTTAGGATGGGTGCCAAATTTAATATAACACTACAAAATTTGTGAGTATAATACTAAAATAATAGGATGTGGTTTAAACACCATCATAAATCAAAAAGTAGTTCCAAATAATATCTGATTGTTACATATATAAGTAGTGTTGAATATACCATACAAACTAGATTGGCCAGCTGATAAAATAGCGCCCATATTCTGGTTCGGTTAGGAGTGAGTTTAGTTGTGGGGTGTTGAATGGTTCCGTCGTGTGGTCTTTAAAATAGATGCTCAAGATGTCATCAGTCTGTGGAAGAAAAGAGGTGATGGAAGATCTGAGATTGCGCCCATTCGATCTCCTAGAAATTCAGGATCTTAGTGGGGGTTTTGATAGTTTAAATCTAGCCTATATCGGCAAGGAAGCTAATGAACTTGCACAACTATATGCTGCTAGAGCTAGTAGCGACACAAGGAGGTGCCTCTGGATTAATGTTATTCCTGCTTTTAGTTGCTTGCAGCGAGATTGTATTCCCGATTAAGTAATGAAAGTTTTGTGTTTTCAAAAACAAAAAGATGAATGGTTCCGTTGTCCATGATGTCTCGGAATAAGTAGTGTTCTTGTGAAATAGCACTGCGTCTCAATCAGTTAAATCCGACCCTTGAAAAAGATATAAATGTAACATTTCCTTTGTTGACATGTCCTATAGTAAGACATGTTTGCACAAGATTCAAACCACTGAATGATAATTTGCAACAACAAATGTTGCTTAACATGTTGAAGAATGTCCATCTATTTTTTACGCATGTGTATGGTCTTGATATAATTTGACCATTATTTTAAAAGGATATGTCAGTAAAATACCATAGTGTTGTTATAGCATGGAAAATATTTTTTATGGCAAATCTAGTGATAACATATTGCCTAGAAAAATATAAATCTATTTATTTTAGTATTAAATACAGAACTGATACAATAGGGCTTCTAACATATTATTTCATATTCTTGACGGTGAATGCAATTTTCCAAATTTGTTACCTTCTCCTATCGCAATTTCCTGATTCAGAAAAAAGGGCTTCACAATCGTAAGTGGAGTTTTTGCCTCGAGCATCATAGATAAATATAGTTGATGGTCTTAATGACCTAGACACAAAATTAGGGCGAGACGGGCATACATAGGTAAGCTTTCCAAGATTGATTATCAGACCTAGACGACTTATAATTAATTAATTGGACCATTCCGATACCCGATTCGAAAGGGTTAATAGGGGGAGGGGATAGGATGGCCCGATCTTCATGAAAAGCGACCGCCACTAGCCTACTAGTTGCCTCAATGGGCGATAACTCGTGATTGTCATTGATCGTTTCACATGGATTGCACCCGAGCCAGTAATGCAGGCAATCCAACATGATACTAAATAACTAAAATCAATCTAATTGTGGTAACCCCACTTGTTGCATCCCCACACCACCAAGGAGGAAAAGGGTGCTCATAGACGAAGGGATCTAGCATCCTAGCTAAGATAGCCCTTTGAGGGGACAATGGTTCATCACCTAGATAGCCATCATGCATTCCAACACTTTTCCTTTGCCTGTGCCGGGGGAAAAGGAGGGGAGCACACTATACTGGTGCCACTGACATATGGTCCCCACTACCACCATTTCCAGGCAACGACACCCGGTATGAAGTAAAGACAATATTTCAGTAGATCAGACTCTGCTGCATGGGCTAACGGTATGCAGTTTTGTCTTGACTGACGTTGGCCCTCTGTTCCTATGCCCACCCTATGACATTGGGACCCATCAGATTTTTTGGGCTGCTTGTCAGCCAGAGGATAGCGCTATAGGCCATCGGAGCATGGTGGAGAGTTAATGGCGTCACAGGTGACAGACCGGCGGGTGTAAAAACGAATGGAATGAGAGTCTGCTCTCTGCCACTGCAGACGTTCGTACGTACCGTCGGTGCATGCCTGTGACCGGGCTTGCTGTCTACGCTGCGCTGGGCCCACGTACGTACTAATGGCTGTGTTAGAGCATCTACACCCGTGCGTCTCAAACCTTCCTCAAACGTTTGGGTGGGTCGCCCAGTCACTGACCGGTCACGATTCATCCAGATGGATGCCTCAAACGGGCCTCAAACGCCTGGCCTGACCGGCACCCCTTATATCAAGCCCAAATATGGGGCGGATATGAGGGCGCCCGGACGCTTCCGACACGTCGGACCCGGTCCATGCTGGTCCACCCGACCCTACATATATTCGTCCATATCCACTCGCCGGAGCAAACTCTAGCCACTTCACTCCACTCCCTTCCGCCACCCGAGCTCACCTCCGGTGGTTTCCGACATGGCAGGTAGCGGATCGGACTCCGACATCTCCTGGTCCGTCAACTGTGGTGTCATCCCGTGCAGGTTGGAGGAGGCAATGGCAGTCCGCATTGCACTCGGCCTTTGGCGCCGACGGATCATCTGTCGCCGCGACTCCATAGCGTTGGCTCACCAGGCGCTCGGGTCCTTTGGTGTTGGATCCTCGCGGTCCCGGCAGCCGGAACACCTTTCCTTCCCCATCACCGGTCGGGCAGACTATGAGTCCCACCGGGAACGGGGCGGCCCACCGTGGGAAGGAGAGGATAAGGGGCGTTGAGGCCTGTATCGCGGCGGAAATGGCGGCGGCGGAAATGGCGGCGGCGGAGGCGGCTGATGCGGCGGCGCGGGAGACTACAGAGCAGGAAGCCATCCGAACCCGCATTGTGAAGAAACGACGACAGAGGAACAAGCGCGCCATCGTCCGAGAGCAGAATCGGGCGGTCCGTGCCATGGCCGGACTGCCACCGAAGGAGGAGAAGGCGGACAGTGATGGCGAGGACAGCTCCGGCGACGAGCAGATGCGGCTCGATCCGTACTACGTCTTCGACGGTACTTCCGCGAGAAGGACGGCAAGTGTGCGGGGAAGGGCATGGGCAGCCGTGGATAAACTCCACCATAGCCAAACATGCTAAATTTTAATTGTCTGATGGCATGTTTAGTTAGTAGTGACGAAGTAGCTGGACGATGTGTGTGCATCAACGTAGTTACATGAGTTTGTATGGATTTAAGATATGATAATTGAGTGTCCAAATGCGGAAACTGGCACGGGGCACGCATGCATCCTAGTGATTGCTTTAAAATTCATAAACTTGGGTAGTCTAAGGCCTTTGACTAGTGTAGGGCAGGGTCCATCTATGCTTGCTTACCCCATCTACTCCACTTTCCACACCCTTTTCTTTTAACTTTTGAATTTGAATCTTCTATATCTTTTTAGTGAAAAGGCCAATTTAATTTTTGTTTTCAGATTCATCTTAGCTTTGAAATAAGACCAATTTTAAATATGTTTTGACACGTTTCAGAAATTCGCTAGGTTTCAACTGCCAGAACTTAATAGGAAAGAGTGACAAAATCACTAAGTTTCAGAAATCAAAACTAAAAATGGTGCGTGGGATCACCAAGTTTGCTAAGTTTCAGGGACCATAAAAGCAAAAAAAAAGTGGTAAAACTTGATGATTCCCTGCAAAGTTTTTAGTTTTGGTTTCTGAAACAAAGTGATTTTGTAATCGTTCATATTATGTATTGAAATTTACTATTCTAGTGAAATATGTGCAATAAAGCAGGCCATATTATATCAAATATTTATGTATGATCTTTTTACAGATCTCAAATGCATACGTGTCAAGGCACATAGAGGTTAGGGCATCTCCAACGCCAACCCGCAAATTCCTCAGGTATATGTCTGCTTTTGTGTGCGGATGTGATCCACGCACATGATACGGGAGAGAGCCATCCACGATAATTACAAAGCATCTGGTCGAGAGAAGAAAAAGTAGGTACAGACCATGCATGTGGTAGGCTATTTGTGGTGTGGTGTCTCAAGCGATAGAGAGAAGAGATGGACCATACATGTGAAGATAGAGAGAAGAGATGGACCATACATGTGAAGACACACAAAAGAGAGCAGGACCACGCAAAGGATTATGGTTGGTCAAGTGGATGTCCGGACTCCGGTATAGCTCCCCCATATTTATCTCTGGACCACACAGAGGATTATGGTGGTGTAAACGGATGTCCGGACCACTTCGTGGACTGATGCAGGACTGCGTTGGATTGCAAAAGTGAAAAAAAATCCGGTCAGATAGTATAACGGAGTTTTGCGGGTCTCCTTGGAGTTGGAGATGCCCTTAGAGCAACTCTAGCAGACCCCGCATTTCGCCTAGTTGTACACTGTGTACAGTTCGCACAGGGGCGCTTATGCCGGCTGAAGAACACGGCGACAGAACAAAAACCGCAAACAAACCCGTAAAATTTAAAAAAGTTGTTTCGCGCGAGAAATTGAAGGAACAGCTCGCCGGAGCACGCTCGCATATAGATAGTCCTTCGCATAAGTTCGTACACAGCACATACATTACATATTAAGGTCGTCGGAGCTAGAGATGGCCTACACTACCGTACCACTACAACAAAATTGAGCTCACCGGAGCTCCTGTGGTAGCTGCCCAGCGGCGGCGCTCAGTCAGAGTCGGAGGAGTCGGACGAGTCAAGGTCGATGTAGAGCTTCGCCTGCTCCGCCTTCATCATGCGCAGGTCAGCCTCCTTCGATGCGTGCGCCTGCGATGCCGCAACGCCCGTCTGGAGGAAGAGCCGCTCGTACTTGAGCTCGCGCCGGATGCGCTCTTCGATCTCCTCCTGCTCCCTCGCCGACCGCTCGAGGACGACGCGCTCGAGGAGCTCCTCCTTCCCCGGGGGGAGGTAGTCCTCGGGCCCGATGACGCCTCGGCGCGGCGGCGCATCGGGCACGGCGCGAGGCGAGAGCTCCTCGCCGCCTCCTCCGGCTCTCTGCATTGAACGAGCCGCGAAGCTCGATGCGCCATGGATGAGCTCCCCGGACCGATTCTTGCCGGAGGAGGCGTGGCGACGACGGGCGAGCTCGCGATCGAAGTCCTCGAGCTCGCGGTGGCCCGGCAGCGGTTGAGCCACCGACGCGCTTCGCTATGCTGGCGTCAGATCTGGCGCGGCGGTGGCGCTCCGCCTCATCTCCAGAGCCGTCCATGGATTTCGCAGACTCGCAGGCGGCGAGAAATCGAGCGGCACTGTGGGGAATTGGGGGCAAACATGGCTGCGGGGGATAGGGTTTCGACCCGCGTCTGCCCCGCAAAACCCGCACTTATACTGGTTCAGGGGAAGCGTTTGCGGGCTGCGGCAAAAAAAATTACGGGCCAGGCAATGATGCAGGCTCTGGTCTGGCTAGAATATTGGGCCGAGTCCGTATAATCGCCGGAATTATGCGGGTTCGCCGCCTGGCCGTCGCAAAGCGTGTGTACGTTCCCCTATCAAGAAGAGAAGCTAGCCAGAAAGGCTAGGTAGCATGTCGTAGTCTACCGTTCTACAGTACACGTAGTTGTCGAACAACGTGATGCACTGCTAGAACGAACTGCAAAGTAGGTATACTAGTATCGGATGCCAGATCGGCGCACCATACCAAGTGGGAATGTCACTGTTTGGCACACCACTAATATGATGAGTTCCTTTCCGCGTTTTCTCACTTTGCGGCTAGCTGTACCTCACGAGAAATACGTCCATCTGAGCTAGCCAAATCTTGATCTTAGGTCCCGGCCCAACTATATCTGTTAGCTTTCATACTCTAATTCCGTTTTACGGTGATTGCAGTGCTTGGATTCTGGACCACGGAAGGGATATCTCAGTAGTGTGGGAGAGTAATATTTTTATGTGTTCGCCTCCCTCGTGGGATCTTTTGGTTGCAACTGGGCTAAGTCACTCGCAGGCTAGATTTGACGGTGACGGCTGAAAATGACAGAACTTAAAGCATTTAGTGTTTGATTCGTACCACAAATCATGCGCACGGGAGTATGTAATAGTCGTGTCTATGCCTAATACTCCTAGTTGCATAATGTTTGTCAACTTTAAAGTAGTAAATTTGAACGTGATCCATATCAAAATTTAGTTAAGTCTTTAAGCTGGGTGCACGAAGACACGCCTTGGTCAGTTTAACGCCCTCCCTTAAGCACAGCCCTGGTAAACTCTTCAAATATGTAGGCGTAGATGGCATAAAAATTGAATTGTGCAAGGTATAAATTGAATTTCTTGCTTCTTAGGGCAACTCTAGAAGAGTCGTCGTATCGATCCGACTGGCATAAAAAGACCACTCTAGCATTGTCCTTATTCCGACCTAGATCGCCATAAATTTTTAGGGCGCTTTAAATCAACCCCACGAGCCTCCGTATTTAGCAGTTGGGCGAGGCAATATAGCGCGCTCTTCACGCACCCAAATACTGGTGCCGCGGACATCTCAAGACGCACGCTCCCTTCTGCCCGGCTCACATCCCCGCACCGTCTTCCTTTTGTGCGACCTCCGCCGTCTGGACCGCCACGATTTGGCCGGTTACCTTTGTTGAGTCATTCCCATACCTTTTCTTGTAGTTTTAGTTTAGCGGCCTCCCACAAAAAAGTGTTTTAGTTTAGCGGCTCATAGATTTATGTAGATGACATATGATACGCACTGTGTATAGATGGATCCGATGGCGGAGCTAATGGTATTTGATTATTCGTCGTCTAATTCAAGATACGAGTCCGAGAGTGAAATCATGGATGAAGAAGATGGGGTAATATTGATGGTTGTTGAATGGATAGCATCAACCGGAATGAAGAGTAAGCGTGTAGGATCGCAGCTTGGTTGGGCAACATTTTGCCTGATCAGAATCGGCGGCCACAATCACCCCATGTGATACTACTTTGTGCTCGATACAAAAATGCCTGTGTAGAGTCCAGGAGAAAAGACGGTGCCTGGTACGAAAACACCAGGTAATACCAACGCTCGTACCAGCCTTCGGAGGATGCAAAATCAGCTATAACATATACGATTCTTTATGGACTTCATCCTAGTTTGCTCCTATGCGATCCTTGGTGACCAAGGGAGGTATTGCACTAGTAAAAAAGGGGGCAATGGTCCAGGTCGGTTCAGCCCATTAGTCCCGGTTCTGCCATGAACCGGGACCAATGGAAGTATTTGTCCCGGTTCGTGAGCCCAGCGGGCTGGTCGGGCCACGTGGGTCATTGGTCACGGTTTGTCCGGACCTTTTGGTCCCGGTTGGTGGGACGAACCGGGACCAATGGGCCTGACTCCTGGCCCATCATTATTGGTCCCGGTTCACAACCGGGACCAAAGGCTTCCTTTTAGTCCCGGTTCATGCCATCAATCGGGACCAATGGTGGTGCCTATATATACCCCCTCACGCAAGAGCAGAGCACACTGCTCTGTTTTTCTGACCGAGGGGGAGAGGGCTTGGTGGTGCTCTAGCTCACCTCCTATGCACACAAGGTGTTCGATGGAATGCCCGAGCCACACTACTTAAGGTTTCTCCTCTCCAAGCTCGACCGCCAAGCTTCATTTTCCTCAATATTTATCTAGGTTTAGCGGTCCGTCACGCCCCGTCCTCGTCTTCACCGCCGTCGATCACCCGCGCCGATCTCATCGTGGCACCACCGTGGTGAGCCTCTTGTTCTTATCTTCTTTACGAAAGAAAAAATATTCTTACTTGTATGTTTAGATAGATACTTGTATTATTTTCTTACTTTTATTATTGCATCTTATATAGTGCGATGGTTTTGGTATCCGCCCCTCGGCCCTAAATCCTGTCTATGATTCGGATGTGGTATATATTATCTTTTCATAACTATTGGTTCATTTATTGTTTACGAAAATTATGCCGACCAACGTGACATAGATTTTATTTATCTAGGAGGTTATTGAACCGGAAATTCCAACCGACCCTATTGTCGAGAGGTTAAATTTAGTTGAATAAGAAAACAATTTCTTGAAGGAAAAAATAAAAAAACTTGAGGAGGAGAAGATGATATTGGAGTTGCATGTTGCGGATGTCGTGGATGATCACAAGATCAAGATGGATGCAATGCGCTTGAAGATTAGAAAGATTAGAAAATATGCCATTCATACCGAGGCTTGGTATCATTATGCCGTTGGATCAGTTGTTACCTTGGTTGCGATTATGATCGCATTTGTTTTCGCATTGAAATGTTTTACATAGTTTCAATGTATGGTTTAATTAATTTAGATGTTCTGCAGAGCTTTATGTTGTTAGATGAGAACTATGTATGTACTTTGGTTTTTATGTGATGATGAACTTCTATTAATTTGGTCACTTAATTATCTATTCATGATGTTACGTAATGATTTTTGACACACTTAATTATATATAATGCACGCAGATGAACCAGCAATGGATGTACGGTGACGTACACACCTCCGAGTACACTAAGGGCGTGCATGATTTTCTCGAAGTGGCTGAGGCAAACAAGCAGAATGGTTTTATGTGTTGTCCATGCCCTATATGTGGGAATACGAAGTCTTACTCGACCGGAAAATCCTTCACACCCACCTACTTTACAAGGGTTTCATGCCACACTATAATGTTTGGACGAGGCACGGAGAAATAGGGGTTATGATGGAAGACGGCGAAGAAGAAGAGTACGATGACAACTATGTGCCCCTGAATACGGTGATGCTCTTGAACATCACGAGGAACCAGACGATGTGCACGATGGTGCTACAACGGGCGAAGCTGCTGAAGATCAAGAGGAACCAGACGATGTGCCCGATGATGATGATCTCCGCCGGGTCATTGTCGATGCAAGAACGCAATGTGAAAGTCAAAAGGAGAAGCTGAAGTTCGATCGCATGTTAGAGGATCACAAAAAAGGGTTGTACCCCAATTGCGAAGATGGCAACACAAAGCTCGGTACCGTACTCGAATTGGTGCAGTGGAAGGCATAGAATGATGTGCCTGATAAAGGATTTGATAAGCTACTGAAAATAATGAAGAAGAAGCTTCCAAAGGATAACGAATTGCCTGACAGTACATACGCAGCAAAGAAGGTCGTATGCCCTCTAGGATTGGAGGTGGAGAAGATACATGCATGCCCTAATGACTACATCCTCTATCATGGTGCCTACAAGGATCTGAATGCATGCCCGGTATGCGGTGCATTGCGGTATAAGATCGACGAGATGACCTCGGTGATGTTGACGGCGAGCCTCCGGAAGAGGGTTCTGCGAAGGTGATGTGGTATGCTCCTATAATACCACGGTTGAAACATCTGCTCGTAAATGAGAGCATGCCAAGTTGATGCGATGGCACAGTGAGGACCGTAAGAAAGACGGGAAGTTGAGAGCACCCGACGGGTCATGATGGAGAAAAATCAAGAGAAAGTACTGGGATGAGTTTGCAAAGGACCCAAGGAACGTATGGTTTGCTTTAAGCGCGGATGGCATTAATCCTTTCGGGGAGCAGGATAGCAATCACAGCACCTGGCCCGTGACTCTATGTATGTATAACCTTCCTCCTTGGATGTGCATGAAGCGGAAGTTCATTATGATGCCAGTTCTCATCCAAGGCCCTAAGCAACCCGACAACGACATTGATGTGTACCTAAGGCCATTAGTTGAAGAACTTTTGTAGCTGTGGAATGGAAACGGTGTACGTACGTGGGATGAGCACAAAAAGGAGGAATTTGACCTAAAGGCATTGCTGCTCGTGACCATCAACGATTGGCCCGCTCTCAGTAACCTTTCAGGATAGACAAACAAGGGATACCACGCATGCACGCACTGTTTACTTGACACCGATAGTATATACCTGGGAAGCTGCAGGAAGAATGTGTACCTGGTCCATCGTCGATTTCTTCCGACCAATCATCAATGTCGAAAGAAAGGCAAGCATTTCAAAGGCGGGGCAGATCACCGGAAGAAGCCCGCCATGCGTACCGGTGATCACGTACTTGCTATGGTCAATGATTTACACGTAGTCTTTGGAAAGGGTCCCGGCGGACTAGCTGTTCTGAATGACGCTGAGAATCACGCACCCATGTGGAAGAAGAAATCTATATTTTGGGACCTACCCTACTGGAAATACCTAGAGGTCCGCTCTTCGATCGACTTGATGCACGTGACGAAGAACCTTTGCGTGAACCTGCTAGGCTTCTTGGGCGTGTATGGGAGGACCTGCAACGCTTGCACGAAAAAGAGGGCATGCCTCCGAAGCAGTATGAAGGTCCTGCCAGCTACACTCTTACAAAAGAAGAGAAAGAAATCTTCTTTGAATGCCTTTCGATATGAAGGTCCCGACCGACTTCTCGTCAAATATAAAGGGAATAATAAATATGCCGTAGAAAAAGTTCCAGAACCTAAAGTCTCATGACTGCCACGTGATTATGACACAACCGCTTCCGGTTGCATTGAGGGGGCTTCTAGGAAAACGTCCGATTAGCCATTGTGAAGCTATGTGCATTCCTCAATGCAATATCTCGAAGGTGATCGATCCAGAAATCGTACCAACGCTAAGGAGTGATGTGGCGCAATGTCTTGTCGTTTGAGCTGGTGTTCCCACCATCCTTCTTCAATATCATGACGCCTTGCGCCCTAGTTCATCTAGTCGACGAGATTGTCATTACGGGGCCCGTATTTCTACACAATATGTACCCCTTTGAGAGGTTCGTGGGAGTCCTAAAGAAATATGTTCGTAACCGCGCTAGGCCAGAAGGAAGCATCTCCATGGGCCATCAAATAGAGGATGTCATCGGGTTTTGTGTTGACTTCATTCCTGACCTTAAGAAGATTGGTCTCCCTAAATCGCGGTATGAGGGGAGACTGACCGAAAAGGCACGCTTGGAAGGGACTCAATAATATGCAGGGACGGATATTCTTGGTCTCAAGCACACTACAGTTCTCTGAGAACTCTACCTTGGTGACCCGTATGTCGATGAACACAAGAAACGATCTGCGCTCCAAACACGGAGCAAAGGCGACGATCGGATTACATGTGAACACATCAGGAATTTCAGCAGTTGGTTGTAAACACGTCTCGGAGGTGACAACACTGTTTGTGATGAGTGTACTTGTTGTCCAGGGGACCATCTTCGATCTGTAATGATTTGGAAAGGATACGAGATAAATGGGAATACATTTTACACGATTGACCAAGATCAAAAGAGCACCAACCAAAACAGCCGTGTCCGCTTTGGTGCAGCAACCGACAGGGGAAAGGACACATATTATAGTTACATAGTAGACATATGGGAACTTGACTACGGAGTAGATTTTAAGGTCCCTTTGTTTAAGTGCAAGTGGGTCAATCTGTCAGAGGCGAGTGCAGGTGTAGACCCACAAGACGGAATGACAACAGTGGATCTGAAAAATCTTGGGTACACCGACGAACCGTTCGACCTAGCCAATGATGTGGCACAGGTTATCTATGTGAAGGACATGTCTACCGCATCGAGGAAAAGAAAAGATAAGGAAGCGAATACATCATACGATGAGTCAAAGCGCCACATAGTTCTTCGGGAAAAGGGACATCCACAGGAGTGGAGGGCAAGATGACATGTCTGAAGAGTATGAAAAGTTTCATGAAATTCCTCCCTTCAAAGTCAAGGGTGACCCAAGCATCCTGATAAACGATGAAGATTATCCATGGTTACGGCGCAATAAGCAAACGACACAAGCGAAGAAAAAGTGAAGACTTTCTCCCGCAAATATTATGATGATACCATGCCAACTTTGTAACAGACGAGTATGATATCATTGTCCGTTTTGTACATGCACATGCTATGCCAACTTTCTCAGAGTTCATTTGAAACTAATGACACTAACAGAAAGTTTATAATTTTTCTAAAACTAATGACACTAACAGAAAGTTTATAATTTTGCTGACCTAAAAGCAAAAAAAATTAAAAAATAAAGCAAAAAACCAAAAGAAAATAAATAATGAAGAAAACAAAACAAAAAAACTGGAAATAAAAATAAAAATAGCAACAATAAGTATTTTGTTGTAAGTAGAAACAAAATAAAATAAATAAAGCAACAAAGAAAACAAAAAGTGTTTTCAAATTTGAAAACTAATGGCACTAACAGAAAGTTTATATTTTTTCTAAAACTAAAAGCAAAAAGAATTAAAAAATAAAGCAAAAACCAAAAGAAAATAAATAATGCAGAAAACAAAACAAAAAAACTTGAAAAAATAAAAATAGCAACAATAAGTATTTTTTGTAATTAGAAACAAAATAAAATGAATAAAGCAACAAAGAAAATAAAAAAGTGTTTTCAAATTTGAAAACTAATGGCACTAACAGAAAGTTTATAATTTTTCTAAAACTAAAAGCAAAAAGAATTAAAAAATAAAGCAAAAAAAAAGAAAATAAATAATGCAGAAAACAAAACAAAAAAACTGGAAAAAATAAATAAATATAGCAACAATAAGTATTTTATTGTAAATAGAAACAAAATAAACTAAATAAAGCAACAAATAAAACAAAAAAACAAAAAAAGTGCCACCTACTGGGCCCCCACGGCCTGAATACGACTAGAAACCCTACCATGGGCCAGGATTCAGCCCGCTGGAGGCCCAAGAGGCCACAGGCACAGATTGCGCAGTTAGGCCCGAAAGCCTGCTTTAGAGAGGAGCTCGAGTGGGAAGGCGCACCGCACCTTATAAACAGGTGCGGCTCTCTCTCAACTAGCGAGTTGGGACTAAACATTTAGGCGCGGGGCAGCACAAGGCCTTTGGTCCCGGTTGGTGGCACCAACCGGGACTAAAGTAACATTGTCCGGTTCTGGCACAAGCCGGGACTAATGCCCCTTTAGTCGGTTGGTGCCACCAAAGACCACCGCCGCTTCCGCCCTTTGGGCTCTTGAAAAGAGGCCTTTGGTCGGTTGGTGGCACCAACCGGGACTATGAGCATTAGTCGGTTTGTGCCACGAATCGGGACCAATGCTCTTGCTATATAAGCAAGCACTTAGGAAATTTCAGAATTCCTCGCTTGATTTCCGACGACGCTGAGCACATCGACGCTGCCAGCCGCCCGCCCGCCTTCGCCGTCGCCGTCGCCCTACCCTCGCCGTCGCCGCTTCGCCATCGCCGTCGCCCGTCATCGCCGTCGCCCAGCGCCCTTACCGCCCGCCGCCCATGCCGTCATTGTCAGCGCCCTCGCCGTGCATTTGTCTTGCCACATCGCCGCCATCGCCGCCCGGTCCGCGCATCCCACTTTTCTGATGCAGGCGGCCGCCTCCTATATATATGCATTTTTCACATATATATATATATATATATATATATATATATATATATATATTGATGATGATATGATGATGTTGATGATATGTTCATGTTGATGATATGATGATGTTATTTTCATATATGCATTTTTTCATATATGTATTAATTTTTTTTAAGTTGTTAGTAGATATCGATTTTAGGTTAGTGAATTTTATCACTGATTTTAGGTTAGTTGATCGATTTAGTGCATTTTATGTTTGTTGCATTTTAGGTTAGTGCATTTTATGTTAGTGGAGAGGAAAAAGTAAAATAAGGAAAAGGAAGAAAAGAGGAAGGAAGAAGAAGGAAGAAGAAGGAAAAGGAGAGGAAAAAGGAAAATAAGTAGAGAAAGAAGGAGAAGACGAGGAGAGGAAGAAGAGGAAGAAGAAGAAAAAAAAGAGGAGAAGAAGAAGGAATATAGGAGCTTCTTCTCCTTTTTTTCTCCTATTTTTTTTCTTCTTCTTCTTCTTAATTTTTATTGGGAACGAGGGTGTCGAGGATCGCCGAGGGGTCGAGGGTCGGGAACTAGGGTAGAGGGTCGAGGGTCATTAAGGGGTCAAGGGTCGAGGGTTTCAGGGTCGAGGGTTCGAGGTTCTATAGGGTCGAGGGATCAAGGGTCGAGGGTTCCAGGGTCGTCGAGGGTTCCAGGGGTCGAGGATCGCCGAGGGGTCGAGAGAGGTTTCCTAGTATCAAAGTATTGAAGAAATCCATGGCTTCATCATTAGCCGGAGTAACCAGGCATGATGGTACGAAGTCCTCCAAAGTTATTCTCGAATGGAGTCCTGATAGGATAATTTTCCTTTTTGTGCAATTTCAGCAAAGGCCTTCCAAATAACGATATTCGGAAGGTTCTTGCTGAACTTTGTACCAAAAAGCGAATTATCCTATCTAGGACTTCCAAAATAACTTTGGAGAGCTTCTGCACCATCATGCACCATTTTCGCCTAATGATGAAGACATGGTTTTGTTGAATCCTTTGACACTAGGCAACCTCCCGACCCTCGGCGATCCTCGACCCTCGACCTCGATCACCAAATGATCCACAACCCTCTACCCTACCGCGGGCGTCGATGCCCATGTCACTTGTGGGACATAGATGTTTGTTCATATATAATGTAGATGTCTATGTATGTATGGAATGATATCGATGGATGTATGTTATCGGGGTCGAGGATCGTCGAACATGAGAGGAAGAAGAGGATAAAAAAAGAAGAGGAAGAAGAAAAAAAAAGAGGAGAAGAAAGAATAGAGGAGAAGAACTCCTCTATTCTTTCTTCTCCTCTTTTTTTTCTTCTTCTTCCTCTTTTTTTATCGGGAACGAGGGTCGTCGAGGGTCGCCGAGCGGTAGAGGAAACCCTAATTAAATAGCAAGTATCGCCGGTGTGAGATACATGTGGTCGTCGGTGTGGACACTACATCCACGTCCAAGTGACGCTGGCGTCGATGCCCACGCCACTTGTCGGACATAGATGTAGTGTCGTTGTTGTTGTCGATATACCCCCTCCCGATAGCTTCATGTATTTTTAAGAAGGAAAAGACAAGCATATTATTTTCCCATGTACGTATGTCGTCGTTGTCGATATACCACCTCCCGATAGCTTCAACACGTGGGGGGGGGGGGTCGATATTACCCCCTCCTTGAAGCGTTCTCTAGGCCACCTAACCCTTGAAGCGTTGTCGAGGCCAATTCAAACCCTAGAGAAGCAGTGTCGAGGCCACTAATTAATACGATTCCTTATTGTGATTAGCTAGCTAGTTCTATGTTTGCCACTAATATATCCATATCTGTCATGTTTGAATAATAATTGCCATGTTGTAAATATTTGTAGAAACTATGGACACCCGCCCCGAGACGAATCACAAGAAGCGTTGTTGAGGGACATAATCACAGAAGGAAGTGATGTTGTCTACTCGTTGATGTTTCTCAACGACACCGATGGTCTGGAAGGAGAGGGTGAAGAAGCAGCTGGCTATGATTTAGATGGCTCCGATGACCCAATGCCGGTGCAAGAAGGAGAGGGTGAAGAAGTAGACCGTGAGGACGGCTCCGGTGATCACCGAACCGAGTCCGGCCAGGTATATGTATATTAGTTAAGCCTGTGCTGACTAGCTAATTGATGCATTCATTGTTTTGGTATGTACACGTATTAATTAACTCTCGTCTTTGTTCTTTTTTCTAGCCCTCCGGATCGAGCACAACTTTGGTAAAGAGACGAGGCCCGAAGAAAAATTTGAGCTCGGATGAAAAGTTTGAGACCATAGAAATCGCGCGCGACGGCCAACTGATTGAACCCATCCGGACAAAGAAGGCATTTGTTGCTCAGTGCGGGGTTCTGGTTAGGACAAGATCCCGATCAGCATCCACCAATGGTATAATCCTAAGAACGAAGACCCTGAGGTGTCTTATGTCAATGATATGCAGAAAAATGATCTTTGGACTGAGCTGAAGTCAAATTTCACCCTGCCGCCAGAGGATGATCCGGAGAAGCCAGTTATAGAGCCATTAATCAAGTCTTTTGCTCTTAAGAAGATGGCAGACCTATTCAGGAATTGGAAGAAAGACCTGAATAGGTTTGTCGATAAAATGAGACACCAGAATTCAAGGGCAAATATGAGAAGATCAAAGATGACTGGCCCGCATTTGTGGCCCACAAGACATCGGAAAAGAGTAAAAAGATGTCGGCGACAAACAAGCAAAATGCTGCAAAGAAGAAGCTTCACCATCGCACGAGGTCAGGTGGCTACCTCATAGCCCGGCCTAAGTGGGCCAAGGCTGAGAATGATCTGCTTGATAAAGGGATCGAACTAGAGATAATGGGCAGACCGTTCCGGACTTGGTTCTTCGGGCTGGCGGAACCTTGGACCCTATATCAGGGAAGTGCATTTGGACGGACGATCAATTGGACATACCAGTCAAGAGGCTTCAGCAATATATCGAAGCAGCGCGGCAAGGGACGTTCGTTCCAGACAGGGAGAAGGATGAGCTCACAATGGCCCTCGGGAATCTCGAGCACCACGGATGAACACGAGGCACGCCAGCTCCGTTCGTGGAAGGCTGGATTTCCGGACGCAGGGGGTTACAAAACCCAGGAGAGGTGGAAGAAACTGGAGCAGAGCCAACTGCAGGCGCTGCACGAAAGGGTAATGGGGCTAGAGGAACGAGAAGCAGATCGCAACAAACGACCTGCCGAAGCTTTTCCCCGAAGCTACCCCGCCATCTCAGCGGAGAAGCAACGTGGCTTCCACCGAGCTGCTTCAGCCGGAGCATGCCTTGACGGCTCTTGCCAGCTATCCCGTGGATGCTATCACGGAGTCTCAAAATTGCCACCTTATGGCGGAATAAAGCAATTTGAAGGTCAAGGCGGTTGTTGGCTCTGTTTATCCTACTAAACCCGACTCAACTTTTCACTGTCGGCCGATTCCAGAAGGATATGCTAAGGTGATGGTGGATGAAATAACGGAGGGATTTGAGGACCTCGGCTTGACCACCCTACCGGTGAAGGGAGTATCGGCTGGGTTTTGCTCAAGACTCCATGCCTATGGCGGAAGGATCTCATCAACCTTACAGGCTGGACGCCTCCGCCTCCTCCTCCTCCTCCGGCGAGTCGGGGCACTCCGCCTCCTCCACCGCCTCCTCCTCGTGGCGTGACTATCATGGCACTCGGCCGACTCCTTCTCCGGGCGTGGCGGCACTCCGCCTCCTTCTCCGCTGCTTGGCCCGGCGCCGAGCAGCCAGCCTCCTCCTTCTCCGCCTCGTCAGCAAGGGCGGAAGAGACCCTCCGCCGCTCCGGCTGCTCCGGCGCGTCGTAGTCCTTCTCCTCCGCCTCGTAAGCAAGGAAAGAAGACATCCGCTCCGTCTGCTCTGCCGGCGTCTAGCAGTACAGCCAAAGGCGGGAGGAGATACAGACTTCGGTCCTTCTCTGAAGACTCGGAGAAGTTACCGTCTGACGAGGACCGAGGAGGAAAACGCGAAGATCGCGCAGACATCAAGTAGATGACTGGTTTCAAGGGTTGAAAGCAAAGAGACATCCACCTCCGGAGGAGAAGGTAGACCCGTGAAAGCGAAGCGCACTCTGGTTGCCACGACAAAACCACCCAAGTCTCCGCCGAAAGGCAACTATGAGCGCATTATTGGAAAGGCATTTGCGAAGCGGAGAGGTCGGGAAGTACTAAAAGTGATCAAAGGATGAAAGAACGACGAGCTGGGAAACAAATTGCCCAGCTCGGCGAACAAGCCGGGCAATCGTGCCCCCGCTCAAGGTGCTGCTAGCGACATCGTCGATCCGAGGATGGTGCCGGTTATGGCAATCCCGGAGATTACCTGCCCTTGACGATGTACATTATGATTTCTTGGAGGTGCAGATACAAAGATCTGAGTACGGAAGCCTCTCGTCAAAGATGAAAGTTCTCTATCAACGATGATGCGAAGATTGCATGATTGGTACATGAAAACCTGCAGAGAGTCCGAGGGGAGGAGTACTTTGTATGTGAGAGTTAAAAGGAGCATGACCTCCTTGGAATTGAACTGTTGCCTATTCCATTTGAGGAGTTCT
This sequence comes from Aegilops bicornis, assembly GCA_021605145.1. Classification (NCBI taxonomy): domain Eukaryota; kingdom Viridiplantae; phylum Streptophyta; class Magnoliopsida; order Poales; family Poaceae; genus Aegilops; species Aegilops bicornis. Next base: position 396,054,729 of record CM038669.1, read on the forward strand.
ATCAGTTTTCAATCAATTGGCCCTCGATAAAGCAACGGTCACCTGCCATCGTCTGCGTAAGTAGTACTACACATCATTAAGTTTCTCTATATAACTCAGCTCTTTTATTGCATGTATTTATAATTATCCTCACTATATTATGCAGATTGATGATCGCCGAATTGAAGAAAAGACAAGTGGGTGATATTTTGGGTTCATTAACACATATCTCATAGATAAAACTGAGGTTGAGTTTCATGCCAAAAATACCGAGGCCAACTTGCTACAATCGTTGGTAATAAATGAACACAAAGATATAATACTCTTTCCTTACAACTTCAAGTGAGTGTTACTGTCTTGTGGCATATTCGGTTTCCCTTATTAGTCCAGGTTATAGTAATGTAATATTGATGAGTTATACCTGCGTGCGCAGCTACCACTATATTCTCCTAGAGATTAAGCTTGAGCAGGGAGTAGTAACTGTCTTAGACTCCAAACGAAAAGATCCCAAGGAGTATCCGGACATGACTGAAATGCTCGAGAAGTAAGTTAAATCGATCATTGTCCACCATATCAGCAACTTTGTTCATTTCTGATATCAAGTAATTGTTTTCTTTGTATGACAAGGCTTGGAGAAAATTCACCAAAAAAGCTCCGGGACTGCCGAAGAAGCTGCAATTTAGACACCCGAAAGTAAGTACTATAGTAGAATATTCCACGCATGTCCTAGTGATTCAAGCGCCAGTTTCATCAATACCATTTAGCATGCTTGATAATTATCAATTTGATTGACCTCTATTTTTTGTAAAGTGGTTGTGGCAGGAACAAGGGAATGATTTCTGTGGATACTACATTTGCAAGTCCATCCGCCACACCTAATTCGTGAGCGGGCTACTCGCAAACAATATGAAGTGCGTAAATAACAATATTCACAATTTTATTTTATTACACTCATTTGTGTTGAGTTTCAGTCATTCATTCATATATATATATATATATATATATATATATATATATATATATGTATGTATGTATTGACCCCCTTCTTAAAATTAGATGTTTCGGATGCGGGATGAACTCCTAGCATCGAGATCGCTCATGAGCAATTCAAGAGGAATTGGCGGCATTCTTTCTTGACCACGTGATCGCTGAAGACGGAGAATACTATGTGTACCACGCGTCCGTATGTTAGGAGATTATATTTGTAAAAGATAATTATTGTATATATGTAGCCGGTAGTGTCGGATAGATATACGAGAACTTGTTGTTCGACCAATCTCTCGGAGAAGGAGAGGTGGTCGATATCACTTCTCTCTGTATGCATATATGTTCATGACGATCTTTTGTTTCCTCCGTGTGCTTACTAGCTAGCTAGCGTGTCTAGCTAGTCCTCTCTATACGTATGTATAGTACGTAGCATCGACCAAGCACGAACAAAAGAGAGGACACTTCTCTCTATTAATTAGCTAGCTAACACAATATATGAAACACCTAAATTAACCCCCCAAAAACCCCAAATCCCCCCCCCTTTAAAAAAAACAAAACCCCAGCCACGTAAATGCCGACGCTGGATGTTTATTGGTCCCGTTGGTGCCACCAACCGGGACCAAAGGCCCTCCCCGCCTGGGCTCCAAGACAAAGCCACGTGGAGGTTTCATCCGTCCTGCTCGATTGAACCGGGACTAAAGGACCAGGGCATTAGTACCGACCCTTTAGTCCCGGTTCATGAACCGGGACTAAAGGCCCTCACCAACCGGGACAATAGGCCCTTTTTCTACTAGTGTTGAGAGAGGATTTGGATCCCCTAGAACCCTTGGATGAACATTTAGATGGAGTATCCATGGAGGAGATGTGTGGAGGCCACGTCTACATTCACCTCTAACCCTGGTGCCATCAACAACTCACATTTATTCTACCACATCACACCTTCATTGCAGCAGCAAGACCTTCTCTACCATAGAGGAAGGGCCAAGACAAGAAAGAAGGAAGAGAGAGGCTCATTAAAGAATCGCACCGACCGGAGGGTCGATGCCATCACACTGGCGCCACCATGTTCTCCTCTTTCTCCAACATCGTGTTGGCTTGGAAACTACCAAGCTGGAGTACGGTAGGGGCAGAGGGAATTTCCGGTGGAGCAGTGAAATGCATTGAGATCGGAAAGAACACCAACGGCGAAATCACTCTGCTGGGCCGACAACGACCTTTGAGAGACGAAAGCTAGGGGAGCAAATGGGATTAGAGACCCCGTAGTCCTAGCCGTAAACGATGGATACTAGGTGTCAGGCGACTTTAATTCGCAGCAAAGGTTGTAGCTAACGCGTTAAGTATCCCTTTGGGGAGTACGTTCGCAAGAATGAAACTCAAAGGAATTGACGGGGCCCGCTGGCGGTGGAGCATGTGGTTTAATTCGATGCAAAGCGAAGAACCTTACTGTGGCTTGACACCGCGAATCCTCTTGAAAGAGAGGGGTGCCCTCGAGAACGCGGACACGTGTGGTGCATGGTTGTCGCCACCGTGTGCCGTAAGGTGTTGGGTTAAGTCTCGCAACGAGCGCAACCTCGTGTTTAGTTTCCACTATGAGTTTGGAACCCCGAGCAGACCGCCGGTGTTAAGCCGGAGGAAGGAGAGGATGAGGCCAAGTCATCATGCCCCTTATGCCCTGGGCGACACACATGCTACAATGGGCGGGACAAAGGGTCGCGATCTCGCGAGGGTGAGCTAACTCCAAAAACCCGTTCTCAGTTCGGATTGCAGGCTGCAACTCGCCTGCATGAAGCAGGAATCGCTAGAAATCACCGGTCAGCCATCGGCGGTGAATCCGTTCCCGGGCCTTGTACACACCGCCCGTCACACTATAGGAGTTGGCCATGTTTGAAGTCATTACCCTTAACCGTAAGGAGGGGGATGCCTAAGGCTAGGCTTACATCGGAGTGAAGTCGTAACAAGGTAGCCGTCTTTGGAAGGTGAGGCTGGATCTGCTCCTTTTCAGGGAGAGATAATGCTTATGCTTATTGGTATTTTGGTTTGACACTTCTTCACGCCTAAAAAGAAGGCAGCTACGTCTGAGCTAAACTTGGATATGGAAGTCTTCTTTCGTTTAGGGTGAAGTAAGACCAAGCTCATGAGCTTATTATCCTAGGTCGTAACAAAATTAGTTGATAGTGATAGGATCCCTTTTTAGGCGTCCCCATGTCCCCCCTGTGGTGTGGCGGCATGGGGATGTCAAAAGGAAAGGGATGGATTTTTTCTCGCTTTTGGCGTAGCAGGCCTCCCTTTGGGAGGCCCGCACGACGGGCTATTAGCTCAGTGGTAGAGCGCTACGATAATTGCGTCGTTGTGCCTGGGCTGTGAGGGCTCTCAGCTACATGGATAGTTCAATGTGCTCATCAGCGCTGACCAAGATGTGGATCATCCAAGGCACATTAGCATGGCGTACTCCTCCTGTTTGAATCGGAGTTTGAAACCAAACAAACTTCTCCTCAGGAGGATAGATGGGGCGATTCAGGTGAGATCCGTATCTCCCCTCTACGTTATCCATATACATGTTTGCGTAATTACATTAGTTCTTGGAGAATAAGGATGAACTCTATTATGTATTAGAACTTAACGCCACTGTGAGATACAAAATCCTCCTATGCATGTTTATGTTAATATTCTTCATGAATATTCTATAAGGTTGACCACTCGTCATTTTTCCTTTATGGAGATGAAGGATACTACCGTCATTGTGATGGTGGGATGTGGAGGTAAAGAGGTGACAGTAAATTTTCCTTCCTTCCCTGAGCAATTGATCGAGGAATAATGGAGAACCGGCCATTGGCCACATGAGGTGACCCTTAGTCACCATTGTCATAACCTGAATGAGTGGAGATACAGTTGTAGCGTCTATGATATGAAGCTATGCATGTAGCACATATGTAGTACCAGGCTCCATCCACTTTTAGACAACGAGAGGTGGCTTAGTTATCCAAACCTAGACCATGCAATTGCATATGTTATGTAGATTATACTAGTAGTGATGACTTTGAAACTCCTAAGATTACTTCTATCACTCAAGTGCCGCTACATTTACTTCACTTTCTTTTTATTTCTAGTATTTACCTTCTCGTTCGTAGTTTAGATAAACTGGCACTATTATCATTTTCCTAGCAACCGATATAATAGACTATTTTCAGACTATGATCTGGGTGTCAATGTAATTGCGTTTGCGTAGGTCACAACATAGTTGCAGGGTTGATAGTGTCATCCTTTTCGCTCCATGTGGATTGGGCACTTACTTACATAGATTGTGCTACATAGCCCTGTGCACTTACAGGATGTCAGTAATTTTGGCCGACTAGTAAAAAAAAAGACTATCTTGTAACAGTCTAGCCGAGTAAGAAATTACAAGGAAACAGCCTATATTGTACCGCGTTATTAGGAGAGATAAAATTTTAATCCCATTCCACCTTATAAAATTTACATCTGTAAGATGTGCTAGTAAATAAATGTATGAAGTGTACCATGCAAGGTTTCCCGTGTCGTGAGGAGGGGAGCATCCTTTTAGTATTTCCCCAAGCTTGGAGGCGGTTGTGTATGAATAACTGACTGAGGCAACTGAGCATGAGTACGGGGATACTAGAGGTGGATTTTTTGCTCAAAACCACCTGTGGCAAATGGAGTATTAGAGGCGGTTTTTAAAACTACCTGCGCCGACTTTAGTAGTAGGGTGATGACTTAGAGGCATAGCGGAAAACCTCCTCCAGACCATGTACCAAAACCGTCGCTATTACCAGTTTCTATAGTAGTGAGAATAGCCACATGGAACCACCGCTTTTGAAGAAAAGCATGCGGTATACATTGTGGGGACAGTCGGACAGTGGAAACCAATAGATCACGCGAGGAAGTTTTTTTTTGAAAACCCTTCCCCTTTTGCATGGGTATGTAAGGATAGTGTAAATAGGAAACTACACTACAAAGCTTGCAAGTGGCACTTGCTTCACACACAAGACAATTCCACGGGAAGATTCTGGACTTATAGCGCCAAACTATCACTTTTGGGCCCACCAACCTAACTGTTGTAAGACCTTGGTTCGATTCCACTCTCAGAACGAGACTGAACGAAATAAAATGCGGCCTCTTTATGGGTTTTTCATGTCCCTGTGACCCATTATAACACAAATAAAGAGAATAACAACATGGAACCAACACTATTGAAGAAAAACTAGGAGGTATATGTTGTGGGGCCTTTGGACAATGGGATGCATGAAATCGCACGAGGAAGGGTTGTAAACCCTTCCCTTTTTGCAACTTGTCCTAACATTGGTACGTAAGAGTGGTGTAAAGAGGAAAAGGTAATATACAACGATGGAGTGGCACTTGCTTCACAAACAGGACTACCCCGCAAGAAGATTATGGACTTATAGCGCAAAACTCCCATTTCCGGGCCCACCAACGCAGCTCTTGTAAGACCTTGGCCTCTTTTTGGGTTGGTCATGTACCTATGACCCATTCTAACACAAGCAAAGAGAATATCCACATGGATCCACCACTTTTGAAGAAAAACTAGGGGGTAAGCTAGGGGTATACATCGCGGGGACTGCTGGACAGAGGGACGCATGAAATCGTGCGAGGATGGTTCGGAAACCCTTCCTCTTTTCCATGGGGGTCCTAATATGGGTATTCAAGGGTGGTGTAAAGAGGGAAAAGCCAATGCACAACTTTGAAGTGTCACTTGCTTTACAAACATGATTATTCCGCAAGAAGATTCTGGGCTTGTAGTGCAAAACTCCTACTTCCGGTCCTACCAACCCAACTATTGGAAGAACTTGGCCTATTTTTGGTTTGGTCATGTCTCTATGACCCATTCTAACACAAATTGAGAGAATAACTATATAGAACCACCACTTTTGAATGGTGACCAGGTGGTATACGTTGCTTGTCTCGTCAGACAGTGAGACCCATGAAATCACGCGAGGAAGGGTAAAAAAACCTCCCCCTTTTGCATGGAGTCCTAACATGGGTACGTGAGGGTGGTGTAAAGAGGAAAAGACAATTCACAACTTTGAAGTTGCACTTGCTTCGCAAACAGGACTATCCCGCAGGTGGATTTTGCACTTATAGCGCGCAATACTCCTACTTCTGGCATGCCAACACAACTCTTGTAAGACCTTATATTAGCCTGTTTTTGGCTTTGTCATATCCCTATGACCATTCTGACACAAACAAAGAGAATATCCACATGGAACACCCACTTTTGAAGAAAAACCAGGGGTATACGTTGTAGGGCCCGCCGGACAGGGGGCATTGAAATCTTGCGAGGAAGGGTCACAAACCCTTTCCCCTTTTCCATGGGGTCCTAAAATGGGTATGTAAGAGTGGTGTAAAGAGAAAAAAGACAATACACAATTTTAAAGGGACACTTGATTCACAAACAAGACTATCCCGCAGAATGATTCTGGACTTATAGCGCAAAACTCCCACTTCCGGGTCCACCGGTCCAACACTTGTAACTATATGAAAATAACTATCTCTGGGCTGATTTCCAAGTCGATATTCATAGCTCTTCAATTCCATTCCTATGTACGCGCGAATATCAGTGTGATGCTTCTTAGCACCGATTTATAAAATAGGTACTTCTCAGTCCTAAGGAATAGCAAAACCTATAAATATAACTACTCCCGGTCAATGACATTGTGCGCCTGTTTGCATGGGAAACAGCACCAGGCTTGTTTGATAAATAAGCATGTGGAATTGCGGATATGGATTAACTCTTCAAGAAAGTAGGCTTTTCACCGAAAATACTCAATGGAGCTCGGCCTCCATGGAAGCCGAATTTCAAATGATCAAATTTCAAATGTGCATGTTTCAGAAAAAATAAAAATGAACACATATGTTTAGAGAAATAATGCACAGTTGTGTAAATTTTCAGGAAGGAATACGTTAAAATTAATGCAAACAAACAAACAAATCTAGGGCTTTTTTGGTAGATGCACTATTCATCCTCAAAGTTCATGATTTTTTTTTTCACAGATCGCATTTCAAGGTATTTCATTCTGAAATTTTACACACATACACATCACATCCTTGTATATATGTAGAATTTTTTTTAGTATTTTTTAACTAAGAGGTTTTTTATTTTGGATTTTCCAAAATATTTGGCCTCCATGGAGGCTGAGCTCCAAAACGCCCCACTCATCGCTTTTCACCCGTGTTTTATAATCACTTCTAAAGGACCACGTACGACCCCAGTACCGGCCGGTGCTGCAGAGAGGGGACACAACGTAGAAGGGCAAGGTGCTAGTATTAATATTAGTATTACATGCCAGTTTAATTTACTATGGACTGAAGGTGCTATATAAGAATACTGTGCCCTGAAGAATATTTGAACTGGAGAGAGGTGTTCCACCGCACGGTGGTTGCACGATAGCACCACAAAGCTTCATAACATTATTACTTCTCAGTTCTCACAACCACTTGACATGGCTGGCTAGTAACAGTATTAATTTCAAGAGCTGAAGCAGCCGGCATAATTTCAGAAGAGTCTTGGACGAACTGCAGAGATTTGCAGCATGCATGCGGTGCAGCAAACAGAGTCAGAAGCGCATCAGAATTCAGAAGACATGCATCACACTCGGCAGCAGGGAAAGAATTGTGCACAAGAACCAACCCAAGAAGCAGGACAATGTGCATATATAGCAGCTCAGATCGATGCGGATATCTGTACATGTAGGAGAAGGATTAGGTTCTGATACCTGACCTTGCTTAGGGAGGAGCGCCTTGTAGTGATCGATCTCCAGAACGACACTGCTTCAAGAAACTTGAAAGCCCAAGCATGAGTTGCATATACATTTGGTGCTAATTGTTATCATATGCAGGGAGCCAGGGAACGAGACTCGTGTAAGTATATGTATAAAGGGAAGCCATAAATATTTTTCTTGTGCGAATGAAGGGAAGCCATAAATATTTTCTTTTCTTAATGAAGGGAAGCCATAAATCTATGTGAATGTATCTCATGATGCAGAGGTTCAGAGAGGTTTGATACATTCTTCATTGTCAAGGGAAAAACTCAGACTAAAATGAAGAACAATATAATTAACTAGCTAGTTTAGCAAGCAAATAATCATACGTGCAAGATGCATATCGTCAAGAAACAACCCATCTGATCTGAATGTTACACATAATGCAGGAGCTATATACGTACGCAGGCTGCCCCAATCACGCATTGCCTCTCTGGACTGGATCAAGTTCGCGTGTCAGTACTCAGTACTAGTCTTTAATCTAGCCTTGAATTCACAATCCAAGATCCAGGGAGCACTGCCTCTCCTTACCCGCCGTCGACGACGTTGACGACGACGGCGAGGGCAGCAGCTGCTGCAGGAGCGTCGAGGTCACCGTCTGCGTGGCTCCGCAGGCGCCTCCGTCTTCCGTGGCCGGGCTATCGAGGTTCACGCCGAACAACCGCACTCGCTTAGGCATAGGCCTCGTCGGCGGCTCCAGTACGGAGGCCGCGGCGCGCACCGGCACGGACTTGAGCACCACAGCCGCTGGCACCTGCTGCCGCAGGAATAGCACATGACGGTTGGACCCCGACGCGGCGGGGGCGACGCCGTAGGTGGTGCCGAAGTCCCGCCGCCACGGGCAGAACGGCACAGACGGGAGGAGCGGCAGGCGATGTGACAAAGACGATGTCGCCGGCGGCGGAAAAGCTACAGTGGCGCTGTAAGCTTCGGCCGGGCGTCGGCGGCGGAAGTCGATGAAGAGGCGGCCGCGCGCAGCGCCGTCGCCGACCCGCGGCCGAACAGGACGGTGTCGCCGGCGCCGAGGCGCTTCTCCTTGACGAAGCGGCTCCAGCCCTTGGTCATCACGTAGCTCTGGCTGCTGTTCCAGTACGAGTACCGGAACCGCCACGCCTTTCCCGCGCGGTCCTCGAAGCTGAGGACCATCCCCTTGCCGCCGTTACCCTCCGCCGCCAGCGCTGCGGCAGCGCCATCGAGAGGGAAGTAGCGCTCGGCGTGCTGCTTGGGGATGACCAGGCGGTTCAGCTTCCCCACGTCGCTCGGGGTCACTACCTTCTCGAACATGTGCTCTTTCTCCACCACCGACGAGGACGCGCAAACCCTCTCGGATTCCTCGCCACCGGCCGGTGCGGTTGGCGAGAACTCCATGGACTTGGCGCGCTAGCTCCCTCCCAACCTCCCGAGCTCGAGGCACCAAGGTGCTGACTTTGACTGGTATGCTATTTCTGGGAGCCGGGATGGCACGCAACAGTACTATAATCAGCTATTCTTGGAGAAAAGAATTAGGGTTATGGCTATCAGCTTACTATAATATGGGCCTCCGAGATTTCTTCGGATGATTGGAAAACTGGAACAGATGTGTGTGTGCTACGATATGCGATTATGGGGGAGCACAATGAAGGTTCTTGGATCTTGGTGTGTGTGTAGTGGGTATGAGTGTATGTATATGGGATAAGGTAGGAGAGAAAAGGTCAGGAACAATACAAGCAGCCCATGCCAGCTGCTTTCTTCTTTAAGGAGGAAGATGAGAGGGGGCGAGAGGTGGGGAGGAGGGAGAGAGATGGCTGTGGGGTCCACAGGCTACGAATGATAGGGTTTGAGGGATCATGTGATGGAGCATGTCCCTCTCAACGTCCCAATTGTGTGTGATCGGTCAGCTCTCTATATATGGATGTGTGATTCTGATTGGTTTGCTAGCTGTGGTAACCCCTTCGGTTAAAAATTTGTGTGGCATGCTGGCACGAGCTATCGGTGAAATGGATGGATCGAGGGGTGAACAATCTGTGTGGGGCACCATATTTTCTAGCTTTTCATCACAGGTCCTCATGAATCATGGGATTGGATGACCGAAGAGTTGTGTTGTATTCCCACAGAAAATTCGTCATTTGACACTACAAATTGGTATAGATCGTATCTACTATATAAAGGAAATCTCATTCTGAAAATGACACTCAACATGTGTTTCTTTTTTGCGGGTGAACATGTGTTTCTTTTTACATAGTACTACTAGATGATAGGATTACCTCGTGTGTTTGCGGCGGGAATTGGTTGCAATATATTACGTTGAGATTTGGCTGTCTAAAATCTGGATATGAGAATGAAAAATGGAAATACATATGATTTATTGAACTTGGTTATTATATTCCATAAAATATACGTTGCATTTCCCATGCATTTTAAGAGAAATAGAAGTAGTGGAGTTGATGAGGTGGCATGTATGGTCAAGTGACATGTGTGCATGTTGAGATAAATAAAAATATTATAGTGAGGATCAACTATATTTAGGTATATAGAATTTATTATTTTCATATGTTAAACCTAGCTGCATGTAGGTGTGGTTACTCGAAAAATAAACCACTTGTAGGAATTAAAACTTGCCGTTTGTTTTAAAACATATGACAAAGAGACTGAGATGCCACTCAATCTCAAGTGACTGCGCAACTAACTACCATCAAATAGAGATGAAGAAAATAACAAAATTAACTTCACAAAATTGACATGAGTATATATTCTATGACACACAAAATTTGGAGTCCAAACTGGATACATGCTCCAGCAAAACAAAGACACAAATAAAGAGTTATTGTGTTGTAATCAAATATGAATACTACATGGGTATTACTCATAGCACGTTTTATTTTCTTCTCGGCATGTGGATTGGCTTAATTTGGACTTGAAATTTGATGGCATGATATATGCATATTGTATTAATGTTGCCAATTTATTTTCAAGTTCTTCATGACCTACCATATCAGTAAATCGTTAGATTGCATACAAGTTGCTCCCAAAACTCAGCCCATATCAGTTACATATACCAAAATAACCACTCCATAGTCCATTCTACCCACCCCATATTGTGTATATATCGCCAAAAATTATAGTCTTTATATACCGGTAATTGCCTTTGGCTCCTAGGTGCATATGCACCCATTGTCGAAATACACATTTCAAAAAGTTGAAAAATTCGAAACAAAAATCCCGCGTGTATATCCGGACATTTTATGTGTGTGCACAAGGTTTCAGTGAAAAACGACGTTTTTTATGGCTTGTGTAAAAAAGACAATTTCTGATACTTCATTCTAACTATTCACGAGGCATTTCTTATCTTTTTTACACAAGCCACAAAAAACGTCGTTTTTTACCAAAAACTTGTGAACGCACATAAAATGTCCGAATATACACGTGGGATTTTTGTTCCGAATTTTTTAACTTTTCGAAATGTGTATTTCGACAATGGGTGCATATGCACCTAGGAGCCAAAACACCGCTCTCTATATATACTGATATGAACAACATGAGTTGGTTGTGATACTTTTGATTTGATCTGCTCGACTTGTTTTTACCCTATTTGATAATTATCATTACATCTATTGTTTATCGAAAAATTATATACATCCCTTCTTAACCATTTTATGCTTAATAAGGTCCATTTTTTTCTTAAATAGTTACCCTATGATACAATTTTGTATACATAAATATTATTCTTTCATGCTTACAGAATATGTTATTTTTATGGGATAATTTTGTTCACCTAATTTCTTTCTTGATGTGATACTCTTAATAAAGGGCAAAAGCATGTCTCACTTGCTTGGTTCAAAAGGTTAATGGATCTTAGCGTAAGAACTAAGAAAACATGTCAAGAGAGTTGTATATTTTTCATGTCAAAATATGTTAGCAGCAAGTGGTTTGCATGTTGTCTAAAAAAAAGTGGTTTGCATGTGCACGATTTCTATGTTGTTCTTACAAGTTATTATGTTCACAAAAAGTATTATTCATACAAGTACTAGGTTGTGTGGTTCTTTTGATATGAGCAACAATCCATCTTTTTGTTGTTAGGGTCTCATGGTGTAAATTCGGTCTTAAATTCCGTACTTCTGGCTAAATTAATCCTTACTAACTATGACCTCTTTCCTTTTTACAGTACTAACCTCTTGGTTGCTTGGTCAATGTTCAATACATTTTCCTTCAGGTGGTTTGAGAGGACCAATTCAATTAAATAAGGGCAAACTTAAATAAAATACTTCCTCCATTTACTTATACAATAATGCCATTATGGAATATAAATTTTGCATCTATACAAGGCCACCAACAATAATCGACCCAAAAATTAATGATCGATGTTTCCTTGCACTAGTAACTTGTTTAATACTTGCATCCATGTAGTCATAATAGCACTTAGCTACTTTCTCCACATAGTTTCCTTGCATGCATGCGGTGTATTAATGATCCCAGTAAACGAAAAGAAAAGCTAGGTTGCCAAACATGTATTAAATTTATCTTTGTACCGGTAATTTGAGTTTGCGACCTTGTATATAAAAATGGAGGGATTATTGGTTTGTACATATGGTGGGTTTATATTATTATTTTCATGCATCACATTTTGGAAGTAATGTGCATTGTATGTGTACAATTGCTAGTTTTGTAGAAAGATCAACAATAGAAAAATATCTTATATATGTCAATGTTGTGTATATATATAGGGAAAATAGATACTACCACCTAGTGGTAGTTACCTCGCCGAGATATATAGTACTAGTTTGGGTCGATGTAACATTGTAGTTTCCACACACATTCATATATTCTTTTCTCGAACCATGCAGGAGAGCTGCATGCAAATTCATTAAGAAGGAGATGATACACCGCCAAAGAAGGCACATTTCATAGATAAAACCAACAACTAAGGGACGAACCATACGGCACAAAACTCTGATCAACTTCTGATGATCACTGCTCCATAGATCAGTACGGACTATATTCCGGTGGTGCCAGCGCTGCTGTGCGGTATTTATTTCAATTCATGCATGACACACAGGTATTGATTACATATGCTGTATGATGCAGTAGTTTACTGTTGTACCTCCTGTCCATTTGGAACTGTCAGCGCGCGCAGCTAGCACTACCTGCGCCACGTTATTGATATCATTTCCTGGCCTCGGCTATGTAAAACTTGACCGCGTCTTCTGTCCTTCGCTGCGGACATGTTCTCAACAGTAACTTAATCTGCGTCTAGCTAGCCGCCTGCAGGTTCGTCGTCCCCTGGGCTGACAGAATCATCGTATGCTGTCCCATTCGACGGGTGCATTCATAAGTTCACTACACTTGAAGTGCTGAATATACCTGTAGTCGCCAAGCTTAGCTTCTTAGTCTCTAAGATCAACTGTAAATCTGGCCGCAAAACCTAGCTATACCTTGCCAGATTATACTTGTACGGATTTGATTAGCTCGTCTAGAATCGAACTGCTTGCTTTCTCTGCACTCGCAAAGTTTTTCAGATCGATGCAATAAACCACGCGGGCGGCACGGGCGCGTGATTCGCGCAAGTGGATCGTATTGTTATCAAGCTAAGAGAGGTCCCGGCTGAGACCATGGCAATTTCCTAACCAGTTCGCCTCCCGGATTCCGTGGGGGACCGGCCGGCCGTCCTCCGGAATGCGTTCTGCGTACATGGTAAATCACTGCTCCGATGAGAAGTTAATTTGACGAGGACACTACGTTGGTTTCTGCTCCGGTGCTCCCCCCTGGGTTGAACGCGAGGGGGAGAAACACAAGGACGACTGAGATGTGTCAAAAACGCTTCGTGAAGAGGGGCACGATCGTCTTTTTATGCCGGAGGAGAGCGCGCGTACAGCCCTGTAGAAGCCCGCACCGGCGCGCGTACAGCCCTGTACAAGCCCGCACCGGCCCGATTACTTTTGTACACTGAGGGTATACATGTATTGTACATGGGCGATTCGTTTTCCCTTGTCACGTGCTGCGGTCGTGGGCGTGGGCGGCGGCGGTCGTGGGCTAGCCACGCGGCCACGCGTCACATGAAAACTTCCAAAAACGTCACGTCCTATAAAGAGGGAGGGGAACCACCACCGGCCGCATCGCCCCCATCATTTACCCCCAAATCGGCTCAGTTCCTCTATCCTTGCCGCATCGTCTCTCCCTCGTCTCCATCGCCCCGCCACCGCACCTACTTGCTCAACCCCACCACCTCCCTCTCTCCGGCGGGTTCTCTCAGGCTTCAATGGAGCAAGGTCGTGGGGCTGCCGTCGCTGCGCACGGAGATGTGGTCGAGGGCGCGGAGACCGCCACAGATGCCGTCCAAGAAGTTGCCGCCATCGTGATGCGGAGAATCTTTGCACCCTTGATCATTTGGATCGGTCCCTGCGGCCGGATCTGTGGCGCAGGGTGGTGGGCTCGGACTCCGTCGTGGCAGACACTGGTGGTGACGGCGTCTGGCGGCTCACTTTGGATGTAGGTGCGGAGGCGAGCGGAAGGCAGGTGGTGGATGTGGTAATGCTTCTCGTTCCCTCTTTTCATACTTGTAGCAGATAAGCGAAGATTTAGTAGATGGGGTTTTTATAGTAGATTTGTGATTGATTGCGCACCCCTTCGCTTGTTAGGGTTTTTTGATTGAATGGTGAACCCCATTTCAGAGTTAGGGTTTTTTCAAGTTGATTCGTGATTGAATGCTAGAGACATCATAATGAGAGTTAGTTAATTTATATTAGAATCTGGATTGCCGCATGTGCCCAGTTTATGTTACATGCTGTATATTTTGTTAGATTTGTTGTGCATATTCACTCGATTGGGCCACGACGAGGCTAAGCAGCTACCAGTGTATCTATTAAAGTTGATATTGTAGAAATGAGGTTTAAATCCTACTTTACGTGATGAAGTGTATCAATTAATTGTTAAAATGAACACATTATATTTAACTAGTGCGCAATTTTAAAATAGTTAGGAGCTTCACTTCATTATCTATAAACTCAAATTGTAGGTAGGTTTATTTTTTATCTGTAGGATTGCTGTAGTTATAAAGTAAACCATAAGTAGGTTTGGTAGACATGCAACTATGCCAGATGACCAAGTCATATTAAATTTATGTTGCCTATCTCCATGCATGTATGTCATATGAAATAGTTTCACACCTAGCACCAAAAATTGCACAAATATTTCCTTTCCTGAAGCTCATGGCATTACAATATACCATCCAATATACGGTTGAGAGAGAGAGAGAGAATAGGGCAGCTGATGCACCACTATGTACATTAGATGAGCCAGATGAAGTCAATGCAATTACTTGTTGTCAACCACAATGCGTCACTGATATAGTTTAATTTTAGGTCAAAGTATCATTTTAGGTTATTAGAAGCACATTGCAGATTGCTTGACCTTTGCATCTTGTGTTATGTAGTTAGTAGTATAAATGAATTAATTACTTATTGGTCAAAGTATCATTTTAGGTCAATGAGGAAGGTGCTAGCAACAAGAGGAAGCTGGACATCGCTGGGTTCGACGACCCGTCTGATTCGACGACGACTTGGAGGTAACCACAAGCTGTTTTATGTCTGTTTATTACTCTGTGTGAGACGTTGTTTGTTGATGATGCCCTATATGAATGCCTCTAAATTGGAATGTTATGTAGTTTATTCACTTCTATCAAAAAATTGTGTTGTTTGGTCATTAATTAGCTCTAAATGGCATATTTGTAGTCTTTGATCATGAAATCATATCTGAATGCTCATAAATGGAAATACTGTGTTGTTTGTCCATTGAATTATTCTAAAATGGAAAGTTTTGTTATACTTTCAATTAATTGCTCTGAAAGTTGTGATGTTTGTGCATTACTTAGCTGTAAATGGGATATGTGTGATGTTTTTTCATGAAACCATATATGAATGCATATAAATGAACTATTCAGTTATTTGTCCATTAAATTCTTCTAAATGGAACTATTTAGTTATTTGTGCATTAAGTAGCTGTAAATGGGATATTATGTTTGTTTGTTCATTACATTCCGATAAATGGCAATTATCGATGTTTGTGCATTACTTAGCTGTAAATGGGATATGTGTGATGTTTTTCATGAAACCATATATGAATGCATATAAATGAACTATTCAGTTATTTGTCCATTAAATTCTTCTAAATGGAACTATTTAGTTGTTTGTGCATTAAGTAGCTGTAAATGGGATATTATGTTTGTTTGTTCATTACATTCCAAAGAAATGGCAATTATCTGATGTTTGTGCATTACTTAGCTGTAAATTGGATATGTGTGATGTTTTTCATGAAACCATATATGAATGCATATAAAGGAACTATTCAGTTATTTGTCCATTAAATTCTTCTAAATGGAACTATTTAGTTGTTTGTGCATTAAGTAGCTGTAAATGGGATATTATGTTTGTTTGTTCATTACATTCCAAAGAAATGGCAATTATCGATGTTTGTTAATTACATTACTTGGGAAGTATGTATTTATGCAAATCTTTTGTATGTGCAAAGACAACTCGGAGATGAGGTGGAAGAGTGGAACCACAGGTCCTTCATTGAGCATGAAGCCAACAAGATCGGGGAGAAGGGAAGGCGGCGTACTACAAGTGGGGCAAGTTCGGTGCCGATCTTGCACCACTAAGCCAATTCCCAAGGATGGGCTGTATGAGCACCTTATGGCACATGCACGCGGTTTAACCAGGAGTGGGACACCGTGAAGATCGAGGCGAGCATGCAGCCCTCCACGAAGGCTATGGGTCCCATCTAGTCACCATCTGTGAAGCTGGTAGTGGAACTTATCATCGTTAGTATAGTTGATGATGTTTAACTTTTGCGCTCGTATGGTTGTGAACTGTGAATCTGGAAGGTGGAAGTGTTTGTGAACTGTTAAGTAGTATGGCAGACTATTAAGTACTATGGCAGACTCTTAATTATGGCAGAGACTTAATTATTCTAGTATGTCTCTGAAGTATATCAATTGTCTAGAAGCAGGTCAGCTATGCTTTGTTGCAGTGTCTATATTCTGATGCTACAATGATCACGATGGGTGCTTCAATGTTGCTTCTTGATGAGACATCTTTGCATACTGATGGACATGTGCTTGGTAATGGTGTGTGCAAAGAACCAGCCTTATCTACATAGGATAGATACTAAAAACATTGACTTGAGGTTTTAATAAGTTAGCATGATCGAATCTTCCATTACAAATATATTATTAAATTTAGAAAATGCTAAAAATCATTTTTTGTCAATGTTCTTAAGTTAGCATGATTGAATATCCCACTTCAAATATAATATAAAAAATTGGAAAATGTTGATAATCCTTTATTGTCAATGTTCATAAGTTAGCATGATTGAATATTCCATTTCAAATATATTTTTAGAATTAGAAAATGTTGAAAATCCTTTTTGTCAATGTCCATAAGTGAGCATGATTGAATATTCCATTTCTAATATATTTTTAAAAATAGAAAATTTTGAAATTTGTTTTTGTCAATGTTCATAAGTGAGCATGATTGAATAATCCATTTGAAATATACTATAAGAACTAGAAAATTTTGAAAATATTTTTTTGTCAATTCATAAGTTAGCAAGATTGAATCTTCCATTTCGATATATTTTAAAAGTGGAAATTTTGGAGGTGGTCGCTAAAATCACCGCCTACGGAGGGACCATTTGGTCTAGCTTACATGGTGATTTTTGCACCACCTCCTAATCACACAAATTTTCTTTTAAATGGTGACCCACATGTGCCAAACATGGCTATGAAAGATAGATTTGGAAAAAATAAATTTTACAATGCCCCTTGAGGTGTAGACCGATGTTTGGACCAGTAAGTCTATAGGGCAGTATAAATTCAAAAAAATAGAAAATATAAAATCTTGGAAACCTAGCTTTGTTTGTGGAAGAGGTCATGTTTGCAAGAGTTGAGGTGATTTGAAGGTGGTCGACAAAATCAACGCATTCCGGATGGGCCATTTGGTCTAACTTAAGCCAGTTTTTGAACATAGGTGATTTCTTCCACCACCTCCAAATCGCCCAAATTTTCTTGTACATGGTGGCCCACATGTGCCAAACATGGCTATCAAATAAAATTTGGAAAAAGAATATTTTACAAGGCCCCCTTGAGGTATAGACCGATGTTTTGAGCAGCCAGTCTAGAGGGCAGTATCAATTCAAAAAAAATTAAAAAAATATAAAACCTTGAAAACCTAGCCTAGATTGTGCAATAGGTCATGTGTGCCAAAATAGAGGTGATTTGGAGGTGGTCGAAAAAATCACCGCATTCCGGAGGGGCCATTTGGTCTTTAACTTAAGCCAGTTTTTGAACATAGGTGATTTTTTCCACCACCTCCAAATCACCCAAATTTTCTTGTACATGGTGGCCCACATGTGCCAAACATGGCTATCAAATAAAATTTGGAAAAAAAATATTTTACAAGGCCCCCTTGAGGTATAGACCGATGTTTTGAGCAGCCAGTCTCGAGGGCAGTATCAATTCAAAAAAAATATATAAAAATAAAACCTTGAAAACCTAGCCTAGTTTGTGCAATAGGTCATGTGTGCCAAAATAGAGGTGATTTGGAGGTGGTCGAAAAAATCACCGCATTCCGGAGGGGCCATTTGGTCAACTTAAGCCAGTTTTTGAACATAGGTGATTTTTTCCACCACCTCCAAATCACCCAAATTTTGTTGTACATGGTGGCCCACATGTGCCAAACATGGCTATCAAATAAAATTTGGAAAAAGAATATTTTACAAGGCCCCCTTGAGGTATAGACCGATGTTTTGAGCAGCCAGTCTAGAGGGCAGTATCAATTCAAAAAATTAAAAAATATAAAACCTTGAAAACCTAGCCTAGTTTGTGCAATAGGTCATGTGTGCCAAAATAGAGGTGATTTGGAGGTGGTCGAAAAAATCACCGCATTCCGGAGGGGCCATTTGGTCTAACTTAAGCCAGTTTTTGAACATAGGTGATTTTTTCCACCACCTCCAAATCACCCAAATCTTCTTGTACATGGTGGCCCACATGTGCCAAACATGGCTATCAAATTTGGAAAAAGAATATTTTACAAGGCCCCCTTGAGGTATAGACTGATGTTTTGAGCAGCCAGTCTAGAGGGCAGTATCAATTCAAAGAAAATCAAAAAAATATAAAACCTTGAAAACCTAGCCTAGTTTGTGCAATAGGTCATGTGTGCCAAAATAGAGGTGATTTGAAGGTGGTCGAAAAAATCACCGTATTCCGGAGGGGCCATTTAGTCTAACTTAAGCCAGTTTTTGGAAAAAGAATATTTGGAAAAACATGGCTTTGTTTGTGCAAGAGGTCATGTGTGCAAAAAAAATGTGCATTGAATGCAAGTGATCATGTGTATAATAAAAATACTAGGTGTTTTGAAGGTAGAAACATTAATTTGGCATATATGCAAAAGAATATGCATTGAATGCAAGTGAGCATGTGTATAATTTAGTGTGTGATTTGAACAGGAGAATATGCCAAAAACACGTGGAAATATGCGGAAAAAAAGTGCCCACCTACCAGAGCAGGTTCATTCATACACCACGGCCTGCATACGACTAGGAACCCAGGCTGTTCATGGGCCAGGATGCAGGCCCGTGGTGCAGAATAACTCTGCTGCTAGAAGGCCCCCAGGCGGAGGTGGCGAGAGTTAGGCAATGTCTTGCCTGCATATGATGGAAGCTTGGGAGGAGTCACAATCGGGTATATAAACCGGTCTGGCGCTCTCTCGCTTGGCGAGGTGGGACTAAACTCCCACCACCCCACGGTCTTGGCTGCTCTGTGCCTAGGCTGGCTCGCCTTTGGGCCCAATTTGGGCGGGCTGGCCCAGGGAACCTTACCCGTGGCGCGCAGATCTGTGTTTTGTAAATTACTTTGTTTTTCACTTCTTAACTTCAAAATTTATTTTCTTGTTTATATTTCTATATTTAAAATCAAATCTCTTTTTTTCTTTATTATTTCTAATAGTGTTTACTAAAATAAAAAAAGTATGCCAAATTTTGTTGCGTTTTATTTCATTTGTTCGTTCTCTTTTATAAATGTAAGATAATATGTTGGCTTTTATCGCACTTATTCATTTCAATTTTTCTTCTGTTTTCTATATTCTCCTCTTTTCTTTGTTACGGTTATAAATTTAAATAATGTATGATATAATGTTGTCTTTTATTTCACTATTCATGGTTGTCTTTTTCAATTATAAATTTTCTTTTCTGTTTCATACTTGAAATATTATTAAATTAAATGTAGTTGGGACAATCGCATGCATGGCTCCACATGCACCATGTACTAGAAGCAGGTTTACCTTCCCGGTCCCATCGAATGATCCCAAACTTTATGCATACCCAAGGATGATCATGGCATGCATGCATGTAACACCCCGGATGTAACTTTCCATATTTGTAACTCCAACTCTTGCCATTTTCGGCATTGTGATATGATATTCCCTCCGTGGTTGGGTTTTTGTCTTTTGTTTTGCATTTTGTTTATGTCATGCATCTCATATCATGTCATCATGTGCATCTCTTTTGCATACGTGTTCGTCTCATGATTCCGAGCATTTTCCCCGTTGTCCGTTTTGCATTCCGGCACTCCTATGTTCCCCGGCGTCCCCTTTTACATTTTTCCGTGAGCGGGTACTAAACTTTCTAGGAATGGACCAAGGTTTGTCAAGTGGCCTTGGTACATCACCGGTAGACCACCTGTCAAGTTTCGGGTCATTTGGAGCTCGTTTGGTACTCCAACGGTTATCCGCACTCTCGCAAAGGCCTCTTTTGAGTTGCAGCCCAACACCCCTCCAAAACAGCCCAATAACCCATCTAAGTCACTTCCATGTCCATCGCCGTTCGATCACGATCGTGTGGTAGAAAACTACACCTCATTTGGAGCTTCCTAGCTCCTTCTACCTATAAAACACCCTCCTCCCGAAATTTGGTCATTCCACCTAACCCTAGCCCGCTCCTCTCGCGCCGCCCGGACACGTCTGGCGGGCAGGCCGCGTCCGCCGCCCAGCGCCCGTGAATCGGGAACACGTGGCCTTGATCGCCCAGCGCCGCCGGCCGCACAACCCGTCGCCCGACCCAGCGGCCCAGCCCCGCCGCCTCCCAGCGTCCGCGCCTCCGCCATGGTCGCCGCCCGGCAGCCGCCGCCGCCATGACCGCCGCCCGTCGCCATTGCCTCCGCCGCCCGCGCCGCCCCGTCGCCGGCCACCGCCTCGCCGCCCCGGCCTCGTCCCCTCCGGCCCTCCTTCCTCCTCTCTCTCCGGCGCCACTCCGGCGAGGATCCGGCCGCCTCGATCGGATCTGGATCCGAAAATCACGAGGGTTGACTTCTCCCCCGAAATTCCTCGTCATTTTCTGTCAGTAATTTGTTGCATTTTCATCATGCCATAACTTTGCACCTGTAGCTCTGTTTGGGGCGTATAGCATACTGAAATGTTCGTCTAGATGAGTAGATCATCTCATCTCATTGCATCATTTTCATCTGAGCTCATCTTGATTCCCGAAATGCTGTTACAAGAGGGCTATGTGATGTTAGTTTCAGATTCTTATCAGAACATGCACTTTTGTCATTTTTGCCATGATTGATGTGTGCACCCTATGATCTTGAGCCCTACATGTGTTTTGTAATATGCCATGCCATCTTTACAGTGGTGTATGCCATGTATTTTTGTGATCTCTGTGGTGACTACCACAAGCATGCAAACTAGGCTTCATGATGTTGCTGATTTCAGCCCCTGTTTTGCTGATATTTTTATGCCATGTTAACTTGATGCTACCGAGAGATCCATGCATATTTTGAGATACTTCAGTAAGGATGTTTTGAACATATGGTTATGCGCTATCCATCCATGCCCTTGTTTGCAATTATGGAGTGCCATAACTTGAGTCAATCGAGCTCTACTTTTGCTATAAAACGTTTCCTGGCAGATTGTTTACATGTTATTCAATTTTGCCAAGGTTGTTGTAGTTGATCCGTGTATGCTATGATGTTGTTCTTGCCATGTATAGCTTCTATGCCATGTCTTCTTGATGGATGTATGCTTAGTTTATCATGTAATGCTCTGTAGTGAGTGCATCGAGCTCGCGAAGGTGCCTACATAATTCTGTCAATGTCATGCCCTGTTTGCTGAATCTGTTAAGAAACTTGCTATTTTGACATGGGTGCTATTACATTTTTTGATCCCTTTTGGCTCATGGTCAGTAAGGGACTTTTGTTCTATGCTTTGAGTAGATTCATGCCATGCCTTGTTTTGCTATTATAAGTTCCTGTAGCATGCTGTTTGCTTGCTCTGAACATTTCTTCCTGATGCTGATTCTGCCATGTTCAGTATTTTCACCGTCTGTGAAGCTGATATATTTTGCACTTTTGCCATGCTTGTTTGGACCTGTTATGGTGTGATTTAGCCGTAGCTCAGTGTTCATCGTTTGTCAAGAATCTTGAGTAGATCACTGCCATATGCTTTTCTGGTACGTTTGGGTGCAGTAGCTTATTTTCTTGTTGCTTGCTATGTGGCATCATGCTGTTAATGGCAGATTTGTGCCATTCTTGTTGTGCTTGTCATTTGCAAACCGTGCATCCGATTCCGGTGATCTTTATATCGATTTCAACCGAAATCATCTCACCTTTCCAGCGGCATACTTGGTTTGCCAAGTTGCTGCCTGGTTCATCATTTTCCTTCCGGAGCACGCATACGCATTGCATATCACATCTCGCATATCGTGTCATGTATTGCATCATGTTGCTTGTGCATTGCACCGTGATTTATTGTGGTTCCTTTGTTTGTGTTCTTGCTTTGGGTAGAGCGGAAGGCGAGTGCGTGAACGAGGAACCTGTTGAGAACGCTTACGAGGATCAAGCTTTCGACAACTCGAGAACCTTGCGAGCAAGATGACCATACCCTCGAAATCACTTCTATCTTTGCTTGCTAGATGCTCGCTCTTTTGCTATGCCTATGCTACGATGCCTATCACTTGCTTATCATGCCACCCATATTGCCATGTCAAACCTCTAACCATCCTTTCCTAGCAAACCGTTGATTGGCTATGTTACCGCTTTGCTCAGCCCCTCTTATAGCGTTGCTAGTTGCAGGTGAAGATGAAGTTTGTTCCTTGTTGGAACATGGAGATGTTGTTGTTGGAACATGTTTACTTGTGGGGATATCACAATATATCTGCTATAATTAATGCATCTATATACTTGGTAAAGGGTGGAAGGCTCGGCCTTATGCCTGGTGTTTTGTTCCACTCTTGCCACCCTAGTTTCCGTCATACCGGTGTTATGTTCCTTGATTTCGCGTTCCTTACACGGTTGGGTGATTTATGGGACCCCCTTGACAGTTTGCTTTGAATAAGACTCCTCCAGCAAGGCCCAACTTTGGTTTTACCATTTTCCACCTAAGCCTTTTTCCCCCCGGATTTCGCGAGCCCGAGGGTCATCTTTATTTTAACCCCCCGTGCCAGTTCTCCTTCGAGTGCTGGTCCAACTTGAGCGATGTCCGGCGCCCCTTGGGCAATCAGGGTCTATGCCAACCCGACGTCAGCTCATCCGGTGTGCCACGAGAACGAGATATGTGCAGCTCCTATCGGGATTTGTCGGCACATTCGGGCGCTTCTTTGGTCTTGTTTTATTCTTTGTCGAAATGTCTTGTAGTCCGGGATTCCGAGATCGATCGGGTCTTCGGTAGAAGGAATATCTTTAGATTGACCGTGAGAGCTTATAATGGGCTAAGTTGGGACACCCCTGCAGGGTATTATCTTTCGAAAGCCGTGCCCGCGGTTATGAGGCAGATGGGAATTTGTTAATGTCCGGTTGTAGAAAACCTGAAGTTGACCTTAATTAATACACATCAACCGCGTGTGTAACCGTGATGGTCTCTTCTCGGCGGAGTCCGGGAAGTGAACACGGTGTTGGAGTTATGTTTGACGTAAGTAGTTCAGGATCACTTCTTGATTGCTACTAGCTTCACGACCGTGCCTTGCTTCTCTTCTCGCTCTCTTTTGCGAGTGTAGCCACCATATATGCTAGTCGCTTGCTGCAGCTCCACCTCACAACTCTGTCCTTCCTATAAGCTTAAATAGTCTTGATCTCGCGGGTGTGAGATTGTTGAGTCCCCGTGACTCACAGATTCTACCAAAACAGTTGCAGGTGCCGACGATGCCAGTGCAGATGGCGCAACCGAGCTCAAGTGGGAGTTCGACGAGGAACGTGGTCGTTACTATGTGTCTTTTCCTGATGATCAGTAGTGGAGCCCAGTTGGGACGATCGGGGATCTGTGTTGCATTTGGGGTATCTTCTTTTATTTTGGTTCCGTAGTCGGGCCTTGAGTGTAATCTGGATGATGGATGTTTATTTATGTATTGTGTGAAGTGGCGACTGTAAGCCAACTATGTATCTCTTTCCCTTATGTATTACATGGGTTGTGTGAAGATTACCTCACTTGCGACATTGCTTTCAATGCGGTTATGCCTCTAAGTCGTGCTTCGACACGTGGGAGATATAGCCGCATCGAGGGCGTTACAATGCATGACAAGTATCGTTCATTTCCGACACTCGAACCATTTTCTAGGGTTTATCCGGCGACAAAACCCTACAACACTACCCCCACGTGACGCAACGTGTGTTTTGTGTCCGAATTTGTGCACACCTTGCCGGGGGGACCACATTGGCCATGCCCACATGGTCCCAATAGTTGGGGTCATCTCATGCATGCCTCCGCATGCACCATGTATAAGCAGGACCATTGAATTCTGGGAGGGCAGGTCTGAAAGTGGTTTACCTTCCGGTCCCATCGAATGATCCCAAACTTTATGCATACCCAAGGATGATCATGGCATGCATGCATGACAAGTATCGTTCATTTCCGACACTCGAACCATTTTCTAGGGTTTATCCGGCGACAAAACCCTACAACACTGCCCCCACGTGACGCAACGTGCGGTTTGTGTCTGAATTTGTGCACACCTTGCCGGGGGGACCACATTGGCCATGCCCACATGGTCCCAATAGTTGGGGTCATCTCAGGCATGCCTCCACATGCACCATGTACAAGCAGGACCATACGGGTCTGCCGGAGGGCAGGTCTGAAAGTGGTTTACCTTCCCGGTCCCACCGAATGATCCCAAACTTTATGCATACCCAAGGATGATCATGGCATGCATG
The DNA here is from genome assembly GCA_021605145.1 of Aegilops bicornis. NCBI lineage: Eukaryota > Viridiplantae > Streptophyta > Magnoliopsida > Poales > Poaceae > Aegilops > Aegilops bicornis. The sequence continues at coordinate 396,079,650 of CM038669.1, forward strand.
CATGACAGGTATGTTGGTATTTACGTTTGTAGAGTAGCTACTATGGTCGTGTACAAAATTCGGTTCATGTAACCTGTATGTCATTTTTTGCAGGCCAGCGTTGATGCAAGGAGAAGACGTTTTGTCACCGAGTTGATTATGTCACCTTCGAACACGATGGAGTGTGTGAAGAACAAAATTCGCGAAATCGCAAGGAAAAGGCGCGCATGAAGAGTTCTTGCGGCATGCAAGGGTCAAGTTTTAGTGCTTTGGATTTAGTCCGGTCGATGGGTTCGACGGCATGATTATCTTCTTGTTTCTATCATTTTTATGTAATAATCACGGCATCTCAAATATTGTGACACATACATGTGTATGTGTACATCAAACAATAGGCTCGTACCAGACAATTCGGTCATACAATTCGCTCGGAGAAGACAATTTCGTCGTACCAATAAAGTTTTGGCTTCAACTATCAATTGTTCTTGCTTAATATTGTTCTCGTTCTTCAATTTTTTATAATTGTATTTATCACATTCATAGTATTCGCATTCTATTTTTCTCTTCAACTGCTCTCGGAAGTTTCATATTAAAAATTTCACATTCTTTACTTTTTTAAAAACTCTATCAAACTTTTGCCTTCTCCCTTAGCTATCTGCATGTCAATAATCTCCTGGTAATTTCCCCTCATCACATGATTATGAAAAGTAATCATGTTAGCTATGTAAATATATCGAGGCTTTAAGTATTACACATATGAAAATTTGTCATGTCCGCTCGTTCGATCTATCTCTTTATTAATTGACTTGAATTGCTCATGATTTATTTAGGATGATGTCACTTCTGAGTATGTTGAATGGGTTGATGGGGAGTGGGATAGCAAAGCAAATTCAGTCATTAAGTATCTAGCCATGAAGAACAAGAAACTGGAGACTAAGACTACGTAATGTGAAGCTGAAATTAAAAGGAATGAGAAAGAAAAGAGGGCAATGGTTAAGATGCACAAGGAAATATTGCTCTATAGGGATAGGATTTTAGGATTTGGAGGTCTTCTGTATCTTGGCCTGCTTGTCACTATAATTGTTGTCATAGTTACCAAGTAGATTGTTCATAAAGTTATTGACATCATTGTAGTTGACATGATGAAATCGATGAATTATTTGCTATTCAGTTTATGGGCAAAGTGTAATAGGCGTTGCAGCAGAAATAACATGGTGCCATCATGATTGGTAGACAATGCACTTTTGGCATGTTCTACATTTGGCGAACCTTGCACATTTGTCATGTTCTATATTTGGTAAGTGATGCACATGGGCACATCACATAGCAACACTACTGATTTGTGCAGCAGCCCACTTCATTGTCTTGTTGCAACATAGGAGCAACATCTAGCAACTCCTACACCTTTGATTCAACACTGAAGCAAAACAACAGTACATATTCAATATTCTCAAAATTTAACTGAACTTCACACTTAGGCTAGGCAGTAGATATTCAGTTCTTTAGCCACAAAGAACCCGACCAACCGTACCGATTCCATAACTTATATAGTTACCTGGAGAAAAGCACACCTAACCAACATCAAGCCCAATTTTTTTATCAAATAAGGGCTTGCCCCTTTCGATTTTCATTACTAAAAATCACGAAAGTTCAGAACGAAGTTCAGTCTAAAAAGAGAAGGCCAACACAGGCCAGCCAAACCGCGCAATGACCCAAACAAGTTCACAAGCTACGAAACAATCCACCCTACATCGATCATTATTACATCAAAAGCAAGCATGGAGCTGAAGGAGCCCAGTAGCAACTAGGAGAACAACAAACTTATATCTTTGAAACATATAACAGCATACCTAAGATAACCAGCAGCTTCCTCCTCCTTCAGCAACTGTGCCCATCTTCACTTCTTCAGAAATTTGAGGCGGTGTGAGCGGCGCACCACACACGGAGAAGCCTTATTCTTGACCGCTGTCCTGGTCGACAGCTGCGCCACCGGATCCTGAGCCACCTGATCCTAAGCCACCTCCTCTTCTTCCACCTTCACTATGTCAGGGTGCAGGGGAAGGAGCTCGATGTCGATGGGCATTGTTTTGCCACCCTCGACGGCGACAGGCGCTACCATCTGCACGGCATCCTCCTCGCCCTCCTCAGGGTCATCAGGGATGAGCAGTACCTCGTCCACGTCGTCCTCCACGACGCCGAGCTATGGCGGGACTGGCTTTGGCATGTGGCGGACTGGTAGTCCGGGCTGTAGCGCGGGGAGAAGCGAGCTCGGCGTCGGCGTGCTCCGCCCTCGGCAGCGGCAGCGTCTTTGGATCTGGCAGCGGCGTCATGATGGTGGAGAGGTACATCCACCACCTTGCTTGGCGCTGAGCAGAAGTCGCTCGGCGTGGCCTCTCGCATTGCCAGACGAGGAGGAGAGCGGTAGGGACGCCGCAGCCATAGGGAAAGCGGCGCTTCTTCTCGGCGTCGGTCGGGACTTTGTGAGGCCACACGCGTGGTTGACCAACATCTCCGTCTTTGGGAACCAGCCGCACACCTCCGCCAACTGGGTGCGCCACCCCTCGTCATCGCCGGCGAGCTTCATCATTGCTCTCTGCCAGCCGAGGCTTTTCTCCAGGGAGGCGGCTGAAGCGGTCGCCGGCAGTGGTTTTCTCGATCTCTTGTAGGTAGGTGGGGATAAGGGAGTTCGAACCGGCCTTGGTAGGTGGGTGAATGTGTGATGGGGAGTGGTAAGTTAGGTGATTTAATGGCGATTAGGGCGTGGGGAGAAATGTACAATATTCTTTCTAATTTATAACTAATTTATTTAGGTCCGATTTTTTGTTTATTTAGGTGGGTGAATGTGTGGTGGGGAGTGGCATGTATGCAGTGGCGGAGCTATATAGGCTCTGGGGTGGCTGTGCCCCCCAACATTGATGCAACTTGTGAAGAAAAAAATTGTGAGGGCTTAGATGAGAGATTTTTTAGCTTTTGGCCCCCAAACACTCATATTTTACCTTTTGCCCCCCAGTTGATTACGGCTAGCTCCGCCTTGCATGTGTACACAAATCTAATCTTCGGGGCTAGGTATTTAGGTATAGAAGATATATATAGGATCCAAACACGATGTTAAACGTCGAACTAAAATTGATGACATAATATGAAAAGGATATACTGCCCTGTTCACTCGATTCATCAGTAAAAAATTGAAGCAAGTGTTCTCCACTGTTCTGCACATCATAGAAGACAATATAAGTTTATGAACGATAAATTTTTCAATAATCCAGAATGCATACAAACACTTACTTCTGATTTAGTTTGCATTTCTTGCTACGTTTAGTGTGTCCTAGCAATTTGCAAGCGCCGCACCGGGTTTTCAACTCATCAAAAGAGAGTGGTCTACCATTTTTCGAGACAGGGCGGTTCTCATCTACCTTCGTTGCACCTTTGCTTGACACTTTCATAGGATCTTTAACTGCGACCATGTTGTCTTCACCATCGTCTACATATTCAACTGCACACTTACTAAAGTCATTTATATTCTTGCTCAAATTTCCCTGTAGCAGATCATACTCATGACTCTTAGCTATCATAGCCTTCAAACTATCCTGTAATTGATCCCACAAAGCTGGGTGTTTGCATGCCGCATGCATAGCTTCTGACGCTAACACACTGACCTGGCTATATTTCATTCTTTCCTCTGCCCCAGTCCAACCATATCCCAACAGATCGCTTGTGCGCCTCATGGGCAGTCCCAACCTTGCTTGTTTCGTGAACCAAGAAGAACTAAACACTTTGGTATTTCAGATATGTTCAAGAACTTCAAGACGTGGAATATGTGTTTGCAAGGTAGACCCTTTCAAACATTCTTACTGCAGCTGCACCGTATAGGTTCTCATGGAATTTACCGCTGTATACTCCACCCAAAAACGACTATTCCGGTTATTCTTCCAGCCACGATGTCTTGCTGTGATCCATCTCCCAGCTTAATTTCTACAATATCCATGCCATCAATTTTCTAAGATCTTCTTGCAACATATAGAAGTTTCTTGGAGTGAAGACATGAGAAGCAGCTATCTCAAGTTCCCTCGATGTAGTAAGCGGCACGGTAAACTCTGTGAAATGTGCAGTCATCTCGCGCCTCGTTTTCACGGATCGCATACAACGGCGTTCTCATAATGCAAAATCATATCCACCAGCGTCATTTCACCGTCTAGGTGGAGGTGAAGAGCATGAGTTTAGGCTTTCACTCCGCTGGTTGCTTTTCATGCCAAGCCAAAACCCCTCTGTCGGATAAGCCGCGGCCCACAGTCTCCTCTTCTTATACATCCGTCTCAACCATGTTCTTGCTTTTTCCGATTGCCATCTTTTGGTAAACGTGCCATCTCTCCTCAAACGTGGCCGTGGATGTGCTGTAATCTGAAGAGTTCGGAACTCCTTCAAGGACTTGGGACCGAGGTGAATCTTCATATTTTTTCTATATGCCACGTACATATCACGGTGCCACACGTCTGGCAAGACTTCGCAGTGCCTTGATCATCGCCATGGCGTCGGCGTCTGTGATTACACTCTTCGCATCTTTTGACACATGGACCTCAAAAAAGTCTGCGTGACCCACACGTATGTCTCTGCTCGGTCTCGTTCAAACTATGGCACAACCAAAAGCAGTGGTCTTCCGGTGATTGTTAAGACCAACAAAAGGTATGAATGGCATACCATAGCGGTTCATCTTGTATGTGCTTTGTCAAATACAAGCACGTCGCCAAAGTCCTCATAGTCATGGCGAGGCTGGGAGTCACACGAACATCCTATTCAAGTGTCATTCCTTATCTAGCATGTACTCAAAAAGAAGCTAGGATCCCTCTTGTTTCCCTCTTGGCCATGATGCCTATGGTTGTGGCGACATCACCTTTTGAAAGCAGCTTCCTCTTCTCCTGGCACAAAGGTTGTATATTTCACGCTTTGGTAAAACCAACACCACCATACCATACATGTTTGCTGATGAGGGAATCCATCATGTCGTGAATTCTAATCCCTGCAGCTCCCATGGACATTATCTCATGCTTACGAAACTCTTTGATTTTTCTGTGGGACCAAAGAAAAGGTACCTCGTCCGTCCTGCCAACATATGGCTATGCTTGTCCTCAAAACTTGCAACATACCAAACCCCACGCTTTTGGTCAAGCTTGGCGGTCGGTGTGCTTAGCCATAAAAGCAGCGTGTCTCGGCTCGAGCCGACGGTGTGCCCTTCCTCGGTTAGCAACTTGCTGTCACGTTTCCCTTATGCGGAACAAACAAACCTCCTATAACGCATAAGATGTGCCTCGGTTTTGGTGTACTGACCTTATTCTTCCTAATGCTGAAACCATTAGCTTTAGCATAGCTGTTGTAGAAATCATACGCAGCATCCTCGAGTCATAAAAGTCATGTCCATTATCCGCATGAACATATCCCTCTTATCATACGCCTTTGGCGATATCTTGGACATTCATTACCCCACCATCATACATCACCTACACAATCAAAACATAGCCATGAAAACTGTTTTGTATGGTTTAACATTACTTTCATAGAACATTGATTACACAAATACCTCACTCATGGTGACCAACGACTGTGAATCCCCAGAATCAGGTGCATCTGATGATTCGTCGTTAAGGCCTGTCTCCGCGTCAGATTCACCATAATAGTCGTATGCATTATGACATTCGGAAATGAACTGAAAAATACAACACAAATACATAATTACTTATCATATAATATTCCAGAATGAATTCAATTTGCATGCCAATAATTTTTTTCACTTACGTGCACGACTAATGTAATCTTCATTTGAGAGCTCAATTGTTTTCCTGACCATCATCATGCTCATCCATCTACAAATTTTCAACACAAAAATATAATGTTGTACGATGGCACCAAAAATTACAACATGGTAATGCCACTCACATTAAAATCTTCCCATTCGTTCCCATTCTCGACTGATTTCCAAGATCTGAATTGTCATCATCGACCAATCTTCTATCGATCTTTCATCAGTTCTCCAAACTCCATGTCTACCATCATATCAGTTAACTCCTCGTCCGCCATTTCCTACAACAAATGATGAAAACATTATCAATGATGAAATATCAACACATAGCTAATGGTCACGGATGTTCTGTAAACAACCCCAACCGAGGCCGTTCAGATCTGCCAAACCAAGCCAGGAAGATGGCCACGGCACCCGTCGTGATCACTTTCTATCGCGAGGAGCAGCACTACAAAACCTAGCTAGATCTGTGATTACCTGCGCGCGGATACCTAGATTAGCCGCCACATCAAATAATGATAGTCTGGTGGACACACCGACGCAACCGACGCCACGTGAATCCTACCTTTGAAGAAACCCGGATCACGAGGAGCAGCACTACGGAACAAGATCCACGATTGCATGCGCCGCGGGTAGGTAGGTTACCCTCCCGCTAGGCTAACCACTATATCGGCGGCGGCGATTCGTTCGATGTTGCCGCGGCGAGACTAGAGGTGCGGGGGATGCAGGATGCGGTACTGTGAGCGCTGGAGATTCACGATGTTGCCACGCCCGCTGTCCGACGAGATCGCCGGCGACGAGATAGTCGCGCGACGCTGGAGATCTACCGCGTGAATTATGGAGCTGCGTGAATGCTCGCGAGATTGATGGAGGTGCGTGAATGATTGGATCCGGCAGGTCCTACGTGGTCGTGGGGTCGTGTGATGTTTTTTTTCCGGACCAGTCTTTGTCGTATCTGATGCAGGCTATCTGAACTTGGCGAGGGCTAGGCGGGGCTTGGATGCAGGCTACGGCGGGCCAGAAAAAAACAAACTCGCGGGGACAAAAATACCCCTTCGAAATTAGGTTAGGGGGAGCACCGGAGCAGGGCTCCACTACGTTACGTACAGAAGCAAACAGTGCATACGTGTGCGCGTGCATGCCATGGCTGCGCTTTGAATGATAAATAGGAGTACTCAGCGCGCGGCAGATGATGTCCTGATGTAATTTTTGCTGAGCTGGATGTACACATGCATGTTGAGAATTGAGATCGATCGATGATGCATGGTTGTTTTTAGACCAAAGGGCTCATGCATCTCGTCTCGTGCCCGGTCGATCGATCCAACTTTCACTGAAATGCATGTCGAGATGATAATCATATGCACACACTGCGCAGCAGAAATGCGCGTACGTTCCAATTAAGATCTCGAGGGGCGGCCTTTTGAGATCCTGAGGTGTCGAGCTACCGATGGAAGGGCGAGATTAATTAGGTTATCGTCTTCAGGGCGCCCAGCACCTGCAATCATAATGCTCGATCAGATCGAGACCCACTGGTGGAAAAACAGGCTTCCGTCCAGCCCCATAAGTCGCGAAGCTGTAGGAACCACGACTAATGGGACCTTTAGTCGCGGTTCTGGAGGTGAACCGCGACCAAAACTGGGCCCAGGCGCTCGGTGGCGGTGGCGACGTGAGGTCTTTAGTCGCGGTTTGCGGGACAACCGCGACTAAAGGCCTTCGGTCACCTTTAGTCACTGTGTGCCAGGACAACCGCAACTAAAGCCCCTCAACTATATATACACATCCAGCAGCCAACACTTAGCCATTTGGAGCCATTCTCTTCACAAGTGGGTGTAGGTTTGCTTTTGGTTCCTCTTATGCACATAAGGTGTTTGATGAAATGCCCCAAGAGCATGAAACAAACATGACATGAAGTGTTGGAGCCACACTCCTCGATCGCGGTTAGCAACTTGATGAACCTTTGATGTGTCATTGATAAAATATGCATGTGTGTAGTTCATTGTTTAATTTATATTGTTTGTAGCTAGTTAGTTTAACAAATGCATGATGGTTAATTATATATTTTATATTATAATAATGCAGATGAATCGGCAATGGATGTACGGTAACCGACTCTCCGGCGAGTTCACTACGGGTTTGAAAGATTTCCTCGTAGTGGCTAATGCGAACAAGCGGGGGTTTTGTTATACATCCATGTGTTATCTGTAAGAATCGGAAGGGTTACTCTTCCTCAAGAGATGTTCACATGCATCTGCTTGACGCAGTTTCATGCCAAGCTATAATTGTTGGACCAAGCATGGAGAAAGAGGGGTTATAATGGAAGAAGATGAAGAAGGGGATGATTTCATCGATGAAAGCTATCTTGCTCATTTCGGTGATACTTTCATGGAGGATCTTTGAAGGTGAAGGGAAGGTGAAGAAGAGGCGCGTGATGATCCCGTTGATGATCTTGGTCGGACCATTCGATGCACGGAGACGCTGCGAAACTGAAAAGGAGAGGAGAATTTGGATCGCATGTTAGAGGATCACAGAAAGGCGCTGTACCCCGGATGCGATGATGGTGCGAAAAAATTTGGGCTGCTGCTGGATTTCTTTGAAGTGGAAGGCAGAGGCGGTGTGGTGACTCGGCATTTGAAAACTTCTTGAAAATGTTGAAGAATATGTTTCCAAAGGATAACGAGTTGCCCGCCAAGACGCGTCTGAAGCAAAGAAGGTTATGCGCCCTCTAGGTTTAGAGGTTACGAAGATACATGCATGCATCAACGATCGCATCCTCTACATGGTGAATACGAGAATTTGAATGAATGCCCGGTATGCCTTTGCATTGCGTTATAAGATCGGAGGCGATGACCCCGGTGGCGATGTTGAGGGCGAAACCCGGGAAGAGGGTTCCGCCAAGGTGATGTGGTATGCTCCTATAATACCACGGTTGAAACGTCTGCTCGGGAACAAAGAGCATGCCAAGTTGTTGCGATGGCACAAAGAGGACCGTAAGTCGGACGGGAGTTGAGACACACCGCAGATGGAGCATAATGGAGAAAGATCGACAGATGGTTCAAAGATTTTGCGGTAGCGCTTAAGGAACATAAGATTTGCTCTAAGTACGGATGGCATGAATCCTTTTGGCGGCAGAGCTCAACCATAGCACTGGCCCGTGACTCTATGCATCTACAACCTTCCTCCTTGGTTGTGCATGAAGCGGAAGTTCATTATGATGCAGTGCTCATCCAAGACAAAGCGAAGCGGTAGTGCCTATAAAAGGAGCATCGTCTGTGAAGATAGAGGCGTGAAGAAATGGCGGGAAGACATAGGCGGAAAGAAGCTGGCGGGAAGACTGGTAGGGAAGAACTTGTGGGAAGACAGAGGCGGTAGGGAAGAACTTCTCTGAATTTTTGATATATTATTTGTATTTTAGAATTTTGAAATGAATTAGTTCTATTTTTCTGAATTTTTGATATATTATTTGTATTTTTAACATATTGAATTGAATTAGTTTTATTTTTGACATATTATTTGTATTTGCCTCGTAGGGTTTGGAGACGGTTCGTAGATACAAAGGGCGTAGAACTTTATATACATTAAATTATGTATGGAAACTTGTTCAAAATTGTATATGGTCATCCGATGATATTGAATATATATTGTATATTCCTCTTGAATTCTTTTTGGTTCTAATTTCAAATTTGTTTGAAATTGTACATTCATATGCATGTATGTAGTCTTAGTAGAATATGTGAAACTCCTTCAAAATTAAAATAAAGCACAAAAGAAATAAAACAATACAAATTAAACAGAAAACAATACAAATTAAAAAGAAAACAATACAAATTAAACAGAAAACAGGTTTGGGGGGCTAAAACCCTAAACTGCAGCGGCCTTTAGTCGCGGTTGGCAGACCAACCGCGACTAAAGGTGAAAGCCTTGAGAGCATAAAAACCCGCCAAAAACCCTTTAGTCGCGGTTGGGCAGGCGACCCGCGACTAAAGGGTACCTTTAATCATGGTCTCGCCGCCAACCGCGACTAAAGGGGGGCTATAAATACAAGGCTCGATTCTCGTCTTCTCCGATTCCGATTCTCGCTTTGTTCGTCTCTGCCGCGCCCTCGGCGCGCCGCCCGTCGCCCTCGCCCTCGGCCGCCGCCGTCGCCCCTCGCCCTCGGCGCTGCCGCCGTCGCCCTCGCCTACAGCCTTGCGCCGCCCGGCCCTCGTCTTGCCGCCTCGCTCGCCCGCCCTCAACGCCGCCAAGCCTCCCTCGCTGCTTGCGCCCGCCTCGCTTCGCCGCCCTCGGCGCAACTTTGGTAGTGCATCCGGCCAAGGCCACCTCCGGCTACTTCTGTCTGCGCGCTCTCCAACGCCTCGACCCATTCTTGGGCTCACGGCCTTGAAGCCACTTGTGACATATCACCCCTTCCTTGGCTTCTCCAGCGTGCACGGCGGAAGCGGCGGCGCGTGCCCCGGTGGAGGCGGCAATGGATAAGTGGCGATGATGGCGGCAATGGATAAGTAACGATGGTGGCGGGGTTTTCTATAAAAATAAAACATTATCTCATCAGAACACACTTAAAGTAGGACTGTGGGTTGAATTCTCGAAGCGAAGGGACTTTCATGCAAAATAGCCGACTGACGTCGACCAGGAAACACTATTTGCTTTATTAAAATTAAAAATTAAAAATAAAAAAATTAAAAATTAAAAATAAAAATATTAATAAATTAGGGAATTAGGGATTAGGGATTAGGGAAAGATGTGTTAGCTTTCGTCAAATGCATCACCTATTTATTTATTAATTTTGTGGCTGCTTATTGGCCCTTATTAACTTTGGGGCGAGATGTCGGGCCCGACTAATAAGAGGTGAAAAAGACCTTAAAGAAACAAGAAAAATCTCGAAAGTGGTATTACGAGCTTGAGCTACGTGAGCTCGAGTGACAAGTAAACCAAAAACAAATTGTATTTTTTTACCAAACATTGACAAATGTTTAATTGCTTGCAAAGTTTCTTCACAAAATGACATTCGTGAAGGCGTGGTTGTCTGTTGTCCTCGCCTCCCTCTCCGTGTGTGTTGTCCTCGCCTCCCTCTCCGTGGCCTTGCGTCGTCTGCCGCCCGTCTCGCGCTCACCGCGACACCCTCTCCCACCCCTTCCTCGCCCCTCCTTTTGCCACCGCCCTTTCGCCACCGCCACCGCCACCGCCCTTCTTCACTTAATTAATTTGTTTTTACTACATGTTTTCAGGGGTGACATAATGGCGGACGATAGAGCTGACCCGATTATGGACAACTATGATCCGGACGGTGAAGCACATATGTTCGGCATCATAAACGGCGATATTCTATATGTGCCGACCGGAGAAGAAGAAGACGATATCTCTTCTTATCTGAACCTTGACGGTGAAGATGAAGGGCGCCGTCAGCAAGATGAAGATTAAGGAATGCAGAGTAAGGAACATCCATGATGTTGGGTTCATTGACCCACACATCGTTAATGGACATGTGTTGGAGCGTCACCCCGCCGACGTGGAGGCGGACTGTGGCAGTTTCTTACAAAGCGGGAACTCAAAAGTGATATTCTATTTCCTTACCATTTTGGGTGAGTGTTTACATCTTGAGCACATTCTCTTTTGTTTACTCCATGCATGGTATGTGGCGGCTAATCGATGAGTTATGCATGACGTCTTGTGCATGTATCGTGTCCGCAGTTCCTTTGGATTACGCTAGTAATTAAAGTTAACACCTCGAATGTCTCGTCCACGACTCTCTGAATATGGATCCAAAGCTTTGGGGCGGCATGAGAAGAATGCTGCAGAAGTAATTATTTTCATTCATTTGCGCTCTATATCGATCGGCCTATTTCGTTCATTTCCTAATATCAAGTAACTAATAACTCTCTTGTTCATTTAATTTTCTTTGCCTCGTAGGGTTTGGAGACGGTTCGTAGATACAAAGGTCGGTGAATTCAAAAAGAGCTAGAATTCAAAAGGTCAAAGCCTAAGAATGTTGGGGATATTCAGCCACCGGAGACCAATCTATGTGGATACTATATGCGTGAGATGATCCGGAGATACACCTCTGGCGGGTTCCGAGTGATACCAATGCTCGGAGGAATAACCTCCGGATGATGCTTAGTCCGAAGCTCGCTTCCACCACTTCAAGAGGAACTAGCTGGATGGTTCAGCAGGGAAGTCCTCCATCCTAAAGGAGAACACTATTACGAGGACATAGAACTTTATATGCATTAAATCATGTATGGAAACTTGTTCAAAATTGTATATGGTCATCCGATGATATTGAATATATATTGTATATTCCTCTTGAATTATTTTTGGTTCTAATTTCAAATTTATTTGAAATTGTACATTCATATGCATGTATGTAGTACCGTAGAATATATGAAACTCCTTCAAAATTAAAATAAAGCACAAAAGAAATAAAACAATACAAATTAAACAGAAAACAGGTTTAGGGGGCTAAAACCTAAACCTGTGGCGTACTTTAATCGCGGTTGGCGGAAAGAACCGCGACTAAAGGTCCTCCGCCTTGACAACCGCTGGCGCCCACGTGGACGGGCCGTTAGTCGCGGTTCTTAAGCAGCCGCGACTAAAGGTGGGGGGCATTAGTCGCGCTTATTTTGTCGCGGTTGCCCAACCGCGACTAATGACAGTTGCGAACCGCGACCAAAGGCCTTTTTTTCACCAGTGACCGCCTAATGAAACCGCGCGCTGATCACAGCGTACGCTCACTTATATTATCACTGGGGTTAAAGCAGGTGACAAAGATAGCTGCTAGCCTAGCTAGATTAGGATGAAGATATGGTTATTTAATATATTTGCACATATAAAGCATATAGGGAGAGGAGACGCTGCAGATCGGATGAATAAAAATGGAAGGCTGCGGCATTTCTTTTTAATTTAGTAACTGATCAGGAGCTCCGTGCAGCCATGCTGCTGTCAAGGAGAGCTTTGCATTTTCCAGAGTATGTACGTCCAACATCGAACATCTTGCACTATAAAGGTAGTATACGTAGATGCCATGTGTCTATCAGTCTATGTTCCATACGTCGGTTGCACATCGTACTGGCCACCCACCCAGTGGCGGAGCTACACCAGTAGGTTTTATTTGTGCGTGTGCGTGTGTTCTAAGGATTTTTATTGATTTTGTAGACACGTAAGTGAAAATTGCAGTCAGAGTATTCTAGAAAGGAGGAAGTATGCAAGAAGATGGTTATTTTCTGTCCATCAACTAATGTGGAGCCTAGAGTAAACAAAATCAAGGTTTTGGATCCCAGATGACAGAAAATCTGGTGGGGCACCGAGATTTTTGTTACAGCTGTAACCAACAAATACCGAGCTCCTACCGAATGAATTTTTTAAATGAATTTTGAATCCGGGTAAAATTTCAATAAAAATATATTTAAATTTAAAAAATTGGGATATTTTGCTCTTTAAGGAGATTTCTCGTGGGGCAGTGAGATCTGCGGTTACCGTCTGGTAATCGAATTTCTCGAGTGGTAACCAAAACCCGGAATGCAATAAGCTTCTAAGGCAGAAACTTTGCCCCCTAAACAGTTTAAAACGCCTCACCCCCTTCCCCGTTACTACCGCAATGCATATTTTATTTAGACAATGTAGTGGGGATGTTGCGCATACTTACAAAGACAACATTTCAACAAATGAGCTTCAAAAATGAAATTATAAGCAAGAAAATATGAAAAGGGGTAGGGAGCAGGAATGAGCCGAATTCAGAGACCTAAAAAGGCAAATATTTCTCTCTTAAAAAAGGTGGTTATATTCTTTTTTCCTTCAAAATTGTTCAAAACTGAAAATAAAATGATTAATTTAGAAATATTATGAGGGAAATCAGTCAGGAAATTAGAGGGAACACAAATAATAAAACTAGAAATCATAGGAGAAACATGGACGGAGAAAACTTTAATGCTTGCTTTTGGGTTTTTTTAATCTTAATTTCTCCATTTTATCAAAACTTCCTGTGTTCTACACTTGATAATTTCATTTTTTTTCTCATTTTTTAGCTCATCATGCTGGTCATTGCATCCTCTCCCCATCTTTTCCTTCTTTCTCCTCCCCATGCCCCATATATGATGCGCATCCAAAATGTTTGGATGCTAGTATTTCTGACGATAGAAAGAAAGATGCTAGATAAAGGGGGGTGTTGCATTAGACTTTTCAAATGAACCGACAACATGATATTCCTGCGAATGTTTGGAATCCTACAAGAGGTTTTGGAGTAAATGAAGAATTCTTATAGATTAAAAAAACAATCCACGATGCAAAATACTACATGGTGAAAATTCATATAAAATCCTTTTAACCTGTGATCAGAAAATTACGAAAAACCATTGTTCCACTCAAAAGTCAAGCCCTAAGCATGAGAAAAATATCCTACAGGACTTACGAGTGATGACAAGATGGTTAAAACTAGCAGCACGAGATGACTAAGAGTGCACTATGGAATTCATGCTGGGGGCGGGCAATATATTTCAACATATTTCCCATCTCGTCTAGGTTTTTTAGTCCTTAAAGCACGAGATGACTAAGAGTGCACTATGGAATTCATGCTGGGGGCGGGCAATATATTTCAACATATTTCCCATCTCGTCTAGGTTTTTTAGTCCTTAAAGGTGTGATCAATGTAGGTCGCGGAAACTTTTTTCGATATTGCGTTGGCAGGATCTTAAACTTGAGACCTCTTGGCTCGGATAGCATATTGCATTCATGCTCTATCCAATTCATCCAATGGAAAGAGACATGCAATATATTTCAACATGCACCACATCGATTATGCATATGGCAAAATCAGCTCGATTGACGAAACTCCTTTTGATTTTTTAAGCGATTTCCACTTTTTAGTTAATGGGTCTATCAAATGAGCGCCTCATATATCTGCTACGCCACATGCACGTCCTAACTGGGCCTGAGGATAGATATTCCAGAGGATCCCCAGGCCCAGCAAGGGAAAAGACCATGCATTCATGAATCATGGATACGTCCTACATATAGTTAAGCACAGTGAGCCTGCATATGGTTTGCAGCGCATGATGTTAATGAATCCACCTAAAGACGGAGCTAAGCTAGGCCGCTAGGCCCTCCACGCAGAGACGCGCATGCATGCATGAGAGAGGGAGGCGAAGGGGTCCCGGCCGGCCCGTGAGAGCTCGCGCGCCGCGCGGTGCGTTGTGGGGGAGGATCTACGTACGCACAGCGCGCCCGGCCACCGCGCTAGCTTAGCTAGGGCATGCATTCAATAATGGCCCGGCCGGTCGATCAAAAGGGGGCCGGTGGCGATAGCAGGGGACCCCCCCTCGACCGATCGGTGAAGGCGACGCATCACTGTAAGTACGTAACGAGAGTGAAGAGGAAGCCAGGATCAGGATGGCCAGACGGATGGAAGGTACGCGACGCGCATGCATGCTCTACGGCGCCGCGCCGCATGATCGATGTTATGCTGCTACAGTGCAGCATATTGTGCTAGTACATAGATGGGGCAGTGCGGCGGTAGGATGCACGGACGTGCTGCTATCGCAGTTGTCAAAGGCTCCAGCTGGTTCTCTCTCTCTCTCTCTCTCTGCACGTATGTACGTACGTACGCACTACTACGTGACATGGGGATCTCTTATTCTCTTTTCGTGGGTACTGTTCACGGCCATGCTTCGCTGAAGATGTACGATCTGGTTCGATCGAGTTCCATCCATCCCCACCGCGTCCACGGTACGTACAGTGCGCACGCGCCGCATGCGGCCATCGGCACCCGGGACCAACTTGAGCCGCCTCCGCGCGCTTTTAGGTTTGTTTCCTCCACGGCACGATCGAGACATGCATGGGCCGGCCGCCGCGCGCGCGTGCCCGCCCGCCATGCACGACGCCCGCGCCCACCCGTTGTACGTTGATGGATGGAGCATCCTATAGCTACCGTTACGTACGCTCGCTGCCGCCGGTGCATCACCATCATCAGCCTTCCTCTTTTTGGTTGAGGATCACATAAGCCTTCGCCTTCCATGACTTGCCATGGAGGGATATGTATGCACCGCATGTTGCACATGGAGGCTGGGATCGACCCACACTAAGCTAGGCTGACGCCGCTGCATATGTACTATCATCTTCTCCGGGGTGGGCTAGCTCCGCGTACTGATGCACGTACCAGCCGCGCGCGCTAGCTGCCGCTGCGGGCAGGATAAAGATACCATCCACGCACCGTGTCTACTGCATGCTGCGGTACTGCCACTGGCGTCGACCTGTGGCCGGTCGGCACGCGGACCCGCCGGGAGCACAGGCTGCCTGCCGCGACTGCAACATTGACCGCGCTGACTTATTATTCCCCTCTGGTTTTTGGCCTGCACCGAACCACGCTTGCACGCTTGTGCATATGTGCTCTACGTACGTACACTTTTGCCTACCCTGACCCCTGTACGGCTGTATAAGCACGGCACGGTTGTACCTTACGTCCGGTGTATATATATGTCCCCCGCCCAGACCTGGACGTGCGCGCGGACTCTTGAAACGGCTCCGAGCCAGACACTTGACCTTGAGGTGCATGCCGGAGTTAACGAGCGGCAGCCATCCTGTGCGTTGTGTACCTAGTACTCCTCAGAAACTAACAACACATGCCTTCCAGGTTTAGTCTATCAGTGCCAGGTGCGAGTAGGTGATGTACCATTGTACGTGCGTACCGACTACCCACTCTGTTCTGGGTACTACAATCTGTTGACCAAACTGAGAAACGAAAATGACAATAGCATATCAATGTGCCTCAACGTTTTGGAGCTAGCAACGCGAGCTTAAACACTTCCATTTCAGTTCCGGTTTGCCTTGATCGCCTATTAGCCATCATGGAACAAGTTCACCTTGAGCACATGCTCACGCTAGCAGAAATCCATCTTACCGGCCGGTGAGCTGAAAGAGGAGACCGAGGAGGTTTCTTGAGACCCTGCTCTGCAAACATGACAATTCCCCACAGTTCGAGGCCAAACATGGTTTTTCGGTCTACGATCACCAAACTATCTACCCAGACACCAGCAAGACACAACACTACAATAACACCTAGCTACTCAACAAGGTGGTTTACGACGACCCCCCCCCCCCCCCCCCCCCGAGCTATTGCGAGGTTGCACCACAAACAGGGAAGGGAAAATCAGAAGATAACGTCGCGGGCCGAGATACCCCATAACTCACCAGGAGTGCCCTTCACCATGTTTGAACCGCAGAAAATAGCCTGGAGCAAGCTTTCAGGAAAACAAGCCCCCAAGACCGCCAAACATCTGTCCATGGCACGCTCATCCACTTCATCCTTCTTTATCATGCCCAGCCTCCTAAGCAATATAGCCAGTGCCCTCTGCTCTGAGATGGGACACTTTATTTTGACGGTGGAAGGAAGACGAAATCTTCTTGGCGTAGGCCCGTGCGAATGGCGCTTAACTTTTGCAGTCTTCTGTGCCAAGTCCCGGGCTTCTTGGAGCACAACCGAGTCCAGGGCATCGTCTGCCAGCCCTGAAAGATCTTTCTCCATCAGTGAAGGTGCATCTTTAAGTGTGGACAATGGCGGTGCTTTTTTAGACTGACGAGATCAGGATGGCTGGAGTCTCTCCAGTGACCTCTAGTGGTTCGGTAGCAATGTTGTTTTCTCAAACACTGCAGCAGGCGATGGAGGTAGCTGACGACTAGAGACCGGCAGTCCCACAGCACAAGGATCCTCCTCCACACCTTCAACAACCCCAATCGAGGATGCCTCCACATCAGGATGGGACACTGCAGCAGGCGATGGAGGTAGCTGACGACTAGAGACCGGCAGTCCCACAGCACAAGGATCCTCCTCCACACCTTCAACAACTCCAATCGAAGATGCCACATCAGGATGGGACTTCAAACTTCCAAGCCTAGCCATGACAGCATCTTCAATCTCATCTGAAATGTCCGTGTTTGCATTTAGCTGCTGCTTGCTGCTTTCCAGACCAAGAGAGGTCATATTATCAGCACGGGACTTCAAAATCAGTAGCCTCGCCGAAACAGCATCTTCGACTGGATATGATCCCTCGCTTTCGTTTTCCTGCTCTTCACACTTGTTCTCACCTAAAGGGCTTATTTTGTCAATGCCGGACTCCAAAACTTTCATTCGAGCAGACATTTCATCAACCTTGTCTGATGCATTTATATTTGTGTCTAGCTGATGGTTGCTGCTTTCCAAACCCAACGAGGTTATATAATCAGGGCAGGACTTCAAAATTCTCAGCCTGGACAAAACATCATCTTCAACGGCATATGATTCCTTGCTAGGTTCTTGCTGCCTCTCACACTTACTCTCACCAAAAGAGCTTATGTTGTCAATATAGGGCTCTAGAACTTTCATCTGAGCAAATATTTCAGCTTCAACACCATTGACGATGCTCTTATTTGTAGCAATGATGGAACTTGGAGATAATATCTGAAGGAAGAGCTGGTGGTGGTTCAGTGAGAAGCTCCTGTCCGGTGGAGGAGCTCTGGCATGGAACTGACGGAGAAGAGGTGCCACTAAAAATCTTGTGTCCTTGATCATTCTTCTTGTAGCACGGATGAGGGGTGAGCCCCAACTTGTGACAATGACCACAGTATGGCCCTGAAGGATTGTTGGGCACGACTGGGTAAGGCTGTGGCACCAATGCAGGCGGCGGAGGCACTGGGGAAGCAGCCAGGACTTGAGCAGCCAAACCACAAGTGGACTGTTGAGTCGTCACTCTATTTATCACAGAAGATTGTCTGCCATCACTACCTCCTCCATGACATTGCAAGGTCGCAGCACAGGAACTGCGGTCTTTGGCATGATTATGGGGTTGGCCATCAGGTACGGTTACTCTGGAGGCTTTATCACTTTCTGACGGGTCAACTGGAACTGCATTGACCCAAGAAAGTTACAATGTAATAAGGATATTAAAGCATATAGAGAACCTCAATAAATATCCAAATACAGTAATTCACAATCACATCGTTATACCTGTTTGTGTGTTGCTGAAAACGTTCAATGTTGCAAGCTTCATACGGGCACGCTGAAGCTCATATTTGAGTTTACACACCGAAGCTTCTGCTTCAAACCATAATTCTTTGTAAATTGACACTTGAGAAACTTCAGTATCATCGAGCATATTATCCTCTGGGAGCTTAGAAAGAGCCTGAACATAAGAATACATGAGGTTCATACTCGAAAAAAAGAATTGTTCGTCCAAATTAAGAATCAATGTATTCCAAATATGACCAAAGTTACCTGTGAAATAGATGTCTTAAATTCTGAATCTGTGCTCTCTGACACTGAGTGTTCAGGGATTGCCACCAACAAATTGTTTCTCAAGCAACTGATTTGACCGGAGTCCCTCAAACAATCATCGCCTTTTAATGTAGCCTTGTACAAGACAGAAAAATAGAAATGAGTAAAAGCTAACCAACAAACAGTTCATATGTATATTTAATGTCTGAAAAGCAACATTATTTTTGCATGCCACTTGAAGGGGAACTAGTACAGGAGGATAAATGTCTATTTCTTGGTTCATATAGAACATGTGCTAATTGTACTCAAAGGGGGAATTATCATTGTAACCACGAAACAGGCAAAGACAAGTGAACAAAATAAGATTGCAAACGTCTTGTATCATACTCATACAGCTAAATCTGTACAAATACTGAAGCGGAATGAACCTCCATATAATAACACCATGTACCAGGTCAAAGAAGTGAAAGTAACGACTAACGACATATTTTCTGTAAATATGAATCATATACTCATATCACAAGCTCCGGTTACGTCGGGTGTTCTAACAACTTTCATATCTTCCATCAGTTAATAAAACTAATATATCTGATTTCATCACTGAGTTCAAACTTCGAATCAGAACATCTCAAGTGTTACACTGGTTTTCATGAACTACAATTTCCGGTTGTAGCTGAGCAAAACATTTTGTTGTCTGAATTTAGTACGGTCGTCTCAGTAATAGTATGTCTAAGTTGATTTTCCTGTTTTGGTGGAGCTATATTGCAGGTCTAGTATTTTGGATTGCAACAATCTACCAGTTATCATCACATATTCGTAGCATATTCAGGTTGTGAAGCTCTCTATAAATCTGGCATCTTTTCTATGGTCTAAAAATTGTGACATAAATAATTATGCGATATAAAGGCATTTGCAAAGTACCTTGCCTCCTTTGGAAGAAGCAGCTTTAAGATTTCGAATAACAGATTTCAGAATCTTCTCTTCATATTCCTGTAACGAAGAACCACCATTGCAAGTAGACAGAAGCACTACTGACAAATTGTGTATTAGCCTCAGGAATGTGGCCTGATTCCTAGAGCTAGAGTCAGACATCTGCAACAAGTTCTCCTCAGCATCTGGATGGCAGTGAGAGTGTTCTTGACCTTCTTTTGTAAGTATTTGAGTGTGTGCATTTTTCTCTGCCTCTGCTGCTCGACAGGAAATATTTCCAACTGTGCTTTCACTTGTCAGACTCTTAACAGGAAATGAAGGAGCAACATCAATGGGGCTTGTTGCAGGGCCTGAAAGATCCTTATTCAGATGATAATGTCCTGCATTTTCAGCACCAATATGATCAAACAGTTTACTTATAAAGGCATTCTGTTGCTGACAGCGAACTTATAGTACAAAACCATTAGACTGAACTTTCTCGACAAGTTCCTGGATTGGTGAGGGTTGCTCTGCTTGCTCGTGTATTAACTTAATTAGTTTATTTATCAGGCAAGAGCCTTTCACAATACACCCGTTGCAATTAGCAAGCGTTGTTATGTGCAATTATTCATTGCGGAAGTTGATCTCCTCAAGTAATCCAACATAAATTAAAGCGTCAAGCAAGAGCCTTTTATAATGCACCCATTGCAATTAACCAAGCTTTATCATGTCCAACTACTCATTGCTGAAGTTCATCCTCTTCAAGTGATCCAACACAAAATAAAATGTTCTTCACAAGAAGTTTGTTAACATGTATAGCAGTAAATGGGCCACCTTCTTGCAAAGTTATCTGCTAAAAAAATTATTAACCACCCACACATCCAAAATAGAAAATACCGTTTCAAACTAGCATAAATAAAGAACTATTAACGAGTTAGTTTATCTTTTTCAATATTGACAAAAAAACAATTTTATCTTTTTTATACATTCCGAGTATACAATATACACTGGAATCAGTATCGATGGAGATGCCACCTTCCACTGGAAGAAAAATAAGCATTAATGAGACAAACAGGGCGTCAAACCTGGGGTTTGATCCCTGGTGAACTGTGATTACAACCACCCCACTTCTATTTAATAATTTCCTATGTCGCATGCCCTCTTATACACTGAAATCTACTATAAGAAGCAACAAGAAACACAATTGAGATTTGCTTGAGCTGATTATCACAGTGGTGCACAACGGTGGAGGCAGTTCTGAGGGGTGAGCAGAGAGGGCAGACAAACATGGCACACACTATCTGTTTGTTAGGTTATTACTAGATAATTGCCCATGTGTTGCAACAGGGTATAAATATTCTAGTACATTAGCCCATGATTTACCTTGCCATATTAATGTGATTGTGTAAATAAATGTTCATAAATTCTGCCCGTGATTTATTATCTAAATAAAAACCACTTATTTGGTAAGAATTTATTGGCTTACCAGAAAAATATGATTTTATTCAGTTTTTCAATAAAAGGTGCGACAGTTAAGACGGCTTTAAAGGAAAACCGGTGAAAAAACCAGAGATAGGAGGGGGGAAATCAAAAGGGAAAAGGGAGTGGGGAACGTATGTAAGGTTGGATGAAGCACTCTGCCTGGCAGGAAAAGGAATGGTGTTCTTTTTTTAAAGTAGTATAGAGACATATCTCTTCTTTGATATCCATATTATAACAAGGCACTCCATGCACCACCATAGTGACTGAAACCGTGACAGGGATATGCTAAAGTTGAAAACAGT
Source organism: Aegilops bicornis (assembly GCA_021605145.1). Classification (NCBI taxonomy): domain Eukaryota; kingdom Viridiplantae; phylum Streptophyta; class Magnoliopsida; order Poales; family Poaceae; genus Aegilops; species Aegilops bicornis. Next base: position 396,101,347 of record CM038669.1, read on the forward strand.
GTCGATTGACGTGACATGGAACTGGGATGCTGCAATGGAGGCAGAGACAAAGGTTGTGCCTAGGGCAGATGAAGAGGGGGCAATGGAAAAAAATGATCTGTTGTAATTCACGTGGCGGAAGCAGAACAAAGGGCAAGTTGAGAGAGAGAGGAATAAAGACAGACAGAACATTGTTTTTTTCTGTTATTATATATTTCGTATGAAATACGTAGCAAAAGAAGGGTACTCAGCTAGTGTGTTATACAATTTTCAGTTAGTATATTACTCCCTCCGTCCCAAAATAAGTGACTCAACTTTGTACTAACATTGTACTAAAGTTGGTACAAAGTTGAGTCACTTATTTTGGGACGGAGGGAGTATTTGATTGACAAAACCAATCAATCGTTATATCAAATTCTGATGGTTTCATTATTTCTTGCAATGTCATGCATATTGTAGGTGAAGTTTTTGATAGTGCTCCATATGGCACATACTCTGGGAACCACTGCGGCAACTTTATTGATCTGCATCTTCTTTTCTTCTCTAAGGTAGTATCCAACACTTGACAAACATATACCTACCTTCCAGTTAAAATCCTACTAACAGAGTATAGTATGCTTCTCAAAATTTTAGTGTGTGAACAGAAGTAGCCTAGCTAGGGCTCGGCTCTTAGAGAAGAAAAAAAAACAGTTTATATGACTACCTCTGATGCCAAAATGGCAAGGTGTCAAAATGGAATCATGCTCTCAGATATGCAAGAAAAACTGTAACAGGCTAGTTTGACCATGTACAATGCGCCTTCATATCTTCAATTGTGCACATACGCTACTGCCGCTAGTTTCACCATTCAACAATGGATCAAACCACTGCATCGGTTCACCTAACAATCATACGAACCTATGCGAGAATGAACCGGAAACCAACAGAAGATGCCACCCCCAAGGAATTCCCGCATCTATCGATAACAAGTTCATTAAAGCACTAGTAACAGGAGTTGGTGTAGGGTAAAGGCGTTACCAATATACCCTGGTGAGGCGGAAGCGGCGGCGTCCGGGGCCATGTATCTCACGGGGGCTTCCATCCACGACGTATTCCCCCACTCGCCCGTCGCGTAGAGGGAAGTGACGCCGGGGGCATCGAGGCTAGGGCTGGGGAATGTTTGGTCCGCGGGATGGAGCCCGTCAACGGTGAAGGGGGCGGCGGCGGTAGAAGGGGGTACCGCCACGTGCTGCGGAGGATAGCCTCGTTGATCGCTGGGGTAGGTGAGCATTTCGCCGGCGGCGAGCGGCTGCCGCTTGGGGAGTTGGGGCTGAGTTTTTTCTGGGCAGTTGGGGTTGAGTAATGAGGGAACCAATAGCAGGGTCTGGTGCGCGACATGTGCCGAAATTACTTGAGCACTCTTTTTTTTCTTTCAACATCACACAAGCGCTCATATATATATATATATACGCGCATACACTCACCCATATGAATGCACACACGCACACCCTACCCCTATGAGAAGAAAATAGAGAGGAACATAGAGCTAGCGAAATATCTCCCGCGATCGTTTTTCTCATGTCCCTGGCGGCCGGAACCCTAGCCGCCAGAGACCAATCTTCCAAAGATCGTCTCGTGGCTCCCATCCGCCGGCGACCTCGGTCGTCGGTGGTGAGGGGGTCGCCGGATCCACGCGTGTGGATCGTTTTTACTCTCTCGTAGTCTAGATTTTTAGGTTGTTCATCGTCTTGTTTCGGCTGCGACGATGACAACGCTGAATAAAGATTCTTCGGATCCTTCCTTGAAAAGGCCATCGGTCCTATGGTTGGGGATGGATTTGAAAACCAGTTTGTTCAAGCAAGGATGGCGTGGCGGCGGCGTCATCCTCGTGGTGGACCTGTGTCCTCGGGCTCCGCCGTTGCGACGGTGTTTGCTCCAGCGTCGGCGCGAAGCTTGGGAGGTAGTTTAGGAGCGGATGCAGATTATGGTCTGCATCGACGACATTTGGAAGACGAAACATGTGTTGGGTTCGTGGTTTGTGGATGACAGGTATGGTTTCCTTCTGCGATGTCTTAGTCGCGATGAGGTGCCAGATCTGGAGTTTGATGGCGTGTCCGGGTTGTTGCCCCGGTCTGATTCGTTCAACGGTAAGGGCTTCACTTTTGGTGAGCCACCTTAGAGGTCCGCAAAGTTGCATATCAGCAATGGAGCCGCGTCAAGCTCGGGTGAGGAGGTGATCCATCATTATTTTCTTCGATGGCTACTGTCATGGTGTCGGAGGCAGGTGATGGGCATTGGTGTCAAGCTCAGAGATGTTTTGCTATCTTTTCAGTTTTGTCATGTCGGTCCTTACGTGACTTGTACTTTAATCTTTATGATATGAATGAGACACGTATTACCATGCAAAAAAATAAAACCCTACCCCTATGAGCACCTCCGAGAGACTGAGCCGGCATGTTATCTTGAAATTTACGAAATCATCGTAGGCGCCTCGTCGTCGAGCGAGCACCAGGACTTGAACGCTGATGGGCTGGTGATATCACTATCCCTCTAAGCATCCAACCACAGGTTGGTTCGCAATACTTGAGCACTTTTGCAAAGTCGACTCCCATCTTCCCATGTGCGTTACTCGTTGCAACCCGAGAGTTTTTCATTTACATCTGCTTATTCAAAACATTTTATTTCTTACTATGCATTCAAATCTTTAACCGTTTTTATGTTGATTGGTTTTGATAAATTGTTTCTTCACGAAAAAATTGAACAAAAATCAAATTGGAAGCATATTTTTTTCCTTTTCAAAAAAGGCATCAATGTATCTCTTATAGAAGCAAATATGTGCCTCCACGAGAAGCAAATTTATGCCTCTCGCGGAAGGAAAATAAAAAAACGCGTCTTTTTTCATTTCCGAGAGGCACGACTTGCGAAAGAAAAAAAACAAAAATGTGTTTCTTTTTTCGTTTTCGAGAGGCTTGCGAAAGTAAATCCATGCCTCTCGTGGAAGCAAATCTGTGCCTCTTGCGAAAGTAAATAAAACAAATGTTTTTTCGTTTACAAGGGGCACGCTCGTGAAAGCAAAAGAAAACACATTTTTTCGCGCAATTTTTTATAGTCTTTTTGTCCAATAGCTAAGAAAGTCCAGTGAAAAACAAAAAACCAAAAAAAACATCTAAAAAGCTGAAAATGCATGCAAAAAATAAACAAAAGTCAGAGGAAACGTCCAGAACGCGACATGTGGCGACGGCTGAGAGTGCGCCAAGTGACGTGCTCTCAGACCACCATAAGTGACCCTTGCGGGGGCTCTCGGACGAGTACTTGCTCGTTAGGTTACCGACAAGTGCGACCGACGGCCATGGTAAGCTATGGGCTGGGCTAGGCTGGTTGGGCTACATATACGGGTCGCAATATTTGTTTCTCCCTCTTGTGAATTTAATGGGGGGGCATTTCCCATCGCAATCCCTATTTGACGCGCGTAGGCGTCAAAAGGACCCAGCTTTGCTGAAGCTCATCGTAGAAAAGTAGCAAATTTCCCTCAAGTGGATGACCTAAGATTTATCAATCCGTGAGAGGTGTAGGATGAAGATGGTCTGATGCAGAGCATCTCTCGACCATCACTATAGACGTCACACCACCACCGCAAGGACGGAGAGAACCAACGTCAAGGACACGCGCACGCACCATCGAGACCGAGGTGAACCCTTTCCTCTTCGAGTTTCATTCGGATTCACACGAGAGTCGGATTCTACCTTGAATGGAAACTCTATGCACTCGTAGGTACCAAGAAGAGGACCGTGAAGAGGCGAGGACGGAGACACATGCACCTATGGTGGAGGAGAAGGAAGAAGGACATGCGAGGCGTGAAGCAAGAGAGGTCGCGGACCATCCCGGGTGCCTGACCACCTGCCACCCCGGATGCCCAGACCCCAACCGACCGGAGGGCCAAGTCCCTGGCCACCCCGGGTGCCCGGCCACCAGCAGCCCGGGTGCCCGGCCCTCCCCTGGGCGCTGCCTCTGTCGGCCCCGAGTGCCCAGCCTCGGAGCCCCGGGTGCCCGGCCCTTGGCCCAGCCGCCTCCTGGGCGCTGGCGCGGCCCACCCCGGGTGCCCGGCCCCCTCCTGACGCGTGTTGGGGACCATTGCAGAAATTAAAAAATTTCTACGCATCACCAAGATCAATCTATGGAGTCATCTAGCAACGAGGGAGAGGGGAGTGCATCTACATACCCTTGTAGATCGCGAGCGGAAGCGTTCAAGAGAACGGGGTTGATGGAGTTGTACTCGTCGTGATCCAAATCACCGATGACCGAGCGCTGAACGGACGGCACCTCCGCGTTCAACACACATACGGTTGGGAGAGACGTCTCCTCCTTCTTGATCCAGCAAGGGGGAAGGAGAGGTTGATGGAGATCCAGTATGCACGGCGTGGTGGTGGAAGCAGTGAGGATCTCGGCGGGGCGTCGCCAAGCTCAGGGAGAGGGACAGGTGTTCTGGGGGGAGAGGGGGGCGCCAGGGGCTTGGGTGCGCCGCCCTCCCTCCCCCCACGTGATATAGGGGCCCGAGGGGGGGCGCCGGCCCCTAGAGATCCAATCTCAAGGGGGGGCGGCGGCCAAGGGGGAAAACTTGCCCCCAAGTCAGTTGGGCGCCCCCCCCTGAGGTTTCCAACCCTAGGCGTGAGGGAGGCCCATGGGCGCACCAGCCCACCAGGCTGGTTCCTTCCCACTTCAGCCCATGGGGCCCTCCGGGATAGGTGGCCCCACCCGGTGGACCCCCGGGACCCTTCCGGTGGGACCCTTCCGGTGGTCCCGGTACAATACCGGTGACCCCCGAAACTTTCCCGGTGGCCGAAACTGGACTTCCTATATACAAATCTTTACCTCCGGACCATTCCGGAACTCCTCGTGACATCCAGGATCTCATACGGACTCCTAACAACTTTCGGGTTGCCGCATACTAATATCTCTACAACCCTAGCGTCACCGAACCTTAAGTGTGTAGACCCTACGGATTCGGGAGACACACAGACATGACCGAGACGACTCTCCGGTCAATAACCAACAGCGGGATCTGGATACCCATGTTGGCTCCCACATGCTCCTCGATGATCTCATCGGATGAACCACGGTGTCGAGGATTCAAGTAATCCCGTATACAATTCCCTTTGTCAATCGGTACGTTACTTGCCCGAGATTCGATCGTCGGTATCCCAATACCTCATTCAATCTCGTTACCGGCAAGTCACTTTACTCGTTCCATAATGCATGATCCCGTGGCCAACCACTTGGTCACATTGAGCTCATTATGATGATGCATTACCGAGTGGGCCTAGAGATACCTCTCTGTCATACGGAGTGACAAATCCCAGTCTCGATCTGTGCCAACCCAACAGACACTTTCGGAGATAACTGTAGTGTACCTTTATAGCCACCCAATTACGTAGTGATGTTTGGTACACCCAAAGCACTCCTACGGTATCCGGGAGTTGCACGATCTCATGGTCTAAGGAAATGATACTTGACGTTAGAAAAGCTCTAGCAAACGAACTACACGATCTTGTGCTATGCTTAGGATTGGGTCTTGTCCATCACATCATTCTCCCAATGATGTGATCCCGTTATCAATGGCATCCAATGTCCATGGTCAGGAAACCGTAACCATCCATTGATCAACGAGCTAGTCAACTAGAGGCTTACTAGGGACATGTTGTGGTCTATGTATTCACACATGTATTGCGATTTCCGGATAACACAATTATAGCATGAACAATAGACAATTATCATGAACAAGGAAATATAATAATCATTTTATTATTGCCTCTAGGGCATATTTCCAACAGTCTCCCACTTGCACTAGAGTCAGTAATCTAGTTACATTGTGATGAATCGAACACCCATAGAGTTCTGGTGTTGATCATGTTTTGCTCGCGGAAGAGGTTTAGTCAACGGATCTACAACATTCAGATCCGTATGCACTTTGCAAATATCTATGTCTCCATGTTCAACATTTTCACGAATGGAGTTGAAGTAACGCTTGATGTGCACGGTCTTCTTGTGAAACCTGGGCTCCTTGGCAAGGGCAATGGCTCCAGTGTTGTCACAGAAGAGAGTCATCGGCCCCGACGCATTGGGAATAATGCCTAGGCCGGTAATGAACTCCTTCATCCAGATTGCTTCATGTGCTGCCTCCGAGGCTGCCATGTATTCCGCTTCACATGTAGATCCCGCCACGACGCTTTGCTTGCAAATCGCACCAGCTTCGCCCCACCATTCAAAATATACACGTATCCGGTTTGTGACTTAGAGTCATCCAGATCTGTGTCGAAGCTAGCGTCGACGTAACCCTTTACGACGAGCTGTTCGTCACCTCCATAAATGAGAAACATATCCTTAGTATTTTTCAGGTACTTCAGGATACTCTTGACCGTTGTCCAGTGTTCCATGCCGGGATTACTTTGGTACCTTCCTACCAAACTTACGGCAAGGTTTACATCAGTGCGGTACACAACATGGCATACATAATAGACCCTATGGACGAGGCATAGGGGCGACACTCATCTTTTCTCTATCTTCTGCCGTGGTGGGACATTGAGCCGAGCTCAATTTCACACCTTGCAACACAGGCAAGAACCCCTTCTTGGACTGATCCATATTGAACTTCTTCAATATCTTATCAAGGTATGTGCTTTGTGAAAGACCTATGAGGCGTCTCGATCTATCTCTATAGATCTTGATGCCTAATATGTAAGCAGCTTCTCCAAGGTCCTTCATTGAAAAACACTTATTCAAGTAGGCCTTCGTGCTCTCCAAGAGTTCTATATCATTTCCCATCAACAATATGTCATCCACATATAATATGAGAAATGCTACAGAGCTCCCACTCACTTTCTTGTAAACGCAGACTTCTCCATAAGTCTAGATAAACCCAAACGCTTTGATCAGTTCCTCAAAGCGCATGGTCCACCTCCGAGATGCGTGCACCAGCCCATAGATGGAGTATTTGGAGCTTACACCTTGTTAGCATTCTTAGGATCGACAAAACCTTCTGGCTGCATCATATACAATTCTTCCTTAAGAAAGCCGTTAAGGAATGTCGTTTTGACGTCCATTTGCCATATCTCATAATCGTAGAATGCGGCAATTGCTAACATGATTCGAACGGACTTAAGCTTCGCTACGGGTGAGAAGGTCTCATCGTAGTCAACCCCTTGAACTTGTCGATAACCCTTAGCGACAAGTCGAGCTTTGTAGATGGTAACATTACCATCCGCGTCCATCTTCTTCTTAAAGATCCATTTGTTTTCTATTGCTCGCCGATCATCGGGCAAGTCTGTCAAAGTCCATACTTTGTCTTCATACATGGATCCTATCTCGGATTGCATGGCTTCAAGCCATTTGTTGGAATCTGGGCCCGCCATCGCTTCTTCATAGTTCGAAGGTTCACCGTTGTCTAACAACATGATTTCCGTGACGGGTTGCCATACCATTACGGTGTGGAGCGTGTCCTCGTGGACCCTCTGAAGTTCAAGAGCAACTTGATCCGAAGTACCTTGATCACCATCATTAACCTCCTCTCTAGCCGGTGCAGGCACCACAGGAACATCTTCCTGAGCTGCGCTACTTTCCGCTTCAAGAGGCAGTACTTCATCAAGTTCTACTTTCCTCCCACTTACTTCTTTCGAGAGAAACTCTTCATCAAGATCTTGCCTTCGGATCTGAGGTAGAAGGTATACCCAATGGTTTCCTTAGGGTATCCTATGAAGACGCATTTTTCCGACTTGGGTTCGAGCTTTTCAGGTTGCAGTTTCTTGACATAAGCATCGCATCCCCAAACTTTTAGAAATGACAACTTAGGTTTCTTCCCAAACCATAATTCATATGGTGTCGTCTCAGCAGTTCGACGGAGCCCTATTTAAAGTGAATGCGTGATCTCTAAAGCATAGCCACAAAATGAGAGCGGTAGATCGATAAGAGACATCATAGATCACACCATATCCAATAGAGTGCGATTCTGACGTTCGGACACACCATTCTGTTGAGGTGTTCCAGCGGCGTGAGTTGTGAAACGATTCCACATTTCCTTAAGTGTGTGCCAATTTACGTGACTTAAATATTCCCTCCACGATCTGATCATAATAACTTTATTTTTTACATCACGTTGATTTTCAACCTCACTCTGAAATTCCTTGAACTTTTCAAATGTCTCGGACTTGTGTTTCATTAAGTAGACATACCCATATCTACTCAAGTCATCGGTGAGGGTGAGAACATAACGATAGCCACCGCGTGCCTCAACGCTCATTGGACCGCACACATCGGTATGTATGATTTCCAACAAGTTGGTTGCTCGCTCCTTTATTAGGAGAAGCGGAGTCTTGGTCATTTTACCCATGAGGCATGGTTCGCATGTGTCAAATGATTCGTAATCAAGAGACACCAAAAGTCCATCTGCATGGAGCTTCTTCATGCGTTTGACACCAATGTGACCAAGGCGGCGATTGCCACAAGTATGTGGGACTATCATTATCAACCTTACATCTTTTGGTATTCACACTATGAATATGTGTACCATCACGTTCGAGATTCATTAAGAATAAACCATTGACCGGTAGGGCATGACCATAAAACATATCTCTCATATAAATAGAACAACCATTATTCTCGGATTTAAATGAGTAGCCATCTCGTATTAAACGAGATCCAAATACAATGTTCATGCTCAAAGCTGGCACTAAATAACAAATATTGAGGTTTAAAACTAATCCGGTAGGTAAATGTAGAGGTAGCGTGCCGACGGCGATCACATCGACCTTGGAACCATTCCCGACGCGCATCGTCACCTCGTCCTTCGCGATCTACGCTTATTCCGCAGCTCCTGTTTAGAGTTACAAATATGAGCAACTGCACCTGTATCATATACCCAGGAGCTACTACGAGTACTGGTAAGGTACACATCAATTATATGTATATCACATATACCTTTGGTGTTGCCGACCTTCTTGTCCGCTAAGTACTTGGGGCAGTTCCGCTTCCAGTGACCACTTCCCTTGCAATAAAAAAACTCAGTCTCAGGCTTGGGTCCATTCTTTGGTTTCTTCCCGGCAGCTTGCTTGCCGGGCGTGGCACCTCCCTTGCTGTCTTTCTTGAAACCCTTTTTACCCTTGCCCTTCTTGAACTTAGTGGTTTTATTCACCATCAACACTTGATGTTCCTTTTTGATTTCCACCTCCGCTGATTTCAGCATTGAATACACTTCAGAATGGTTTCTCCATCCCTGCATATTGAAGTTCATCACAAAGCTCTTGTAGCTTGGTGGAAGCGGCGAAGGATTACATCAACGACCGCGTCATCCGGAGATTAACTCCCGGTGAGACAAGCGGTTGTGCAACCAGAACATTTTGAGTATGTGCTCATTGCGGAACTATTTTCCTCCATCTTACAAATGTAGAACTTGTCGGATACTTCATATCTCTCGACCGGGCATGAGCTTGGAAAACCATTCTCAGCTCTTGGAACATCCGATATGCCCGTGCTGCTCGAAAAGTTTTGGAGCCCGGTTCTAAGTGTAAAGCATGCCGCCTTGAACCAGGGAGTAATCATCAACACGCGGCGCTTAGCGTTCATAACGTCTTGGTTCATTGGGTGGTGCTTCACCTAACGGTGCTTCTAGGACATATGCTTTCTTGGCAGCTATGAGGATGATCCTCAAGTTAGGACCCAGTCCGTATAGTTGCTACCATCGTCTTTCGACTTGGTTTTCTCTAGGAACGCGTTGAAGTTGAGGTTGACATGAGCGTTGGCCATTTGATCTACAAGACATATTTGCAAAGGTTTTAGACTAAGTTCATGATAATTAAGTTCATCTAATCAAATTATTTAATGAACTCACACTCAGACAGACATCCCTCTAGTCATCTAAGTGACACATGATCCGAGTCAACTAGGCCGTGTCCGTCATCACGTGAGACGGACTAGTCATCATCGGTGAACATCTTCATGTTAATCGTATCTTCTATACGACTCATGTTCGACCTTTCGGTCTTCCGTGTTCCGAGGCCGTGTCTGTACATGCTAGGCTCGTCAAGTCAACCTAAGTGTATTGCTTGTGTAAATCTGGCTTACACCCGTTGTATTCGAACGTTAGAATCTATCACACCCGATCATCACGTGGTGCTTCGAAACAACGAACCTTCGCAACGGTGCACAGTTAGGGGGAACACTTTCTTGAAATTATTATGAGGGATCATCTTATTTATGCTACCGTCGTTCTAAGCAAATAAGATGCAAAAACATGATGAACATCACATGCAATCAAATAGTGACATGATATGGCCAATATCATTTTGCTCCTTTTGATCTCCATCTTCGGGACGCCATGATCATCATCGTCACCGGCATGACACCATGATCTCCATCATCATGATCTTCATCATCGTGTCTTCATGAAGTTGTCTCGCCAACTATTACTTCTACTACTATGGCTAACGGTTTAGCAACAAAGTAAAGTAATTACATGGCGTTATTCATTGACACGCAGGTCATACAATAAATTAAGACAACTCCTATGGCTCCTGCCGGTTGTCATACTCATCGACATGCAAGTCGTGATTCCTATTAAAAGAACATGATCAATCTCATACATCACATATATATCATTCATCACATCCTTTTGGCCATATCACATCACACGGCATATGCTACAAAAATAAGTTAGACGTCCTCTAATTGTTGTTGCAAATTTTTAGGTGGCTGCTATAGGTTTCTAGCAAGAACGTTTCTTACCTACGCCAAAATCATAACATGATATGACAATTTCTATTTGCCCTTCATAAGGACCCTTTTCATCAAATCTGATCCGACTAAAGTGGGAGAGATATACACCCACTAGCCACCTTATGCAACTAGTGCATGTCAGTCGGTGGAACCTGTCTCACGTAAGTGTACGTGTAAGGTTGGTCCGGGCCGCTTCATCCCACGATGCCGCCGAATCAAGATAAGACTAGTAATGTCACGCCCAATATGCGATACTATCCTAAAGAGACTCGAAGGTCCCACCAAGGATAGAACCGCATATTGAAACGCTTTTGCAAGGTGGATATCATTACATCAACATTACATAATAGTGGGGATACATACAAAAGGCATACAATGTCACACGAATACAACATCATCTTACAAGAGATCAACATCCGACTACGGATGGAACACAAACAGAAACTCAAACGACATCCACCCTGCTAGCCCAGGCTGCCGACCTGGAACCTATCCCCTGATCGAAGAAGCAGAAGAAGAACTCAAAAACAGTAACCTGTACCTGCAATTGTTGGTGTAGTAATCTATGAGCCACGAGGACTCAGCAATCCCATTACCATGGGTAACAAGACTAGCAAAGCTTAATGGGAAAGGAAGGGGTAAAGTGGTGAGGTTGCAGCAGTGCTAAGCATATATGGTGGCTAACATACGCAAATGAGAGCGAGAAGAGAAGCAAGAGGAACGGTCGACAACTAGTAATGATCAAGAAGTGATCCTGAACTCCTACTTACGTCAGACATAACCCGAAACCGTGTTCTCCTCTCGATCAACCCCGAAAAGAGACACTCACGGTTACGCACACGGTTGGTGTATTTTAGAATAGTTTACTTCAAGTTTACTACAACCGGATATTAACAAATTCCCATCTGCCACATAACCGCGGGCACGGCTTTCGAAAGTTCAAACCCTGCAGGGGTGTCCCAACTTAGCCCATGATAAGCTATCGCGATCAACGAAGGATATTCCTTCTCCCCGGGAAGACCCGATCAGTCTCGGAATCCCGGTTTACAAGACATTTCGACAATGGTAAAACAGGACCAGCAAGACCACCCGGGTGTGCGGACAAATCCCGATAGGAGCTGCACATATCTCGTTCTCAGGGCACACCGGATGAGCCAGACGACGGGTTGGCATAGACCCTGATTGCCCAGGTAGCCGGACATCGCTTCGGTTTGGGCCAGCATTCAGAGGACCAGCGGCGGGGGCTAAAATAAAGATGACCCTCGGGCTCCGGAAACCCAAAGGGAAATAAAAGGGCATAGGTGAGGCAAATGGTAAAACCAATGTTGGGCCTTCTTTGGAGGAGTCTTATTCAAAGCGAACTGTCAAGGGGGTCCCATAAATCACCCAACCGCGTTAGGGACGCAAAATCCGGGAACATAATACCGATATGAAGAAAACTAGGGCGGCAAGAGTGGAACAAAACACCAGGCATAAGGCTGAGCCTTCCACCCTTAACCAAGTATATAGATGCATTAATAATATAAGAGATATTGTGATATCCCAACATAAACATAATCCAACATGGAGCAAATCTTCATCTTCACCTGCAACTAACAACGCTATAAGAGGGGCTTAGCAAAGCGGTAACATAGCCAAACAACGGTTTTCTAGGAAGGGTGACAAAGGTTATAGGTTCATGGCAATTTGGGAGGCTTGAGCATCAAGTGATAGGTAGCGCAACATAGCGAAAGAACGAAGCAACTACCATAGCAATGATAGTAATGAGATCCAAGGTGACGGTCATCTTGCCTGAAATCCCGCTAGGAAGAAGAACGAGTCCATGAAGAAGATGAAGCCACGAAGATGAACCAAGCGTGAGCGAACGAGTCCTCACGATCGCAACGAAACGGGAACTATCGAGAAGAAGCACACAACATAGTAAACACACCACACATGAACAAGGCATGATGCACAACAAGCATGATGCATGACAAGGCTACATGAAGCAACTCATGGCAAGAGATGATGCAAACAAGAGCAACACATCAAGGCAACTTTAAATGAGGCCGGAAACAACATATAATAAATCCGGTAAGTCCTCATATGCAAATTTCGAAATTGGTCCAGAACTGAATAACTTTATGTTCAAGTTGTTAAACAGAAAGTTAAGATGCACCACGATGATCTACACGAAATTCTAGTCAAGTTACATATAAAGTTCATTAGATTCGGAGCTACGGCCTAGAAGATATGAGCAAAACAAGTTAAACATGGCATTGATGCAAAATGCATACAAACCTCAAGCAAACACTCTCAAAACAAGGATGCAACATGATAATATGAAACTACATGTAAAAATCAAGCAAGTTTCATATAGAGCACACTCAAAACGGAGCAACGGTTCAACACACCCTATACACGTCATGACAACAATCTGTCCAAAACAGCAACTAGGCATATTGCAAGCATCAAAACACTATGCTACAGCACCTCAATATAAAAACAAAAGGCATGTACGTGATGTACAGGTAAAGTATGACAAAACATGAACACTGAGCTATCCCCAGAAATGACTAAAACATGCTCAAAAGGACATGGCAAGATTGCAAATACTAACAGTTTCAGACTTTACAGAAATAACATCAGGTTGCAATATTTAGAGCTATCAAACAACATGCTACAGGAACTTAACATGGCAACCAAAGGCATGGCATGAATCTACTAATTGCATAGAACAAATATCCTTTAGTGACCATGAGCCAAAAAGGATCAGAAGATATGATGGCACCCATGTAAACATGACAAGTTATATTACAGATTCATACATGGCAGGAACAACAATAAGTAGGCATGTTGGTGAGCTTGAACCACTCACCACAGAGCTATACATGGCATGACAAGGGAACCAAAAGTAATAAGACATGTTTATGAAGCTAAAAAAGGTAAGATCAAGTTCATAGGGTGCATGGATCACTAGCAAAGCACATGGAAAAACTGAACTTAATGTTAACAGGCTGACAACAACATTATTTAGCAATTTTGGAGCAAGATTACAACAAGCTACAGCAGACTATAATTGCAACAAAGGGCATAGATGGATAGAGAAAGACATTTATAACAAAACATCCTTAGTGAACATCTACAGATTATGCATAGATTGACTTGTAGAAGCAGATTAACATAGCATCATGATATAGCAGATTCATACATTCAAAACAGCAACAGCAAGTACCCTACTTAACAAGCTTGATGCACTCAGTACAAGACCCACAAAAATACATGGATAGCACCCCTGTAAAGATGGAATGATGTAGCACAAAACACATTTAGAGCTCATGCTCATAAGATGCACACATCAAATGCAACAAAAATGACAAATCAATAAGTTATAACAGTTTCAGCAGATCAACATCGTATAGCACTCTTGCAATGATGATTCAGGCATCAAGATGAACTCAAATGAACATGTCACAATGGAACGAAATGAATTACTCGTCTAGGCGAACAATTTGACATATTAAAGGCACGAAACGGAGCATCATGCATGGATATATGATGCGATGAACATGGCATGGTTATGCAAAATATTTCGGGACTTAGGCAAAATCTATACCCCTCCGAGAAGTCAACGGGATGAAGCGGTGCGGGATGACGAGATCCGGGACAGAGGCCGTTGTTTGGATGGGCGAGGTGGTGGATCTGATCCCGATCCACGGACCTCACCGGAGTTGTCGACGGCGGCCGGAGACGCGGCGAGGAGGCCGGGTGGTTTGGGGCCCCAAGCGAGCGAGATCCGGCGAGGACGTTATGTGGGCGACGCCGGAGGCGGCGGCGGCCGGGAGGCGCAGGCGCGGGCGACGAAGCTGGCTCCGGGCCGAGGCGGCGGCGGGCATGATGACGGGCAAAGCCGTGGCGGCGGCCGGATGGCGGGAGGCGACAGGATCCCGGGCGCGGAGGCGCCATCGGCGCATTTAGGCGGGCGAGGGGCCGAGTGGCGCTCGGCGAGGAGGGCGCCAGCGGAAGGACGGCGGCGGAGGCGGCGGGAGGACGGCGCCCGGCAATGGGAAGAGCGGGCGGCGGCAAGGCTGGGCCCGATGGGTTTCAAGCGGGCCGCTGATGGGCCATGGGGCGGCAAGTAGGAGAGAGAGGCCAAGGGGACACGTGGCGAGGCAGGATTGGCCGAGGGCGACGGGCGGACATGTCCGGCACGCGGGGAGGACGCGTCCGGCGGCGCGGGGAGGAGCGGGGCTAGGGTTAGGGGTGGAATGACCCGAAAATTTCGGGGGAGGTCTAGTTTAATAGGTAGAGAGAGCTAGGAAAGTCCAAATGAGGAGCGGTTTTCGGCCACGCGATCGTGATCGAACGACCGAGAGCATAGAGGGGGGTTAGGATGGTTTTGGGCCACTTTGGAAGGGGTGTTGGGCTGCACACAAAAGAGGGCTTTACGGTTACCCGGTTAACCGTTGGAGTATCAAACGACCTCCAAATGGCACGAAACTTGACAGGCGGTCTACCGGTGGTATACCAAGGCCGCTTGGCAAACGTCGGTCCATTTCGAGAACGTTTAACACCCGCACACGAAAAGAGGCAAAAAGGCGGCGGGGACATAGGAGTGCGGATTGCAAAACGGACAACGGGGAAAATGCTCGGAAGCATGAGACGAACACGTATGCAAAATGAAATGCACATGATGACATGGCAAAATGCAACACGCAAGCAAATGACATGGCAACGACGGTGAATAACTGGCAGACACCTGGCGCATCGAATCCAGGGCGTTACAAGTAACAGCAAGTAAATTGACAATATCGACGCCCACAACAAACTTGTGTTCTACTTGTGCATAAAAACTACGCATAAACCTGGCTCTGATACCACTATTGGGGATTGTTGAAGAAATTAAAAAATTTCTACGCATCACCAAGATCAATCTATGGAGTCATCTAGCAACGAGGGAGAGGGGAGTGCATCTACATACCCTTGTAGATCGCGAGCGGAATCGTTCAAGAGAACGAGGTTGATGGAGTCGTACTCGTCGTGATCCAAATCACCGATGACCGAGCGCCGAACGGACGGCACCTCCGCGTTCAACACATGTACGGTTGGGAGAGATGTCTCCTCCTTCTTGATCCAGCAAGGGGGAAGGAGAGGTTGATGGAAATCCAGCAGCACGACGGCATGGTGGTGGAAGCGTGAGGGATCTCGGCAGGCTTCGCCAAGCTCGGCCGAGAGGGAGAGGTGTTACGGGGAGAGGGCGCCAGGGGCTTGGGTGCGCAGCCCTCCCTCCCCTCTTTATATAGGGGCCACAGGGGCGCCGACCCCCTAGAGATCCAATCTCAAGGGGGGCGGCGGCCAAGGGGGGGAACTTGCCCCCCAAGTCAGGTGGGGCGCCCCCACCCCTAGGGTTTCCAACCCTAGGCGTAGGGGGCCCATGGGGGCGCACCAGCCCACCAGGGGCTGCTTCCCTTCCCACTTCAGCCCATGGGGCCCTCTGGAATAGGTGGCCCCACCCGATGGACCCCCGGGACCCTTCCGGTGGTCCCGGTACAATACCGGTGACCCCCAAAACTTTCCCGGTGGCTGAAACTGGACTTCCTATATACAAATCTTTACCTCCGGACCATTCCGGAACTCCTCATGAAGTCGGGGATCTAATCCGGGACTCCGAACAACTTTTGGGTTACCGCATACAATATCTCTACAAGCCTAGCGTCACCGAACCTTAAGTGTGTAGACCCTACGGGTTCGGGAGACACACAGACATGACCGAGACGACTCTCCGGTCAATAACCAACAGCGGGATCTGGATACCCATGTTGGCTCCCACATGCTCCTCGATGATCTCATCGGATGAACCACGATGTCGAGGATTCAAGTAATCCCATATACAATTACCTTTGTCAATTTGTACGTTACTTGCCCAAGATTCGATCATCGGTATCCCAATACCTCGTTCAATCTCGTTAACGGCAAGTCACTTTACTCATTCCATAATGCATGATCCCGTGGCCAACCACTTGGTCACATTGAGCTCATTATGATGATGCATTATCGAGTGGGCCCAGAGATACCTCTCCGTCATACGGAGTGACAAATTCCAGTCTCGATTTGTGCCAACCCAACAGACACTTTCAGAGATACCTGTAGTGTACCTTTATAGCCACCCAGTTACGTTGTGACGTTTGGTACACCCAAAGCACTCCTACGGTATCCGGGATTTGCAAGATCTCATGGTCTAAGGAAATGATACTTGACGTTAGAAAAGCTCTAGAAAACGAACTACACGATCTTGTGCTGTGCTTAGGATTGGGTCTTGTCCATCACATCATTCTCCCAATGATGTGATCCCGTTATCAATGACATCCAATGTCCATGGTCAGGAAACCGTAACCATCCATTGATCAATGAGCTAGTAAACTAGAGGCTTACTAGGGACATGTTGTGGTCTATGTATTCTCACATGTATTACGATTTCCGGATAACACAATTATAGCATGAACAATAGACAATTATCATGAACAAGGAAATATAATAATCATTTTATTATTGCCTCTAGGGAATATTTCCAACAGCGCGTCCCAGCCCCCCCCCCCCCACCGGGTGCCAGGGCCATCATCCCGGGTGCCTGGCCCAGGTCCAGCCGGCCTCTGCCGCCCTGGGTGCCCGGCCCACTCCGAGGGCATGCGTGCCTTGTTTGGTTTTTACCCTTGTATCCCTCTTCCCTCTCCCAACTCGTCCCTAGGCTATATAAGGACACCACCTAGCTCATTTAGAGGGATAATAAAGTAGATGACATGATTTAGTGAGCTTTGCTCCTTGTATCTCCTCTTGTGAGAGAGAGACCACTCCTTTGGAGTACAAGACCTCCATTGGAGAAGATCCCTTGGGATTCAAGCCCCCCTTGAGGGAAGGGTCTACCTAGATCATCAAGCCCTCATCTCCTTCATAGGATTTGGGATGAACTCTACCATGTATCTTGTTTTCCTTTGATTGTTCATGTACCTTGTGGACCTTGTGTGTTTTTTGGTCTAGTGGATGTGTGATTGGACTTGTTCTTGAGTGTTCCTCTTGTTTTCTCTCTTGTGTTCATCTTGTTCTTGGGGATTCCCCCTCCAATTCGTGAAAGATCTCCACTTAGGGTTCCACGCTACAACATCTTGGTATCATGAGCCATGGTTTCTCATGAAATTGGAGCCCCCCTTCTTGTTCTCTAGCCTAATTTTGTTGTGTTCTTCCCCAATTTCGAAAATTCCCCACCAAAAATAGCCCAAATTTTTTTGTGATTTGTTGGTTTGATGAGGTTTTGTTGGTTTTGATCCGTGGATTTGCTTGATTTCAAGTGGATCTAGCATTCCCCCATCCATTTCCACCTTTCCCTCCACAAAATCCACCAATTTCTTGCATCTTCCCACGAATTTCTGCCCAAATCTGGCATCCCCGGGCACCCGGATCTCAAACCCGGCACCGGACGACCCCCCGCCCACCCCTCACGATCACGGGTGCTGCACCCCAAACCCCAGGCACCCACACCCCCGGGTTGTTTGCCTCGGACCACCCCGGGTGCCCGCACCTTCCACCCCCGGGCACCCGCACCTCCCAGAATCAGCCGCGTGCACTTTATGTTTTCACTCATAACTTTCACTCCCGAACTCCGATTTGGGTGTTCTTTGGCTCGTTGAAAATCTAGCAACGTGCCCGAGCTGCTCATCTTGGTTTTACCACCATTTGACTCCATAAAATTTTTGGCATTTTTCCATCTTTGCATAGGCCATCCACCATATCATACGCAAAACCACCATAGCTTTCCGCAACCTAACCCAATTTTTGCTCCATATAGCATTTGTGGTTGCTTGGGGGTGACTTGAGTCTCCCAAGGTGTTTCGGCTACTTAGGGACGGTCGCTTCGTCATCAACCACCACCACCTCTTCCGCATTGCTAACTCCGGAACCACCTACGCATTCCGCTACCACCATTTGACATTTGCCTTTGGAGATTTTGAGTTTGCGGTTTTTACCGTTTCCTAAGGTGTTTCGGCTACTTAGGGACGGGTCTACATCATCTTGGTGTCTACATCAAGAACACCGCCACTCATCATTGCCACGAGGTCGTCTTCGACATCGATCACTTCACCATTTTGACAACCTAACCGTAAGCAAGAACAGTAACCTCTATATCATCTTGGTATCGTGGTATCCCTTCATTGTACATTCTTGCCATTACATTGTGAACCCCTTAGACCATTTTGCGTCACTTGCCTATCAAGACTAGCCTTTGAGTATTGCCGGCAACGTTACTTGTGCACATTAGTGATCCATACCTTCCATTGCATACATACCATATCATATTGGTATCATCATATCATCCCTTGTGCCACAAGATTGTTCCCGCATATACACAATTGCTATCTTGGTTTGTGCATTTCGCATATTGGCCATATAAAAAAAGAATAAGCTTTTAAGCAAAAAGAGAGCAAAGAAGCTTGTGACCAAGAGCCATAGCATCGCCACATTGCATACCATACTACCATATTGATCATCTTGGATCATCGTGTGTGAAACACTGGGAACATCATACACATAGCATTCTTGGGATAGAAAGTTGATACATTTTGCATCTTATAGGTTGTGCACCACTACAAAAAAAAGACACATCCGTGACATTTTGGGCCGAACGGATTTTTTTTCTGTCATACATATGACACTTCTATGACGATAATTGTGACAAAACCCGGTATCATCATAGATGTGCTGGGCTCCTACTTCTATGACAAAAAATCATGACAAAAATGGGCTTTTCGTCCTGGGCGGGCCGGAGACGCAGCTGCATGACATTCTTTGGGCCATCCAAGACAAAGAAAATCATGGTACAAGCGAGGGGGAGGAAAATTTCGGGGAGTTCCCGATTACGGTGGGAGTTCGGGGGCCGAGCCATGCGCGTTTCTCTCGTACACGTATGCGCGTGTGTGCGAGGCGCTGGTTTCTAATCGAACCCGAAGCGAGGCGTTGGGCTCTAATCGAACCCGAAGCGACAGACCGCAGTTACGTGTTACTGAACCCGAGCGATCGATCGATGGCTGTTAACTGAACCCGATCGAGCGATTCCTTCACTACTGCTGCTAACTGAAGCCGATCGATGTTGCCTCTGGGACTAACAATGAGCGTTGTGGGGGGGGGGGGTGGGTTGGATGAACAGTGAGCGGTGGCGTTGCCTCTGGATGAACAGGACCCCGTGGTGTGGTGGAGGGCTGGATGAATAGTAGACGGTGGAGGGGTGCCCGTGGAGGGGTGGTTGAACAGGACCCCGTGGTGTGAAGGGCTGGATGAATAGTAGACGGTGAAGGGGTGGTTGAACAGTAGCCGGTGGAGTAGCGCGCGGTGGAGGCTGGATGAACAGGAGCCCGTGGAGGCTGGAGGAGGTCGACGGTAGCCCGTGGAGGCTGGAGGAGGTCGACGGTGGAGATGAAGAATATCCCGTGGAGTCCCGTTTTGCGGTACGCCACACCCCTCTCGATGAACATGACCCCGTTTCGACCGTAGGAGGTCCGTTTCGTCCGTTTTGCGGTACGCCACACCCCTCCCGATCAACATGACCCCCGTTTCGACCGTAGGAGGTCGATTTCCTCGGTTTTGCACGCCACACCCCTCCGATCAACGGGACCCCGTTTCGACCGTAGGAGGTCTGTTTCCTCCGTTTTGCGGTATGCCAGACCCCTCCCGATCAACAGGACCCCGTTCCGAATGTAGGAGGTCCGTTTCCTCCGTTGTGCGGTACGCCATGCTTCGTTTGCATCGCCTGTTCCGTCCAAGCCCTCCCGATGAACACGGCCACGCGTTCCGTTCCGACCCAGCCGGTTGGCTACCACGCGTTTCGTTGCCTCCCGATGAACACGGCGCATTCCGTTGCCTCCCCATGAACACGACACATTCTGTTGCCTCCCCATGAACACGACGACGACGATGCTGTTTCTCCATTCCAACCCAGCCATGAACACGAGCCCTGGCCGTACGTATGCACGAGTAGGCATTCGAGACCCCGCCCGTATGTACACATACATGGCCGTATTTTCTTTCTTGCACCCTGGCCGCTGTACATACGTGTACATGCTACGTGCGCGCCTCTACTACGACATGTACGCGCCTCTACTATGACACGTGTGCGCCTCTACATCCACCAGTATATATATGCGTACCGTTCGCGACCAGAATGACAATGCTACGTGCGCTTGACCAGGTGGGTCCCGGTATCCGAGCACTTCCTTGCGTGCAAAGATGTAGCTGGTGGGTCCCGGTGATCGAGAAAGCGTTTTTGCGAAATACGGTGGCCCATCCGGTGGGTCCCCTCTATCAGGTGGAGGAATAATTATTTTGCATGTAATAAGGAGGCACTTCCTTGTTGCGGCCGTGGACCCGGTATCGACCTCTCCACGTCTGATCCACGTCCGATGGAAGCCGTTCTTGACCACGTTGACCACGCCAAGGCTGAGAGCACCAGGGCGGTGGACGACGGCGAGGCCTAGGAAGGGGCGACACGGGCCGGGAAGGCGGCGATGGATGCCCACGCGTAGAGGAGTACGAGGTTCACTGGTTCGCTACGGTGTGAGGCTGCTGTCCGCGCAGAATAACAGGGGGTGTGGGTGAGTGGAGGGATGGGCTGGCCAGCGCTGGGAGTAGTAGGGGCGGTGAGGCCTCCGCCGCATATGACCGGCCACGGGAGGCGAAGCACGAGGCACGACCGTATTTGGTTTGGTAATTTGGAGCAAGAAGACTAGAGGTTGAAGAAGCACTACGGCCGTTGGATGGACATCGTCACGGTCCTTTGGAGCTAGAATCGTGCATATTGACTAAGTTGACAAAGCCCTCCGTCCCGTCAACTTAGTAGGCCCTAAGTCAGCCTGCCACTATCTTTGGGTCCCAACTAACAGGGGTATTCATTTTTTGTGCGTAATAAGGAGGCACTTCCTTGTGTGCGAAGATATAGCTGGTGGGTCCACGATGTCGGTGGAGGAATCATTATTTCTTGGCGTAATAAGGAGGCATTTCCTTGCATGCGGCCGTGGACCCAGGTATCGGCCTCTCCACGTCTGATCCACTTCAGATGCATGTCGGTCGTTGACCATGTTGACCAGGCAGCGCCGAGAGCACCAGAGGCGGTGGGCGGCGAGGCCTAGGAAGGGAAAGACACAGAGGCGGGGAAGACTCGTGATTTTTCCCACGCGGAGGAATCTGTTGTCTGAGGGTTTCTTGGTTCGTGTGCCGTCGCCGGAGAATAACAGGCGGTGTGGGTGAGTAGAGGGTTGGCTGGGCCAGCGATGGTAATACGGAGGGGCTGTGAGGCTGCTTGTGACAGAGCGGCCCGGCTGGGAGGAGGAAGCGAGCAGTCCATGGCGCTTGTTTGAGCGGCTAGAGCAGGAAGAGCAGAGATTGAAGAAGCACGACGGCCGTTGGATGGCCATCCAACAATCACTGCTTGTGCGTTAACCTTTTTTTAGGAAAGCCTCAAATCTGTGGAAAACAACATGCAACCCATCTGCCATTATTTCTAATTAATTTACAGCCCATTTGCTAATTATTAAGGTTTTTTTTGGAGCCCATATTCTTTTTGTTAGCATTACAGCCCATATTGTGGCCATGGTTAAAAAATTATACGAAATTTTGCATATTTCGGTGCGGTCCGAACTGTTTTTGATCCCGAAATTTCGACTCACCTTCAAACTGATTTTAAAAACAAATGTATATCAATATAAAATCCAACAAATTCTCCACGCTTAAAAATTAATGTAATTTAAAATCTTGAAATGAAAAAAAGATATTTGAAACTAATTGCCGGTTTGATGTGTTTTAAAAATGTACATCCCATTTCTCATTACTGATGGGCCAGCCGAATGAAAGCTCTCCTCGTCTTGAAAGATTTGCAGCCCAACAGGCGTGACAAAGCGACTTACTTGGCAAATCACAAAAAAACTGGGCTGTGGCCGTGGACCTAGCTGCCAGCCTCTCCACGTACAGTACTCTTCCGATGGAATGTCGTTGACCATGTTGACCACGCCGCACCGAGAGCACCAAGGCGGTGGACGACGGCAAGGCCTAGGAAAAGGACGATGCGGAGCCGGGGAAGATGCGGCAGTGGATGCCCACGCGGAGAGGAGTACGAGGGTTCACTGGTTCGGCTGCGGTGTGAGGCTCCGTCGCCGCAGGGCCTGGCTAGCGGTGCGAGTAGTAGGGGGCGATGAGGCCTCAACGGCAAGACCTGACCGACCACCGGAGGCGAGGAAGCGGTCTCCCGGCGCTGGTTTGGTAATTTGGTGCAAGAAGAGCAGCGATTGAAGAAGAAACAGGACCGTTCGATTCAAATCCAACGATTCTTCTGCTAGAATTGTTTGTTGACTAAGTTGACAAGCCTGCGTGCAGCGTCAACTTAGTAGGCCTGAGTCAGCCTCCCAAGCAGTGCGCCCGGATGTCGATGGGAGGAATCTTTTTTGCGTAATAAGGAGGCGATTGATTGCGTGCGTCGAGGCCCGTGCCAGAGGGAGTAGGGTGGGCGGGAAGCCTGCGTGGCATCACAACGGGCCACAAGAGGAGGGAAGCAGGCAGTCCATGGCGCTAGTTTAGGCGGCTGGAGCAGGAAGATCAGAGATTGAAGAAGCACGTCGGCCGTTGGATGGACATCCAACACTAACTGCTGCGAGAATCGTGTGTTCACTGACAAAGCCTTGCGTAAACAAGTCAGCCACGAAATCTATGGCGTGTACAGCCCATTTGCTATTATTTTTATAACTTTTACTCATTTTCTAATTCGTATGGAATTTATTGCAGCCCGTTTTCCATTTTCAGAATTGCTGGCCATTTTCGGTCGATGCAGGTCAAAAAATTAACTAAATATGTGGGAAATTTTGAAAATTCGCAAATTTTCTTTGAGAACGAAATATTCTTAATCCAAAAATTAATAGCCATACTAAAACAAATTTAAAAATAAATTAGTACTATGTCATGTTAAATTCAATGAAATACGTATAAGATATCAGTGAAGAACAAACACAAAAAAAGAAACTTATATCCCATTTGCTATAATTTTTTGGAATTTTCAACCTTTTGATATTACTTTTAACAGACATTGACCATACTCTTAAGCCAGGCCGGAATGCATCCCTCCTCGTCTTGAAAGATTTGCAGCTTGATGGTCGGAGAAAACAAGTAGGCCTAGCTTGGGTATTCTTCAAAAAGAAATATTGGGCTACCTATTTTCCCAAAGAAATCTTTGGTTCATGAGCATTTAGCTTTATTTATTTATTTACTTATTTATGTTTAGGGGACCATGAGCATGTACCTGGGATGGATTCATGTGAGAGCCTCCCTTCCAGTTAATTATGGGCTTCTCTATTGGGCCTTCATCAGTGGGCTGCATGTTACCAACAAGTGGAAAATGTGTTTCGTACGAAAAATAGTATGCGCTACGTACGGTACGGGGCACTAAAGGATCGAACCGTGCAACGACTTCCAAAACATTATGTTTGTCGTTCTAGAAACACATTTATTCAACCAGCAGAATGAAATATACTCTTGATTGTACATTGAAAACAGCGGCAGCGACAACCAGGGCTGGGGGTGCAGCGAAGCGATAAGCAGGCCGAGAAGAGTGAAGATGCGACTCTCTCTTCCAAACCAAACATCAACCATCATTACAAAAGGGCTACCAAAAAGAACAAGTGTATGCATCAAACTAAATGAAAATCCTACTACACCAAGTGTACGCATCTAACTAAGCGGCTCGGTTAGGCGTTACTATTTATTAAGGCTGTGGAGATTGGTGGCGGCTTGAACGGTGGGTGCTGACGGGAAACTCCGGCCCGGCAGGTCGAAGTCGATACTTGCGACCCTCTCTCCTACTTTGGGCTGCGAGGCGTGGCGGCACATATCGGGGTATGGTGCATGCAGAGAGGCGCATGATGCAGCTGTGTACACACAGTTTTGCACGATGAAACGAAACAGCGCTGCCATCATGATCCTTGCCGTCGGTTATCTCACGGTTAATCGGATAATTCAGCCCGACAAATAGAGAGCATGTACCAAGGCTACTTACCAGCCTCGGTCAAAAATTCCTGAAGGCCCGGAGAAGCTGGGATCCTGCTCAAAGACCTTGCAAAGGATCGTGATTGTATTCATGAAACAACACGTTCAGTACGTGCGAATGATCATCAATCTTTCACCGTCGTCTGATCGAGCCAGGAACCACCTGCAACTGCTATGCCACTTTTCTTTGAAAGGTTCTAGGATTAGGAAGGGTAGGGACACCAGGTGGCCTACAACATCATATCAAGTTGGAGTCAAATAAAAAAGGGCTCTTGATTTAGTTAATCTTAAGAACAGCATGTTATGAGCATGAATATTTTTTCAGCAAATGTTGACAGTAATATAAGCAAGCCATCATGATATCATAGGAAAGTAACATCTTCTTTATAAATTGACCGTTTGTAGCGATGATTGGAGTAGGCCAGCAATACATCCGACCATAGAAGGAGTCGGCGTAAATGAAGCCCTTGTGTTGAATGGCATCGAGAGAACCATGGAGGATGTATGATCCTGTGATGGGCGTGCAGATTTATCCACTTACCACAATGACTGTCGGATAGGCGATACCGCGGTTGAAGAACGCATAATTAGCCCGAACTCTTTATAATTCGCTTGAGATCTTGTGGGCACTTGGCGATTACAACCTTGAGCAAATCAAACTTGGTATCATGTTGGCTACTGTAAGATTCCGAGTATTCTGGGCCACGGTGCCAAAGCAGTGCAGTGTTAATCGAAGGAAGGGGTATCAATCGCCGGGTGTAGAACTCCACGAGCATCCAACTGTCGTGACCATCGACGAGCACCATCCAAGACGTGTTCATGCCGACCCAGTACATTCCGTTAATGTAGTTGAGGGTGACGGGGATCGGATCACAATCAAGGGGGTTGATGCTCGCCACCCTACGATCGTTATGCTGCGTGACATGCCGTTTCTGAAGATCAGGCGGCATCAGCAAGCAAGGAGCTGGCTTAAAAGCTCTGCACGAGGGCTTTGAGTAAACGGTACAGCCCGATGAGCACGCTGTGGCGGCATGGTACTGAGATTGTCCACACGTGAAACAATGAGCTTGATTACCTCTGTGGGGAGTGAATTCCAGCCACTCTTTCGGTGGACGCTGCTCAGTTCTGCCATTGTTAGTGCTTGGGTTTCAGACGAGGGGGGAGGCGCCTTAGCGGGGATGGAAGATCGGACAAAGATGGAGAAGCGAATATGTGTTGTGGGAAGTGTACAGGTGATGATGACTACAGCACGCCGCTTGACTTACGAGACACATACCGGCAGCGTAGGGTCATATCGAAGTCAGACAACTTGCTTGAGTGATCACAGATCGGTACTCCCTACGATTACTGCTACTATGCCCTAACTTGCTTGAGTAGAGTAGTAGTGGAGTAGGACTCTGCTCTACTACTAGCACCGGAGGAGTAGTATGTTCTAATCTAAAATAGTTACAAACTTCAATGCCTGAGCGTGGAACGACTACGAACCGCCATCGTTGCTAACTCCAATCCTGCAAGTCATGGATTTGTTTCTTTTTAACTTTTTGTACGAATCTGTAGCCAGCCTGCAAGTCATGTACACTATACTGACAGTGGAAACCATAGAGTACTTTGAATACAAGATTAAAGATGCAATTAACTTTTTATAGAGGGAGAATCATACACGCAATTAACTCAAATGGATTGGACGTGACTCTATTATTCTCCAACGGCAACCGGCAAATTTCCTCCCTTGGGCGGAGTAGGTTTCTCGGTTTGCATGCGGGTTTAACGGAGGGGTTTGATGGAGGCGAGGAGGCGTGTTCGGTAGGCGTGCGATTGAATGGCGTAATCTTGTTCGATTTGACAACTAGAACCAGTATATTATAAAATACAAAGAAGAGTAGTAGAGATAGAGATAAGAATAGAGACTAGGGAGGAGCACCATCTACTGCTTCGTGGGCTATTCTTGCGCTCCATTCGGCGGCCGCAACGTCCCCTACACCCACTCCCTCCTGTGCTCCATTCGGCGGACACTGTTGAAATTTGGGGAGCGCACTCTCGCGATTGCTAGCAGTGACGACTTCACCGACGACGACTTCTTCCCCGACCTCGGCAACCTGTTCCTCAACGACATGGGCGACAACCTCAACACCAATGGTGCTGCTCCCGTTGCACCGTATGTGTTTATGTCCTTCCTGTTTGAAATCGTGGTAGAATTCATGTTTCTAGTCTGTGTCCTAGATTCGATCTGTTCATCTACTATGATAGTCCGCATGATTCGTTTAATCTCTTTTATAGCCGTCATGATTTATTTTGTAGTAAATCTCATAGTAACTTGCTCATATATTCAACTGGCAGAACGTCCCCTACAACCACTCCCGTTTCATGGACGGCCTGGTCGATACCTCCAAGGAGCCCTTCGTCTACTGCTATGAGTGCCCGGTGCCGTTTTGGGGCTCGCCGGCGGACATCGTGCATCACCTGACGCAGGCGTGCGTCAATTACTACTGGCCCTTGGCGAAGAACATCAAGTACGAGACGTGCTACCCGTTCACCGTGCCGGAGTCATTTGGAGGATCAGCGCCGCCTGCTAGTCTCGGAGGAGGACGACGGCGTCTTCCTCTTGATCGTGGCCACCGGCAAGGCAGCGCAGGCCACCGCCACATCTCATGTAGTGTGCGTGAGGCGACGCCTTGTGGCTGACAGCGACGAGGCCTATGTGCGGCGTGCGTGGTCACTATTACTACCCCTCGGAATGCGTGGGTGGCGACAAGCTCGCCAAGCAAACTTGGACTCTGCCGAGCTAGGACCTTCCCGCCGACTTGACATGGAAAACCCATGGTGTTATTTGAACTCCAACAATGTGCAGGGGACTCCAAGGAGGTTCACTGGACATCTGCATTTTCAAGTTAAATGTTCATCATTAGTCTTCGCTCAATATAATCCATTTGTCTAAGCATGTGGAGACTTCCATGCATGATCTTGCTCTATTGGAGTATCGCGCATGAATAAAAGTGTATCCATTTATGGTTTCGTCTAGAATCTTACATGTATGAATTTTTACTACAGTACTGGTGAAATACTTATGATGAACCATTTCTTACATATCCTCTGCCCCCTCCCAGGTCATCCTGATTTAATCCCTCCGTCTAGGTGTATAAGGGCATGGTTAATACTTAAATAGTATAGCCAACTGTTGGCTATAAGAAAGTGCCATGTCATCTGTAGCCAACATGTATAACAATGGATACTCAAAAACTAATTCTTGAAGATCATTTCCTGCAAAGCACAATAAGAGTTATTTCTTCACAAGTTTTGGATGCAGGTTGAACAGTTGAACGCTTTTGTTTGCAAAAGATACTTTTTATCTATTTCACCCAGATGTTTGCGAGCTCTTGAGATGAAATAATATCCGAACAAACCTATCGATACTCGTTACACATGAGATGACCCCCACATCCTTTGTCAAAATAAACAACTCCCCGATCAATGCATTTCACTCTTCTGTGCAACGCATGGGCACCTTACTATAGATTAGTACGACCAAAAATTGAACTAACATTATATATAGTACGATAAATGATGATGCATGTCACCTAAAATTATATCATTGAAAACTATGTTCAAATACGAATCCAACGATATTGTTTTTGTTGACATGCACTAACATTTTCTCGATTAAATCTTGAGTCAAATTCAATGGGGATAAACCATGACCCGATGTAGTCGTACTAGTGTATAGGGCGGCTGCAGACGGAGTCTCACCTCTCACCCGCTTTCGTGGTGCGGCGGTAAAAGCCGTCATATCACAAAACCCAACCACTCCATGTAATAAGTGGCACAGTAAAATAAGCGGACAAGCAACCATCACATCCCTCCGTCTTTTTGCATTTCATCTCTCGCATTTACTTTCTCCGGTTCATCTACACTTTTCGATCCCTAGCTACTACTCCTAGGGCCAGTTCTTTGGCAGCTTCTGACTTTTCCCACAAGACTATTTATAGTGGAGAGTAACAATAAGGCGCCTCACTCATTTATTTGGGCTTCTAAACTACTATTCCATCCTGGTTTATTCCTCACCATTGTAATTTGTGCTAAATTTTGACCAAAGATTTAACTGGTTTATTCCTCACCATTGTAATCCCTCCGTCTAGGTGTGTAAGTCATCTTACTGAAAACCAAATAATTCCAAAACACTTAGGCGCGGTGCATTAACTTCTACCTCGTTTCTTGTTTCTTGACATATCAACCAATAAGAGATAAAGAGTGTGCATGCTTTTAATGACTTGAGATATCAAACACGACATGCAGTGGTTAGTTCATTGCATGCAATACTATTAGTTTGCAAATAAACATTAATGTTTCTCGTTTTCTCCTCCTCCTTGGTCACGGTGCACAGCCTAAGATGACTTACTCACCTAGACGGATGGAGTAGTGCATGTGACATGCACTAACATTTCATTAGTTAAATTTATGATCAAAATTTGACCACTGATTACAATGGGGACCAATAAACCAGACGAAGGTAGTAGTTATGGGATTACTAATCTAGAAGCCTAAAAGGCGGCCCTGGTACTCCTACTAGTAGTAGTACTCAAGTTGGAATTCGGTTATGCGACACAACTTGTTAGGCAAAAAATTCGATCTGAGGGGTGTAGGAAGCGGTTTGGGAATTTGCATGCCTTTCCAACCGATGAGATACTCCGTACAAAAGTACGACAAAGAAATAACCACAGAGAAGGAAGCTAAAGTAAACAATCAAGCGAGCATTTTTACATTTGTTTTGCATTGAATCGTTTCACAAGCTTGACTAGTGATGTTTTCTACTTTTACAAAAACGCATCGTAATGTTAAAGCGTGCATTTGCATTACATAAGTAATAGTAGTACTCCCTCCGTCTAGGTGTATAAGTCTTCCCTCCTTCTTGGTCATGGTGCACAACCAAAGATGACTTATTGACACGGGCCGGAGAGTTTCGATCTACAAGCATATATCGAGAGAGACATGTAGTGCGATAGTATATAGTAAAGTTTGTGCTATATGCACGTACTTGCAAAATGCGTACGAATACACAAGGTTTCCAAACTTTCCCTTTTACATACTTAATTAAGGACGCTAAAAATTCTTGAAAGTTCGGGATTTATCATTTGCGTCCCAAAACTAATGAGATCGCCTTACAAAACAAAAATTATACTCCTCCTAAAAGCCACGGCGCTCGCAGGAGCGCTTGCAGCGCGCCACGAGTGCCCTGGTGCGCGGCCGTTTCTCAGCGCGCCGACACAACGCCTCTTCCTCATCCTCGCAACTCGCGAGGTGCTAATTGGCGGCTTCTTGCCCGTGGTAGCGATCTCACGGTGTGGTGATCCGGCGTAAGGTACTCCTCCTCATTTGAGCGTGCACCGATCCACGTGCATCGCCAAGCGTAGATGAGGCGCTTGGCCCGGCGCACTCGGGGCATCGGCGCGGGCGTCCTCCGCCACCCTCATGGCCCTCGCCCGAGCCTTCTACTAGAGAGCCAATTGCCTGACTATCTCGGACGCGACATAGGCCTCCCAGGCAGCTTGTTCCGCGGTGCGCTTCTCTTCCTCGGGCTTCTTCTCCGCCTCGATTTTGGCGTGCTCTGCTGGAGGCAAAGCCTCCCACAAGGTGACATCCATTTCATTCCAAAGCTCCTCAAGGCTGGGGGTGGGGGGCTCGGGCGGCGCGGCGTTCTCCTAAATGGCGAGGAGCAGCCGCGTCCTCCTCCGCAGCGTCTTTGGCGAGATTAGGGAACGCCGATCGTCCACCTCGCGCCGTCGTGGCGAGGAGCGGAACACCGACGCGTCCTCCTCGACTAGTGGCGGCGAGAGCAGGCAGTGATGCGTCGCGTCGCGGCGAGGCGGAACACCGGCAACGTCCTCCTCGACAAGTGGCGGTGAGGAACGAACGGCGACAGCGTCGCGTAGCGGCGAGGAGCGGAACACCGACGCGTCCTCCTCGACTAGTGGCGGCGAGCGGGCGATGACAGCGTGACCGTCCGCGGGTGCGATGAGGGGCCCTAGGAGCTTGGGAGGCGATGCCATGGTGGTCGGCGTGAGAGGGAGGAGGAGATAGCGATGAGCGTGAGCGTGAGGGGAGGAGATAGCGAGGTCGTGGGAGGCGCTGTAGTTATAGCGAGCTCTGGCACACCTACGTAAGATATGGACTGAGCTGCTGATTTAGCTGCAGGTCGGTTGCATCAGCGACATGTGGGCGGACCCTGTTGGGCCCATATGTCGGTGACCCAATGCACCTCTGATTAAGTAATAGCTATGTGGGCATATTTGTTGGAGTAAATTACGGGGAGCGAAGGGGTGGAAATATTCTGGTCTGTGGATTGGACGAGTGTGGGGAGGAGAGTCATGCATGCAGATTTTTCACAGGGGTGGAGTGGTGGGACCACGGAGGGAGAAGGAGAGTTTGGCGGGCATATTGTTTCCACACATGGAGAGGAAAAGATTTGTAGACGAACGGGCTTCCTGCAGTATGGGGAGCAGTGCATAATAAGTCATCTTGCATGCTTAGGGCTAGGTATAGTCTCAAGTCATTAAAAACATACACGCCCCACACATGTTCATATTTCAAGGTGCACTAAATTATTGCATGCGATGATTAAGGCTGGCCACGATGGTGGTATCTTAGCTGGTATCATGCACACGGGAATAGCAAACATGCTGATGTGGCAAAGAATTAAAGAAGAGAGGGGGTTAGAGTAACTAGTGTTCATGCATGCATTGGTAAACACATTTTTTGTGAAGAACGACAACACTAGTTGAGCACTTTTGCAGACTTCAAAAACTATTCCACCGCCTCTACTATCTTGCTAAGAGTAGGTGAAATTTTTGAATCGAGCCCTTTAAACTAGAAGGGAGGTAGTGGTACTCTAATAGCTAACCTTGTTGTGATGACAAGATAGGACATGGCACGCACAGACGGAGGAACTAGTACGCATTGTGCATTTAAGTTTTATGCGAAGTCAATGTACCTCTACTTTCACCGGACTTATAGAAAAATGTATCAACATTCACAATGTCAAATCAATATTTTTACACTCATTATAAAACGTAGTTCTTATACTCATTATAATCAGTATTGTAGATATTGATATTTTTAGTATAAATTTGGTCGTGGATTTTCATTGATGCCTGTCAAAGCGTGGAGGAAGCGGAGCTTAGGGCTTGCATTGCCGGACTCTACATAGGTATTTCTCTTCATAATCCTGTAATTTTAGAGACTAATTGCGCTTTTGTGGAAGCGTCTCTTGCATCGGGGGACTATGATAGGTCTGCTATGCGTGACCTGAAGATGAAAGCGTTGAGCATCTCGAAGTTGATCAACAATCTTCAATTGTCAAAGATTAGCCGTTCGGCCAATAAGGTGGCACACTTAATCGCTAAGTATAGCTTTGACAATAGATTAGATGGTATTCTTGTAAATAACATACCGCCCTGTGTGGTGAATATTGTATCGAATGAGTGTACTGGTGTGGCCGGTTAATTAATATAAGGTGGTTTTCAAAAAGTATAAATTTGGTCAAACACTTTGCAAGCGGTTGACGGGAGTAAAAGGACGGAGGGAGTATCATGCATGCGGAGTAGGCAAAAAATTGCTTGTCTAAAAAGGCAAATTTTTTGCTCATTTATAGCTCTTGATCGAAGTCTCAAAGTAGCGACCCATGAGGGAAAGCGAAAGGTCGTGGGAGGCGCGACGTTTGACAGAATTAAGTGAAGTTACATCCACGCGCCGGCATGGCGTGCGAACAGGCAGAAGCTATACCGTCAGGCCTACGATATGGGTCTATTAGACATGACATCTAGTGGGTCCCTCATAGTTCTCGAGAACTCTTTGGGGGCTTGCAGCCGTTTATCCATCGGGCAAGCCAGCAACCCCATGCCGTTCGCACACGCCGTCAGGCCTACGATATGGGTCTAGTAGACATGACATCTAGTGGGTCCCGCATAGTTCTCGAGAACTCTTTGGGGGCTTGCAGCCGTTTATCCATCAGGCAAGCCAGCAACCCCACGCCGTTCGCACGCCCTAATCGTCCCCGTCTTCTACCTTACAACAGTTCGCTCCCAGTCGTCCCGTCCTTTCACATTAGTTTGCTCCCAGTTTTTTTGTGGGGTACAATAGTTCAACTTCTCCTAACCCTCCTCCAAAATCCATGGCCTCCCAAATCTCCATGGTTGCTGCTGAGTACCAGGTTAGAGCCATCACCGGCGATCAGTTCATCGTCATCTACACACGTGGATCTGAGACGGTGAAAGCATGGCTTGCTCGCTTCCTATGCATGTTCAACAGTTCAATGGATGAGTGGGTCCTTTGGGCTAGATGTTGAGTACACCACAGTCTGGGGCGAGAGAAGGATCTAAGGGCGAAGAGAGGAAGAAGCCCGCCGTGATCCAGGTTTGCGTACATAACGTTTTCTTGGTCTACCACATATGCCATGCCAACGTTGAGTGCCAGGATATTATGAACTTCCTCAAGGACAAAAGAGTGAAATTCGTTACTGTAGGCTTTAAGAACGACAGGGATGTCCTGCGTCGGATAGGTCTTGTTGTAGGCCAGCACTTCGATCTCTAGAAGGCAAGCCTGGTGTCCTCCTCTCAACCTTCAATGCTGACCTTGGCAGTAGCCATGATTGATCCTTCGTACGCTAAACTGAAGAAACCTCATCACGAGTTTCATCATGCATGGGAGTCGAAGACATTAGATGAAGATCACATCCTGTACGCAGCAATGGATGCCTACCTTTGTTTAAATATCTACAAGGGTTGGATGAAGAAGCGAGCCAGTGTCGGTTCAAGCAAAGAAGCGTCGGCGAAGAGGAAGAGGAAGAGGGGCGAGGACAAAGTCGAGGGCGTGGACTCGGACTCCGAGTAGGTGGCGATGCCGTCGCTCATGCTGGTTCTCTCTGCGATGTCAAGCAGACTAGTTGCTTAGTTTATTTTCAAGGGTGTGTTGTCTTTGAGGCCCAAGCAGAACTATGTTTATGTTCTTTCTCGTTATTTGAACTCTTTAGTATATGCAGTAGTACTAGTACTATGTCTTACTACTGTTCTTCTTGCAGTTGGTACTACTGCTCGTATCTTCGTGTTCCTACTGTACTTAATACGTTCGTACTAGTAGTATAATTTGGGTCAGTCGATTTGTGAAAGAAGTTCGACGGAGCGAAGTAAGAAGACGGCAGAAGAGGTGGAAGGAGCCCTTCTAGCCATCCATGTTGCATCAAACGTCTCACATGAGTCGACTGACCCAAATTGCTCCTTTAGATTGCAGGATCCACGTGGCATTCAAGGTCTCGAAGGTAGATTCCGCGTCGCACCCGGTTTGCAGGCTCGGCCTTGCAGGCGGCCGGCTTCCGCCGCGACAGCCACCATGCGCGCCTCCTCCGCTGGCGGAGACGACAATGACACGCTAGTTCCTCCTCGCCCGACATCTTTGGAGCAGCGCTCGTCCTCCTCTTTGTACACTGCGCGCATAGACATGGCTCCACCAGCTGCTCGCGTGCTTGGCAGCGCGGCGACATCGCGAGGAGGGACTGCAGACGACGTGAGCGGGCGAGCCTTCGGCTTCATGGCACAGGGATGGCGGCGACACGGCGGTGATGGGCGAGAAATTGTTGGCCGGAGCAGGCGGGCGCCGGCATGCGCAATGGCGGCGGCTTCATATTGATGAGTGCGTGTGTGGGAGCTTACTTTAGTTTTATATATAAGGTTGGTCAAACTTAAAAGAATACCATACTAGTACACGTAAACATTAGACTTAGGCAGTGCTTTTATTAGTTAGTACCACAGCCATGATACGGAATCCTGTGCAAGCGCGTGAACTGCGACCGCGCGGTCGATCGAATGGTGCATCACCTTGTCGCGCTCGAAGGACGTCCACCGAACCTTTTTGTGTGTGTGAAAACAATCCTCGAATATTACTCAACTTTTTTTCCTGTGAAAGTTCTTGACGCTTCAATATTTCCATATATTTGAATATAGCTCCAGTTCGTGTTTATTTGGATTTGGACGTTTTAGGTGCGCCCTAGTTTTTTTAAATACTGATTTTGTGTGTGTGACTAAGAGAGAACGTGTGTATGTGTCCATATGTGTGTTGTGGCAGAAGGGCAATGTGGAGACGGTGTGCATGTGATACAGACATAGAGAGGTGTGAATGTGCAAATGATCATGCATGAGTGAGACATAGACAGAGATGCCGATCGTTGTGTATACATGAGAGAACGGTCTTCTAGTTTACTTGTGTGTGTGTGAGAGAGGGAGAGAGAGACAGAGACAGAGAGGAGCATCCGTAACACAACAACCATCTCTCTCGATTCGTCCAGTCCCTCATGCAGTCGCATGCAACACATGCATCAACGAGAAAATTTTGACACCCTCACCCGGCCCCTGCCCACCTCAAGGCCCGCACAATCTCTTCGTGAATACCCATTTCTATCCTTAGGTTTGTTTTCTCTCAATATCTGACACACACACACACACACACACACAAACACACGTAGCACAACACACACACACACCCCCGAGCACACAATTCATCCCCATCCAAGGTTATACAGCGACCACTCTCGCTTGTGCTTCTTTGCACCCCAACATGCACAACACCTCAATCTTCAAACAGGGCATCGAGAAGATCAAAGACGGCGACCACACCACGCTAGAGAATGCGGGGTCATTTGGAAGCAGGGTGATGTGACGACGGCTGGCTGACTCCTCCCCCCACCCTCTCTCTCTCTTGCACAAAATTACCAACCCCTCTCTCCCCTGCACAAAATTGTCAATCCCTCAACCCACGAGATCCTTCCCCTCTCGTCCATGTTTTTCCAGCTCTCTCATCAAACATGTTGTCTCTTATCCTTCCACGTATACAGAATCCAGATGCACACGCATCTCATGTATATTACATGTATCCATCTTTCTCACAGACCTAACTTCTTCCTCTCTCTTTCTCTCTCTATATCTCTCTCTCTGTCTCGTTAGGTTTGTCTCCTACTCTCTTGTCCACATACATACAATCTTTCCCGCCCTATCTGCTCCATCTTCAAAAGCTCTCTCTGCATGTTTCATTCACACATTGGGATATGTCAAAATGTTGCTTCTATAATGGCTGATGTAGAGTTATGGTTGTTTTTGTTGCATCCTACAAAGTAATAACTATGAAATGCATTTAGATTCTCATTTGACTGGGATTATGTGAGTTTGAGCATGTTGTGAAGTACTATAGACCTTGTATACATCTTGGGATTCGACAATGATTGTAACTATTGACTTGTATAGACCATTACATTCAAGTCAATAGCCTAATATATTTATTTCACAATTTCAACAAATGATTAGTTCACTACAAACTAAGAAAACAAATGTGTACTCCCTCCATTTTTATTTAAGTCCGCGTATTAGTATTGGTCAAAGTCAAGTTTTGTAAACTCTCAGAAAGCTTATAACAAAAAATGTTAACATATACAATAACAAATAAATACCATTAGATTCATTATTGAATGTACTTTCACATCATAAATATTTTTTATGGTAAATGTTTATATTTTTATATAAACTTGGTCAAACTTTAGGAAGTTTGACTTGGTCAAACCTAATATGCGAGTTTACTACTACTACTCGCTAGTTGCTTAGCGAATCACTCAACACGCCAAACGGGAGTCGGTGTCACAAAATTTTGAGGTCGTGGGAAAATCTCCCATGACCTGATTCAAGCAGTGGGAAGTTACCATCATAGCCTTCGAACTGGCCTACGGATGACGCTTGGTAGGGTGCATTTTCGTAACCCGAGGTTCACCCTACCCAGTAACCCCACCCCGACACCTAGAGTAGTACACCTGAATACTCCCCATTTTCTATCCCCACCGCAAAATAGACTTCTCCACGACACCGCAGCCTTCATGCTCCTCCCCTTTACATCGGCGCACTCGTCCAGCGCAGCACATCTGCCTCATCGACGACCTCCACTACAAAAAAAGACACATCCATGACATTTTGGGCCGAACGAATTGTTTTTGTCATACATATGACATTCTTGATAATTGTGACAAAACCCGGTATCATCATAGATGTGGTGAGCTCCTACTTCTATGACAAAAAATCATGACAGAAAATGGGCTTTTCGTCCTGGGCGGGCTGGAGACGCAGCTGCATGACATTCTTTGGGCCGTCCATGACGGAAAAAACCGTGGTAGAAGCGAGGGGGACGAAAATTTTGGGGAGTTCCTGGTTACGGTGGGAGGTCGGGGGCCAAGCGATGCGTGTTTCTCTCGTACTGCGTCTGCTGCAGCGTGTGTGCGGCGTTGGCTCTAACTAAACCCGAGCGAGGCGTTGGGCTCGCCCGAACCCGATCGATTACCGCTGCGAACTCGCGTTCACATCGAACCCGGCGATCGATCGATGGCTGTTAATCGAACCCGATCGGCGATTCGCCGCTCTGCTGCTAATCTGAAGCCGATCGATTGGATGAATAGTGAGCATTCTTTGGGGGGTGGATGAACAGGACCCGGTGATGTGGAGGGCTGGATGAGCGATGAAGCGGTGGAGAGGGGTGGCCGTGGAGGGGTGGTTGAATAGGACCCGTGGTGTGGAGGGCTGGATGAGCGATTACACGGTGGAGGGTGCCCGTGGAGGGTGATTGAGCGATGGCGGTGGAGTAAGCGTGCGGTGGAGGCTGGATGAACAGGAGCCCGTGGAGGCTGGAGGAGGTCGACGGTAGCCCGTGGAGGCTGGAGGAGGTCGACGGTGGAGATGAAACGATATCCCGTGGAATCCCGTTTTGCGGTGCGCCACACCCTCCCGATGAACAGGACCCCGTTTCGACCGTGGCGCTCCAACACAAGTCTGTTTCGTCCGTTTTGCGATGCATACACCCCTCCCGATCAACGGGACCCCGTTTACGACCATAGGAGGTCCGTTTCATCCGCTTTTGGCACGCCACACCTCCCGATCAACGGGACCCCGTTTCGACCGTAGGAGGTCCGTTTCCTCCATTTTGCGATGCGCCACACCCTCCCGATCAACGGGACCCGTTCGACGTAGGAGGTCCGTTTCCTCCGTTTTGCGGTACGCCAGGCCTCGTTTCCATCGCCTGTTCCGTCCAAACCCTCCCGATGAACACGACCATGCATTCCGTTCCGACCCAGCCGGTTGGCTCCCCATGAACACGATGACGACGTTGGTTCTCCGTTCCGACCAAGCCATGTACGTATGCGCGAGTAGGCGTTCGAGACCCCGCCCGTATGTACACGTACGTGGCCGTATTTTCTTTCTTGCACCCTGGTCGCTGTACGTACGTGTACATGCTACGTGCGCGCCTCTACTACGACACGTGCGCGCCTCTACATCGACCAATATATATGTACGCACACATTCGCGACCAGAATGACAACGCTATGTACGCTTCGACCAGGTGGGTCCCGACTGTCACGCACTTCCTTGCCTGCGAAGATGTAGCTGGTGGGTCCTAGCAGTCAGGGGGGCGAATCGTTTGTTTTTTTGCCCGGACGCACTTCCTTGCATGCAAAGATGTAGCTGGTGGGTCCCAGCAGTCAGGGGGGAAACGTTTTTTTCGTGAAACACGGTGGCCCGTCCGGTGGGTCCCTGCTGTCAGGTGGAGGAATAATTATTTTACGCGTAATAAGGAGGCACTTCCTTGCGGCCGCCGTGGACCCAACTGTCAGCCTTTCCACGCACAGTACTCTTCTGATGGAAGTCGGTCGTTGACCACATTGACCATGCTGCGCCGAGAGCACCACGGCGGTGGACAACGGCGAGGCCTATGAAGGGGACGACGCGGAGCCGGGGAAGACGCAGCAGTGGATGCCCACGCGAAGAGGAGTACGAGGGTGAGGCCACCGTCGTTGCAGACTAACAGGGGGTGTGGGTGAGCAGAGGGATGGCCTGGCCAGCGGTTGGAGTAGTAGGGGGCGGTGAGGCCTCTGCCACATCACAGCCGGCCATAGGAGGCAGGAGCACGAGGCACGACCGGCTC
Source organism: Aegilops bicornis (assembly GCA_021605145.1). Taxonomy (NCBI): domain Eukaryota; kingdom Viridiplantae; phylum Streptophyta; class Magnoliopsida; order Poales; family Poaceae; genus Aegilops; species Aegilops bicornis. The sequence continues at coordinate 396,140,107 of CM038669.1, forward strand.
TGGTTTGGGCGGTTGGAGTAAGAAGACCAGAGGTTGAAGAAGCACTACGGCCGTTGGATGGACATCGTACGGTCACTGGAGCTAGAATCATGCATATTGACTAAGTTGACAAAGCCCTCCGTCCCCGTCAACTTAATAGTCCCACAAGTCAGCCTGTCACTATACTGGGTCCCAGCTAACAGGCGGAGTATTCATTTTTTTTGTGCGTAATAAGGAGGAACTTCCTTGCGTGCGAAGATAGCTGGTGGGTCCAACATGTCAGCGGGGGGCACATTTTTTTCCGTGAAATACAGAGGCCCTTCCGGTGGGTCCCAGATGTCAGGTGGAGGAATAATTATTTTGTGCGCAATAAGGAGGCACTTCCTTGCTGCGGCCGTGGACCCAACTGTCAGCCTCTCCATGTACAGTCCACGTCCGATGGAAGCCGTTCCTTGACCACGTTCACCACGCCGGGCCGAGAGCACCAGGCGGTGGGCGGCAGCGAAACCTAGGAAGGGAATGACACGGAGGCAGGGAAGACTCGGCAGTTGTTTCCCACGCGGAGGGTGATACGTCTCCAACGTATCTATAATTTTTGATTGCTCCATGCTACTTTATCTACTATTTTAGGCTTTATTGGGCTTTATTTTCCACTTTTATATTACTTTTGGGACTAACCTATTAACCGGAGGCCCAGCCCAGAATTGCTGTTTTTTTTGCCTATTTTAGTGTTTCAAAGAAAAGGAATATCAAATGGAGTCCAAACAGAATGAAACCTTCGGGAACGTGATTTTCTCGCTGAACGTGATCCAGCGAACTTGGAGTGCAAGTCAAGAAGCAACCGGAGCCTCCACGAGATAGGAGGGAGCCCCCCTATAGGGCGCGCCTCTGTCTCTCGTGAGCCTCAGCTGACCACCGGCGTACTTCTTCTTCCTATATATACCTACGTACCCCGAAAACATCCAGGGGCACCACGAAACACAATTTCCACCACCGTAACCTTCTGTATCCGCGAGATCCCATCTTGGAGCCTTTGCCGGCACTCTACCGAAGGGGAAATCAAGCACAGAGGGCCTCTACATCAACATCCTTGCCCCTCCGATGAGTTGTGAGTATTTTACGACAGACCTACGGGTCCATAGTTATTATAGCTAGATGGCTTCTTCTCTCTTTTTGGATCTCAATACAATGTTCTCCCCCTCTCTTGTGGAGATCTATTCGATGTAATCTCTTTTTGCGGTGTGTTTGTCGAGATCCAATGAATTGTGGGTTTATGATCAAGTTTATCTATGAATAATATTTGAATCTTCTCTGAATTCTTTTATGTATGATTAAGTTATCTTTGCAAGTCTCTTCGAATTATCAGTTTGGTTTGGCCTACTAGATTGATCTTTCTTGCCATGGGAGAAGTGCTTAGCTTTGGGTTCAATCTTGCGGTGTCCTTACCCAGTGACAGAAAGGGTTGCAACACACGTATTGTATTGTTGCCATCGAGGGTAACAAGATGGGGTTTATATCATATTGCATGAGTTTATCCCTCTACATCATGTCATCTTGCTTAATGCGTTACTCTGTTCTTATGAACTTAATACTCTAGATGCATCTTTGGATAGCGGTCGATGTGTGGAGTAATAATAGTAGATGCAGGCAGGAGTTGGTCTACTTGTTATGGACGTGATGCCTATATACATGATCATGCCTAGATAATCTCATAACTATGCACTTTTCTATCAATTGCTCGACAGTAATTTGTTCACCCACCGTAATACTTATGCTATCTTGAGAGAAGCCACTAGTGAAACCTATGGTCCCCGGGTCTATTTCTTATCATACTTGTTTCCAATCTACTTTTATTTGCATCTTTACTTTTTTGAATCTATATTATAAAATACCAAAAAAATTATTTATCTTATCATACTATCTTTATTAGATCTCACTTTCGCAAGTGGCCGTGAAGGGATTGACAACCCCTTTATTGCGTTGGTTGCGAGTTCTCAGTTTGTTTGTGTAGGTGCGTGGGATTTTGAGGAGCCTCCTCTTGGATTGATACCTGTAGTTCTCAAAACTGAGGGAAATACTTACGCTTCTGATTTCTTGCATCACCCTCTCCTCTTGAGGAAAACCAACACAAGCTCAAGGCGTAGCAAGAAGGATTTACAGGCGCCGTTGCCGGGGAGGTCTTCGCTCAAGTCAAGACATACCAAGTACCCATCACAAACCTATCTCCCTCGCATTTACATTATTTGCCATTTGCCTCTCGTTTTCCTCTCCCCCACTTCACCCTTGCCATTTTATTCGCCCCTCTTCCGTTCGATCTTGTGTCTCCATGTACCTTCTTTTTGCTTGCATCTTCGCTTGCTAAAAGTCTATGGATCCTCATCCGCTTGCTAACCTTTTTAAGAGATCCAATTATGATGAACCAATTCCTAGTGAGTTTTGTGCGCTAGATTATCTTTATGAAGCTTAGCTTAAAATTTGTGAATCTGAAAATTACGATGAAGAAATTTATGAAGAGATTCACAATAACTCCTTGAATAAAAAGCATGATTGCAATGATTTTCCTATAAATTCTCTTGATGTCAATTGTGCTAATAATATGCAAAACCCTAAGCTTGGGGATGCTAGTTTTGCTATGTCTACTACTTGTTTCAATGATCATGATTGGGGTGATTCTTCTTATAACCTTGAAAATTTATTTAAGCCCATGATGAATATGAGATTGATAATAGTGTTTGCAACAATATTGAAAGTGGGTTTGGAAGAGTGTCAACTTTAGATCCCACATATTTGGAGTATGTTCAATCTTATGATATTTTTGATAAAAGTGGGTTCGGAAAGGTCATGACTTTAGTTAATGTTAATCCCACTATCTTGGAAGAGTGTCAATTTTGCATGCATGTGGATCATGTTGAGAATATGTTTTGTGATAGCTATTTTATTGAATTTGCCTATGATCCTACATGTAATTATTACTAGAGAGGAAATATGGTTGTAGAAATTTTCATGTTATTAAATTACCTCTCGTCATGTTGAGATTGCTATCGTCTCTTTCTTCTTCCTTGCATATGCTAGTTTTTGCTTGCCTTGCAAATGTGTTTGCTTATAATATGCCTATGCATAGGAAGTATGTTTGATTTATATGTGTTTGTCACGTGTTTCATGATGCTCTCTTTGTGCTTCAATTCTTGTCTTTCATGTGAGCATCATTAAAATTATCAATGCCTAGCTAGGGGCGTTAAACGATAGCGCTAGTTGGGAGGCAACCCAATTTTCTTTATGTTTTTTGTTTTTGTTTCTGTTTAGGAATAAATAATCCATCTAGCCTCTCTTTATATGTGGTTTTATCTTTTAATTAGTGTTTGTGCCAAGTTAAACCTATTGGATCTTCTTGGATGATAGTTATTTGATCTTGCTGTAATTTCCAGAAACTTTGCGCTCAGTGCCCAAATTGTTAAAAATCACCAGGACGTGATAAAATAGTGATTCCAATTGCTGCTGATCAATAAACAAATTTTCTAGGTCGTTTAATTTTGGTAGATTTTTTGGAGTTCCATAAGTTTGCTTAGTTACAGATTACTACAGACTGTTCTGTTTTTGACAGATTATGTTTTTCGTGTGTTGTTTGCTTATTTTGATGAATCTATGGCCAATAAAATAGTTTATAATCCATAGAGAAGTTGGAATACAGTAGGTTTAACACCAATATAAATAAAGAATGAGTTCATTACAGTACCTTAAAGTAGTCTTTTGTTTTCTTTCTCTAACGGAGCTCACGAGATTTCTATTGAGTTTTGTGTTGTGAAGTTTTCAAGTTTTGTGTGACACTCCAAAATTCTTGTTTTGGTTTTCAGCAAAAACTTTGTTGGTTTTGAAGGAGGTCATTTAAACCCTTCCAAAAATCCCTTTCTCTCAAGAATTTTCCCTTTGACAAAAGATTTTACTTTGGCACCCTCTTCAACTCTGGTGTTGATTATTAAAAACCTTTCTTCTGATTTTTCCCCTTCTCAAATTTTATTTTTGGGATTTATTTTCTTTTAGAAGAAAACCCTAGGAGTTTTCGGTCTTCTCTTATTTTGAAACCACCCATGGTTTTATCTTGCCTCTTGTGGTAAACCTCCCCAAAACCCCTCTTCCACTTTGGGGCAATCCAAATATTCTGTCCCAACAAGTCCAACTCATTTTGGATTTTATTTCATTTAATTCTTTCCCCAAAACAATTACGCCTACTATTTTGAGCCTAGGTGATTTGCAAAGCAAGTACCTAATTGCCTTTGAACTTTGCTCTCAAACTAACTTCTCTGGATAGTCCTAGCACCCACAACCTAGAACCATCAAGATCCACTCTTCTTCTTTTCAAAATTTTCAAGTTTAAACACGCAAGTTTGGACCAGATTTGTCAAATTTGGTGAAATTCATATCTCCTCTTCTCCAAAAATTCCACCAAAATTCAGGCAACCTCCAGTTGCAATGAGAAGCCACTCCACCAAAAATCAGCTCAAGGAAAAATCCCCACATGCCAAAAACATACTGTCGAACACCTAGCATGCACTGTCACTTTGCATTTTCAGAGAGATTCAGAGTTTTAGTAAGTTCAGTGTCGTCAGGGTTCAGTCACCTGTCAACAGTGCGCCCTGGCGCGTTGCGCCTGACCTCTCCTCCTGGCGAGCCCTTACGCCTCCTTGGGCGGATCGAGGCGTCGGTGGCGAAACCTCGCCCGGCGTTGGCGGTTTCTGTGGTGGCTGCGCCACCCGTGGCGGCCAGCGAGGGCCCGAGCCAGCTCGCCACATCGTCCAGCGCCGCCCAACGCTCCCCTGCCTTTCGCGTGGCCTCATGCACGCCAGCACACACCACGGCACCGTCGCCGTGGCCGGCAAGCACAGGGCGCGCCCTCTGCCGCCAGCCAGACCCCGCGCTACTGTTGCTCCGAAACCCACTCAAAGCTCCTAATCCAAGTCCGTTTAGCTTCTGAATGGAACCAGTGGGCCTCCACGATGACACTCAACCCCCTAAACCTCCCCGACCAAGCTCTGCACCGCTGTAACCTTCGCCGGAGAACTCCGTTCTCGGCCACTGCCTCGGACCGCCTATAAAAAGGGGCCCCGAGCTCGCCCTCGAGCACGCACCATCCCTGCACCTCACCAACACTCCGCCAGGCCACTAGGAGGACCTCGAGGAGGTCTCCTCCCCCAACTCCGGCCGCCCCGTTCCGCCTCGGCCTCCACCTCGATTCACTCCGGTGAGGCTGTCCCCGGCGCCCTAACCTCGTCAGCAACCCTCTCGAGCACCCAGTAGTCTAACCCCCTCTTCAATTTGCTCTTCGCAAAGACTCCCGTGAGATCCAACCCCTCCCGAACCGCCCGTCCACGGAGCAACGGCCGCCGTCGACGTAGTGCTCGCCGGCGACCACCACCACCACCCACCGACGCAGAATGACGTACTGAGCACGGAGGTACCACCCGATCCTCCTGCCTCGCCGTGGATCGCCGCCGGCGACCACGGCAGCTCTCGGGCGCCGACGAGCTCCGTCCCCTCGTTCGAATTTTTAAACCTGACGGGTGGGACCCGCCCATCAGCCTCTCTGTTCTTTTTTTTGAAACGTTTTCTGAAAGCGTATTCTGACAAATGCGCTTTCCAATCTGAATCGTTTTCTGAACTTTTCTGTTCTGTCCCTGAGTATTTTGTGTTTCATTACAGAAGGGTCCGTGGACCAAAACACTTATAACTTTTAAACAGAAAAAGATTTTTGAGTGATTCTTTTTCTGTCCTCTTCAAAATGTTGTCTAGTTTTTTATCAGATTTATTTGATAAATATTTGGAATATTTTTTGAGCACCCCTTGGTATTTACATTAGTGCGTATATTTTGTATACCGTAGATACCGAAGGAGGTGACGGAACCGCGAACTTCACCGAGCTAGGCCCCGACTACTCCGAACCAGGCAAGCATGTTTGAACTTTTGATATGATGAGTGTTTGGGCATGTTTGCATTAATTAGTATCATGGCATGTTCATGAGCATCTCGATGATAGTTTTATCACGAAAAAGGTTGAGGTAAGTGAGTTTCGGAAATCCATGAGTTGTTGGAAACGAGTTGCATGGCCATGAGTTGGCATGAGAATGGGTAAGATGGCAATGTTGTAGCATGCCAGTCTTATGCCAGACCGTTGACCCAAAGGTCAACATAAATCAGTCGATTCCGTCCGTCTCTCCTTTCGTACTACCACATGTTTTCCGCAAGGGATACGGCTTAGTAAGTTGCAAACCACTTTCTGGTACACACCAAATCGAGAGGCCGGGGTGAGGGTTCCATGGCCCTGGATTAAAGCCTATCATCCGGTCAGGGGGCATGGGTGTTTCCGGTTGGGACCGAGAGGGGGGCACCCTTAGAGCTGGCGTATATAAATTTGATCCCATGCTATTCGAGATTGTGATCTCCCCGTCTCAAAGTTTTTCTTGAATGCTGTCTAGGGTGATTCCTGGCAACGTGAGGTAGGATGGGTGTGCACTGGTTAGCTGTGTTTCCTCCGAAATAACGTAAACGGAACTAGTCCCCCGTGACTACGGAAATCCGTTGGCTGTGGATAATTTAGTACAAACTCTGCAGAGTCAAAAAAAATCCTTGAAATCATCTTATCCATGTTCAAGTACTATGTTCATCTTATCTTGTCAAGTGTCAGTCTCGGTGACAGAAACTCCTGAGAATCACATCAGGGTCAAGTCCGATTAAATGTTTATGTTCCTACGGATGAACTAACCCATTTATTATCATGTGTGGAATATTTACCTGTGAGCTCTATTTCTTGCAAGTTAACAGATATGAAAAGTAAATTATAATCCCTTTCTGCGATGTCGCTCAGACGTCCGACTGCGGCATTGTTATTTGTTTACTTTGGATATAAGCCCTTTCTGCGATGTCGCTCAGACGTCCGACTGCGGCATTGTTATTTATTTCTTCGTTGATATAAGCCCTTTCTGCGATGTCGCCAGACGTCCGATTGCGGCATTGTTATTTATTTGCTTTGGATATAAGCCCTTTACGTGATGTCGCTCCGAAGCGTTCATGTACGCATGTCTTTACTTTCCGTATAAGCCCTTTATGTGGTGTCGCTTAGACGCCCGACTGCGGCATTTTTTACTTATTTGTTCACCCTTCGAGGCGTCGCTTCAGACGCCCGATCGGTTTTCAGTTTATTTTATTGGTTTTTCGAGCGGACTACCACCGATTCCTTTTTTACTTACCTTGTTGTACTGATTTGATTGCGCATTGTTAAATTTCTCATGACACATTCGTGCATACATTTGTTATATCTTTTGTCCGAACTGTCTTGCGAGTACTCTCAAAGTACTCACCTGGCTTGTTGATTTGGCGGAATCTTGTGAAAGCGATCTCATGGATGAAGAGTTCGATAGCGAGTCCGGCGCCTAGAGGAATCCCGGTCGATCTCGTCGACCCTGGATTAGTCATCGTGTTATATTCGCTTCCGCTACCCAAATAAATTCACCGAGCCTCACCTCGGCCTCGATGAGCCGCGATGTAGGAGTCATATCATCCACTCCACGGTGTTATTCCTCTACTTTACCTCGAGTCGGTAGTATGCCACCACTCCAACATGTCATATCTGCCACTATGTATAATTATTGGCGTGCTTGTAATAAATTTTGAGCTAGATCAGCTCGACCCTGTAATATATTAAATGCTACTGGCTTATTGTATCAAGGTTTTGTCTACCAGAAAGGAGGATTTTCCTCACACTGGAATTAATAGATCGGTTTCTCAATAAATATTTTTATTAAAAAACCGGTCGTGACATTTTGGGTAAAGCTTTTATGGACTATGGAATAAAGGGTGGCAAGAGCCTAAGCTTGGGGATGCCCATGGCACCCCAAGATATTCAAGAATAGCCAAAAGCCTAAGCTTGGGGATGCCAGGAAGGCATCCCTCTTTAAATCTTCGTCCATTGGTAACTTTACTTGGGGCTATATTTTTATTCACCACATGATAATTGTTTTGCTTGGAGCGTCGTGTGTTATATTAGTCTTTGCTTTTTAGTCTACCACAATCATCCTTGCTGTACACACCTTTTGAGAAAGCCATACATAAATTGGAATTTGATAGAATACTCTAGTGCTTCACTTATATCTTTTGAGCGTGATAATTTTTGCTCTAGTGCTTCACTTAGATCTTTTAGAGCACGGTGGTATATTTGTTTTAAAGAAACTATTGATCTCTCATGCTTCACTTAGATTATTTTGAGAGTCATTAATAGCATGGTAATTTTCTTAAATATTAATATACTTGGTATTCAAGATATGTGAAACTTTCTTTTGAGTGCGTTGAATACTAAGAAAAGTTTGATACTTGATAATTGTTTTGAGATATGAAGATGGTGATATTAGAGTCATGCTAGTTGAGTAGTTATGAATTTAAAGAATACTTGTGTTGAAGTTTGTGATTCCCGTATCATGCATTATGGTGAACCGTTATGTGATTAACTTCGAGCATGATTTATTTATTGATTGGCTTCCTTATGAGTGGCGGTCGGGGAATGACGATGGTCTTTTCCTACCAATCTATCCCCCTAGGAGCATGCGCGTAATACTTTGCTTTGATAACTTCTAGATTTTTACAATAAGTATATTAGTTCTTTATGACTAATGTTGAGTCCATGGATTATACGCACTTTTTCCCATCCTTCCACCATTGCTAGCCTCTCTAATATCGCGCACTTTTCTCCGGTATCATACACCCACCATATACCTTCCTCAAAACAGCCACCATACCTACCTATTATGGCATTTCCATAGCCATTCCGAGATATATTGCCATGCAACTTTCCACCGTTCCGTTTATTATGACACACTCCATCATTGTCATATTGCTAGCATGATCATGTAGTTGACATCGTATTTGTGGCAAGCCACCGTTCATAATTCTTTCATACATGTCACTCATGAATCATTGCATATCCCGGTACACCACCGGAGGCATACATATAGAGTCATATTTTGTTCTGAGTATCGAGTTGTAATTCTTGAGTTGTAAGTAAATAAAAGTGTGATGATCATCATTATTAGAGCATTGTCCCAGTTAGGAAAGGATGATGGAGACTATGATTCCCCCACAAGTCGGGATGAGACTCCGGACGAAAAAAGGAAATAAAAAAAGAGGCCATAAAAAAAAGAGAAAAGGCCCAAAGAAATAAAAAGAGAAAAAAAATGAGAGAATAAGAGAGAAGGGGCAATGTTACTATCCTTTTACCACACTTGTGCTTCAAAGTAGCACCATGATCTTCATGATAGAGAGTCTCTCATTTTGTCACTTTCATATACTAGTGGGAAATTTTCATTATAGAACTTGGCTTGTATATTCCAATGATGGGCTTCCTCAAATGCCCTAGGTCTTCGTGAGCAAGCGAGTTGGATGCACACCCACTTAGTTTCTTTTGTTGAGCTTTCATATACTTATAGCTCTAGTGCATCCGTCGCATGGCAATCCCTACTCACTCACATTGATATCTATTGATGGGCATCTCCATAGCCTGTTGATACGCCTAGTTGATGTGAGACTATCTTCTCCTTTTTTGTCTTCTCCACAACCACCATTCTATTCCACATATAGTGCTATATCCTTGGCTTACGCTCATGTATTGCGTGAAGATTGAAAAAGTTTTGAAAATGTTAAAGTATGAAACAATTGCTTGGCTTGTCATCGGGGTTGTGCATGATTTATATATTTTGTGTGGGGAAGATGGAGCATTTCAAGAATATATGTTTTTGTAGGGATTACTTTCTTTGTCCTTGTTATTTTGAGATGACATAATTGCTTAGTTAGTATACTTGAAGTATTATTATTTTTATGTCAATATGAACTTTTGTCTTGAATCTTTCAGATCTGAATATTCATACCACAATTAAGAAGATTTACATTGAAATTATGCCAAAGTATCACTCCACATCAAAAATTCTCTTTTTATCATTTACCTACTCGAGGACGAGCATGAATTAAGCTTGGGGATGCCTGATATGTCTCCAACGTATGTATAATTTTTTATTGCTCCATGCTACTTTATCTACTGTTTTAGGCTTTATTGGTCTTTATTTTCCACTTTTTATATTACTTTTGAGACTAACCTATTAACAGGAGGCCCAGCCCAGAATTGCTGTTTTTTTTGCCTATTTCAGTATTTCGAAGAAAAGGAATATCAAACGGAGTCCAAACGGAATGAAACCTTCGGGAACGTGATTTTCTCGCCGAACGTGATCCAGAGAACTTGGAGTGCAAGTCAAGAAGCAACCGGAGCCTCCACGAGATAGGAGGGCGCGCCCCCCTATAGGGCGCGCCCCTTTCTCGTGGGCCCCTCGGGTGGCCACCGACGTACTTCTTCTTCCTATATATACCTACGTACCCCGAAAACATCCAGGGGAACCATGAAACACAATTTCCACCACCGTAACCTTCTGTATCTGCGAGATCCCATCTTGGAGCCTTTGCCGGCACTCTGCCGGAGGGGCAATCAAGCACGGAGGGCCTCTACATCAACATCCTTGCCCCTCCGATGAGTTGTGAGTAGTTTACCACAGACCTACGGGTCCATAGTTATTAGCTAGATGGCTTCTTCTCTCTTTTTGGATCTCAATACAATGTTCTCCCCCTCTCTTGTGGAGATCTATTCAATGTAATCTCTTTTTGCGGTGTGTTTGTCGAGATCCGACGAATTGTGGGTTTATGATCAAGTTTAGCTATGAATAATATTTGAATCTTCTCTGAATTCCTTTATGTATGATTAAGTTATCTTTGCAAGTCTCTTCGAATTATTAGATTGGTTTGGCCTACTAGATTGATCTTTCTTGCCATGGGAGAAGTGCTTAGCTTTGGGTTCAATCTTGTGGTGTCCTTACCCGATGTGAGAAAAGGGTTGCAAGGCACGTATTGTATTGTTGCCATCGAGGATAACAAGATGGGGTTTATATCATATTGCATGAGTTTATCCCTCTACATCATGTCATCTTGCTTAATGCATTACTCTGTTATTATGAACTTAATACTCTAGATTCATGCTGGATAGCGGTCGATGTGGGAGTAATAGTAGTAGATGCAGGTAGGAGTCGGTCTACTTGTTATGGACGTGATGCCTATATACATGATCATGCCTAGATAATCTCATAACTATGCACTTTTGTATCAATTGCTCGACAGTAATTTGTTCACCCACCGTAATACTTATGCTATCTTGAGAGAAGCCACTAGTGAAACCTATGGCCCCCGGGTCTATCTCTTATCATACTTGTTTCCAATCTATTTTTATTTGCATATTTACTTTTTTGCATCTATATTATAAAATACCAAAAATATATTTATCTTATGATACTATCTTTATTAGATCTCACTTTCGCAAGTGGCCGTGAAGGGATTGACAACCCCTTTATTGCGTTGGTTGCGAGTTCTCAGTTTGTTTGTGTAGGTGCGTGGGACTTTTGAGGAGCCTCCTACTGGATTGATACCTTGATTCTCAAAACTGAGGGAAATACTTATGCTACACTTTGCTGCATCACGCTCTCCTCTTCGAGGAAAACCAACGCAAGCTCAAGACGTAGCAGAGGGGAGTACGACTGTACGAGGGTTTACTTGTTCGTCTGCCCTTGCCGGAGAATAACAGCAGGTGTGGGTGAGTAGAGGGATGGCTAGGCCAGCGATGGGAGTACGGTGGGGCGGTGAGGCCTGCGTGGCCACGGGAGGCAGGAGCATGCGGCACGACCGGCGCTGCTTTGGGCGGCTGGGGCAAGAAGACCAGAGGTTGAAGAAGCACTACGACCATTGGATGGACATCGTTGACCACGCCAGCGCCGAGAGCACCGAGGCGGTGGGCGATGGCGAGGCCTCTGAAGGGAGCGACACGGGCCGGCGAAGACATGGCGATGGCTGCCCACGCAGTGGAGAGTATGAGGTTGGTGGTTCGGCCGTCGGCCGGAAAATAACAGGAGGTGTGGGTGAGTAGAGGGATAGACAGGGCCGGGGATGCGAGTATGATGGGGCCGTGAGGCCTGCCCGGCAGACCTTGCCGCCACGGGAGGCGGGAGCGGTGGTTCCGACGGCGCTGGTTTGGGCGGTTGGGGCAGGAAGATCGAGGCCGAAGAAGACGATTGCCGTTAGATTGACATCTAACGGTTACGCCGGTAGAGTCGATTGTTGACTAAGTTTCTTTTTTAAGAAACCTTGTGTAGGCCCACAAGTCAGCCTCCAAATCCGTGGCATAGAACATAAAGCCCATTTGCTATTTTTTATAATTTGCAGCCCATTTGCTATTTTTTATAATTTGCAGCCCATTTGCTAATTCTTAAGTAATTTATTACAGCCCATTTTCTGCCCAGGACCACGGTCAAAAAGTTCAACCTTATTTTGCATATTTAGATTGGAGTCCAAACTGTTGTAATCCGAAATGATAAACATTTTTAAAACTTATTGATTTGCCAAAAATCGTTTTGTTTTTGTTACAAATAAGACGTGGGACAATTGAGTTGGTTTAAGGAAAACCAGTGGTAAAAAATCAATACTGGGTGGGAAAAAACAACAAAAATAAGGATGTAAATATGAAAAGGGAATTTTATGCGTTTTCAATATAATGATACGTGTATATGAACTAGTAAAACTATAGGTAGAGATTAGAAAACAGATGTAGGACATGCGTTTCAAGAGGAAAATAGAATTGGGATGTGTGTTTGATTCAGTAAAAAAAACTGCCTGCGGATGTTGTAAGACAAAATATAAATAACGCTGGCGGGCTAGAGGCCAGTAGATACCTGCTGGATCTTTGTGCCCCATTGTCGTCATGGGCTGGGCCTGTTAAAAACATAACCAACCCTGGGCAGTCTACAACCCAGTTGAAACTTGCTCGACCTGAAAAAACAATATACGTGCTCAATAAACGAGAGAATTCTGCAAGCACAGACTGATAACTGGGATGCAACACGAATATTGTTTTTGTTATCGTGATAATTAGTGCATGCACTTGTTTCGAACAAACTGCAGAACTGGGAATTCGAACGGCGGGTGCTTATGCTACCCATCAAATAAAAATCAGGTGCCTGAGAATTCGTATCGAAACAAATGATTCAGCTTTATATCCACGTCGACCCTCGGCATGATGGTTGGAAGCAAATGCAAGTTCATACCAAAAGATCGTTAACAACAATACCAACTTGCGGACGACAACGTAGGACAACTACCAATACTAAACTAACTTATAATCTTTTTACTCCTGGCCCTAGTGTTCGTCTGGTAGAAATTCTTGCAGAGGACCAGCTCCCACTCCTTCTCTTGCTCCAGGTCCCCGAGGTGGTACTGGTGCATCACCCAGTTGGTCCTCTGCTGGTCAAAGTTCTTGTTGGTGTGCAGCACCAGAACCTTTTTTGCTACCCGTCTGTCGGCCGTTGACCATCACCGGCAAGGTATTGCCGGTCTTGTGCCACATCGCATGCATGCCGTGACCGATCAGTATCTTGCGACGCGTCCACGTGCCCCTTTTGAACGCCCTGGAATTGCGCTAGAAGAAATGCTTCCTTAGGCCACTCAGTGTGATACCTGCAATATTGTGGAATACAAGTTTTAGTGTACCTAGTTGGCATTTTCATAACATCTTTGGCATGTTGCAGTCACTTGTTTCACTTTTTATTAACTGTCAAATTGTAATTGCTTCACCAGATTTGCGTCTAAAAAGAAAAATAGAGCTATAAAGAAAGGAATATGTTTGTGCAAGTAGACGGCCGGTCGGTGTCTTACCTAGAAGTTTCTCAGGTTGGGTGTAGCATATGTCGTGCTCGCTGTCGATGGTTGGTATGAACAAATCGATGAGGGACTGAAATCTCGTGCTGTCAGCACTCACTTTGGCCTCAAGGTGCTCAATCAGCTCTTGATCCGTGGGATCGAACTTGAGGCCAGCCGGCAGCACTGGCCAATCCTTCTTCGACTTGCATCTGTAATTCCAGTTATATGGTACTCAATGTATGATCAATCGGCTGTTTTAAGTGAATGATGAAAGATTTCGACAGATAAGTGGTACTCCAAATCTGAAGTCCAGAATACCCGAACACGCCGTAGGGATTCTTGTGTCACCTCACGCCAGGCGTGTTGTCACGTCAATTCAATGTGTGGACATGATGAATAATTTGACCGACGTATACTAGTACTGCTACTGTACTACTTACTAGTCGTATTTAGTGTCACAATTTATACATAGGTTTAACTAACAAGTACGCACTTGAAGCCTAGCTGATATATATATGGCTTCTGCACAGCATCTCCATCATCATTATCAGTACATCCTAAACAGGGGAGTTAGGATGCACTTGATCCCAGGAAGGTATCTATCCTTCAAACCAGAGGAGTTCTTCAAACTAACAACAATACATAATATCCAACAAAGAGGGTCGTGCTACAAAGAGAATAAATGGCTCGATCTAGATATCAACGAATCAAGTTGTGCATATTTGCTGTTGGCATGAACCACATCGTCGCATGTCGGGTATGCAAAAGCCATCCATCGCATGGAAGCTTGATGCCTTTCACACATCAAGATTATCGGCAACAAGCTGTGTCGGCGAATCTCTCGGATATGGTGATTCATGAAACCCATGGTATGATGTGTAAACACAGCCCCCTCACGAATGGAAGTTGCATAGCACGATAATCATCGCCGGTGATATGATCGCTGATTGGTTGCATGATCGGATAAGCGAGCCCGAGGAAAAAGGAGTGGTTGCCGAGGCTGTAACCCGCCTCCAGTTGAATACGCCTGGCCCAACGGAGCTGGGATCTTTCTCGAACACGAAGCAGCCATAGCCATCAATGTCACGAACGCCCCACGCATTGTACTGCATGTGGTTTGATGTAATGGTTTGGTCAATTTGGTACGTGCGAATGAGCATCAAATGACCGCCGTCAGCTGAACGAGCGATAAACCAGCACCCATCGGCTGGTATGATTCCAGGTCCTAGAATCATGAAGGCCAGCGCATTTGTGTCTGCTGCAACAATTCAAATTGGAGACCAAAAGGACAAAAATAAACAATCATGTTCAGAGTATGTGTGGAATTAAGATTATTATAATAGTGACACATATCATAGATAGAGAGTTGCAATGCCGTGGTCATAATCATACCCCAAGTTAAAAATAAGCCAATGGCTTTCATATTCTAGCAACATGTCATGGTTCAAACATCATGTAACAATGAGAGGAAAACAGCTATGACAAATACGCCTACTCATATTCTTCCATAGCACTTACTACTACTATTCTCATATCAACTCTAAGCAATAACATGCGTTGTTATAAAAATCTTGTAAACGAGAGTAACATATAGCAATCATGATGTTATGCTCATAATATGTATTCTAACAATCATTAGATGCCAATTTTTCTCATATCAACTCTAACAATTGGCCGTATGCATCGCTCTGATGCAGAGGCCGGGGAGACCCCCTTTTCGAAAAAAAACTCTAACAATAACATGTGTGGTCATAAAAATCTAGGAAATGAGAGGAACATATAGCAATGATGTGGTTATAGACATGCTATGCATTCTAAATTTGTAACAAATGAACAAGCGATCGTATTCATAAGGTAAAGATGAGATGAGATAGAACAATTACACGACGATAGATTCCACCAAAGATAGGCAGCCAATCTGCAAGGCCGACCGCGTAAACGATGCCATCATGCACTATAGCATCAGACGGAAATGTTGCCTCAGCAGGATTGATGGTGAGCCATAACCATGTATGGCGACCGGATTCCAGATAGACTAATCCCATGTTGAACAAGGCAATGAGCTTGTAATCCATGTAGTCTTCCGATGGTGTGGGCACTTCGCAGATTACAACTTTCTGCAAACAGAGGTCGAGCCAAAAGCTTGACGTGTCTCATGCATAGTAGGCAGGAGTGTCCGGCGGGCCACGAGGTTCGATGGCAGAGGTATCCAACGATGGAAGGGTGATCTCTCGCTGGGTGTAGATATCCACAGGACGCCACGGACTACCGGTGTGGTGGATGAGGACGATCCAGTTGGCCTTCATGCCCGCCTAGTAGTGGCCGCTCATGAAGGACAGGTGGGCAGGTAGTGGTAGCATGTCGAGGGGCACCACGACAACCTCCGTAGGATCATCAAGTCGGTGTCCGGCCACCCACGAGGATCGGGCATCGCAAAGAGTGGTGTCTTGAAAAGAGCCGGCGGTTGCGTAAGAGTAGACGGTACAAAGACACCGAGCATGTGGCCGACGGGACGGTCTTTGAGTAGGTTCATACGACTACAGATCTGCTCCAAGAGAACATCGGGAGGGAATTCCAATCGCGGCTCTGCGTGTCGATTGGATTACGCCATTGGGGTTTTCGGTGCTCATGAGCCAGCGGGGAAGTGGATTCGGCGGCGAAGAAGCTTCTCCTTGTGTGGCCGAGCAGTGAGCGGGGGGATATGGTATGTGCGAGCTACCAAGGAAGATGGCCCGGGCGGGCGATCAGTGAGCGGGGGTAAATGGTGTGCGGCCGACAATGGAGAAGAGAGGAGGAAGAAGAAGAGAGGAGGAAGAAGAGTGGAAGACGGGGAAGAAAGTGCATTAAATCTCAGTTCTACTAGTACTACTACCAGGATATAGGCACCATCCTTCGGAGTGTAAATAGTTACACCGATGACATGTGGGTCTACCACAAGAGGGTCCATATGTCAGTTAATGGAGGACAGAGGTGCGTAGGTGTATTTGCGGAAGCGTGCTCTTCTGGCAAACATGATGGCCGTACTGGGTAAGGCTGATTTAGTAACACCAACACGCTGGTTCAGCTTATTAATTATGTGTCCCATCTGCTGCAGCATGTATTGTCACTTCACTGCGAAGACTAGTTGAATAGTTCTCTCTGACCGAGATGGGGAATAATGGATCGGGAGGACTTCCTTTCTACAGTATCCCTATGCCTCTACGCTCACTTCACTCATTTTGCTCCGTACCTAGTCACTTGTTGAAATCGGTAGAAAGACAAATACTCCATATTTGGGAACAGAGGGAGGCTTTTACACCGTACTATTTGGGAACAGAGGGAGTATCACCATATGGAGGGAACAGAGGAAGCTTGAAATATGAACATGTCAATGGGAGGGAGTAAGCCCCACGCATGCATGCATGCATGCAACATGCAACACTCACACGTACTCCACATGGATGCACGCAACACTCATGCACCCATGCGGCACACAGCACACGACGCAACACACACGCTCACACTCAAGTGCTCAACCTACTCCCTACGTTCGTGAAAGACTGTACATTTAGAGATTTACACATTGACCAGTGTATAATTAACGTCCAAAAGTAGCAGACTTATGTGTGAATGCGAACATTGAGATAAGAAGATTAAATGAAGGCTGTTGCATGCTATAATTAAGGATAGACATGTAGTCTATACCTACAGCACAAGTTGGTGCATTATTCAATCAATATCGATTTAGATTAAAGGCTAAATGCATTGGAAGTGTAGATGTACATCATATACTACTACACTCTTTGTTTTATAGTCGATGTACACTCTTTGTTGGAAGACCGAGGGAGGACACGTGCATGCACTCACATACACAGCCAGAGGCGGTTCGGGCGCAAGGGTTGGACTCGTGTCGCTACTGCAGAAGTTTTGTTTAACTGATTTCTTTGCTCGCCAGCGGACAGGTGGGACCCGAAACCAGGTGACAATTTAACCAGTCAACAGAGTGCCACGTCGACTATGTGGCCATCAAGAGGGTGCAATACGGTGCTCTCACGATGAGCTAGTGATCGTATAATCGACGCAAAACTATATACAGTGACCATAAAGAGCGTATTGTTACATACGTTGACCGCGAGTGTATTTTTCTCATTTCAAGTTAAGCCATATTAATCGGAAAGGACGCAGTATGGACTACTACTAGTACTACCTCCGTCTCGGTGAATAAGTCATTCGCGTAGTTCTAGGTCGACGATTTAACTATCTAAATATTTATTATATGTGACAAAAAATATATATTTAGAAACTACATCCATGTAGATATCTAGTGATATACTTTTCATGACATATAACACATATTTAATTCCTCAAATCGATGACCTAGAACTACGCGAATGACTTATTCACCTAGACGGAGGTAGTACTAGTACTGCTTTGATGTGTCCCGTCAACTCGCCGAACGAGGAGAAGCTTGCTTACTACTCCTCTCCCTCGCCCATGCGCGCGGTGGTTCGCAGAGGAGAGGGTTTTGACTACAGCGCCCTCTCCCTCTCCCTCTCCCTCCCCCTCGCCCTCGCGGTGGACGTGCACCAGTTCAATCGGTGTCAGATTGCCAGAAGCATATTGTACTGTAGTATCATCATTGTTGGACCTTCCGAAGAGGCGAAGAGCTAGGTGCAAGGTTCACATGAGTACGAACTGTCGAACCTCCCGAAGAGGCAAAGAGCCAAGCGCAAGGTTTTATAGGAGTTGTCGTCCTAGTAGGAGTGTACTACAACTATAGCGAACGATGCTACTGTATGATGCCGCCACGTCACGCATATCCAAAGCTGTGCCACCTTTTTTCTCAAAGAGCGTGTTGGAGCCCGTGCAACAACCACACAAGTTGCACGTACATAACACATTTACTAGTAATAAATTCTAAAGGACAAATGCCAGTATGCCACACAAGTTCATCTCCAATTCATGTGATAATTTTGTGCACGACTAGTCTACATATATTCACAGCGCTACCGTTCACAATTACCGTACTCCACTTACACATTATAGATGGGCTACATGTCCTCCTCCAGGTTCTAGTCCCAGGTGTTCTTCATGGATGGCACGATCCATAGCGGTGGGCAACGGGAATCATTGTCGCAGCTTTCTAGTCCGGTTCCACACGATGGAGACTCATCCAAGCTGAAGCGGCATAAATCAGGGATATCGTGTCCCAGCATGTCGTTCATCCGGCGGTGCGCACTGAAGACACAACCATGCTTCATGAACGGCAGGCCTTCCGTGTCGTGCACGGAAGGTGGCATCCGCTTCACAATGGGGTAGCTGTCCCCGATGAAAAGCGAGTACTCTCTAAGAGTGTTCCTCGGCACCCACGTAGCATCACAGGGTCGAACTTGGCGCCGTTCATCCGGTACACGCGGCATCCCAGATCTGGACACATGGTGACGATACATAGTCAAGGTCCATGCATAATAATGTTGTGCTCAAATATGGCGGTCGATGTCTTGTGCAGCAAATAGTACTACTCGGTATAGAGGAAGTAAAATAACTGCTTAGTATATAAAGCCACTCTTGGCTACATGGATGAGATAGTAAGACATGGAAAAACAAATAGGGGGGCAGCTAGTGGGTTCAAGTCTTCAAGGGCCTAGCTAGCTATAATGCGTCCTCCAAGGTAAAAAGTACTCCTACTAGTACTACTAAGTATACTACTAGTACAACAATGAAAGAGAAGGCGAGAGGGTTATAAAATGGAATACCTGGGTAGATGGTGACGGTCCGATCGTGGTAGATTGTGTGACCATGTTGCACATCAGTGGTACCATGGGTAACGAATGCTAAGATAGTTGATCCCAATATGCCAAAGTCAGCTACAAGGTTGCAGGTTAGACCGAATCGCGGATGCAAATGCACATCCAGGATCGACGATCTTATTTTGATCGGGGGATGACTGGTCCCTGCAAAATAATGGAGTACTGTTAGGGATGCAAATGATGGTTTGTGCATTCCGTTTGTAATCTCCCGTATCGTAGGATGGCAACCAGATGAAACATGTCCCTTGGCTTGTCACCGTGAAGATGCGGCCTAGATGGCGCACGGCGTCTTCGAACGTGTAGGGGTACAAATCTGCCGCCGCCAACATGCGCCAGCCTCTGCCGTTACTGCCTCTTGCATTGATGGCAATCCTTATGTCGAACACCGCAATGAGATAGTAATCGTCGTAGCCGCGTCGCTTTGTCGGCGGGTCCACAATTGCTATCTTCTTCAATCTCATGTAGGCATCATCATACGTATTCCAATGGTGGAGAAGGGGTCTACCGGAACCGCCGCACTGCTGTGGATGTTGTGCAAAATGATGGTGGTATCCGGCCGGGGGTATGCAAGCCAATCTTCGTTGGCACCGACCCAGACCTATATATAAGACGGTGGGCAGCGGAGAAATTACGAGATGGAAATGGAATAACTAAGTACTACATGATCAAACTCCATTACTGACCTGCTCATCGGACAAAATCCGACTACCTCTCAACGTCGGCAACTCTAGCGGAGTCAACGTGCAACCATGGCCAGGGAGCGGTGGACTGTTCGAAGGATTGTCCCATAGAAGAACCTTCTCCTCGAGGACGCATGGAAGACCAACAAGCATGGCCTTTTCCCAAGCCTGTTTAAGCAGCGTCTTGAAAAAGTTGGTGCAGGAAGCACCGAGTCTTGCGGCGGTGAGGACGTTGGAGCGGCGTGCGATTTCTCCCAGAGGATCGTCGTCCAAGGTCTCCCAGCCTCGATGAGGAGGAGAACCGCCTGGCGAAGCCATGGGAGCAGCGACGAACTGCCTTCTCTTCGGGGGGAGGGGAACTGGCGAGGAGGAGATAAGAGCATAGTAATCATGAGGCCTCGTCCCTTCCAACTGTAGATCATTCCTCAGCGAAGGGGTGAGGCTATTATTTACTACTACTAAGTACTAGCATTATGTAACGTTATGGGATTGCATTATACTGTAAATAATAGCACTAGTAAGAAATTTTTGGCACTAGGTAGTAGTTTTTGGCGTGGATTGAGAAATTTTGGGTATGTTTTTGCCATTTTTTGTACACACCAACTAGTGTCAAAAAACGTCTTACATTATGTGACGGAGGAGTACGATTGCATCAGAAAGCAGATACTAGTACTACTTTTCTCAACTAGTAGTGCGATGTCTTGTACTTCTAGTCTAGTCTAGTAGTAGTATAGTGCACCAGTTTTGAACTCTTGAATCTCGGGGCCAAGGAGCTACAATTGGAAGTGGAGGGTACTATCGTTCTCTAGAACCATCGCTTGTACTATCAATGCAGGGAAGTACACTGCGTAGTGGCCTAGTGGGTACTCTCGGTGCTCTATTCAGCCGCTCCTCTCACGTAGCTGGCCTACTCACCGCCTCCTCTCACGCACACACTAGCAGCCTGTTTATCAATGACAGTTCATCACAAGCGAGAACATTTGAGTTATTTGATACATCGAGACTAGGATTTTCGCTTCCATTTGTGGAGGTGTAATGGATCTCGTCAAACTTTGTTAGTAGTTCCTTCTTTATGAATGAGATGAAGCAAAGCTTTTGCCTCCGTTTAAAAAAACACGTCAAGAAGAATTTCTTTTATAGTAGAGCCGATAATGGAGTGAAGTCCATGCGTGCAATGCCACAAGCTACAGAGTAGTAGTAGAGCACTTTACAAACAGAGCCATATTGCACAGTTCCCAATGCCCCGCCAGGCTTTTCCGGCTCCTCGGGCTTAATTGGGAGGCACTAGTTTAAATATGCTACTAGCTGATAAGGAAGCTGCAAGCGAGGTGCGGCTAGGGCGAGCACGCGAGCCATGGGATGCTGGGAAGGAAAACCCGTTCACGTGGCTAGGTTGTCCAGTGCACCCAGATTGTGGGGCCGCACGTCCGTTTGACTTCAAAACTCAAACTACCCGTGTAAAATATTGACTCGCAGCAAAGTGTAGTAGTACTATTTTTTTTAAAAAGGCCGCCGTGCGTTCGGCCGGGATCGAACCCACAAAACAAGGTATACACTCCCGCGACCACTAGTAGTACTCGTTGGAGTACAACGCAACCTAGAATCGCCTTTTGTCGCTTGAAATGCGTACATTGTTCCTTACAAGAAACCCCTAATAATGCAAGAATCCACTAAAATGCCAAGAAACTACTACCACTTGCATACGTGGCAGACTTAAGATAAGACTACCTTATCAACCATTGTACATGCTCTTACCAACAAAAATCCTCGAGTGACCTCCTACCTCCGGCCCGTCCACCTAGTCATCCTCGGCCATGGGATGCAGCTACCGCCGCCGGCAGAAGGCGGGGTCAAAACCGCCAGCGGTGCGGAGCCCATGTTGCGGCAGCCCGGATGCCAGCTCCGCCCGGCGCTCGCGGCCGCTAGCTAGCCAAGATAGCTCCGTCCAGCTGCTTGTCTGCAAGGTTTGCTAGCTAGATTGGCGTGGCAGCGCGACGGCTTGCTCGTGCGCACCGCGCTAAGGCCAGCCATCTTTCTCGAGCGAAGGCCAGTGCGGCGGCTTGCTCGCTAGTGGGTCACGCTCGGGCCATCCTGCCAACCCGTGCGGAGGCCAGCGCGGTGTCCGGCCTATCCAGCGGAGCGGCGGCAACTCGCCCATCACCGACGCCACCGACAAACACGCATCAGTACTGTTTGAAGTAATGTTCAGGAAAAATAATGATTTGAGGGGGAATAACAGGATAGAAGGTCAGATGTGGGTCCCTCGTGTCAACGGTCAACCCAGTCATAAATGGGTTTAAACGAACCTAATCGGTAGGAGTACTAGGTTGTAGTTTTTGGCGTGGATTAAGAAATTTTGGGTATGTTTTTGCTATTTTTTGTACAATAGATTCTTCCTAGGGCTGGTTGAAAGTGGTAGTTTTTTGTTAAATACTCTACATATTGTAAGTAGGAGTGAAAGTTAAGCTTAGGAAGCCAATAAGAAAGGCTAGTTACATAGTGCATATGTGTACATGATTGAAAGTAAATATCAACCATGAGTGACTAATATCTTGATGGAAAACTCGAAACTATGGAATACTAGGAAAAAATGCATGGTTGGAAATACTCAATGTTCTTGTCCGTTGCAACGAATCATAATTAGAATAATACTTATTCACAAACTTGGTACAAAACACCCTAATTTTGATATACATATGTCACTAGAGATATATTATGTTTCAATTAGAATATATTCCTTGGGCTATTTTGGTGAGGCCAGGGAGGGATGTGGTTGGTTTTAAGATACTTATTATGGGTTTTTCTGCAAATTGGTAGACAAGTGGGATGTTGGTGAGAAAAGGCAACAACTTACCTCACAATCGTTAGATGTGGAACTAATGGTCAGAAACGACGGATGGCAGACACACCAGCATCACCAACTTAGTCTTGTGTAGGAGTACTAGCAAGATCCGTGCATTGCACGGAACATCAAGATGCATTTTTTTATAAAACACTTGTTGTGATTGACCTTTATGGAGTAATCCCATGTGTAAAAACTAATGATACCTCGAGAAATATGAGATAAGGTGAAGATGAGTGGGGTGTGGTGGTGGTTGGTGGTCGGACTGAGCGGAGGCATGGGGATTGACGACGCCGGCAGCGGCCACCAGGACAGTTTGTTCCAGAGGCTTCCTTTCTTAATTTCTCAACAATGAGGTTTGTTGGAGATAAGGATGAATGAGGAAAGGCCTTGTCTGCAAATGTGGAGAGGGGTGTGGGTATCTTTTAGTTTAATTTCCATCCGTCAGATATAGATCGGACGGTCTATATTGCAAGATGGCACACGTACCATCATCACCAACTCGGTTTTTTATAATAGAAGAAATATAAGTATGGAGCTACAAACGTATTATCGATACTTGCTTCCGTAAACTAGCATCTACATTCTATTCAACGCCTCGACATGTGGGGCCTTAGCACAATGACTTCTCGACTGTGTAAAACAAAGATTTTCCCGTCGCCGACGAGGGGGTGACGGCGGCACGCTTTTTGGCTTGCTCTAGTCCTAGTAGTCATACTAGGTGGTCTAAGCACGTGTAGATTTTTTTTTCACGTCTCGTGTTCGCCGTACTGCCACGACTGTTGATGAATAGACGGTAAGTTATTCACGGGGAAACCCTTGTTGAGCGTGTTTGCGAGAGAGAGAGAGAGAGACAATGTGCGTGTGTGATATGTTAGAGACTGAGGCAATGATAACATATTATTTGTGTCTATATGTGTGGAGGATAGAGAGAGACATGTACATGGGGCTTTGTGTTGTGTAACGTGGAGACACATATACATAATTAGAGAATGAGTGTGTGAGATACACATGTGGACATGGGGAGAGATGAGGATTCAGATAAATGGGTCTTTGTGCATGTCTGTGTGTGTTTGTGCACGCGTTTGTGTGTGACAGGGAGAGAGTGTATGTGGAGTAGAGAGACCACTGATGATGCAAAACCTAGTATACGGGAAGGGGGAATGGTGTGACATGTGTAGTAGCGAGATAGCACGGGTGCGGGCGGGGGACCAGACTATTTGGAAGAGACATCGAGTGTGTGTGTGGGAGAGGGGTGTGAGAGCGAGAGAAAGAGAGAGCTAGCGATGGAGAGAGAGAGAGAGAGAGAGAGAGAGAGAGAGAGATATAGAGAGAGAGAGAGAGAGAGGAATAGAGGGGGCAAGAGGGGTTGTTTGTGTCCATAAATGGCGTATAGATAGGGAGACAATGTTGATGTTGTCCGAAATTGGCCTATGAACGGAGATGCAAGGGAAGCGAGTCATCGTGTGTGTGATAGGGACTTCATGAGAGATCTAGAATAGATGGTGTAGGGAACAATGTGCGAAATCGAGAATGATTATACATTAGGGAGCTATGCAAAGAGTCACGCCATATATGTATATGGGGAAGGAGCTGGGGCGGGTCCGCATGTGGGAGAGATAGAAAGAGGAGAGTGGTGCACAAGGAGACAAAGTGTGCTTGTTTGCAGTGGGGTTGGTGTGTGAGGTGAGTGCGCGAGAACCACATCACTAGGGAGATAGACGTTTGGGGGCGACGTTTTGTGTGTATGGGAAATATACACTCTACATAGTGCATGTGCTTGGGTAAGAGAGATAGCGGGAGACCTAGAGAGTGAGGGAAGAGATGTGTGCATGCTTGAGAGACAAAGTGATAGAGACCTATGTTGGGGTCCGGACTTTACAAGAGAGAGGGGTGTTAATGTGCTCATGTGCTGGTGTTTGGGGGAGAGGACGACTTCTCTCTATGTGTGTGTGTGTGTGTGGTGGTGGTGGTGGGGGGGGGGGTTGAAATCAGATAAACAGTGAGGTGTCTATATTTGAGGGACTTTAGCATAATTGAGATATTGTCCACTCATGGTTGATCAATTTGTTTCACAGTTTGTACTATGAGATAACGATACTTTTGAACATGTGTGATATACCTTGATGTACCAGAATTACAAACCGAAGATTGTAATTTTGGAATTCGACTCCATCATTAGCTTTTGTAATTCATTTAAACGGAGGTACATTTTTTAAGCCGGGATTTCATGATTTCAAATTCATATACCAAACCTAGAGATATACACATACGGGCATGTTCAAACTATATAATCATTCACTTTATTCATACACATACACATTTTTGCTTTTGTCATCATATTTAGGATAAACACATTTGGAATTTCATTTGAATTGGACCGTATGATGGTATTTGCTTGTAGTAGCTCAATGATCCATATTTTAATTGAATGGACAATCTAAGTTTCGAGTTGGAGACATTGATTTTCAAAACTTGCACATTTTTTGCGTGCAAAACAAACAAATTGTCGGCCATGATATCATAGTCGGTCAGACGAGAGCAGAATACTTATAATTTTAGGCGCCAAAAGCTTTCAAACTTCCGCTCACACCGAAATATCACGCTACCAAAAGTTTAACCTGTGATATTCCTGTTTTACCCTGCCACATGAACGGAAAAGGGCTGCTTTGGTAACTCCATTGTTTTCCCTCTTTGCCCCCAACATTCTTCCCAGCCCTCCCCTTCCTCCCCGACCCCCAACCACGGCAAGCGCGAATCTAGTCCTCCGCCATAGCGGTGGACCTCACACCTCGCCGGATCTACCTTCCGCACCTTGGAAACCCCAACCGCCAACTCACCACTTCACCGGAGCCGCTTCAATGATCGGCTTGTCCATCGCCCGCATCTCCTTGACCGCCATCATGGTCCACCGCACCGGATCTGCTTAACCGGCGCCTCGTCCACCACAGCGTAGGCCCTTCACAGACTCCTTGTCCGCCTTCGCCGCCCTTCATACAAGCCCTCGTCCGCTGCAACAGATCCGCCTCACCGAAAGCATCGCATAACGCTACCACAAGCCTTCGCCCATCGTGATCGGACCCGCTCCACGAACGCCATATTCAACTCCATCGGCCCTGCCTCATCAGGTTATTTCGATTCGTACTCCTTCGGTTTTTCTCTTTATCGTGCAACTGTTCACTTACGACAGATGAGCTTTCTTGAATGTCGACAGGCGCCGCAACCGTAGCACCGGAGCCGCTTTAGCGACGGCGACAGCCGGCCCAAACTCAACCGCAACATGAGCACCATCGACGATCCTTAGCTATCAAGTATGACAATGATACCCATACGCCGCCGAGAATCAGGTACTATTATCCAATGGCCGGCGCCTACGTTCACTTTCCTAGCATAAGCACCGCACCTTTGAATTTCTTCAGGGCATCATTCAGTTTTTCATGAGACGCGTTATTCTGCTTGCACCTGTAGGGCCATACTTCTGGCCGTGAACATGTTACATGTGCTAAATTACATACCAGTGCACATATAGTTAATATGCTTTAGTTTTGTTCGCATGCCACCTGTTGGTTCCATCAGACTGCTTAATTTTCTCTATGCTTAATTACACATCAGCAAACTAGCATGTGGTTCCGCTGCTTTTTGTTCGTTTTACCCTACATTTTCTGATGCTAGCTATTACATCACTGCTCCGAGCCTCTATTCATTACTTGTTTGTGTGTTCTTGATCTTCCCAAGTTGCATGACTAATTTGATGCTTCTATTAATTATGGAGCTGCCAACCCCATCAAGCAAAATATTTGTTCTTTTAGGGCTGGCACCTCGAACAAGCATAAAAATAGAGGGAAACAGATATATTGTCGTGTATGCATACACCCTTCTTTCATTAGTTTAGATGAACCATTGATGATCAATTCGGACCAGTGCATGCGATTAAAATTAGTTTTACCTAAATAGATGGTGCAGAATAAACTACAACAACTAGATTTGCAACCACGGGATACTGACGATATCTTCAAAGAACATTGCAACAGAGCTAGGCTTCACAAAGAACATATGGTAAGCCAGTGTGTTTTAGTACATGTGAAATGTAATGCAGTGGGGTGCTTTCTTGGCTTGTGTCCTCAACGTGTAATCCTACCGAATTACAAATAGTTCGGTTGTTCCGCTTTTGGTTGTATTGCTTGATTCGAATGCTTGTTTGTTGTTATGCTATACCTGAGTTGGCCAATATGTCAGCAGTGCCTGCTGTACTAATGTAAAGAAATGCATGCATATTTCATTTGAGTCCTTAACTTTTCCTCTCAACTTCATCACAAGACTGTCTTCGTAGTTTATATGAGGCCACACTGTTAAGTGCTTTCTCAGATTATTTCAACTGCTTAGATGCCTTGGCAACTTAAATATAGCGGTTGTACACTCCCTTTCAACTAGGGATGTCAACTGGGTCCCGTTTAGTCCCAATTAAAGTCCACTAGTGGTATGATAGTTCAAAAGAGTTTTTGTTTTTTGAGGAAAATGAACTAGGGAGGTAGCAAAAACTAACTAGATGGGACTGGCGGATGTCGTTTATTTGCCACTTACATCCCTAGTTTTATCTTACCATTTTAATTTCTTTTCGGCTGATGCTGCTTCGAACCATTTAAATATAGTTTGCCATGCTCGGCAATAATTCGTCCGTCGTTTACCATGTAAGCTTACTGCCTGGATCATACGAGAACTATCTCTTACTTATGTCCTCATGGAAACCTTTCAGGATGCCGTTCACACTAGGACACAATGTACAACCCCGTAATCTATTTGTGGAAGCGATGCGCCATCCATGTTACTAGATGGTAGCAGTTCAGAGGCAACACCGCCGAGAGCGATCGAGTACGTATATTATAGTGCTTGAGGCTCTACTAGAGGCAGAAAGAGATGGTGTGGCTGCCATGAATGTGGTAATATTTATCTTGAGGCTGGAAATTACGGAATTAGCGGCACGCATTATGCAAGCAACCCAAGAATTGGAGGAAGTAAGAATGTTGCATTTGAAGACGGAGGAGGTCCTCATTGTTTCAAGTATCTGAAGCCCAAGGTAATCCCAGTTCTTCTTTAGATACCAGTTGAAATTGTCATTAGATTATTGTACTTCCATGTTGTGTCATGTATCCGAATGGATTATGTTGCAAGACCCCCTATGTTGTCCATGTGTTGTAATGATCTGAATTTTTTAGGCGAGGTAATCCTCAGTACTTGTATGATTGACATAAGGTGAACAGTTTTTCGTGTGAGCATATTGTATTTGATGAAATAACTATTTGAATCAGAGTGTATCCAACCTACTGAATTCGAAGATCACGACATTTCTAAATCATAATCATATATAAAGGTGGAATACATATTTGTTGTGGTTTGGAAGAAATAAATAACAAAACGTATAATTATCTGTGGATATTCGTAATCGAATACAAATTGGATTTGAATTTAGTTTGCTGTGTCCTGTGGCAAACATGAATGCTAATTCTCCCAAGTTTTGAACGAAGCGGCTAAACACCCACCATAATTTGTGGGCTGCCCAAAGCAAGTGTTTGCGAGATGGAAATTACTGTCTACCCCTGACACTTGACATCCTTATCGCTCGGATTTACACTGCTGTCGATAGGGGTAGAATAGTAACTTCAATCAGACGTGACACGACGGCCTCTGAGCCCATTCAGACACGATGGGCGCCAAACGTGGGTGGAAAAACACATTTGATTCAAGCTCGTCCGAAAGACATGTGTCTCTTCCTCCATTTCCCCATTCATACACGGTGGGCGGCAAAACAAACTCTCCTCGCTCAAATCGATGTAGGCTAATATTTTAAATATGGGCAGATGTGTAACTTCCATCGACGTGACACAACCGCCCTACATGTCAACCTCGTTCATACACCGTGGGGCCAACCGTATGGCAAAACACCCTCTCCTCGCCCGAAATAGTTACTGGCAAATATTTGGGAGATGCGAGATTACCGTCCTATCCCCAACCGACGCGATGTCCGAAATTTTAAACGGGGGATAAGTTTGTAACTTTCCCCCATTTCAGAGAAGCGCGTCCCAAAGTTTCAGACCCCCCTCCCCTCCGTTTCCCCATTCATACACCGTCAGCGGCACGACAACCTCCGCACTGCGGCCAGCCTCCTCTGTCCGCCACCCCATCCTCCACCTTGCCGGAGCCGCTACCCCTACCCCTGCCGTCCCATCGCAAGAGATGGACGTCTCTCATCCACGACGCTGGACCATGATCCTTTCATCGCCTCCTCTCGCTTCATCGGCGCCGTCGTCCACCTTGTCGTTGCCGCTCCTACGACCGCCTCATCCACGGCAACAGGATATATCCCCGACCCGCCGTCTGCATTGCCTAAAGACTTCTTCCCGCCACCGACAGCCATCGCACCCGCAACACCCTCAACGACAAGATAGGCCTACACGGCGCCGCAAGAGAGGTGGTACTCTTCCATATGTGCTTAAGTTATTGATCTCACCCGAAAATAGATCGTAATTTGTTTATCTGTACTTTTCTTGTCCGTACCAAATCGTAGTGGCTAGTTGAAAGAAAACATTAGTTATGAAGTAGCTTTGTCCGGTTTGCACCTTCAGATCCGCCATGGCACGGGCACTATACTCGTAAAGCTTATGGTTTCCCCCCTTTATATTCACTACCATCATCGTAGGTGCTTCATGTCGTGCTAGCACTGCTCCTCAAGACCTCAACCCAAAGCTTACGTGTTGAAATACGAATCTAATATAATGCTCATATCACTAAAACAGAGAACGTTTAATTGGTCACCTAATGTTCGTATATTCGTTTCGAAAAGCATGTGCGCCATCCACTGGTCCAGCTAGTTCCACTTTCCTGATTTTTCTCATGATGCTTAGGGTTTCCCCTTTTATCTACTCTACTATGATCTGCGTAGGTGCTTTCTATCGTACTAGCATTACTCCACCCTTCAAGCTAAACAACACAACACTCAGAATTCAAAAGCTTACTTGTTCAAATATGATTGTGATATGATACTGATATTAGTTAACCGACACATTTAATTGGTTAGCTAAAGGTCCCACTTGAGTTTCCAAATGCATGTCGCGAGATATAGAGAGACAACATAATTGCATTTCTGTGTCACTTGTTGACCGTACTTTCTTGTCCATACCAAATCTTAGTTGTTATTTCAAAGCAAACATCGGTTGCTAACTACCCTTTGCGCATTTTGCAGCTTCAGATCTGCCATCTAACTTCCACAGTCAACAATGTACTCATCATGCTTATGTTTTCCCCATTTTATGATGACCACAATCAGCTACGTGGTTCGTGTCGTAATAGCACTGCTCCACCCATCGAGCTAAACAAGCTTAGCTGTACAAATTCATATATGATATTAGTAAAACTGAGAGATGTTTAATTGGTGAGCTAAATGTTCCTACTTTAGTTTCGAAACGCATGTGAGCCACATATGGAGAGACCAGAAAGAATAGTATTTCTAGGTGCGCTCTCGTTCATCAAGGTTTGCCAACCTACATTGTATTGAAAGACTTGTAATATCTTCAATCTGCTTGCTCTTCTTCTCTTCTTTAAGATGATACTCTTCTCTTGCGGTCGATCGGTCGTGTCGAGTTGTTCTCCTTAGTATATTTTGAATCTGTCAGTCAGTCGACTTGTTCTTCTTTACTATATGTTGAAGCTATCATCCGTGAAGTGTCATCACTTGGGGCTCTCATATTTTGAGTAGTAGGCCACATTATATTAATGCATGTAACAAATTATAGCATGCATGGCATCTTTTAAAA
Organism: Aegilops bicornis; assembly: GCA_021605145.1. Lineage (NCBI taxonomy): Eukaryota > Viridiplantae > Streptophyta > Magnoliopsida > Poales > Poaceae > Aegilops > Aegilops bicornis. The sequence goes on from CM038669.1 coordinate 396,170,966, forward strand.
GAATTGCAGAGATAGCACAAAGGGGTTTACTGAGGAGGCGGTATTGGATTAGAATCACTTACGCATTACAAAGAAAATCTCACTTGTTTTTATGTTTTTATGCATGTCAGATATTGAACATTATCAAAATGAATATGAGAATGGGCGCATGAGAGGAATATTGCGGAACGATCCACTGGCTAACAAACTTGGCATGGTGGAGGATGGCCTATCTTATTCACCCATCAAGGTGCTGTTGGGGAACGTAGTAATTTCAAAAAAATTCCTACGCATACGCAAGATCATGGTGATGTATAGCAACGAGAGGGGAGTGTATCTTCATACCCTTGAAGATCGCTAAGCGGAAGCGTTATGACAACGCGGTTGATGTAGTCGTATGTCTTCACAATCCGACCGATCCAAGTACCGAACGTACGGCACCTCCGAGTTCAGCACACGTTCAGCTCGATGACGATCCCCGGACTACGATCCAGCAAAGTGTCGGGATGAGTTCCGTTAGCACGACGGCGTGGTGACGATGATGATGTTCTCATCACAGGTGGCTTCGCTTAAACTCCGCGACGATATGACCGAGGTGGAATATGGTGGAGGGGCACCGACACGGCTAAGGAACGATCACGAAGATCAACTTGTGTGTTCTAGGGTGCCCCTGCCCCGTATATAAAGGAGGGAGGGGAGGTGCTGGCCCCCCTAGGGGTGCGCTGGAGGAGTCCTACTCCCATCGGGAGTAGGACTCCCCTCTTGCCTTGGTGGAGAAGGAAAGGGGGAGGGAAGAGGAAAGGGGCGCCGCCTTCTTCCTTGTCCTATTCGGACTAGGGGAGGGCGCGGCCTGCCCTGGCCGGCCCTCCTCTTCTCCCTCATGGCCCACTAAGGCCCATTAACCCCCGGGAGGATTCCAGTAACCCCCCGGTGTTCCGATAAAATCCCGATTTCGCCCGGAACCATCCCGACATCCAAATATAGGCTTGCAATATATCAATCTTTATGTCTCAACCATTTCGAGACTCCTCGTCATGTCCGTGATCACATCCGGGACTTCGAACAATCTTCGGTACATCAAAACTTATAAACTCATAATAAAACTGTCATCATAACGTTAAGCGTGCGGACCCTACGGGTTCGAGAACTATGTAGACATGACCTAGAACTATTCTCGGTCAATAACCAACAGCGGAACCTGGATGTTCATATTGGCTCCTACATATTCTATGAAGATCTTTATCGGTCAAACCGCATAACAACATACGTTGTTCCCTTTGTCATCGGTATGTTACTTGCCCGAGATTCGATCATCGGTATCCAATACCTAGTTCAATCTCGTTCATCGGCAAGTCTCTTTACTCGTTACGTAATGCATCATTCCGTAACTAACTCATTAGCTACATTGCTTGCAAGGCTTATAGTGATGTGCATTACCGAGAGGGCCTAGAGATACCTCTCCGACAATCGGAGTGACAAAACCTAATCTCGAAATACGCCAACCCAACATGTACCTTTGGAGACACCTGTAGTACTCCTTTATAATCACCCGATTACGTTGTGACGCTTTGGTAGCACCCAAAGTGTTCCTCCGTAAACGGGAGTTGCATAATCTCATAGTTACGGGAACATGTATAAGTCATGAAGAAAGCAATAGCAATATACTAAACGATCAAGTGCTAGGCTAACGGAATGGGTCATGTCAATCACATCATTCTCCTAATGATGTGATCCCATTAATCAAATAACAACACATGTCTATGGTTAGGAAACACAACCATCTTTGATTAATGAGCTAGTCAAGTAGAGGCATACTAGTGACACTCTGTTTGTCTATGTATTCACACATGTATCATGTTTCCGGTTAATACAATTCTAGCATGAATAATAAACATTTATCATGATATGAGGAAATAAATAATAACTTTATTATTGCCTCTAGGGCATATTTCCTTCAGTGCTTGCTCTAACTTTGCAAAGTTGTATTGGTCGCATATTTTGCATCGACCTCTTGCATTACTTCTACTTTGTTACACCATCTGCTTAGTTTAAGCATCATATATGATTATATGCCATACCTATCCATTTTCTGTACCTATTCCATGTGTCGTCACACTATGTTTTTCCAGGCAAATGTTGTTCTTTCGTAATAGATGTCCAAAAGGAAGACAGTGAGTGCAGATCCTCAAGGAGTAAAAACTAGGTATTTGGAAAAGGTAGTGATACCTGTTAAATCAGATAGATCAGCAGCCACAGAAAACACAGGCCCAACTGTACCACACTTTACCCCTACTCTAGTGGCCAAACCCCTATTAGAACTGCTGGGAGCCCAGCGTCAGGTACTGTCTATGATATCAATTCAAAATTTGAATTCCTAAATTTTTGCTTGTGCCTTACCTTGTCTCTTGTATGAAAACTAATTTCAGATGAATCTCCTTGCTCAAAGGATCATACGATCTCAAAACAATAATGGGCTCTGCATTTCTCTTGTCTGTACCTCTCTCCCTTTTGCCTTGTAATGTTGTACTTAATTAATTGCTATTTGATTATGTATCATCAGTCTGCACCTGAGCTTCATTACCCTTTGCTTCTTCCAATATTATTTGATCTATATTTACTTTTTGCAAAATGTAGAATAATGGCAACGCTTATAAAGAATTTTATTTGGGGAATTTATTGAATTATCCTTCCATCAACATGGAGAAGGGCTTTGTCCAGTCCGTGTTAACATGTAATGTAAGTTTATCCTTCTCAAGCCTTCAAACTTTGTTCTAGTATAGATTTGGATAGGCATCATTTCCTCCACTGCTATTTGCTTTGCTGTTTACATCTGAGTGGATGTTTGCAACAACTACCAGTTTCAAATTGTAGTTGTAAAAACATGTTCCTTATGAAGAACAAATCCATTTATTTGCTTATATAATTGTGAAACCTATTACGTGTCTCCTTGTTTCTCTTTCAGAGTCGTATCTCTTACTCCAGGCAGAACTTTAGGGAAGATAGTGAGCCAAACCATCTTGAGGACAGAGAGATGACCCCAAGGTCCTTATTGATGAAGACAGTGAGTTGAAGCTACTCATCAGCAGGTGTGAGACAACCTCTGTGCAGTCGCTACCTCAATCAGTTCGACTTCTTCAGTCTCAACTTAAAGCAGAAAGGCTTGCTTCAGCTTAGCTCTGACTTGAAGTCAAAGATGCAATGAAGATGTCAGAGGACTGTCGTGCGCACCATCATGCCTTAAATCTAGTGTTGATGCATCTATCGTTGACACAACTGAGGTCTACTCAGCTTCTTCACCGCTTATGGGCCCGAGCTTGCTGTGCCTAGTGCCTTCGAAATGCTCTCGCTTTTGTATATTCTTTTGTCGTAGCGTTTATTTGCAATCGGTGGCAAACTTTGATGCCCAAAGTGGATGTAATATGTGATAGCCGTGATAGCCTAGCGTAAGTTGCTTGCTTATTTATTTCCTTGTTGTCTTGTTTATTTGTTTGCTTGTAGTCATTGCGCTTCTTTTTCCACGGTTTGCTAGTGGCTGCAATAACCTATTTATTAAAACTAGGCTACAATAACCATGGGCTAATATTTCTTTGTAGTGACCTTTGGGCCTCCCTACGGGCCGTAGAAAGCGATGGGCGTTCTACGGGCCGTAGGAACAATCGGCCTTCAAGGGTCAGAGAAACAATGGGCCTTCTACGGGCGTATCATCAATGGGCCTTATACGGGCAAGATGATAACATGGGCCAATAACGTCGCATTATGGCCGTAAGAACGGGCTAGAGTTGGAATCGTCCGTTCATGGGCCGACCATAACGGGCCATATCGTTAATAGGCCGTATTTCATGACGCTATGAAAACGGCCCAACGTATTAACGGACCACAAACGGGCCGATCAGAACCACGGGCTGAATTTGGCCCATAAGCGTAAAATGACAATAACGGGCCGTAAGTAAACGAATCGTCGAAATGAGCCCAAGAATAAATGGGCTCCAAGAAGGCCGAAAGATAACATGGGCTGGAAACGGCCCAACGGAATAACGGGCCGTTAATGGGTATAAAGTGATACACTGTTCATTACGGACCAGTTTCACCACGGGCCGTTAATGGGTGTAAAGTGATACACTGTTCATTACGGGCCAGTTTCACCACGGGTCGTTAATAGGCCAAGAGTTGCATAGGGCCTCATATGGGCCGAAAGACATCATGGGCCATACATGGGCCAAAAGTGAAAACGGGCTAGAATCATATTGGGTGGCCCAGATGATGCTACTGGGCCTAATTCGGATAGGGCGTAACGGGCCTTGGGTTAGCGGGCTGTAAATGGGCTATATGCGAACATGCCATTAACAGACTTTCCATGGGCCGGCCCGCCACCTTTTGACCAAGTCAAACGGGCCGGCCTTTTCACAGGAATGGGCCTCTGTTGGGCCGTGCCACGTGTCGACGTGTCATAGGAGCCTTCTGTCCAATGAGTGGATGACATCTGTCCCAACGATGAGCCGACACGTGTTTCCTCCAGCCAATGATGATTTTACACGTGGAAAATCCCCATTGGTCGGGGCTATTAACGGGTTATCGGATCCAAAACCCGACCCGATAGCTTAACGTCGTTTTGTTACGGTGGATGCCACGTGTCGGTCACCCTTGACGAAAGCACTTCTGTGACGCGGGATTTATCGTCATGGAAGTGGACACTTCCGTGATGATAATTTTGGTAATGTCATGGAACACTTCTACGACAACACATGTATGACTATCTTGATTACGTCATAAAATCGTCATGGATGTACATGCATGACAAAAACGCGACCTCTTGTGACAAACACGTATCATCACGAAGTGTATTTTTTTTGTAGTGCTCAGATGCCAGTATCGAGCAGTCCACCTTCGCTGTCAGACACGGAGCCTCTTCCCGCATCGTCTTCCGTGGTCTCGGATCTGCTTCCTAAGCCGACGCCAAGCTTAAGTACCACCGTCGTGGACAATGAACTCGACTCCGTTGCCGACCATGACTCACAGAGGCCGCCGCGACCATCGTTCTCCTCCTCGATTGGTAATGTGTGTATTGAATCACTTAGCAGTACATGTGCAGTTCCAATTTTGTTCATACCTACCCTTCCTGGGTGCTATTGTTCCTGTCAAAGTAATTGGTTATAGCCTCCATTGTCCAACAGAATATCAGCTTGTAATTGTGCGTCGCTCTGTATCAATTTGTGCTTGGGTAGGTTTTTCATACGCAACCAAAGATTGTGGCAAATGATGGAAAGGTTTTTAGAACTAGCAAGATGCCCATTTGTTGCACGCATCAAGATGCATTTGTATGAGTAGTTTATCTTGTGGGAGAAAAGGATGAATGAGGGAAGGCCTTATTTGCAAATCTGGAGAGGGGTATGGGTATCTTTTTGCAAAATTCCCATTTGTTTCCTTCCTATCTATCAGATATAAATCGGACGACCTATATTGCAAGAAAAAAGTATAGAGAAAAAAAGTAGATAGTAAAGGAAGTAGAGATAGATATTAAATATTAAATATAAAATAAATATAACAGTAGAGAAGAGAGTAGAGATAGCAGAGACGTCGGGAAAGGATCGCGCACACGCGGGAAAAAGCGGTCCGATGCGCTAGTTTTGGCCTTGTGACGGGCGCGCTTTATAAAATCCAACGCCCTCCCACCGCTCTGTGCCTTGCCACCACTCTCTCCCCGCTTTGTGCCTCGTCACCGCTCTCTCCCCGCTCTTTTTCGCCTCGCCGCCGCCGCGTGTAGGACCTTGAAGTATGTCTAGAGGGGGGGGGGTGATTAGACTACTTGACCAATAAAAACTTAACCTTTTCCCAATTTTATAGTTTGACAGATTTTAGCTAATTTAGGACAAGTCAAGCAATCATCACACAATTCAAGCAAGCATGCAAAGAGTATATTGGCAGCGGAAAATAAAGCATGCAAACTGCAAGAAAGTAAGGGGAAGGGTTTAGAGGATTCAAACACAATTGGAGACACGAATGTTTTTCTCGTGGTTCCGATAGGTGGTGCTATCGTACTTCCACGTTGGTGGAGACTTCAACCCACGAAGGGTAACGGTTGCGCGAGTCCATGGAGGGCTCCACCCATGAAGGGTCCATGAATTAGCAACCTTGTCTATCCCACCATGGCCGTCGCCCACGAAGGACTTGCTTCACTAGCGGTAGATCTTCATGAAGTAGGCGATCTCCTTGCCCTTACAAACTCCTTGGTTCAACTCCACAATCTTGTCGGAGGCTCCCAAGTGACACCTAGCCAATCTAGGATACACCACTCTCCAAGAAGTAACAAATGGTGTGTTGATGATGAACTCCTTGCTCTTGTGCTTCAAATGATAGTCTCCCCAACACTCAACTCTCTCTCATAGGATTTGGATCTGGTGGAAAGATGATTTGAGTGGAAAGCAACTTGGGGAAGGCTAGAGATCAAGATTCATATGGTAGGAATGGAATGTCTTGGCCTCAACACATGAGTAGGTGGTTCTCTCTCAGAAATGGTAAGTTGGAAGTGTAGGTTCACTCTGATGGCTCTCTCCACGAATGAAGAGGAGGTGGAGGGGTATATATAGCCTCCACACAAAATCCAACCGTTACACACAATTTACCAAACTCGATGGGACCGAATAGTTAAACTCGGTCGAACCAAATTAGTAAACCTAGTGACCGTTAGTGATTTTGGTGGGACTGACATGCATCTCGGTGAGACCGATATGGTTAGGGTTAGGGCATAACGTAATCTCGGTGAGACCGATTACACAAACTCGGTGAGACCAATTTTGGTAATTAGCTAACCAGAGAGTTGGTCAAGTAAACTCGGTGGGACCGATTTGCTCTTTTCGATGAGACCGAAATGTTACAAAGAGGAAACAGAGAGTTTACATTGCAATCTCGGTGGGACCGATCGCTCACTTCGGTTGGACCGAAACGTTACGAAGGGAAACAGAGAGATTGCAACCCCATCTCAGTGAGACCGAGATCCCTATCGGTAAGACCGATTTGCTTAGGGTTTGTGGCAGTGGCTTTGACTTTTGGAATCGGTGGCGCTGGATAGAAAGAATCGGTGTGACCGATTTTGGCTTTAGGTTTAGGTCATTTGTGGATGTGGGAAAGTAGTTGAGGGTTTTGGAGCATATCACTAAGCACATGAAGCAAAAGGCTCATTAAGCAACACCTCATCCCTTCTTGATAGTATTGGCTTTTCCTATAGACTCAATGTGATCTTGGATCACTAAAATGTAAAATGAAGAGTCTTGAGCTTTTGAGCTGAGCCAATCCTTTTCCTTAGTATTTTGAGGATCCACTTTCATCATCCATGCCATGCCATTCATTGAGCTTTCCTGAAATAATAGTCTTGGAATAGCATTAGCTCAATGAGCTATATGTTGTTATGAATTACCAAAACCACCTAGGGATAGTTGCACTTTCAATCTCCCCCTTTTTGGTAATTGATGACAACATATAGATCAAAGCTTCGACAAATGATAATAAGATTTAAATAACATCGGCACTTTGAGAAGTATGTGATAAGCAAGAGCTCCCCCTAAATTTGTGCATAGTTTTAGATTTGCTTTGGACTGCAAATGCACAATGAATTAGGCTCATGGGTTACTCTTCCATGTCACATACATCTTGGTGGAGCGCTCAAAATAATAAGCAATGAATACATGCACTCATCACCAAGCAAAGTGAGTGATCACATAAGATAGATAGGATAATATCAAGCATGCATAAGTGTAGCTTATGATCAAACGCATGATCATCAATGTCTCACAAACATAGTATCTCAACCAAAAGCAAACAAAGTTTGAAAAACCACCAAATAAAGCAAGAGAGAACAAAAGCAACACTCTCTCTCGAAGCCTATGATCTATACATTTTCTCCCCTTTGGCAACAAGTTACCAAAAGTTCATAGAAAATGCATAGTGCTAGATCGACTCTCGTGCTTGATCTTGGTGGTGGTGTAGAGATGGCTCCTTGGACGAAGACTTCAGTTGATGTAGAAGGAGCTGGAGCTGATGAAGGTGCTGGAGCTGGTGGCACTGAGGCTGTAGCTGGTGCAGACAAAGTTGCTCTTGTGTCAGAAACTGGCAGAGCTGATGACCTCTGGGCTCTAGGCACTCTGGCAAACACATTGGTTGTAGTCTTGCCCTTCCTCTCCTGCATGTCCTCTTATAGCTCCTCCACTATAGTCTGAATCTCAGTTACTTTCACATCTAAGTTATAGAACTTTTGTTCTATGATTCTCTCCAGGCTCTCCTGGTTTTGAGTTAGGGTGGCCAATCCCTTCTCAATCCTCAGAGTTGATGCTATTAAGTAATCAAGCTGCTCCTGCTTGTTCTTCAAGAAATACTCAGATGCCTCCTCTTGAGTTGGCATCTTGGCAGCCTTCTCCCTCTTTGCCTTCTCCTTCTTCTCCTGAGCTTGAACTGATTGTGGATCATCTTCATTCATGACAACCTCATTGTCCTCAAAGTCTGGATAAAGTGGAAAGTGTTCCTTATCCAACTGATATTTTCCTGTGCCCATCTTTGAGTTTATCAGTTCTTGAATCTGAGGTGCATATCCATAGATTCTATTTTGATCTGCTGCAGTCCTCTTGATAGTTTCAATGATCAGGCTCATGACTTTAATCTTCTGTGGCACATCAAACACATGCAACATGTTGATGGCATGCCCTCTGATCATGTTATGGTCACCAGACTTGGGCAACAAGGTGTGCCTCAGAATCCAATTTATAGTTGGCAACCCTGATAGCAGATAGTGAACTGATCCAAACTTGTGAGTTTCTAGTGCCTTGTTTGGAATTTCCTTGTACATGTGAGCCATTGAATTGTGATCCTTTTTCTTCTTTGCATAAATGTCTAAATCATCCTCATTCTCTTCTGGGGCATTTATCAGCTTTGCCCACTCCTCAACAGTTGACTGGTACCTTGTACCTTCAGACATCCAAACAATTCTCCCATCTGGGTAGAAATGTGCTGTGGAGTAGAATTGCATGATAAGCTCATCATTCCAATTTGTGAGCTTTTGCCCAACAAAATCTGCAACTCCACAACTCACAGGGCTGTCCTGCACTCCAGGATAGTGCTCTTCATTCTCCTTGATGAAGTTCCACTCAACCCATCTCATGTCACAGACAATGGGCTTCTTGTCCAACAGAATGGTCTCATAAAAGTCCTGCTGTTCCTTTGTGTGGAACCTGTAATCAACAGCAGTTCTTCTCCTTGAAGCACATGGATCTTCCATCCTCCATTTCCTCAGCCCTGAATCCTTCCTGATTCTCATGTTCTCAGCCACAGGATGGGCATCATTGTGGTCTGGTATCTTTGGCTTGAGCTTCCTCAGAACCCCGTCCTTCTTCATCTTCCTCATCAACCTCGAGCACTGGGGCCTTGTTCTTCTCAAAGAAATTGGAATACTCCTAGTATTCCTCTTTGGTCAGAACTTGGCCTTGGGGGCAGCTTTGGGTGCTTCCTTGGGATTAGATGTGGCAGCCCACGATCTAATAGCATCACCCATAAGCTTTGGTGCCTTTGGTCTTTGATGCGTGAGAAGCTCTTCCTCTTCCATCATGGAAGGCTTCCCAATAACTCTGGCCATGGTCATCTTGACCCTTTCCTTCCTCTTCTTGCTTTCAAAGAACTGGCTCTTTGGGATCAGGATTTTCGTGTAGTTGTGTTGATGTTCTGGCCTTAGACATTGGTTGTCTTCCTGCAGTCCTTTTGGTCTTCATGACCCTTTCCTTCTTGAGCACCTCTTTCTTGGAAGTAGCCTCATCTTCCTCAGCCCTGTAATCTTCATCCTCTGAATCTGAATTTATTTTCCTCCTTTGCCTAGTAGCAGCCTTAGGCAAGTTGCTCGGAGTACTTCTGCTCCCTTCATCTGAAGTTGAGGGACTAGTGCCCTCACTCAAGTCTGTCTGCTCTTCTGACCTGTTCTGGCTGTCACTTTGATCAGACATACTGCAAAAGCTGACTGCTGACCCTGTGAAGAGTTTATAGATGAGATAGAAAAGATGAGCATCACAAAATGCAGAGGTTTTTGCAAAAGAAACACCCAAATGTTCAGTTTTAATTTTCCACAGAAAGCATTTTGGATCCACCGATTTTCAAACTCGGTGATACCGAAGCAGTTTTGGAACCTAAACGGATGATCTCGGTTGGACCGAGTTTCAGTTCGGTGGCACCGAGACTGCTAGGGTTTCACAGAATCCTCAAATCGGTTGCACGGATTAGTAATTCTCGGCCAGACCGAGAGTCACTAGTGCAATGGCATAAGCCAAATCGGTGAGACCACTCGGTGGGTCCGAGATGGTTTCGGCGGAAACCTAAACCTAAAAATTTGAATCTCATCTAATCTATGGACTACTTTGGCTGGATAGAAGAGTTGCAATCGTGGCAAGATTCAATATGAAAACAATGTGCTAGGAATCAGACGTGGATAGCACAAAGATCAAGTCCATTCCCTAACTTGGCGGTGGACTTGCTACGGCGGCAACGACGGGGATGAAATCCGTTGACGGCGGCGAAGACCAGCGATAGGAGGCTGCTGGCGGCGAGGAGACGATCTGGAGACCACGATGGCAGAGCGAGCTGATCTTGTGGCGAAGGGTTTCGGAGAAATTTCCAAAATTTTGCCCGTGACTATATATAGCCCGACCTGTCGGTGTGACCGAAAGTGGAACAACTTCGGTGGCACCGAGATGCATAACTCGCAAGCGATTCATCGCAACTCGGTGTGACCGAAAAGTTCAAATCAGTTGCACCGAGATTGAAAACTCAGATCAACCTGATGATCTCGGTAGGACCGAAATGGTAGGATCGGTCAGACCGAGAATCATTAAGAGGTTTTGGAAGTTTAAGTCTATGACGAATCGGGGACTCTCCTCACACAGAGTGGTTCGAATCTGACTTGATCAAATTTTGTGATGTAGCATGAATAGAGTTTGAGACGAGACAAGCATAGATAGCTAAAGAAGGTTCTTAGGCATTCTTCTCTATCCACTTGGCACAAAGAAGAAAGAACCAAACAAACAAAACAACAAGTGGATGTCCTTGAATGAGTAAAATATGCACCGACATGCTCACACAATAAGATGGCAATTGAAATATGTGGCAAAGCATGCACAACCAATTCTAGGATCTATCAAACAAATGGCGATGACTAGGTCATCTATATATGAGTAAATTGACTTAGGAGTCAAATGAGAACATTTGATCATAGGTCATACTCATCGTTTAAGCTCAAGTGGGGTTACCACTTTTACATAATGCATTAATGTGTTCACACCATTAGAGTTGCTTTGACTCAATTCTTAGAGTTAAGCTCCCCTAGATGTGAGATCTCCCTTAGAGGGTTGAACTAACCTTGGGTTTTGTCGATGATGACTTCATGTAGGTGTTGAAGATGTAGATGCTCAATGTTGATGTAGATCATTTGGAGCAATCCTTTGGAGTGAGTTGCACTTTCAACTTGCCTACATGGGTTAGTCCCACAAGGAACAAACAAGAATATCCATAGACATAGAGTGATGCACACACAAGATGATGTCCATGAAAACATTTGGTTACCTTGTCCCTTGCCTTACCAACATGAGGGTTTGTGACTCCTTGAACTAGTGCAAGATGTGAAAGTTGATTGCACTTGTTCTTTCCAAAATGATATGAGTGAAGAATGTTGGCGGAGTCACCCTCAAGAACACTCTAGTTCTTCTTCTTCGGGATCCACATCATCTTGATGGGAATCCTTGGAGTTGTAGTTGTACTTGATGAAGTAGAACTTGAAGTAGTCTTGGGGACCCACTTTCGAGCGAGGCTTTAGGTGCTTCTTCAAATGCATCAATCTCTTCTTGAAGCTTGTCCTTGCCTTTGTTCTTGTGGTCTTGTGGTGGAAGATCATCTTGAGCTTGTGTCCCCTTGAAGGAAGTAGGATCATACTTCTCTTGTTGAGGAACAAACTTTGTCTTGGGATATTGATCTTCTTCCCACTCAACTCCATTGGCATTGAACTTTCATTCAAAACCAACACCTTGATTCTTCCGGTGCCTTCCTTGCTTCCGTACAATTTCCTCAAATTGCTTACTCCCGGCAAGGCTCTTTAAACACCTTTCTCTATAATTCCCTTCAATAAACTATTTTCTTGCTCAAGTGCAACTTGGCTAAGAGAATCATTAGTGGAATCAAGAGAACTACTAGAAGCAACAACATTGGATTTGACATTATTATTGTTACTACTAGAGGAAGTATCTTTCGTGTACTTGTTACTAGACTTGACTTGAGGCATGTAAGTAGATAAGAGTAAACGCTTGGCAATGTAAGAAGAACTTTTCCTGCGGAGATCATCATTGATTGCCTTTAAGAACTCATGCTCTTGCTCAAGATTGAGCTTTTCAAAGCGTAACTTCTCATGAGCCCTTACAAGTTCTCGATGATCTTCGAAGATAGTTTCATGAGCCAACTTAAGAGTGTTTAGTTCTTTAGTTAGAAGCTCAATTTTCTCCTTATCATTGTCATTCGTTTGATTAGCATGATTAATTGACGTTTCATCATAGTATTCATCACTAGAGTTGTCAACAAGTAAATCATCATCACCTAGCAAGTCATCTTCATCACTATTGAAATCAGCATACTCGGGATGTGTTACCTTAGGACCTTTGGCCATGAAGCATCTTCCAATTCCTTCATTTGGTGAATCAAATATGTCGTAGGAGTTGGTTGACACAAGTGCTAGACCGACAACACCTTCATCTTGAGTATATTCGAGTCGAGTGATAGCTTCTCTCGGAGTGATGGTCGGAGTCGGAGCCGAAACCCATTCACCAACATGAGCTTGATGTCTTCGTTTTGTGTAGCTCCTTGATGACTTGTCCTTCCTTTCCGAATCCTTGCTTCTCCGTGAGGGTCTTCGTTCATAACGATCATCTCTACTCCTTCTCTCTCTCGGTGGTGATTCTTCTCTTTTGCTTCTTCTTTTTGGAGAATCTTCTCTTCTTTTGTAGGGTGCCGTACACTCATTGGAGTAGTGTCCGGGTCTCCCACAATTGTAGCAATTTCGCTCTCGACTAGAAGATCTTTTGTCATTGTAAGACTTTGACTTGGAGCTTCTTTCTTCGCTTCTACTTTTGTAGAACTTGTTGAAGTTCTTCACCATTAAGCTCAATTCTTCATTGAAGGTTGGTTTCTCACTTGATGATGTGGGGGCTTCACTTGAGGCTTTGTAAGCACCACTTGACTTGTTGTGAAGTTCCTCCTTGTCCTTGAGTGACATCTCATGAGCAACAATCCTTCCAATGACTTCCGTTGGCTTGAGATCTTTGTAGTTTGGCATCATTTGGATCAATGTGCACACGATATCATACTTTCCATCCAATGCTCTTAGGATCTTCTTGATGATGAATTTGTCGGTCATCTCTTCACTCCCTAAGCCGGCAATCTCATCTGTGATAAGAGCAAGCCTAGAGTACATTTCAATGACACCTTCACCATCCTTCATTTTGAACTTGTCAAGCTGACTTTGGAGCACATCCAACTTGGATTCCTTGACGGATTCGGTACCTTCGTGCATATCAATCAAAGTATCCCAAATTTCCTTTGCATTCTCAAGACGGCTGATTTTGTTGAATTCTTCGGTGCACAATCCGTTGAAGATGATGTCACATGCTTGAGCATTGTATTGTAGCATCCTCAATTCTTCCGCATTAGCTTCAAGGTTTGGTTCTCTCCCATCGAAAAATTCACCTTGCAAGCCAATACAAATAATTGCCCAAACGGCAGGGTTATGTCCAAGAATATGCATTTTCATCTTATGCTTCCAACTAGCAAAATTAGTACCATCAAAGTAAGGACCTCTACGGTGATAATTTCCCTCGCTAGACGCCATACTCTCCTAGGTTATGAAACCAAGGCTATGACCACCAAAATCTATGGAAATCAAAGCAAATGGAGACCAAAGCTCTGATACCACTTGTAGGACCTTGAAGTATGTCTATAGGGGGGGTGATTAGACTACTTGACCAATAAAAACTTAACCTTTTCCCAATTTTATAGTTTGGCAGTTTTAGCTAATTTAGGACAAGTCAAGCAATCATCACACAATTCAAGCAAGCATGCAAAGAGTATATTGGCAGCGGAAAATAAAGCATGCAACTTGGAAGAAAGTAAGGGGAAGGGTTTAGAGGATTCAAACGCAATTGGAGACACGGATGTTTTTCTCGTGGTTCCGATAGGTGGTGCTATCATACTTCCACGTTGGTGGAGACTTCAACCCACGAAGGGTAACGGTTGCGCGAGTCCATGGAGGGCTCCATCCACGAAGGGTCCATGAAGTAGCAACCTTGTCTATCCCACCATGGCCGTCGCCCACGAAGGACTTGCCTCACTAGCGGTAGATCTTCATGAAGTAGGCGATCTCCTTGCCCTTACAAACTCCTTGGTTCAACTCCACAATCTTGTCGGAGGCTCCCAAGTGACACCTAGCCAATCTAGGAGACACCACTCTCCAAGAAGTAACAAATGGTGTGTTGATGATGAACTCCTTGCTCTTGTGCTTCAAATGATAGTCTCCCCAACACTCAACTCTCTCTCATAGGATTTGGATCTGGTGGAAAGATGATTTGAGTGGAAAGCAACTTGGGGAAGGCTAGCGATCAAGATTCATATGGTAGGAATGGAATGTCTTGGCCTCAACACATGAGTAGGTGGTTCTCTCTCAGAAATGGTAAGTTGGAAGTGTAGGTTCAGTCTGATGGCTCTCTCCACGAATGAAGAGGAGGTGGAGGGGTATATATAGCCTCCACACAAAATCCAACCGTTACACACAATTTACCAAACTCAGTGGGACCGAATTAGTAAACCTAGTGACCGTTAGTGATTTTCGGTGGGACTGACATGCATCTCGGTGAGACCGATATGGTTAGGGTTAGGGCATAACGTAATCTCGGTGAGACCGACATACAAACTCGGTGAGACCGATTTTGGTAATTAGCTAACCAGAGAATTGGTCAGGTAAACTCGGTGGGACCGATTAGCTCTTTTCAGTGAGACCGAAATGTTACAAAAGGGAAACAGAGAGTTTACATTGCAATCTCGGTGGGACCGATCGCTCACTTCGGTTGGACCGAAACGTTACGAAGGGAAACAGAGAGATTGCAACCCCATCTCGGTGAGACCGAGATCCCTATCGGTAAGACCGATTTGCTTAGGGTCTTTGGCAGTGGCTATGACTTTTCGAATCGGTGGCGCCGGATAGAAAGAATCGGTGTGACCGATTTTGGCTTTAGGTTTAGGTCATTTGTGGATGTGGGAAGGTAGTTGAGGGTTTTGGAGCATATCACTAAGCACATGAAGCAAAAGGCTCATTAAGCAACACCTCATCCCTTCTTGATAGTATTGGCTTTTCCTATAGACTCAATGTGTTCTTGGATCACTAAAATGTAAAATGAAGAGTCTTGAGATTTTGAGCGTGAGCCAATCCTTTGTCCTTAGTATTTTGAGGGATCCACTTTCATCATCCATGCCATGCCATTCATTGAGCTTTCCTGAAATAATAGTCTTGGAATAGCATTAGCTCAATGAGCTATATGTTTTTATGAATTACCAAAACTACCTAGGGATAGTTGCACTTTCACCGCGCCACCATGCCGCCGCGTCGTCGGGAAACTTGGGGATACCGCGGCGTCCGCGCGCGCCCCTCTGGCGGCTTCTCCGCCGAGATCCGGTTCCGCAGGATGCGCCTCGGCCTCGGCAATTTCGACACCGCCAACGAGGCCGCCCGCGCGTACGACGCGGCGGTGTGGCGCCTCCGGCGGCCTCATAGAACATTGAACTTCCCCAACGTGCCAACGCGGGAGCGGGCGCAGGAGCTCGCGCCTCTGCCGCGGCTTAGCAGTGACGAGGATCGTCGTGACAACCGGAGGCGGGAGCACCGTCTCGGCATCACCGAGATGGATGACGAAGCCATGGCGTTGTGGCGCCAACACTTCCCGCAGGACATCATCAACGAGCGCGAGTTCTACGCGCAAAGGAGGGTGGAGACGGATAAGAGGAGGGCGGAGCGAGCCGCCTATTGCGAGGACAAGCGTAGGCGAAAAGCGGATGCTCAGTTCAACATGAGGCTAGGAGCGGCGTCGCCCTGGGAATCGGATGATGATCGGTATCTTCACGCCTACAGTCAGACGTCGGAGGAGGACATCACCGAGGAGGAGTCGGACGACGAGGAGTAGTTGAATTATCTTTTTTTATCTATGTATGTTGAGAACCATCCTCTACTCTCTAGTATCTACTTCTCGATCTCAAGATCAGAACGCTTTTTTAAAGCGCCGCGCGTTGCGATTCTGTTGGAGATGCTCTAACATGGCAGACGAGTGCTTTAATGTTGCCCACAAGATGCGCAAGTATTACTAGTAGTATATTTTTCTTGCCATGCTGATATTTTAAAACCACGAGTGCGAACATGCAGAGGAGCAATGAAGACCAAACACGGGATATTCGGGACATCTTCAAGGAGCATGGCAAGTTAAAGAGGAGCTGCACCGAACCTATAAAACGAGCTTTGGTAAGTAACACCCTTTCAATTACTTTCGTGTAGCCTCGTGTTCTTCGATGTGTATATGTTGTAATTTCTGTTTCTTTTAAGCGTGGTGTTCTTCGATGTGTAATAAGAAGAGTGTTCTCACCTTTTTAGCTTGATGTAGGAAGTGGGTGTTCTCACCTTGTAGTCTGTTTTTATTTATTTTTCCTTTTGAATTCACTTCTCCGAGTTCTGTTTATCTGGCTTCTACTAAATGGATCTAGGTTGCTCTGAGTATTGATCTAAAAAAGAAGTAACTTCATGTCGGGGATGCAGTTCTGCGAGGAGGGAAGTATGGTCAACCTCGAGATCATGTTTCCAAAATGAGGCTGGATTACACACAAGGTGCAGTTCCTAATGATGCTGGATTAGACACAAGGTGCAAATTCCCAGATGATGCTGGATTACACACAAGCCAGGTGGAGTCGTCAGATGTTCGTGTCCTTGTGGCATTAGTAAAGTATGAAAGAAAGCGTGCAGCAGCCCTTGAGAATGTAGCTGAGTTCCTGAAGAAGCGAAAAGTGCAATCAGATGCTCTCTTCACCCAAGCCAAAGAAGAGATGGAAGAAGCCAGAAATAAGCCAGCAGGGGCAGAGCAGGCTAGGCGTCTCCTTCTATCTAAAACTGTTGTCAATACAAAATTTCATTCATAATAGCTAGGTTCAAATGTTTATCCAGTCAGCATGCCTATTGTGATGTCCGTGCATCTACTGATGTGGCACAAAATGTTTTTTTTGGGTCATGTAATAACAACAATTACTTTCCAAACAATAACAGATGAAGCATTGGACATGGTATAGTTCACGCGCAAGCCCGACATTCCAAGTTCAACTTCCACATCAAACTCATGTTCACAGATATCTGCACATTCATACATAATGGCCATTACAAGAGATCGACCTCTCTCATCCACGACTTCAGACTGGGATCCTTGCATCCCATCCTCTTGCTTCATCCCCGCCGTCGTCCACCTTGCCGGCGCCGCTCCTATGACCGTCTCGTCCATCGTGCCCTGCCGCCATCGTCTACCCTCCTAGATCTGCTTCTACACCGCCGACAGCCATCGCTACCGCAGCACCGTCAAATTCTCAGCAGATGCGTACACGGCGCCTCACCAGAGGCGATACTCTTTCATATCTGTTCAACTTATTTATCGCAGCAAGATAATAGATCGCCATTGCTTTACTCTTATTTCTTGTCTTGGTTGCGAAGTTGCCTTTGTCCGGTTTGCACCTTCAGATCCGCCATGGCACGCTCAACACTATACTCCCAATGCTTATGGGTTTCCTCTTTTATATTCCACACTAGCTAAATCACAGTAGACTAAATTTCAAAATTGGGTTAGTCGATTTTTGAGAGCTCGCCGGAGTTTGCCGGTGTGATCGAAGGGGCTCGGGTGGGGACGGTGGTTGTGGGGGCGGGGGTGGGGGTGGCGGAGGAACACATGCGGTGGGTCCGGTGGTTCGGCCGGCGGCCCGTGCGGTGTTCTATATGGGAAGCACAGTATGTTCCTTGTCAGGAAGGGGAGTAGGGACATCTGCAGTCAACAGCTGATAGAGCTGGCCTGTACATGATCGATAGGCTTTCAATTAGTAGCGGCAATACAACACCGTAATTTCCAGCCAGTTCCACTTTCCCGATTTATATATCCTGGTTATGGTGTACCCCTTTTATGTACACTACGATCTGCCTAGTTGTTGTGTGCTCTTGTTATCATGGTTTGTCAATAAACTCTCTATACAGTATATTATGAACCTATCATCTGCCAACTATCCTTACTTCTGGAGCCTATTTTTTGTACTTGTGCCAGATTATATTAATGCACACACCATATTACACCACACATGGGCTCTCTCATCAGAATCCGTGATAGCACACAAGGGTTTACAGGGCCCCTATATTAGAATATCCTCTGCATTACAAAGATAATCTCACTACTATTTATGTTTTCATGCTTCTCAGATATTATACGTAATCATAGTGAACACCAGAATCCGCGCATCAGAAGAATATTGTGGAACACTGCAACGACTTACAAAATTGGCACCAAGGCATTGAGTGCCATTCTGGATGCAATGAAACTCATACGCTCCCCACCTGTAGATTCTTGTTCAGAATATGATCCTAATGACTATTCTAACCTCGAGGAGTCAAAGGCAGATGGCCTGTCATGTTCACCCATCAAGGTGCCTGTTCTAATTTGGCAAGGTTTTATTGATTGCGCGTATCTTGCATAAGTTGTCTTGCATTTCCTCTACTTTGTAGCACCGCCATTGCTTACACTACTAGGGAAAAGCCTAGCAACAGCGCGGGTTTTGGGCCTATTAGTATCGCGGCGGCCGGCGCTACTAATAAGGCGCTACAGCTAACGTATAGCAGTAGCGCGGGTGCCACCTGGGTAAAAACCCGCGCTACTACTAATCTCTAATATCTGATTTTTTTTTATTTTTTTTGAATTTTTTTTCGATTTTTTCCCTAATTTTCAAATTTCTGAATTTTCAAATCTCTAATCACCCCTCATCGCTGCTCAATTACATCTCTAATCTCTAATCACCCTCATCATTCCAAATCATTAACTTCCCGGACGGTCACCCATCCTCTCACTACTCCAGCCTGAGCACGCTTAACTTCTGGGTTCTATTCTCCCTCGTTTCCAAGTCTGCACTTGTTGTTTTCCTGACAATAGTAAGATGTCAATCCTATTAACCTCAGGAATTTAGCTTGAGCATGAAGTCACACATTTCACCGTTTGATTTTGAAACTATTGTTCTAAAAAATAACACTAATATTTAGTAACACTAATATTTCTTGAATAATTAGTTTGACCATTGTTTGACCACAGTTTGACCATAGTTTGACCAGATTTGACCAAAATTCAAAAGAACTGAAACAATTATTTAGTAACACTAATATTCTTGAATAATTAGTTTGACCATAGTTTGACTAGATTTAACAAAAATTAAAAAAACTGAAATTTGATGAATTTTTTTGCCTCCAGATCTTAAAAGCCCCGTAACTTTTTTTCTGTTAGGTTTTTTAGGATTTTGAAAATGTTTAACGGGGACCTGACACGTGTCTCCTCCAGCCAATGATGATTTTACACGTGGAAAATCCCCATTGGCCGGGGCTGTTAACGGGTTATCGGATCCAAAACCCGACCCGATAGCTTAACGGCGTTCCGTTATGGTGGATGCCACGTGTCGGTTACCCTTTGACGAAAAGCACTTCTGTGGACGCGATTTATCGTCGTGGAAGTGGACACTTCCGTGATGATAATTTTGGTAATGTCATGGAACACTTCTACGACAGTATTGTATGACTATCTTGATTCTGTCATAAATTTGTCATGGATGTACATGCATGACAAAAAACGCGACCTACTGTGACAAACATGTATCATCACGGAAGTGTATTTTTTTGTAGTGTACAAGTGCCGTATCCACCTATTGAGCAATCGTGCTAGTGTCTCTCTTGATTTGTGCAACGCGAGCGTTTTCCGTGGATTCCACATTTTGTGCTCATTCCTTGGTTGCACGACCCCATTTATCTATCTGTGTGTGTGTGTGTGTGTTGCCGTGTGCCACATATTGTTATTGGTCTACTTGTTTCACTTGCGAATTTGTGAATCTTTTCCAACGTTATTGACTCTTGCTAAAATTTTGCATCAAATTTTTGTGCCACTATCCTCACCAAGCTCCACTATAAGCTTTACTTGATAGGTGTGAGTGAACAAGTCCGGTACCAATTCCACTATTCTTTCATCTCACATTGAGTGAAATGGGATACATCCTCAACTTTGGGAAAAGGTAACTTGGTATTGTTTATCTCATTTCCTACTCACCTCTACTCGAGTATTGTGATGGATAGGAAAGGCATTTCATCTCTAGTCTTCCACGACAATGACAACGAGAACAACTACATCACCAAAACATCCATGTTCGGACTACAATGAGCAATGCAAGGCATTGAGTGACTCGCCATCGACATTCGCCAAAACAAAGCAAGGATAAGGGACTACCTCGACACCAAGTTGGTCGAACAAAGGGATCAAGTACGAAACATGGTGGCCAACTACAAGTCTTCTTCCCCTTCATCATCTTCAAGGCGTCGACACTCAAGGGGCCAATCTTCGGAATGTCATCGAGCTCAAGCACTACTACACCATCAAGATGAAGATGCTCGCGATGCGTACACCTACAAGTCCCAAAAAGCTCTACATCAAGCTACGGCCAAACCTCATGAGAACAAGAGAAGACCACGAGACAAGCACCACCAAGACGGAGCTACGACCACTTCGGCATCTTCGCCAAGTGTCATCAAGGCATCTTCGCCTTCGGACGTACGAAATCTTCGCCTACTTCCCACGAGTATGCCTATTTTGACATCATCAAGTACAAGGCGATCACCTACGAGCGAGGGCGACACTTCCATCTTCGGAAGCCCCTCAAGGAAGATGATCGAGCATGGGATTTTCCCTTCGGTCATGGAGGAGAGCGATGATGTGCCATCTTCGGCCTTCATCCACGGCGACGACGATGACGAGATGGTTGAGCATGGGATTTTCCCTTCGACCACGGCGACGTTTGATGACTTGAGTGACTTGTGCCACCATATGGAGAGTGAGAGTGTCTTCACCACTAGCCCCATATATGATGAGTTGCCACAATTCCCATGTGAGGAGAGCCACAACCCCCACCACTTGAGTGAGATGAGTGACTCCACCATATGTGACATTGCGTGCACCTACCTTAAGGGAGTGAGTGAGCCACCACCACATAGAGAGAGTGAAGAAGTTGATAGGGCACGTGAGGCCATTTCCATTTCTAACAACTTGACCTCTATCTCTATTGTGTCTTCTCATTTGGTGCTAGGTCCCATATATGATGATGTGCTGATCTTCGACGACTCCGTCCTCCCTTTGGACAAGACGATGACCATGGTGGAATATGATGCACCCCCCACATGGTTCCATCAAGTTGATGATGATGACCACCATTTGGTCTTTGCCACCTCACCTACACCACTTGAGTGGAATGAACAAGGTAACATAGGTGACCATGATGCTCTAGTCCCACTAGTGGACACTCTTGACATTGATTGCTTGCATAATGTTGATCCACCTATTGCCATGCTTCATGCTAGTTTGATTTCCCCATGCGATGATTTACCCATTTATGATGAGTTTGATGATTGCCATGAGGAGTCTATTAGTTGTGATGCCATGTTACATAGGATTTCTTGTGATAATTCTCTTGGTCACATCATGTTTGACAATCCGCTTGACTTGTCATGTGCTATGCATGAGATCAACAATATGTCATATTTGCAATCTCATCGTAGTGACTATACATGCCCCATTAAAATAAATCCCATTTGCACTTATGGCATAGATGACAAGCCCATGGTTATTGGCATTTGTTTTTCTTGCGATGATATTGCCATGCTTCCCTTACATGATTTGCGCAATTCATCTACTATGCCATGCCATGATCACATTGTTCCAAATATGCATTTTTTGGATGTTGTCAATATTCTCCATATGATGTTTCCACTATTGCTCATGAGGAGACCACCATAGTTTCCTCATACATGTTAGGAGATTTTGATTCATCCTATCCATTGCATGATCCCAATACTTGTGTGCACCATATGCTTCCCATGAATAAACATGCTAGTGATGTGCCATATACTTGCATTCTCAATTTGTGTCCCCATTGTGTCATACATAACAACTATTCTTTCATGATGGATGACATGTTTCTATATCACGCATCAAATTTATTTGAGTGATGCTTATCTTGTGCTAACTCACACATGCACATACACATCATGATGGATGATGTGTACATTTACCATGCACACACTTTCTTTGGTTTGTGTCCCTTTTGTGTAGGTATGCATTCTACCTCGTCAACCTCGCAATCCCATGAGTTAACGAAACGAGCTCTAGAGAGCAATGATGACTTGGGATCCCATGGATTGAACTTCCCACCGCTCTCTTCGCGCAAAGACTTCGCGCATTTCTTCTACATGGCTCTCACATGGTTACGGGTTATCACCCATTACATATTATATGCCCATCTTGCCATGTTCACTTTGCATGATATGCTCATTCCTATGCCTTTGCCATGCATTTGTGACCCATGCTTTGCATTACACATGATGATTGATTATACTACTTGTATGTGTATTTGCAAGCTTGGTGGAGATATTGCTTGTTATTGCCATGTTTGCTATGTGCCCCATGCCTATGATGATACAATGATCTTGGTTTGTGTTCGTACTTGCGATATGTCATGTGCATTGTTTATGACTATTATTTTCTCACATGACGTGATTGCCATGATTTCCTCTAGTGTGTTGCATCTTCGCTCCACTAGTTTGCACGACTTGATTGCTATGCTTTCTCATGTTGCATCCAATTCTTGGATTACTTGCTACTTGTCGGGGAGGCTGATCGTACCCACGAACACCTATGGGGCCGGCGGACCAGGCCCCTTTGTGGTTCGGAGGGGGGCGGAGATCGCACGAAGAGCGGATCGAGGCGAGGCACACGAGCAGTTTTACCCAGCTTCGGAGCTCTCCGGAGAGATAAAACTCCTCATCGCTGCTTGTTTGATGTATTGTGTTCTTGCTAGGGAGCAATGCGAGCTACAAAACCTAGCGTGAGTGTATCTGGTCTCTGGTGATTCGAATGAACCGAAACTCGAGCCGAACCCTTTCTACGTTGCGCATGGGCCTCCTTTTATATGCTCAAGGGGTCTCCGACAGGTGGCAACACAGGCGGGGGTACAAATGTAAAAACAGGAGTTGGTACACCTATTCAACAAAGGATTAAAGGCGAAATACCTAACTCGACGGCAAGGGACAAAAGCAATAAATGCCCATCGATTGTCGCCAAACAAAGGCGACAGAGACCGTCAGTGCGCCACCGCCGCCACGATGGCAAGCCTGTCGGCGCCGCTTATCGCTGCTCTCCGCTGGCTGCACAGCCTCTCGACACGCCGCATGGAATGATCCCATGGCGACACGCGTTGCTGGATGAGCTGGAGCGGAGATGGAGAGAGGTTGCTTGTCATGACAAGCGCCTTGCCACGGCCGAATCCTTGTCGCGTCCGGAGGCTTGTCGCGCCCGAGCCTTCGGCAAGCTCCTCTTGCCGGGGCCTTGTCTTCTGCATGCCTTGAGTGGCCTTCCCGACAAGCTCCTCTTGCCGGGGCCTTGTCTTCTTAATCAAATACTTTGTTCTTGAATGGCTCCAAAGGAGCCACGGAGGACCTTGGCGGCGACGAGGCAAAACCTTGCCGCTGGTGCTGCAGAATCGTCTGCGTGCACGCAGTACGGGATACTAGGGTACCCCTACTCTAGTACACCGACAGAGCCCCCGGCCTGTGTTGCACACGGTGCCGAAGCGCTCTCGGCCAGGCCCAAACAAGGCACGGGCACACGCGGCCTCGACCACGCCGCCTTCGCCCCGGACCCACCACAATCCTCACTAACGGCACGCACCGGACGTGGCGTCGTGCGAGAGATCGTGGGCGTGGTCGTGGGGGTTTCTTTATTAGGAAAAGCGGAACGTCCGCCCCCTCCCCCTCTTTATAAGCGGAGGAAACAGGGGTAGGCCGTCCACTCCGCCATCGCTGTCTTGTCAAGAAAACCACCGCCGCTCCCCCCGGAGCTTCAGCGGCAAGTGTTTGGCAATCTGTCGCGGCTGCTGCATCCCGGTAGATCTTGTCGGCACAGATAAGGGCATCCTTCTTGTCGCCATGGACAGAGATGACGCTTATCGGGCCTGGCATCTTGAGTAAGTTGTAGGCGTAGTGAGAGGCTGCCATGAACTTGGCGAAGCGCCGATTTGCCAAGTATCCCATTGTAAGGCAATGGGAAATCGGCAACGTCGAATGTGACCCTCTCAGTCCTAAAGTTCAGCTCGCTGCCAAATGTTACCGGCAACGTAATCTTCCCCTTCGGCTTGCTCCTTCCCGGATTGATTCCTTGGAATGTGCCGGTCTCCTCGAGCTCACTGTCAGGGATTTGAAGCTTCTGGAGTACCGCGGAGGAGATCAGATTCAAGCCGGCCCCGCCGTCAACTAGCATTTTGGTGATCTTGAGGTTGCGGATGGTTGGTGAGACCAACATCGGCAAGCACCCGACATCAGTTATGCGATCAGGGTGGTCCTCAATATCAAAAATGATAGGCGTGCTGGACCACTTGAGAGGCTTGCGTGACTCTACGGATGGTTCCGCTGCATTGACCTCCCGCATCCATTGCTTGAGTTGGCGGTGGGAGGTATGCAAGGAAGCACCTCCGTCAACGCAGAGGACCTCCGTGGCTTTCTGAAACTCCTGTTCATCGGCGTCGTCGTCTTCCATATCTTTGTCGTCGTCATCATCTTCATCCTTGTCGCGGCCGCGGGGAGGTCTATCTCCTTGCCGTTGCTTGGCCTTGCCGCGGCGCCCTCCCCGGCCGGGACGTTTCTTGCTTGCTCCCCCAGCACCTTCCTAGGCCTTCTCCTTGTCGCGCCGCTCGTACTCAGCTCTCTGCTGTTCGACAAGCTGCTCGACCTTCTTGCAGCTCACGGAGGTCGTGGCCCTTGGTGCGGTGGATCTTGCAAGATCGCTTGCCGGAGCTGCCCCGCTTGTCGGCGGCCGCCACCGACCGGGTGGTTGTCGTCGGCAACCTCCTTGCCGGAGCCACCAGCCTTTGGCGTTCTTGTCGCCACCTCCGTTGTCGGACTGCTCAACAGCTAGCACTTCTCGCCTTTCTTCTTCCTGTTGCCTCGCCGCGGCCCTTCTTTCTTGCCGGGCGGTCTCCTCCTTGCCGAGATCCTGCTTCCGCATTCTCTCCTCGAGTCTCCTCCTTCCTCGGTAGCGTGCACACTTGTCGGCCAAGGCGCACAGTTCAATCGACGTCCTTGACTTTGCACATCGCCATCTCCTCCCTCATCCTGCGGTTCCGCACATTCGATGAAATGCGCCGATCACCGCGGGGTGGACGTCTGGGATGTTGTAGTGCACACGGCTGAATCTCTGAATGAACTTGCGCAGGGACTCTCCTTCCTTCTGGGCGAGCAAATGAAGGTCACTCTCTTGGCCATGAGGCTTGTGGCCACCTGTGAAGGCGCCAACAAACTTATGGCACAGATCTGCCCAAGAGGATATGGAGCTGTCCCGCAAGTGCATGAGCCAAGATCTGACGTTGGGCTTGAGCACGAGCGGGAAGTAGTTGGCGAGGATCTTGTCGTCCCGTCCC
The DNA here is from genome assembly GCA_021605145.1 of Aegilops bicornis. Taxonomy (NCBI): domain Eukaryota; kingdom Viridiplantae; phylum Streptophyta; class Magnoliopsida; order Poales; family Poaceae; genus Aegilops; species Aegilops bicornis. Next base: position 396,196,778 of record CM038669.1, read on the forward strand.
CCCGCAGCCTGCACTGCGATGGTGTAGATGCTGAGGAACTCCGACGGATGCGTCCTGCCATCATACTTCTCCGACACGTCTGGTTTGAATCTCTGAATGAACTTGCGCAGGGACTCTCCTTCCTTCTGGCGAGCAAATGAAGGTCACTCTCTTGGCCATGAGGCTTGTGGCCACCTGTGAAGGCGCCAACAAACTGATGGCACAGATCTGCCCAAGAGGATATGGAGCTGTCCCGCAAGTGCATGAGCCAAGATCTGACGTTGGGCTTGAGCACGAGCGGGAAGTAGTTGGCGAGGATCTTGTCGTCCCGTCCCCCGCAGCCTCGCACCGCGATGGTGTAGATGCTGAGGAACTCCGACGGATGCGCCCTGCCATCATACTTCTCCGCACGTCTGGTTTGAAGTTTTCGGCTGGGCCACCGGACTTGCCGCAGATCACGAGTGAATGCAGGGGCAACCTACCGCGTCTGACAAGTCGCTGGCTCCTCCGGTGCGCGCATGTCAGCGAAGGCCCAGCACGCTTGTCGGATCGACGTCGCGCTTCTCTCCGGCGCCGATGCGAAGTTCGGCGTCCTCTTGTTGTCGCTCATGAAGAACTTGGTGCTGATCGCGGCGAGCTCGCGGATCCGACGACGCGGTGGAGTCACTGTCGAGGTGGATCCGGTGAGTCGGCGATCTTGGCCTTCGTGGCGGAGAGTGCACGGTGGTTGCACCTCCGACAGTCTCGTCGCCACCGGCTCGTTCCTTGTCGTCTCGCCGCGGCAATGATGGCGTTGGTTGCCGTGGGGCGTCGCCGTTGGCAAAGCCGATGAGGCTCTGGATAGTGGCCCTCCACTCGTCGACCTTCTCGGCCGTTGGAGGGTAGTCGAGAGCGGTGAGCTCTCGCCAGAGCTTCTGCTGGAGTAGTGGGCGGCATTGGTGAACGGTGCGAGGAGCGGGATACGCTCAGACTTCTAACTACGTTAGAAGGAGCAGCACCCCGTCCGGGCGACCGTATTTCACTCGTGCCAGCATGTTGATGCGCATGCTGGTCTTGAGGGTCTCGATCCAACGAACGTATGGCATTGTGGACGCCATGACGTTGTTGGTCCCGCGTCTCCTGAGATGGGAGCGGGGGATGCGCGGACGCCGAGGTTTGTGGGGCCTTGTCCTTGGACTTGGCAACGTCGCGGACACCTTCGTCGGCGCCCGTTCCTCCGCCGGCGTCTGCCCCACCACCCGTTTGCTGCGGTGAGGGTGGGTACGACGCGGACGGCTCTACTGCCGCCAAAGCCTTCTTCTTCAGTGGCATGTTGAGGAAGATGTTGAGGACGCTGCTCGTGTGAGCGTCGGATCAGATTCACACGGCCTCGACGCCCCCTACCTGGCGCGCCAAAGATGTCGGGAGGCTGATTGCACTCCACGGACACCTATGGGGCCGGCGGACCAGGCCCCTTTGTGGTTCGGAGGGGGGCGGAGATCGCACGAAGAGCGGATCGAGGCGAGGCACACGAGCAGTTTTACCCAGCTTCGGAGCTCTCCGGAGAGATAAAACTCCTACTGCTGCTTGTTTGATGTATTGTGTTCTTGCTAGGGAGCAATGCGAGCTACAAAACCTAGCGTGAGTGTATCTGGTCTCTGGTGATTCGAATGAACCGAAACTCGAGCCGAACCCTTTCTACGTTGCGCATGGGCCTCCTTTTATATGCTCAAGGGGTCTCCGACAGGTGGCAACACAAAGCGGGGGTACAAATGTAAAAACAGGAGTTGGTACACCTATTCGAGCGATTATGCGGTGCGTAAATACCTAACTCTGACGGCAAGGGACAAAAGCAATAAATGCCCGTCAGTGTCGCCCAAACAGTGCAACAGAGACCGTCAGGTGCGCCACCGCTCGCCACGATGGCAAGCCTGTCAGCGCCGCTTATCGCTGCTCTCCGCTGGCTGCACAGCCTCTCGACACGCGCGCATGGAATGATCCCATGGCGACACGTTGCTGGATGAGCTGGAGCGGAGATGGAGAGAGGTTTCTTGCTGCAAGCGCCTTTGCCGCGCCAATCCTTGTCACGTCCGGAGGCTTGTCGCGCTCCAAGCCTTCCCGGCAAGCTCCTCTTGCCGGGGCCTTGTCTTCTGCATGCCTTGAGTGGCCTTCCCGACAAGCTCCTCTTGCCGGGGCCTTGTCTTCTTAATCAAATACTTTGCTCTTGAATGGCTCCAAAGGAGCCACGGAGGACCTTGGCAGCGACGAGGCAAAACCTTGCCACGGGGTGCTGCAACTGTCGTGCACGAGTATGGGATAATAGGGTACCCCTACTCTAGTACACCGACACTACTATCACATGTTTGGTTGCAACAATGTCATTACTTCACATATGCATATGCCTACTATTTGCCCTCATGACTTGATTACCTCGCACATGTTGCAAAATTGCTATATCATTTGTGTTGAGTGCCTCACTTTCTTCACCACACCATATGCACATTATGATTGGATTGTCTTGCACTTGCCCCATGTGTTTAGACATTTCATTTCTCTTGGTGTTGTGGATGACTCTTATGCCTACCATAGACTGTTCATTGAGAGTCTTATGCATACTTGCTATGAGCTTGAGGTAGATGCTTATTCTCTTGACATACATATTTGCATCGCTACCTCCCATTTACATGCTTGATTCCATGATGTCCTTGACTTCGCTCAATTTATGTGCTTGCATGACATGTCACAATCCATTGTCACACCATATGCTATGCTTGATGATGACACTTGTTTGGTGAATCACCTCTTGAATGCTTGGTTTTGCACTTACACTAACCACATTTGTTTTTCCAAGTGTTTCTTCTCTTTGCTACTTTTGAAGGAATCACAAGACGGTGCGACATTGGAGAGTGCTCCTTCCGAGCTTCAACATGATGAGTACTTGGTGGTTGTCCACTTCTACAGGGCGATGCCATCTCGTTACCATGGTGATGAAGATCACGATCCGTGGACGGATCTCTCCCAAAGGGGGGGGGAGATGATGCGGAGCATCCCTCGACCATCACCATGGACGTCACACCACCACCGCAAGGACGGAGAGAACTAACGTCAAGGACACTCGCACGCGCCATCGAGACCGAGGTGAACTCTTTCCTCTTCGAGTTTCATTCGGATTCACATGAGAGTCGGATTCTACCTCAAATGGAAACTCTATGCACTCGTAGGTACCAAGAAGACGACCGTGAAGAGGCGAGGATGGAGACACATGCACCTATGGTGGAGGAGAAGGAAGAAGGACATGTGAGGCGTGAAGCAAGAGAGGTCGCGGACCACCCCGGGTGCCCGACCACCTGCCACCCCGGGTGCCCGGACCCCAACTGACCGGAGGGCCAAGTCCCTGGCCACCCGGGTGCCCAGCCACCAGCAGCCCGGGTGCCCGGCCCTCCCCTGGGTGCTGCCTCTTCTGGCCCCGGGTGCCCGGCCTCGAGCCAGGTGCCCGGCCCATGCAGCCGCCGCCAGGGCGTTGGTGCGGCCCACCCCGGTTGCCCGGGCCATCACACCCCGGGTGCCCGGCCCAGCTCCAGCCGGCCTCGGCCTAGCCCGGGTGCCCGGCCCACTCTGAGGGCCTGCGTGCCTTGTTGGGTTTTTACCCTTGTATCCCTATCCCCTCTCCCAACTCGTTCCTAGGCTATATAAGGACACCACCTAGCTCATTTAGAGGGATAACAAAGTAGATGACATGATTTAGTGAGCTTTGCTCCTTGTATCTCCTCTTGTGAGAGAGAGACCACTCCTTTGGAGTACAAGACCTCCATTGGAGAAGATCCCTTGGTCTTCAAGCCCCCCTTGAGGGAAGGGTCTACCTAGATCATCAAGTCCTCATCTCCTTCATAGGATTTGGGATGAACTCTACCATGTATCTTGTTTCCCTTTGATTGTTCATGTACCTTGTGGACCTTGTGTGTTTGTTGGTCTAGTGGATGTGTGATTGGACATGTTCTTGAGTGTTCCTCTTGTTTTCTCTCTTGTGTTCATCTTGTTCTTGGGGATTCCCCCTCCAATTCGTGAAAGATCTCCACTTAGGGTTCCACACTACAACATGGTCTCTCTCAAGCAACCCTGCAACCAAATAACAAAGAGTTTCTTGTGTCCCCAACACACCCAATACAATGGTAAATTGTATAAGTGCACTAGTTCGGCGAAGAGATGGTGATACAAGTGCAATATGGATGGTAGATATAGGTTTTTGTAATCTGAAAATATAGAAACAACAAGGTAACTAATGATAAAAGTGAGCACAAACCGTATTGCAATGCCAGGAAACAAGGCCTAGGGTTCATACTTTCACTAGTGCAAGTTCTATCAACAATAATAACATATTTGGATCATATAACTATCCCTCAACATGCAACAAAGAGTCACTCCAAAGTCACTAATAGCGGAGAACAAACAAAGATATTATTGTAGGGTACGAAACCACCTCAAAGTTATCTTTTTTGATCGATCTATTCAAGAGTCCGTAGTAAAATAACACGAAGCTATTCTTTCCGTTCGATCTATCATAGAGTTCGTACTAGAATAACACCTTAAGACACAAATCAACCAGAACCCTAATGTCACCTAGATACTCCAATGTCACCTCAAGTATCTGTGGGTATGATTATATGATATGCATCACACAATCTCAGATTCATCTATTTAACCAACACAAAGAACTTCAAAGAGTGCCCCAAAGTTTCTACCGGAGAGTCAAGACGAAAACGTGTGCCAACCCCTATGCATAAGTTCACGAGGTCATAGAACCCGCAAGTTGATTACCAAAACATACATCAAGTAAATCACGTGATATCCCATTGTCACCACAGATAAGCAAATGCAAGACATACATCAACTGTTCTCAAATCCTTAAAGACTCAATCCAATAAGATAACTTCAAATGGAAAAATCAATCCATTACAAGAGAGTAGAGGGGGAGAAACATCATAAGATCCAACTACAATAGCCAAGCTCGCGATACATCAAGATTGTACCACCTCAAGAACACGAGAGAGAGAGAGAGAGATCAAACACATAGCTACTGGTACATACCCTCGGCCCCGAGGGTGAACTACTCCCTCCTCGTCATGGAGAGCGCCGGGATGATCAAGATGGCCACCGGAGAGGGATTCCCCCCTCCGGCAGGGTGCCAGAACGGGTCTAGATTGGTTTTCGGTGGCTACAGAGGCTTGCGGCAGCGGAACTCCCGATCTATTCTGCTCCTCGAAGTTTTTAGGGTATATGGATATATATAGACGAAAGAAGTCGGCCAGGGGAGCCACGAGGGTGGGGGCGTGCCCAGGTGGGCAGGCGCACCTCCCTGCCTCATGGCCACCTCGAAGCTTCCCTGACGTCTACTCCAAGTCTCCTGGATTGCTTCCGTTCCAAAAATAACTCTCCCGAAGGTTTCATTCCGTTTGGACTCCGTTTGATATTCCTATTCTTCGAAACACTGAAATAAGCAAGAAAACAACAATTTGGGCTGGGCCTCAGGTTAATAGGTTAGTCCCAAAAATAATATAAAAGTGTATAATAAAGCCCATAAACATCCAAAACAGATAATATAGTAGCATGTAACAATAAAAAATTATAGATACTTTAGATACGTATCAGCATCCCCAAGCTTAATTCATGCTCGTCCTCGAGTAGGTAAATGATAAAAACATAATATTTGATGTGGAATGCTACCTAACATATTTATTAATGTAATCTTATTTATTGTGGCAAGAATATTAAGATCCATAAGATTCAAGACAAAAGTTTAATATTGACATGAAAACAATAATACTTCAAGCATACTAACAAAGCAATCATGTCTTCTCAAAATAACATGACCAAAGCAAGCTATCCCTACAAAATCATATAGTCTGGCTATGCTCTATCTTCATCACACAAAATATTTAAATCATGCACAATCCCGATGACAAGCCAAGCAATTGTTTCATACTTTTGATGTTCTCAAACTTATTCAATCTTCACGCAATACATGAGCGTGAGCCATGGACATAGCACTATAGGTGGAATAGAATGGTGGTTGTGGAGAAGACAAAAAGAAGAAGATAGTATCACATCAACTAGGCGTATCGACAGGCTATGGAGATGCCCATCAATAGATATCAATGTGAGTGAGTAGGGATTGCCATGCAACGGATGCACTAGAGCTATAAGTGTACGAAAGCTCAACAAAAGAAACTAAGTGGGTGTGCATCCAACTTGCTTGCTCACGAAGACCTAGGGAAATTTGAGGAAGGCCATCATTGGAATATGCAAGCCAAGTTCTAGAATGAAAGATTCCCACTAGTATATGAAAGTGACAACATAGGAGACTCTCTATCATGAAGATCATGGTGCATCTTTGAAGCACAAGTGTGGTAAAAGGATAGTAGCATTGCCCCTTCTCTCTTTTTCTCTCATCATGAAGATCATTGGGCCTTCTCTTTTTTTATGGCCTCTTTTTTCTGTTTTTTTATTTGGGCTTCTTTGTCCTATTTTATTTATTTACTTTCGTCCAGAGTCTCATCCCGACTTGTGGGGGAATCATAGTCTCCATCATCCTTTCCTCACTGGGACAATGCTCTCACTACAAAAAAATACACTTCCGTGATGATACGTGTTTGTCACAGTAGGTCGCGTTTTTTGTCATGCATGTACATCCATGACGATTTTATGACAGAATCAAGATAGTCATACCTATGTTGTCGTAGAAGTGTTCCATGACATTACCAAAATTATCATCGCGGAAGTGTCCACTTCCATGACGATAAATCGCGCGTCACAGAAGTGCTTTCGTCAAGGGTGACCGACACATGGCATCCATCGTAATGGAACGCCGTTAAGCTATCGGGTCGGGTTTTGGATCCGATAACCCGTTAACAGCCCCGACCAATGGGGATTTTCCACGTGTAAAATCATCATTGGCTGGAGGAAACACGTGTCGGCTCATCGTTGGGACAGATGTCATCCACTCATTGGACGGAAGGCGCCTATGATATGTCGACACGTGGCACGGCCCAACAGAGGCCCATTCCTGTGAAAAGGCCGGCCCGTTTGACTTGGTTAAAAGGTGGAAGGTCGGCCCATGGAAAGCCTGTTAACGGCCTGTTCGCATATAGCCCATTTACAGCCTGCTATCCCAAGGCCCGTTACACTCTATCCGAATTAGGCCCAGTAGCGTCATCTGGGCCATCCAATATGATTCCAGCCCGTTTTCACTTCTGGCGCATGTATGGCCCATGACGTCTTTCGGTCCATATGAGGCCCTATGTCACTCTTGGCCTATTAATGGCCCGTGGTGAAACTGGCCCATAATGAACAGTGTATCACTTTACACCCATTAACAGCCCGTGGTGAAACTGGCTCGTAATGAACAGTGTATCACTTTATACCCATTAACGGCCCGTTATTCCGTTGGGCCGTTTCTAGCCCATGTTATCTTTCGGCCTTCTCAGAGCCCATTTATTCTTGGGCTCATTTCAAAGATTCGTTTACTTACGGCCCGTTCTTGTCATTTTTACGCCAGGGCCAAATTCAGCCCGTGGTTACAGTCGGCCCGTTTGTGGTCCGTTAATACGTTTGGTCGTTTTCATAGCGTCATCAAATACGGCCTATTAACAATGGCCCATTATGGTTGGCCCATGAACGGACGATTCCAACTCTAGCCCGTTTACGGCCATAATGCGGTCTGTTTGGGCCATGTTTGGCCAATAGATCATACGGCCCGTATAAGGCCCATTGATGATACGACCCGCAGAAGGGCCATTGTTTCTACGGCCCGTAGAAGGCCCACTGTTTCTACGGCCAGTAGGAGGCCCAATGTCACTATAGTAAATATTAGCCCATGGTTATTGTGGCCTAGTTTTAAAAAATAGGTTATTGCAGCCACTAGCTAACCGCGGAAAAAGAACTGGAATGACTACAAGCAAACAAATAAACAAGACAACAAGGAAATAAATAAGCAAGCAACTAACGTGAGGCTATCACGGCTATTACACATATTACATCCACTTTGGGCATCAAAGTTCGCCACGGTGCAAATATAGGGAACAAAGCAACATATCATATACCTTTGGTTGTCAAAGTTGGCGACCAGCGCAAATAAACGCCGCAGCAAAACAAATCCAGAACTGAAACCACTTCAGAAGATCTCAAGAATCAATATCCTGGGTACCCATAATGATGGCAGGATGCTTAGCAAGCTTATTAACTTTCTCTTGTTTGGCGCTTAAATCCTCCAGCGCTTGCTGTTGCACCAGGAAATATGCATCTGAATTCTGCAGGGACTTCCTCAGTCCTTCAGCTTCCTGTCGCAGCACATCTGATCGATGTCTTTCAACTTGAAGTTGAGACTCAAGAAGACGAACTGATTCAGGCAGTGAGTTCGAAGAGTTTGTGCCAGCAGTAGTGGCCAGTAACTCGAACACTATATCAAGACATGACTTTTGGGTTCCCTCACTGTCGTCAAGATAGTTTTTATCAGCTTTCTTGGAGACCAACAGGGATGTCTCACTATCTTGAACCTTATCTGCATTACTTCCTTTACCCTTGGATAACGCGGTACCGTTCTCCAATATTTTGTCCGCATTCTAAAAGAGAAACAAGCAGACACATCACATGTTTACCATGTTGTATATGAAACTCATTTTGGTAAATGAGTTCAGTAGTAAAGTGGACAGGATAACAACATGAAACAAACATATATATATGTACCATGGTCACTTTATGGTCTATATCATTCTAGTTTTTGTTGCCAAATCAAGATAGAGACACAGTTCAAATAATATTTGTTCAAGACAAAGCAGAATAGACAGAATATAAGTGTGGGTAACTATAGAGCAATAACAACACTTGTAATGTGCATGACATGAGAACATAACTGTTTATTCAATTGAAACTGACATCAACATATAGCAGGTTACAACAGCAAACTAGTTAAAGAAACAGGTTTAAAACATACCTATTGCACCATTGGAGTTTCAATTCCGTCCTTCAAATTTGAAAATAATTGGTATGAGTAAATACAGTAATGCAAGAGCAAAGGAGTATGAACCATAGCTACAGAACCTGACCTGAGAACAAATCTTCTTCTCCTTTAAGCGTTGAGTTGGGATTCAGAGTGGTGGTCCTCGTGCTTTGGGCACTGCAGTTCCCTTACTAACTGCTCATGTTTGGGTGCTCTGTGGTGGAGACGGTGCTGTGTCAACTGGAACTGGGTTACTATCTGCCGGGGTTGGGGTTAGAAGGGGTGTAGCTGGTTCTCTGTCCAACTGGTTAGGGTTACAATCTGCGAGAGTCTGGGTTATGTGTGGTGGATCTGGTCCTTGGGCAAGTACAACCGTGGTTCTATCTGCATCAACTGGTAGCACTATCTTTTACGAAGACCGTGTTGTTACTCCTTTAGATATCGCCATCACGCTCTCCAATTCAAATGGCTGATAAACAAGAAAAGTAATTGAAAGTATAGACATTGCATGATAGACAGGTGCAATGAATAGTGGGGAATAAAAGAGGGCATGAAATAATTCATATTTATGTTGTCTAACCAAACAGGATAGTATGACACAATTTCACATATATGATGGCTAACTAAACAGGATTGCATGACACAATTTCACATTATGATGGCTAACTAAAAAAGATGGGAAGACATAGTTCAAAATATGAGACTATGTAAACAGGATGACATGACATAACTATATAATGTGTTTATTAAATAGGTTGGCATGCCATAATTCACATATATTCACGGATGGAATGTCATAACTCAAAATATGATGACTGTAAACACTAAACATGATGAGATGATATAACTATATGATGTCTTTATTAAATGGGTTGCCATGCCATAATTCAGATAGATGATGTGTATGTACCATGTAAACATGATGGCATGATATAATTGAAATATATGATTTATATAGTAAGCAAGTAAGCAGATGGAAATCCATATACGATGTAAAAACTAAGGAATGCAAGACAACATGCATGACATGGGTAATATAACCCTGCCAAGTTTGAGCATAGACCTCAGGGGGGAAATAGGACTGATCATCAGTCTCTGAATCCTCCTCTTAGGAGCTCTCAGAATCAAAGAAGATGTCTGCTTCAGCAGTAGCATTGTCTGCTCTGAATACCTTGTTTTCACTCCAGATACTTCCATCACCGCTTCAAATGGCTGATGCACAGGAAGAGTAGTTGAATATACAAACGTTGTCGACAAATGGAACACGTAATACAAAAAAATGATAGAATGATATCATTCACATACATGATGATTGGCTAAACAGCATGGCATTGCATAATTTACATATATAATGCCTTTGCAACAAGATAGCATTGTATAATTCACATATATAATGTCTTGCAACAAGATGGCAATGCATAATTCACATATATGGTAATTAGACACTGAACAGGTGGCATTCACACAAAGCATGTCTAAACTAATCAAATGACATAGCAATGCGAGACACCATACACACTATATGAGCAACATAACCCTGCCAAGTTAGAGCATACACCTCAGGCGGGATAGGACTGGTCATCTCAGATTCGAATCCTCCTCACGAGGAGCTGTCCAGAACCAGCGAGATATGCACTTCGTCGATAGCATAGTTTGCTCACGAAGACTTTGTTTTCACTCGAATTTGCCATCACCATGTCAAATGGCTGATGCACACAAAGAGCGCTTGAATGTACTAACATTGTTGACAAATGTAATATGTAACGAAAAAAGGATGGCATGATATAATTTACATATAAGATGACTGGCTAAGCAGGATGGCATTGCAAAATTCACATATATGATGCCTGGCTAATCAAGATGGCGTTGCATAATTCACATAAACGATGAATAAACTAAACAGATGGCATTCACACAAAGGATGTCTAAACTAAGCAGATGACATATTTGATGTATAAAGTAAGCAATGCAAGACACCATATGCATGATATGACCAACATCAGCATGCCAAGATTGAGCGAAGACCTCAGGGGGTAAATAGGAGTTGTCTTCTCCTTCTGAATCCCCCTCAGAACAGATATCTTCCGCTCGATTACAATCCGAAATGCGTAGAGGGGGGCTGCCTTTGCGCCTACCATGGAGCGACGTCTGCATGAACTTTTATTGCCACGCAAGGCTCGTCTCTTTTGCTCTACATGTTCAGTTCCATTGTTTACAATAACTGTCATGCATAGGAATAAAACATAGTGAGATTATGTAAGGAATGCATGCAAAAATCCGGAGTGATGGTAGCAACCTATGGATAGACCCAAAACCAATAATAGCAGGCAGATAATGGCTTCAGTTAAAAAATACAGATAATGGCTTCTTTACTGTTTGTTTCCCACTCAACATGAAACTCATACTAGACACCGGAGATTAACCAGATAGTAGATAGATACTATTGATAGCAGCCCCGATATGTACCCCACAACCATTTAAAAACTCAAGTTTGACCATTAGTTTGGAGCTGACCCAGAGTCTAATCGGTAAACGGGACGATAAAGTAGCATGTAATATTAAGAGATGCATAACGTAAGCAGACACGAAAGAGTGCGACCTCTCTTGTGGACCCGTGTAGTCCTCGAGGTCATCTGCTCGGTTGATGATGGTAATGCAGTTTTCATGGCTGCCAATGGGGAAGAAAGATCCGAGGCGGCGAAAGACAGTCTGGAGGCCGGATCCCTGCTGTCTTTGGACCCTTACGTCGTTGCTGGAGCAATTTGAAATGGGAGGACGACGACGCAGCAGGAGTAGGACAAACCACGCAAGGTTGTCTTTGACAACTATCTGTAGGAGAAGTAATTCTGTAAGGGCTCGTTTGAATTGGAGGATTCCAACAATGCAGGGATAGGAAATAGACAGGAATAGGATAGGAATGTACGTGCAAAACAGGGAATTCAAAAACACAGGATTTCTGCCAATCTGGGTGTTTGATTCACAACAATTGGAAGATTACAGGATGCAAAGAAGCATGGTGAGATTAAGTCAAACCACAAGAAAATGTTCGGTTATAATGCTATTATGCTACTATCTCTTAGTCTTGTGCTTCATGAATAGGAATTTGAAAAGGAGGACAAGTAAAAATTAAAATTCCTACGTTTTTTTCAAGGAGACACTAAAGGAACAAATCCGTGTGATCAGTGGACAATATACATATAACATGTAGAGTAAAAAAGAGATGCAACAAGTGTACAAACTCTTTGGCGAAGCCATGTCGATCTCAGCGTGATTGGGTTGGCCGGTGAGGATGCTCCGGCTGACTTTGCTGTCGGAGGAGGGGAAGAAGATCTTAGGCGTCTTGTCGGGGATATACCCCGCGGCGTAAACCGGCCGGAAGTGTAACCCGGCCGGACTTGGCGGTTTATCTAAAGACCTCACGACACTTGGCGAAGTTATCTTGGCGACCATACGACCAAGCGGTTTACAAGCAACCCGCTGGTTATTTTGACTCAATGGTGACCCGGCCAGGCGAAGTCAGACGGGTGACAAGGCCCAAGGCCCGAAGGCGGTTTATGTTAATGGTGGGCGGTTTAAGAGGAAAGGCGAGAAGGATATTTCCCTTACAAGGAGTTAAGACCCGGACTTGTATCCGGTTTGTATTAGAGATAGATTTGTCCTAATCCTAATAGGACTCCACATGTAACCCGCCCCTTCAACTTATATAAGGAGGGGCAGGGCTCCCCAAAGAGGGACAAGATACAAGCAAGAAGAAACAATCTTAGGGCTAGACATAACTAGGAGCGCCGGTTTACGGCGTCTCCCTGGTGATGATAATGAGACCTAGCCACAAACATCATGTAGGGCTATTACCGGATGATGTTTCCCGGGGCCCGAAGCTGTCTAAATCCTTGTCTTGTGTTGCGTCTCTCGATTCCGCTCAACCCCTCTCAAGCTACCACATAGATGCGTTGGCCTTGCGACTAAGTCCTGACACTAAGGACATCTGCCGTGACAAACCCACGACAGTTGGCGCCCACCGTGGGGCCTGCGCACGGTGGTGTTAAGTTCTTGAAGGGATTCTTCAAGGGATTGAGAAGTCCGAAATTTTTCATATGAAGAGAGGCCGGTCTGGAAGAATCTGCATCAACAGGCAGTCGATCAAGATTTAGATTCGATCCAAACCCGTCGCTCGTATCCGGATCAGAAGCGGTAACATCTATTCCGATCGGAAGCACAAGTCGCCGTAACCAAAGTTAAAACGTATTCGATCTGCTTGGTCATCGCTAATGGCCAAAGGCATAAGTTACGCCGGACACAGCCGCTCGTGTCTGATCTGCTGAGTTATGTCTGTTGTTTTTTGCTGTCTACAAGATCAACTCTTTGTGCAGTAACTAGTACTACTCGTATTAAGCATCAAATTGAAGTTCAAGTGCTACTTTTCCCCATCACGTCAAGCATCAAGTTTGATCCAAAAAAACATGGGAAGCCACGACCTGAAAGAGACAGACGTGGAGAGCTAAACTAGTAGTAAGCGGGAGGTGGACCCAGAAGTGGATTGGATTCAGACTCCTCGACAGCCACGCCTGCGACTCGTTCCGCCGCCTCGGGCAGCCACCGTCGGCCGACGATCTTCGTGGCCCAGCCGCCGGCGCCTCTGCGGCTGCTGCCGCCTCGACGCTCCGCCTCCGCGCCGCCCCGTCGATCCACTGCCGAGCAGCTGCCTCTGCCAAACTCGCCGCGACAGACCGGCTGATCTGTTTTCTACTGTCGTTCCAAGCCGCCCGTCTTCAAACCACCTCCGCCTCATTGCTTCGTTAGCAGAATCACGGCCCGGAGAAGGACTCGAACAGGATTGGTTAAACCTCCACAATTCGGAGGACGACTCAGCCATGGCTTGCGGAAGCCTTTGCCGCCCCTGGCCTGGCGCCCTACCTTGTCAGCCGCCACCCACGCGGTCTTCCACGCAGGCGTCTCCCCCGCCCTCTGCCTCCGCGCCTCCACTGCTTATGCGGCCACGGTTTGTTTGAGTCGCCACCCACTGTTGCCTCTAAAGTCGACGCCCACACCTCTGCCTCCTACTGCGGCTCCGCCTCTTTCCGCCAGCCTCGTCAAGCCGGTTTGTTGCCCCTGTCGCCGCCGTTACACTTGTAAACCGCCGCGTTGCCGGATCACCTTCTGCATCCACGCCCTCGCCAGTGCCTTTGCCACAAGCCGTCATCTCTCTGGTGTTGTGTATGAACCCCTGTAGCCACGCCGCGGCCGTAACCCGCCAGACCCGTGAGCCGCCATCGCTCACCTCAAGCCTGAGCTGCTTCGTGCCGTGAGTCGCTGGCCAGCCTCTGCTTCAACAACAGCAGCGCTGAGCCGCTTCCGACTGTGCCGGCGCCAACCCGTCATCGGTTCAGCCGCGCCTCGCCTCCTTTGGATCGCCATCAATGACCCGCGGCCGCGCTTCTCCAACCTGGCGCCGTTTCGGCCGCGCCTCTCCAACTCGTCGCCGGTTCGGCCACGCCTATCCAACCCGCCGCTGTGGCGGACGCACTTCAAACGACTCGCTGGAGGGTCCATACCTTGCTCTGGTTCATTGAAGCCTCCAAATCACAGTCGCCTCAGTAAACCGGCTCGATCTCTATGTTGCCGGGTCGCCTCCCCCTTGCTAGTCCGCTTCGCCGCCGACGCATTGTCAAACCATCGTATCCTCATCTTCGCTATTGCGGCCGTCATCAAATTCGCCACTGCCACCGCGTCTTGAGCAGGCTGGGCAACCCGTCCCCATTGAATCGAGCCGCCTTCGCCAGTGTGTCGGCCTCGTGCTGCCTCTGTTTCAAGTTGCCACTGCCTCCGCCGAGCCGCTGTCTCTTTTATCCAAGAGCCTCCTCAGTCACCTTTATAACTGCGTCAGGACTTGGTTGCTACCTCCGCCAACCCGCCGACCGCTGACTCGCCGGGCGCTTTGAAACCACCCTGCTGACTCGCCGGATGGGGTAGTTGTTGAGCGCCTGGGTCACCGTCGAACGGTCTCGCTTCCGTCACCAGCCTCGTACTAGTCTGTCTGTCACAGCTCGTGTGTGACTTTGGTGCTGAGCAGCCTTGCCTCTGAGCGCTTGACTGAAAGCAGTACAACCACGCTTCAAAGCACCGGTTCAAAGCAGTACAGCGAATCAGCAGCTAGCGGACATCCACTACTGCTCCTACAAAAAGTTATCTACAGTATACGTGAAGGCCGAAGCCAACCCAATAATCAAAAACTTCCAATTAGAACTCCTACTCATCACGTGGAGGCTAGAGGACTAGAAAGCCAACGGAAAGATATACGAGGCGTTCCCGAGGATAAATATGCCCCAATTTCTTGAAGTGAAGATTATACAAACTACGAGAACTCTGGCAAGGCCCTTGAAATGATCATCCGTCGCCTAAAAATCAGGTGATATTTATCTTACATATTTTGCTAAGTACATGTTGATTTCCTTTGACAAACAACTACTCTGCCCTGCTGTATTTTTTGTACGCAGGACAATTATTCACTATGAATGTGTTTTATACCATGGATACGGAGTACATACTGGCAGCATTGCACCCGGTATTCGTCTGTGCCTCACTATCCGATAAATGGATGCGCGCAAGTCACCGCCCTTGCGGCCAGAACTACTTCAACTCACCGGGACCGTCCCTGCGAATTAACTCGCCCGTTCAAATCGGTTTACAACGCCGCGACCCACTCATCTGTCTGTGTCGCCTCTGATGCTGCGGTCGTATTTTCCGTCCGTCTCTCGCGGCCTGGTCTACATCAACACGCCAGGTCGCACCTGTCTGCATGAGCTGTTTATTGAGTATAAAGCCAGTCACTGCTTGGGTAGCCCGATTTTCTTTCAAATTGGAGGCAAATTATCATCAACCACCGTCTGCACTGGATGGCTCAATGAGCAGGCGCACAAGTCGCCGCCACTATAGTTTGGTAAACTTCAAATAGCAGTTGGAAGGAAACATTGGCGAAAGGTTCTTGACACGGCTCATACTGAGATCATTTATAACCCGCCGCAGTCACCTCAACCTACGTGGATTCACATCGTGCTATCAACACCAATGATATACAAGTTATGCGGTTTATATCACGGTCAAACATGGAGAATCTCAAGCCAACTCCTCGAGTCACCTTTGAGACTCGGGGCTACGATGACATAACTCAGGCAAATCTTGCGGTTAGAAAGTTAAAAACCCCAGGACGATGGAGGGAAAGATAACCCGGTCCCGGAGGATACTATTATATTGATGAAAATTTAAAGGCTGTCAGAAAGTTTCCGGCTTAGAAAGTATATAACAGTTACAAAATCCCGGCTCAATGAAGAAGTTCCGAGTCATCATAAAGGATTCCGGTTTAAAATCCGGCTAAAGGGAAGTCAGTCTCACTGAAGCTCTCAAATATCCGGTTTACAATCCGGTTCAAGGGAAATCTGTTCTCTCACAAAGCTCTGAAACTCTCAAATCCGGTTTAAAAATGTCCGGTTCAAAAAGGAATTAACTTCTCGCAAGCTCGAGTTTAAATCTTTTCATAAAATTTCCGGCTGAAAATGAAGATTCCGGTTTAAAATCCGGTTCAAGGGAAAGATGTCTCCCACAAAGCTTTGAAGCTCTCAATATCCGGTTTAACATCCGGTTCAAGAAGGATTTATCTCTTGCAAAAAGTTAAAGGGTGCCAAAGAGGACCTGCTGCCATGATGCGCGGTTCAAACATGGGTATCATGCCTTATTGGCTTATCATATTATTGATCACTTGGGGGCTTGGTCGTATCCGAACCATAGCTACACCTCTTGATCGAAAAGCTCAATGCCACAGCATCACTTGGGGGCTTTGGTCGTATCCGAACCATAGTCACACCTCTTGATCGGCTTAATGCCACAGCATCACTTGGGGACTTGGTCAAGTCTGAACCATAGTCACGCCTCTTGATCGGCCTAGTGCCACAGCATCACTTGGGGGCTTTGGTCGAACCCGAACCATCGCTACACCTCTTGATCGGCGTAATGCAAAAGCATCATTTGGGGACCTGGCTGACTCGAACCATAGCTACGCCTTTTTGGGAGCTTGGTCGTGTCCGACCATGGTAATGCCTCTTGATCGGCTCAAAGCCTCATTTGCAATGGTTTTATCTTTGCCTTCGCTTGAATTCTGTTTTATTTTTGATAAACATTTATTTTGTTGCGTTTACAAACCGACATTATTAAACCGGTTCGACTGTCAATTACAAATTGACGAAACATGCTCAAATCTTAATACGGAGACTATCAACCCGGTCTGGCTTTGACTCAAAGTCACCAGTATTATATATGGTTAATCCAGTGTTTATCACAACCCGCACGGTTTTATCATAAACCGCACAATATGGAAGGAGTTATCAAGATTACTCAATATTGGGGTTATCACCCTTACTACAAAAAGTTGGTAAACCAATGATGTGATTCAATGTCACAGGTAAGATATATTCCATATTTAATTATTCTTAAGTGCAGCCTTGGTTATAAACCCGAGTTATATGTTGGGCATTATGACCCGTCCGGTGGTAAACCGCCAGGACACTTTAAACTTGTTGAATAAAGCATGATTATAAATTATCCGGTGTTTATTAAACCGGCCTGGCTTTGGACTATAAGTCGCCAGTATATATTTGGATTGCGCCATTGGAATCATGCGCTTATAAATGATTGAATAAAGCATGATTATAAATTATCCGGTGTTTATTAAACCGGCCTGGCTTTAAGACGATAAGTCGCCAGTATATGATGAGAAATTATCCGGTGTTTATTAAACCAGCCTGGCTTTAAGACGATAAGTCGCCAGTATATGATGAGAAATTATCCGGTGTTTATTAAACCGGCCTGGCTTTGGACTATAAGTCGCCAGTATATATTTGGATTGCGCCATTGGAATCATGCGCTTATAAATGATTGGGTTATATTATTCAAATAGCCAAACTTGGCTAAATTTTCATTATGATATTGGATGAATAAGGTTTTCATACCGGATTATATTATCTTGAATAGCCAACATGGCTGGATTTTTATTATGGTTATTAATATTATGATTGAGGTTTTCAAAGTCGCTTTAGCGCAATGGATATTATTTTGACGATGAATATGATTTATTCTGCAATGGAAGGAATAGTCCCTAGTCGCTACAGGCTTACGACCCGGCACTTGGGGGCTACATTATTCAAAGTTGAGATAATATCAAATATGCAAGTCTCATGTCGGTGCGAGCATGCACCATGACCCTTGGGGGCTAATGAAAAGTTATTTTTTGCTCATCTTATTGAATACCTGACTCATCATATCATAATGAGCCGGCCCTTGGGGGCTACCAATTGCTCCTGTCAAACATTCAAGTATATATCAAGTTCGGTTCATAATTATCTTACTAAGCCGGCCCTTGGGGGCTACAAGTTATTGTTCAAATTTACATGATCATATTTATAAAGTCCCTGCTCATTATTGCATAATGACCCGGCACTTGGGGGCTACATATATGGAGTATTCAGTTTTTACTAGTGATTGAGATGAGGTCTCTTCAAAGTGGCAGTAATTATATGGAAACAAGTCTTAAGCCATCACTTTGTTCTACTCAAGACTTGGGGGCTACAGGTAATATGGATATAAGGGAGAAAAATCTTCAAATTCTCAGTTCTGAGCAAACCAAATTGACCCGGTGTCTGCAACAATTATAACCCTGTGTCGGTAACAATTATGACTCGGTGCCATCAATATTTATAAACCGGCGATTTTGGCAATGATAAACCGGCAAGTTCTAAATTTTCAAACCGGCTGATATCAGTTGAATATTTGAAGGCCAATATTTTTTCAAATCATAGCATTTGAAGACTGATTCAAATGGATTATTTATTTACGAAATATCTTCTGCAAGCAAATTGGTTATGAAGCTGGTCTATTGACTCGGATTTTTTAGAAGGAGGAAATGACAAGGACTTAAGGATGATCGATGCGGTTTACAAGAATTCTTAACCCGGAGCATAATCATCAAATTTGTTCGGTGTTTGTTGTACAGGATCAGTTTAACATGGATAAATCCAAATCAAAGCTGGGGCTAATGTCGGGGATATACCCCGCGGCGTAAACCGGCCGGAAGTGTAACCCGGCCGGACTTGGCGGTTTATCTGAAGACCCCGCTGACACTTGGCGAGTTACTGGCGACCCGCCCTGACCTAGCGGTTTACAAGCAATCCGCCTGGTTATTTTGACTCACTGGTGACCCGATGGGCGGGTCAGACGGATGACAAGGCCCAAGGCCTAGAAGGCCGGTTTATGTTAATGGTGGGCCGGTTTAAGAGGAAAGGTGAGAAGGATATTTCCCTTACAAGGAGTCAAGACCCGGACTTGTATCCGGTTTGTATTAGAGATAGATTTGTCCTAATCCTAATAGGACTCCACATGTAACCCACCCCGTAAACTTATATAAGGAGGGGCAGGGCTCCCCAAAGAGGGACAAGCTACAAGCAAGAAGAAACAATCTTAGGGCTAGACATAACTAGGAGCGCCGGTTTACGGCGTCTCCCTGGTGATGATAATGAGACCTAACCACGAACAACATGTACGGCTATTACCGGAAGATGTTTCCCGGGGCCCGAAGCTGTCTAAATCCTTGTCTTGTGTTGCGTCTCCCGATTCCGCTCAACCCCTCTCAAGCTACCACATAGATGCGTTGGCCTCGCGACTAAGTCCTGACACTAAGGACATCTGCCGTGACAAATCCACGACACCTCTAGAGATGGAGCCCGAGGTACTGCTCCGCTGTGATGGAGGGTTTCATCGTTGGAGCAGCTCAGGTGAGTTGTACGATGCCGAGGCTGAAACAGGACAAGAGAGACAATGAACAACGTTAACCTGAGTGGAATTCTAATAGCATCTCCAATACATGACGTAAAATACATAACCACAAAGTGCTAGATGTAAAATACATGAGCCGCTCATCTCTAAACTTAACTGTCAAAACTGAACTTAACTGTCGAAACTGAACTTAACTGTCGAAACTGAATTTTTGCTGTTGAAACTAAATTTTGCTGTCGAAATTGAACGCACTAGCAAGGTTAGGCTACACGTCGGTCGAATGACTTTTTGATCTCTGGTCAGTCGATTTTGCAGTCGTTGGATACGAAATCAAGGTCCTGCGGTTCATCTTCAACCTCCACCCCCCTGAGCCACCAGCCACCACCGGCCAAACAGCTGCCCCGCCATGGCCGGGCGGTGTGCCGCCCGCCCGCCTTGGAAAACAGTCCCCACCGCAGGTCCGCCCGCCTGCCATCCTCTAGCTCCCCGTGCCGAGCTTTTCTCCGGCGATCCCCACGCCACCGCCCTGCCAACACCCCGCCACCACCGGCGACCACCGCCCTCATCCTGAACCCTAAGATAGATAGTGGGGTACCTCTCCGGTGAGGCCCCCTCCCCGCTGCGGCTGGTTCTTCCTTCACCCCGGCGAGCCCCGCCCCACCCAAAATCGATCGACCCAAAAGTCGATTCGATCAAGTGTAGCTAAATCGAGCAAAGCATCGCAAGCAAGAGCAAGAGCGAGAGCAGCAGCGCGAGCAAGAGCAATAGTAAGAGCAGACCAGGAAGGGGACCGAGAGCAAGAGCAGAGCAGTAGCGCGAGCGAGAGCTAAAGCAGCAGCAGCTCCTACTGATGTGGACGTCGCTGCCGAGGGAGCGACGCAGTGGAGGAAGTGGCCGGCGACGCCGCCGTGGATGGAGCCGCACCGTGTCGGCTCGTGACCGAGCGCACGCAGCACCGTGGGATCGAATCAAGAAGAAATGCGGCGATTAGTGTACAACCTCTTTGGTGGCGTGGATTAGGCCGTAGCTTCATCCGAGGAAACGGTGATGATGATGCTCTTCCGGTGGTGCAGGTGAAGACGGCGGTGTGAGAATGGAGGTGGCGCGAAAGACGAGGGGAACGTTGGGGCAGCTCCTTGGAGGTGGAGGACAGGGTGGCTGAACCGGCGGGACGATGAGATCGAGGACGGATCCTCATCCGGTACGGTGGATGAGGGACGTCGAGGTGTTGCTGTGGACGACATCGTCGGGGAAGAGGCTCCGGGTGGGTGGCGGACGGAGCAGGGTGTGGGGTTTCGTCGTGGGTTTTCGCGGCCTCGGTGTAGGAATGGGTGGGCGGATGGGATGGCAGTGGGGAACCATGGCTTAGAGACGCGCTTGTCCGAAATGTGGGGTAAGTTATGAAAGTACCCCCACCGATTTGAGGCGGTTCTTTTGGTTCAGGGGTACCACGGGCATTTCACGTGTCGGGATTTCATAGGAGGTGGGAGTTTTCGCGCGCGTTGTAATTTCAGAATAGCAAGGCGCGGGTTGAGATGGAGGGAATTGTCGGAGCACAACGAGACAAAGATATATCTTAAATATTTCGGGCTAACAAGGCGCGGGTTGAAATTTCCGGACAAGCCTAACGTGTATTGT
Organism: Aegilops bicornis; assembly: GCA_021605145.1. Classification (NCBI taxonomy): domain Eukaryota; kingdom Viridiplantae; phylum Streptophyta; class Magnoliopsida; order Poales; family Poaceae; genus Aegilops; species Aegilops bicornis. Next base: position 396,218,184 of record CM038669.1, read on the forward strand.
ACCAAATCAATGCGCACTACAAATGTCATTCAAAACTTTGAATTCATGTTATGTTCAATTATAATATTTCGCTACGTGTATAATGCATGCAACCTACTACTCAAATGAACGTTTTAGTACATTCCAAATGTATATACTACCGCTTCAATATGAACTAAATTTGAATTCGTTTCTCTATTTGAATAATATCTCTGATAATGATTGTTGTGAAGTCAAAGCATTTGAATTAGTTCTCTGCTTTTAATAAGATCTACAATCATCATTATTGTCAAGTTAAACCATCGTTTGTGTATTATCTTCACAAAGACACCACATGATTAGTCTCGAGTTACATATGAACTATGTGTACTATATGAACTCGAACTAGATTTTGAATCCACTTTATTTTGATTTCAAATCACATTACATTTCTAGCTCTAGCTAGATCTTCATAATCTAAACCATGTCTCATATGTATAATGTGTTTATCACATTATGTATGGTGCCCCGCCCCCTACGCCTACAAGTATTTGGATGTGAGTTGCAAACACCAAACATTACCACAAATTCAAATAAAATGTGAGAATGTTCGATATATAGTATGTTTAGATTGTTCGATATTTAGTTGTAAGCTTCAAACGCCACACATTATCACAAATTCAAATAAAATGTGAGATTGTTTGATGTATAGTATGGTTTAGATTGTTCGGCATTTATCTATGAGTTGCAAACGCCATGCATTATCACATTATGGCATAACATGTGCACAACACGTGTATCACCGCTATATTCATGCATGCAATGTTTAAAACACTATGATCTCCTATTCAGATACATGAATCCGCTTTCATATCAAATTATGATCTTTGTTAGTCTCTTACACCCACACAATCCTGTAACCTTTGTAGCTACCACTAACTTTCTCTCGTGCATGCACACACCCTCCTCGCCCTCCCCCTCCCTCGGCATTCTATCCACCGGGCACATTCATTTTTTTCTTTAGGTCGTTCTCCCAGAGTCCCCACAAATCCTTTCCGACACACATCGATCGATAAACCTCTCCAGCGATGCTTGCCTACAACATACACACACACCTTCAATCTCCTCCTTTATGTATCCTTGCCTCGTGTCTCTCATACAGTCAGACACACGTGTAAACTCTCGCCCCACTTTTCATCGATCTCACAACCGCACACTCCTCCCCCTATCTAGCTAGTAGTTGGGCCTCTCACACCACCTCCTAGCTCCATTCTCTCTGTCTATCTGTCTCGCTGGGCCTTATTTGCCTCTAACAAATGGACGTACACCGACCGATCTCTCGCTATACATATAGCTAGCTAGGTCTTTATAACTCGTTTTTACCAACATGTCAATCGATCTACCTCATTAGTTGTGTCTCTCCCTTCCTCCGACAAACAACAATTGATCTACCGATCTAGTTAGGTTTGCTTACCAAACACATGGTTCCCCTTCATCATCCATGGATGCGTCCCGACAGATCTATCATGCATAGGCACACACGGAAACACATCCCCACTCTTATTGATAACATTGCAGTTCCACCCTTAGTTTGTCTAGTAGGCCTCTCCCACCATCTTCGAGAAGCAACTCCATCACCCATCCAGCACTCTACCCCTCTCCCTCCCTCTCCCTCCCTCTCTCTCTCCTCTCTCTCTCTCTGTCCCATCATATTTTCCGTCCTTCAGTTATGTATGGATGTCGACCGATCCCCCTCAAGACATAGCTTGGTCTCTCCTCAACACATATACGAGTCGTTCTACCTCTATAGTTAGGCCTCTGCCTACCCCTCCCCCCACCCCCTCCCCCCACACACACCGATACACACTACAAAAAAAATACACTTCCGTGATGATACGTGTTTGTCACAGTAGGTCGCGTTTTTTGTCATGCATGTACGTCCATGACAAATTTATTTACGTAATCAAGATAGTCATACTGTCTTTGTCAGAGAAGTGTTCCATGACATTACCAAAATTATCATCACGGAAGTGTCCACTTCCATGACGATAAATCACGCGTCACAGAAGTTCTTTCGTCAAGGGTGACCGACACGTGGCATCCACCGTAACGGAACACCGTTAAGCTATCGGGTCGGGTTTTGGATCCGATAACCCATTAACAACCCCGACCAATGGGAAATTTCCACGTGTAAAATTCTTATTGGGCGAACGAAACACGTGTCAGCTTGTCAGTGGGTCAGATAGGCGCCTATGATATGTCGACACGTGCCACGGCCCACCATTGGCCCATTTAGCTTACAAAGCCGGCCCATTTGACTTGGTCAAAAGTTAACGGGTTGGCCCATGAAAAGCCTGTTAACGGTCTCTTCGCAAATAGCCCATTTTACGGTCCGTTAGGCACTAAAGGAAATCGGCCCAACAACGTCATGTGGCCCGTCGAATATAACACTAGCCCATTTCACTTTCGGCCCATGTATGGACCACGACGTCTTTCCGCCCATATGAGGCCTTCGTATCTTTTGGCCCTTTACAGGCCCACGGTGACTCTAGCCCATAATGAACAGTAATTTTCTTTGTACCCGTTAACGGCCCGTGATTTACATGGGCCGTTTCCAGCCCGTGTTAGCTTTCGGCCTATTGACGGCCCATACGTTCTTGGGCTCCTTTTCGCCCTCGATTACTTCGCCGTTCTTGGCCTGTTCCCTAATGGGCCAAATTTGGCCCATGGCAAGAGTATGCCCACATCTTGGCATGTTCCCCAAATGGGCCAAATTCGCCCATGGCAAGAGTCGGCCCACATCGCCTGTTACCCTAATGGGACAAATTCGGCCCATGGCAAGAGTCGGCCCGTTTCTGGCCAGCCCGTCCTATATTCTGGCCCATTAATGACCCGTTATGCTTGTGACAGAATTAAGCTTTTGCAATCCTACGGCCTGTTAACGGCCCATTACCGTGCTGGGCCGATACCAATTACGCCCGATTACGGCCCATGTAAACCCATTTATCGACGGCCCGAGGCCCACCGATTACATGCCCATTTATCGACGGCCCGTAGGAGACCCATGGATCCTACGGCCCGTATATGGCCCATGGGTAGTTGCGGCCACTAGCAAACCAGGGAAAAAGAAGACTAGGAAATAAATAAGGCCCAAACTAACGCTAGGCTATTAAGGTGATTGCATAGATTACATCCATTCGGCATCAAAGATCGCCACCAGTGTAAATATAGGGAACGCCCTACACTATACAAAAATGTCTTGCTATTTTCTTCAGCCGGTGGCTGCACGTTAAGAATAAATTTTGTATCGCACCAAAACAAATTACAACTATATAACAAAAGGAAGGTTGGCATAAAACTTAACAGTCTAGCAGATAAATGCACCACCAGAAGTTCAGAAGCTCGGTTCATTTGACTTGACTGTTATGTTTTCATGCTGTATTGTCCGATGGAGCACCATAACCCTCACCTTCATTTCCCCTAGGCTCCTGAACAACATAGCAAATGTCTGATAGTCTGGTTTCAAAACCATGCATATCTTGACGACATTGAGCAATATTTCTCCTTGTTTCACAAAGGGCCTTTGTTAGGGAATGGACCTGTGTCTGGAGCGTAGATACAACATTGTTTCGAGCTTGCATATCTTGATCATGAGGCAGTTTGGATGATATTGCCTTAACAACCAACCCAGTATTACGCAGGAACGTGCTTCTGGCACTGTTAGTGGACAGGTATTGACCCATCGCAGCAAGAGGCGACATTGCGGTTATAGTTGCCTCGCCACCTTCAGAAGGTGGTGGTTCCACCATTTTTTCCATAGCTCGCTGAAAAGTTGATGTTTTACATTAGTAGTACCAGAACAGAAGATATTAAGGAGGCAACAAAACCAAATAAAATAGCTTTGGTCTACATATAGAACTTATTCTGGTGAACCCATGTAAAATATTAGTTGTATTTTATTGCAAAGTACATAATAAAACCAGGTTCCAAACATATGACCATGTACCATCGCTAATGTATTGTCTATTTCTTCACATTGTATTGAGGGCTAAGGATAAAGAGACGAAGTTTATAATACGGTAAGCATAGTATGACATCATTCATATCACAAAACAACTGAGAACAGACAAACAGGCAATTATAACGTTGTGTGGGCAAGTCCAGCATGGAACTAGATTACGGGTCAAGATCAAAGGAACATCACTCCTCCCTTTTAAACCTTGTAAGGTGCAATGATACGCTAAGACAATTTTGTATAAATTGAACAGAGTAATAGACATTGGATGCAAACCATGCAGTTCAAGGCACAAGTCAGAGTAAGTAGTAGTTAAAAGGCATGAGGATTAAGGACTTACAACAGCGGCTTTGACTGGTGTAGTCATGCCCTTCTTCTTGCTGGTGTGACAGTCCTTGAAGATTTCCGCAGCGTTTGGTTCAGGTACATTTTGGTCCTTGCGGGCTTTCCTCTGCATTTCGAACAAGTCAATATAGATCTGATAATATGGAACAGCGAAAAGAGTGAAACAACAGCTAATTACAAGAGCCTCACAGTGTGCAATATAGCTACGAGATCATGTCATCTGTTGGAATTTCACTTCCGTACGGTTGGCCTTGTTTCTTTGAACAGTTCACCTAAAAGAAGATAGATTTGTGTGGCACATGCGTCAATAGGACTTCAACATGTGATCTGATCACATATATATAATGTACACGATACTTGGACGCATTTAGTGTTTAACAAGGCCCTCCGGTCTTCATCGATATATTTTCCAATTGGAGATGTTTGGGAAAGTTCATTGTTAGCCTTGCCTTCAAAGTGAGTTTTCCTCAAGTTATACCGACATCTTGTCATGAAAGCAGACTTGAAAACATGGGTGCAAGCTTGTCCGGTTGCATCATCTTGGCTATCCAACTTGAACCTCATATGTTGAAAATTATGGGAGTCTCATTATCGCAACCTAGAAAGTATGGGGATGAGCAAGACGATATTACTAGTTTCCATACATAACCATACTTACAAATAAATGGTCGAGGAAGGTGTTGAACTGGGTTTCGTCTTTGTCATTCCTGTACTGAATCCATGTTGGGAGGATACGTACATGAGACCTAATGGCAACCGCTGCCTCTGATACTAACTTGGCTGACTCTGTAGCATCATGTGGCCTTTTTAAACCTACCTCAAAACGGATCTCCATTCTTCCTCCTCTAGATTTAGTTAACCTATCGAGCATTATCCACGATGTTTGTTTCCTCTTGCGCCTAGGTGCTAGTCCAACAACAAACATAGGAAGTGTTAGTGTACATCAAACTATGAGACTACATATAAAGAAACATGCAAGCGTAACTTGACTCCAAAGAACTACCTTCTTGCTATTGAAGCTCACAAGGTTCATCCGATATTGCCAACTCGTCTTGTGTCAATAGTTCTTGGGAAGTAGTGTCGGTGGCAAGGGAGCTTGGGAACGTGCTGCTAGTTTCGATTGACGACGCAGTATGTCGTGCAGCTGGTAGTACTGTGGTAGGTGTTGCAAGGACTAGGGCTGTCTCTGCTTGTTTGGTGGCAGCTATTTGTTTCTGTTTGGCTTTTTTGCAGTTCGTGTAGCATGGGATGCCGTGTTTGTATAATTTTCCGCTGGACTTTCACCTTCTATTGCACCATCAGTACCAGCAGAATCTGCAGGATTCATCCGCTTCTCATTCCCTGCCATTCTCTGTTTCTTCCTCTTTCTCTGTGCCATGTTAAGTCAAGCCGACAAGAAAAACGAATGAAATTTAGTTCTTCAGAACAAATTGATGCGTGATGCATTTAATAAAACTTTGATGTTAGACAACCACATGATAGGAGGATGTAATATGTATGAAAAACAGGACGGAAGAGATAACCAGAACTATTATGTGTAAACTAAGAAGAAGACATTTCACCAAATTAGAAGAAATGCAATGGAAGGTAGACACCATATGAAAGATACTACAAATATCGCTCTGCCAAGTTAACAGTGTCTCAGCATAAATGGCATTTAAACAAATGTGAAGCAGTACAAGAAATAAATCATATGCAAGATGCAAACAACATCACACTACCATGTTAGAGGTCTCTCGTCATTAGTGCCATTGCATATTCATAGCATTGCATATTCACAGCTTATGATGTGTAAACTAAGGAGAAGGCATTTCAACAAATTAGTAGCAATGAAAGCTAGACACCATATGAAAGATGCAAATAATATCACTCTACCAAGTTAAAACTGTCTCGTCATAAGTGCATTTTCAAAAAATTTGTAGTACAAGCTAGAAAATAATGTGAGATGTAACCTATATTACACTCAGAAGTCAAATGTGTCTTATGATGAGTGATTGTTGCAGGTTACACAACAGTAGTAATTTGATGTAAGAACATGGTGTGATAGACAGATATTGTATGTTCTAGAAACAGGAATACGTGTCTTATTCAAGTATAATGTGTAAAGTAAGCAGATGGAATTCAACAAAATTAGAAGCAATACAAGCTAGACATCACACATAACATGCAACCACATATAATAGTGCCAAGTTAGAGGGAGCACCAGTGATGCTGCACTAGGGGAGACATGCTCATCATAAACACAGCTTTGTTGAGTGTCTATGCATGTGTTGTCCTGGAAATCATCTTGGGGGTGTGAAGGAGTAGAAACTGTAGAGGCCCTCCGTTTGGAAGGAGCACCTTTATCCGCTGCCTTGCTAACTTCCTTCCGCTTTATTGATTTTGAATTGTCAAGTAAAACCGACAAGAAAAACAATAAAATTCTCTCTTCGTAACTCATTCATGCATGATCTTGACAATCACTACTTTGATGTAAGGCAAACACATGATACCAGGATGGAATATGTACAAAAACAGGACGACGTGGCATGTTCACAACTGTTTGTGTAAACTAAGCGTAAACCATTCCAGCAAATAAGAAGCAATGCAAGCTAGACACCACATGAAAGATGCAACCAATATGACTGCCAAGTTAAAAGCGTCCCATCATAAATGGAATTTCAACAAATTAGAAGCAGCGCATGCTATAAATCATATGAAAGATGCAACTAATATCGCCTTTGCATATACTAAAGGTGTCTCGTCATATTGATTGATGCGAGATACAAAAAAATAGTTTTATGTAAGGACATGCTTAATAGACAGATGTACTATGTACTAAATACGAGAAGGCATGTAACATTAACAGGTATAATGTCACATTTACGGAGTATAAGCTAAGCAGACTAGCACATGCGCTTTAACCAGATTGGAAGAATTACAATCTAGACACCATATGCAACATGCAACCACATATCACGCTGCCAAGTTAGAGCAAGCACCTGCAATGCTAGTGTAGGGGAAATGCTGTAATCAACTTCTGAGACTACGTTCACTATCTTCATCTAGCATTTACATTTCTTGAGAATCATGTCGGGAGGCCGACGACGCTGCATTCTTTAAATGAGGAGTAGTCCCTTGCACGCCTGCCTCGTCATAAGTGGTGATGAGGGATCCACAAGAACATTAGTTTGATGTAAGAACATGGTTAATATCTGAGATGTACTAGTATGTACCAAAACAGAAAGGCATGTCATATTCAAAGGTATAATGTGTAAGCTAAGCAGATGCAATTTAACCAAATTGGAAGCAATACAAGCTAGACATCCGGCTGGAGTGGTGAACATGATCATCTAGGACACGAGAGCCTGGCAGGAGGCGGGCTGCTTCGCCACCATCGCGGCTTTTTAGTTGGCTTCGGTGATGCCTGTCTTTCTTGGGCTTGTCCTTTGGCTCGGCGGTCTGCGACTAGCTATTTGTCTTCTGGTGCTCACGGGATGGTGGTTCATGTAAAAAATTTCTTTCCTTATCTTAATAAAGACCGACTTCGGCCTTTCGAATACAAGCTAGACACCAACATGCAACCACATATGACACCGTGAAGTTAAAGCAAGCACCTGCGATGGTGGTTCATTGCGAGCGAGGTCATCAACTACAGAGCTACGTTTACTGTCTCCGTCTGTTGTCATTGCACCCTTTATAGAGTTGTAACGTGTCTTTCCTACCTGTATACCAAGCTGGAGCGACTTCTCTCTTTTCTTTGTTGCTTCTCTTTCGGCAGGAGAGTCTGAAATACCCTTGCATAAAAACACAATAGTGAGAGTATGGGTGAAGTGTGTGCAGAACTAGTGCACTATAAAAGTAGCAGATAGCAGGTGGCTTAAAAATAAATGACAGGAGACATATGATAGCTCTACAATATTGCATGGCAAACAAAATTAGATTCTTCTCCGTATGATTTTGTAATATATGAGCACAGGAAATGCAGGTACTCCTCCTGCACACCACCACATGTGGTCATATCTAAGATAACAGTCGACTGAAAATAAATAGGTCAGATGATTTTTGTTAATGAACCGTCCGATCTATAAGGAACGGGCAGATGACCTTCGTCTACCTCCCGCCAGTCATTGTTGACGATCTTTCACGAACCGCCAGCGACCACCGGCCCAGACCCGTGCCTCCGCCGCCCCGCCCTCCCATCGACCTCACACCACCGCCGTGCTTGGCAGCGCCCCAAGCCATCCCTTTAATCCCAGCCGACCTCGGATCGGGCGCCAGAGCTCTAGGCCGCAGACGCCCTAAGATAAACACCAAAGGCTGCTTCCCGGCGTAATAGTCATACTAGCACTGTTACGCCGGGGAATGCTTCCGTTAATTGGGAATCAACCGCCAGAAATTGAAATTGTGGGGCGACGGACCTCTAGCTAAGGTGAAATAGTATATGAGGAGAAACCTTGTGCATCGCGAGTTACTAGGAACATCTAGTATCAAGAAGAAGAGGTCAACTAGTGTCTTACGTGGGATGAATACCGTGCAAGCAGAGACGTAAGATTTGGTACCTAATAAGGGAAGAGGAGTACCTTCTTCGATTGCCGGTGTGGTCACCTCCACATGTCGTGCCGATCTTCTTGTTTTTACCGGGGAAACCAATGTTCTGGAGGGTGCAGGCTTGGACGAACCCATGGCCAAATTGTTGACTGTGTTGCCGTGGCTGTATGTCGGCAGGGGGGAAGCAGATCCGAGGCGGCGAAGGATGGCGTAGTAGGAACAGCTCCGGTGCGGTGGAGGGTGGCGAAGTTGGAGCGGCAACGGTGAGGCGCAGGACGGCGTGGTTGAATTGGCTCGGGTACGGACGGCTCGGCCTCGGCTTCAACTACTAGCCGTGGAGGGCGTTGCGGTTGAGGTTGTGGTGGGCCACGTCGGGTATCGGTCCGGCGTGATGGAGGAGGGCGGCGGTTGATGGGTGGGATGGGGTGGCGGACGGAGGACGCCGGGGTGTCGCGGCTGGTGGAGAGGTAGTTTTGGCGCCCACGGAGTACGAATGGGGAATCATACGGGTGGGGGGAACCATGTTTCGGTCTGGGACGCGCTTGTTTTTGGCCTTTTTGAACAGAAGATGGGACGCGCTTGTTTGAAATTTGGGGAAAGTACAAACTTTGCCCCCCTCTTAAATTTTGGACCTACTGCGGGTCGGGGGTATGATGGTAATCCCAGGTGTCCCAAATAGTGGGCAGGAGCGATTTCGGCCGTGCGCATGTGTGCTTAGGCGACCAATGTGTATGAATGTTTTTCGGAGGCGGTTGCGTGGCGTCTAGATGAAGCTACAAACCTACCCCGGTTTAGACCTTTGGACGTCAGGCGGTAGGTTTCACAGGTCGGAGTTATTAGAAAAGTAATTTCCTTGTACTACAAACATTGGTCTCACGCGGTTTCAGGCGAGTAGAGGCTCTTTTGGCGCTTCGCTCAAATTTTGAAACACAAGCATTCACGTTTAGAGTACTCTTGAACTATGAGGATTGACCTAAATAGACAACGTTATATTTGACCTTGTATGTTTGAAAACCTCATTAAATTATCCGCTTCTTTTGAATTTTGACACTTGAAAATCCTATAACTACGATTATTTTGGAATGGAGGAGCTAAATTTGAATCTATTTTGTACATGACTACATATGCTATTATGTACAAAATCAGAGCAAAGATTGGTACCCCCATAGTTTAGGTATGGTTTACAAATGCCATGATATCAAATTCAAATAATTGAATGGACTTCATGTTGAATTCGATTTTTTAAACCACCTTAGGTTGAATTCAAATGTATACTAGTTCATAGGTAGCTATTTATAAATGTCCATTGTGTAACTTTTGTATGTATAATGTGCTTTACACACACAACATGAACTATACTCACGTTTATATTCGATTGCTAAAGCGATGCATTGTCTGGAGTTCAAAATACTAACTATGTGGATCAATTGCGTCGAATAATAACATAGACATGCTCAAATTCGATAGAATCTAGATGTCTGATGGATCAATGACCGCTCCTTACGAATTGCAAATATCATGATCCCATCCTAATATTTGGATACAATTTATATCTTTAATCAATGTGTAGAGCAGTCTTTTCGTGTAGTTTCACTCTCCATCGGTGGTCTCTCACACATGCTCACACACTCTCTCCCGAGGTGTCTTTCTCGCACACATTCTCTAGATATAACCCTCCCTCCCTCTCGTAACCATTTACAACTGTTTTCACTAACCTTTATCACAAGCACTCTTCCTCTCGCAAACATACACACGCACAATCCTCATCGACCCTTTGTATATACATGGACCTGCCTACGTGTCTCATGTACGCACATTATCTTTACGCCTGTCTCTCAAGCATTATCTCACACCTCTCTTCCTAATCGACGAGTATGATTCTAGCGAGCATTCTGTAGGATGCCCTTAAAGTTAGGTTGGATGAATAGTAATATCAGAGATAGAGGGGTTACCTTAGTCCGAGAACCTAGGGTTACAAATCCTAGCCGGCTTTGTCAATGGACACAGAGTCCTTCACAATTCTGCTATCTTTGTCTTGTACGACTAGTCATCCATGGGTCTTCCTAAATGTGTCATGGGCCGACCAATGTGGCGTAGGACGGAACCGAACAAAGGGCCTCACCTCGACCCACCGGACGTCATGCGGTGACACACCCTCTGCCCCCACATCTCATTATCTTCTCACACCCACACATACCAACACAAACACCACACACACAGAAAAATTCTCCTGGTGCCTCTATTCCCTCCCCCCTTGCATATACACACTCAAGGGAATGGAATCTCTTGTCGTGACGTCATATTCGTCTCTCTCTCTCTAGACCACCCTCATTTCTCGTGCTATCTCTCCCACCCCCCCCCGTTGGCCCCTCTATCCATGCCTCTCTCGAATACGTAATACACACACATACCTCTCTAGGCCCCGCCAAATGCATCAACTACACATTCACACATGTTACATCACATACCCCATTGATCTAAAAAGCCCTCTCTTCACGTTTATTTCGCATACAACATTCCTTTTGAATAAAGTGTGGCCAAAAAATTATTTTAGAGTTTCTACATATGTACAACATTACAAAGTTATATGGAGGAGTACGAGCGCTAATTTGCATTGCATTGTGCCCACAATGATATTTATTCAAGACCGTGAATTTGTACATTTTTATACTATATACAAAGTTAGTCATAATAAAGAGAAACGAAGAGCATCTCTCTCTCCATCGCATCCCCCCCCTGTACGCCCCTTTCACGTATGCACACAAAACTATATCCATGTCCTCTAAAAGCAAGCCCCCAGAAAATTCACGCGTGTTTCATCTTTCTCTCGCGATATATGCAATGACGATCATTGTATTTGAAGTGAAAGCACGATACATACATTGGACTTCATAATCCACTCATTACGGTCACTGCTTACGTTTAGTGTTTATTATCTGATCACGGGCTCACCGTACAACTTTGTATTTGCTCATGACATGACTAGTTGACCACTTGAACGCTCCACATGGCACCTAATCTAGTGTTGAATCACATTATCTCACTAACATCGTGCCCACCTGTCGACTTGTATCTACTCTACATCTACACTATTATAAAATACACTCTTATAAAAAACAGAGTTGGTGATGATGGTGTGCCTGCCATCCTGCAATATAGGTCGTCCGATTTATATCTGACGGATAGGAAAGAAACTATGGCAGTTTTGCAAAAGGGTACCCACACACCTCTCCACATTTGCAAATAAGGCCTTTCCTCGTTCATCCTTTTCTCTCACAAGATAAACAAGTCATACAAATGCATCTTGATGTTACGTGCAACGCACGGGCATCTTGCTTGTAAGAATGAAAACAAACGACAAAAAAATATTTTGACGATGGTTCGAAGTCATGACCGCGGGCACAGTGGACAAGGTGGCCTTGTATTGGTATGTTGAGCCGTCTGTTTTAACACACAGGAGCTGGTGTGGTGATTATACACACACGCACGCATGCACACGAACTCCATCCACGCAACACTCACACAAACACATGCACCCACGCACGCACGCAACACTCACACGTACACACGCAGCCACGCACGCACGCAACACACACACGCACGCATGCATGCACACACCAGTACACCACACGACCAACACACACTCTCACGCTCAAGTGCTCAACCTACACGTGCATGCGCACACATCAGGCCCTGACAGACACATACACAACCAGGTGATTCCTGTGCACGGGTTGGAGCCTTGTCGCGCCTGTGTAAATTTGTGTTTATCTGACCTTTTCCCTATGCGAACTGACATGTGGGACCCACAAGGAACGTGGTCAATTTAACTAGTCAACATGGCGCCACGCAGACTATTTGGCCGGTCAACAGAGTGCAATCCGATGCTGAACTGTGAGCAAGTGACCGGATAATCACCGCAAAACGTATATAGTGACCGTAATCAGCTTATTCTGAAGTTCGGTGACCGTACTACGCTTTTCTCTCTGTAGGCCCTCCAAAACTACATCTCTACATGTTCTCGCATGTTACATCTAACAACTATGCCATACAGCACTGAAGGAAATATGCCCTAGAGGCAATAATAAAGTTATTATTTATTTCCTTATATCATGATAAATGTTTATTATTCATGCTAGAATTGTATTAACCGGAAACATAATACATGTGTGAATACATAGACAAACAGAGTGTCACTAGTATGCCTCTACTTGACTAGCTCGTTAATCAAAGATGGTTATGTTTCCTAACCATAGACATGAGTTGTCATTTGACTAACGGGATCACATCATTAGGAGAATGATCTGATTGACATGACCCATTCCGTTAGCCTAGCACTTGATCGTTTAGTATGTTGCTATTGCTTTCTTCATGACTTATACATGTTCCTGTAACTATGAGATTATGCAACTCCCGTTTACGGAGGAACACTTTGGTGCTACCAAACGTCACAACGAATCGGGTGATTATAAAGGAGTACTACAGGTGTCTCCAAAGGTACATGTTGGGTTGGCGTATTTCGAGATTAGGTTTTTTCACTCCGATTGCCGGAGAGGTATCTCTGGGCCCTCTCGGTAATGCACATCACTATAAGCCTTGCAAGCAATGTAGCTATAGAGTTAGTTACGGAATGATGCATTACGAACGAGTAAAGAGACTTGCCGGTAACGAGATTGAACTAGGTATTGGATACCGACGATCGAATCTCGGCAAGTAACATACCGATGACAAAGGGAACAACGATTATGTTGTTATGCGGTTTGACCGATAAAGATCTTCGTAGAATATGTAGGAGCCAATATGGGCATCCAGGTCCCGCTATTGGTTATTGACCGAGAATAGTTCTAGGTCATGTCTACATAGTTCTCGAACCCGTAGGGTCCGCACGCTTAAGGTTTCGATGACAGTTCATTATGAGTTTATAAGTATTGATGCACCGAAGGTTGTTCGGAGTCCCGGATGTGATCACGGACATGACGAGGAGTCTCGAAATGGTCGAGACATAAAGATTGATATATTGGAAGCCTACATTTGGACATCGGAAGTGTTCCGGTGAAATCGGATTTTACCGAGTACCGGAGGTTACGGAACCCCGGGAGGTCCATGGGCCTAATGGGCCATAGGAGAGAAGAGGAAGGGCCAGCCAAGGTGGGCTGCATGCCCCCTCCCCCTCTAGTCCGAATAGGACAAGGAAGGGGCGGCGCCTTCCCTCTTCCCCTCCTCCAATCCTAGTCCAACTAGGAGAGGGGGAGTCCTACTCGGTGGGAGTAGGACTCCTCCTTGCGCGCCCCCTAGGGCCGGCCACCTCCCCTTGCCTCCTTTATATCTGAGCAGGGGCACCCCAATACACACAAGTTGATCTACGGATCTTTCCTTAGCCGTGTGCGGTGCCCCTTCCACCATATTCCACTTCGGTCATATCGTCATGGAGCTTAGGCGAAGCCCTGCGCCGGAGAAGTCATATCGTCATGAGCTTAGGCGAAGCCCTGCGTCGGTGGAGCATCAACATCGCCACCACGCCGCCGCGGTCGACGGAACTCATCCCGACACTTTGCTGGATCGAGTCCGGGATCGTCATCGAGCTGAGCGTGCGTAACTTCCGGAGGTGCCGTGACGTTCGGTGCTTGGATCGGTCGGACCGTGAAGACGTACGACTACATCAACCGCGTTGTTATAACGCTTCCGCTTTCGGTCTACGAGGGTACGTGGACGGACACTCTTCCCTCTCGTTGCTATGCCATCACCATGGTCTTACGTGATCGTAGGAAAATTTTGAAATTACTACGTTCCCCAACAGTGGCATCCGAGCCTGGTTTTATGCGTTGATGTCATATGCACGAGTAGAACACAAGTGAGTTGTGGGCGATACAAGTCATACTGCCTACCAGCATGTCATACTTTGGTTCAGCGGTATTGTGAGATGAAGCGGCCGGACCGACATTACGCCAGACGCTTACGCGAGACTGGTTTCACCGCTCGAGCACTCGTTGCTTAAAGGTGACCGCGGGTGTCTGCCTCTCTCACTTTAGTTGAACTGAGTAGTATGGCTACGCCCGGTCCTTGAGAAGGTTAAACGGAGTCTATTTGACAAACTATCATTGTGGTTTTGATGCGTAGGTAAGAACGGTTCTTGCTCAGCCCGTAGCAGCCACGTAAAAATTGCAACAACAAAGTAGAGGACGTCTAACTTGTTTTTGCAGGGCATGCTGTGATGTGATGTGGTCAAGACGTGATGCTATATTTTATTGTATGAGATGATCATGTTTTGTAACCGAGTTATCGGCAACTGGCAGGAGCCATATGGTTGTCACTTTATTGTATGAAATGCAAGCGCCATGTAATTGCTTTACTTTATCACTAAGGAGTAGCGATAGTCATAGAAGCAATAGTTGGCGAGGCGACAACGATGCTACGATGGAGATCAAGGTGTCGCGCGGTGGCGATGGTGATCATGGCGGTGCTTGGCGATGGAGATCACAAGCACAAGATGATGATGACCATATCATATCACTTATATTGATTGCATGTGATGTTTATCCTTTATGCATCTTATCTTGCTTTGATTGACGGTAGCATTATAAGATGATCTCTCACTAAAATTATCAAGAAGTGTTCTCCCGAGTATGCACCGTTGCGAAAGTTCTTCGTCTTTGAGACACCACGCGTGATGATCGGGTGTGATAGGCTCTACGTTCAAATACAACGGGTGCAAAACAGTTGCGCACGCAGAATACTCAGGTTAAACTTGATGAGCCTAGCATATAACAGATATGGCCTCGGAACACGGAGACCGAAAGGTCGAACGTGAATCATATAGTAGATATGATCAACATAGTGATGTTCACCATTGAAACTACTCCATCTCACGTGATGATCGGACATGGTTTAGTTGATTTGGATCACGTAATCACTTAGATGACTAGAGAGATGTCTATCTAAGTGGGAGTTCTTAAATAATATGATTAATTGAACTTTAACTTATCATGAACTTAGTCCTAGTAGTATTTTGCAAATTATGTTGTAGATCAATAGCTCGCGTTGTTGCTTCCCTATGCTTTTATATGGTTGTTATGATATGTTCCTAGAGAAAATTTTATTGAAAAATGTTAGTAGCAATGATGCGGATTGGATCCGTGATCTGAGGTTTGTCCTCATTGCTGCACAGAAGAATTATGTCCTTAATGCACCACTAGGTGACAGACCTATTGCAGGAGCAAATGCAGACGTTATGAACGTTTGGCTAGCTCAATATGATGACTACTTGATAGTTTAGTGCACCATACTTAACGGCTTAGAATCGGGACTTCAAAGACGTTTTGAACGTCATGGACCATATGAGATGTTCCAGGAATTGAAGTTAATATTTCAAGCAAATACCCGAGTTGAGAGATATGAAGTCTCCAACAAGTTCTATAGCTAAAAGATGGAAGAGAATCGCTCAACTAGTGAGCATGTTCTCGATTGTCTGGGTACTTCAATCGCTTGAATCAAGTGGGAGTTAATCTTCCAGATAAGACAGTTGATTGACAGAATTCTCTAGTCACCATCACTAAGTTACTAGAACTTCGTGATGAACTATAGTATGCAAGGGATGACGAAAAGCGATTCCCGAGCTCTTCGTGATGTTGAAATCGATGAAGGTAGAAATCAAGAAAGAGCATCAAGTGTTGATGATTGACAAGACCACTAGTCTCAAGGAAAAGGGCAAAGGGAATAAGGGGAACTTCAAGAAGAACGGCAAGCAAGTTGCTGCTCGAGTGAAGAAACCCAAGTCTGGACCTAAGCCTGAGACTAAGTGCTTTTGCTGCAATGGAACTGGTCACTAGAAGCGGAACTGCCCTAAGTATTTGGCGGATAAGAAGGATGACAAAGTGAACAAAGGTATATTTGATATACAGATTATTGATGTGTATTTTACTAGTGTTCGTAGCAACCCCTCGGTATTTGATCTTTGGTTCAATTGCTAAGAGTAGTAACTTGAAACGGGAGTTTCAGAATGAACATAAACTAGTTGAAGGGGAAGTGACGATGAGTGTTGGAAGTAGTTCCAAGATTGATATGATCATCATCGCACACTCCCTATACTTTCGGGATTAGTGTGGAACCTAAATAAGTGTTATTTGGTGTTGAGCATAAATATGATTTGATCATGTTTATTGCAATACAGTTATTCATTTAAGTAAGAGAATAAATTGTTGTTACTGTTTACATGAATAAAACCTTATATGGTTACACACCCAATGAAAATGGTTCATTGGATCTCGATCATAGTGATACACATATTCATAATATTGAAACCAAAAGATGCAAAGTTAATAATGATAGTGCAACTTATTTGTGGCAATTTGCCGTTTAGGTCATATTGGTGTAAAGCGCATGAAGAAAACTCCATGTCGATGGACTTTTGGAATCACTTGATTATGAATCATTTGATGCTTGCGAACCGTGCCTTTTGGGCAAGATGACTAAAACTCCGTTCTCGGAACAATGGAACAAGCTACTTGACTTATTGGAAATAATACATACCGATGTATGCGATTCAATGAGTGTTGATGCTCGTGGCAAGTATCATTATTTTCGACCTTCACAGATGATTTGAGCAGATATGCGTATATCTTCTAGAATACACATAATTCTGAAATAGTTGAAAAGATCAAAGAAATTCAGAGTGAAGAAGAAAATAATCGTAACAAAATAATAAAGTTTCTTCGATCTGATCGTAGAGAAGAATATTTGAGATTCTGAGTTTGGTCTTCAATTAAAACAAAGTGGAATAGTTTCACAGCTCACGCCACCGAACACCACAACGTTATGGTGTGTCCGTGCGTCAGAATCAGCATTTTTATTTTGATATGGTGCGATCAATGATGTCTCTTACCGATTTACCAATATCGCTTTTAGGGTTATGCATAAGAGACAGCTGCATTCACGTTTAATAGGGCACCATCTAAATCCGTTGAGACGACACCATATGAACTATGGTTTAACAAAGAAACCTAAGTCGTCGTTTCTTAAAAGTTTGGAGTTGTGATACTTATGTGAAAAAGTTTTCACCTGATAAGCTCGAACCCAAAATCGGAGAAGTGCGTCTTCATAGAATACCCAAAGGTAACTATTGGGTACACCTTCTATCACAGATCCGAAGGCAAGTTTATTCGTTGCTAAGATGGATCCTTTCTAGAGAAGAAGTTTCTCTCGAAAGAAGTGAGTGGGAGGAAAGTAGAACTTGATGAGGTAATTGTACCTTCTCCTTTATTGGAAAGTAGTTCATCACGTAAATCAGTTCGATGATTCCTACACCAATTAGTGAGGAAGTTAATGATGATGATCATGAAACTTTAGATCAAGTTGCTACCAAACCTCGTAGGTCTTCCAGAGCAAAATCCGCACTGAGTGGTACGGTAATCGTGTTCGGAAGTCATGTTACTAGACCATGATGAACCTCACGAACTAGGAGGAAGCGATGATGAGCCCAGATTCCGCGAAATGGCTTGAGGCCATAAAATCTGAGATAGGATCCATATATGAGAACAAAGTATGGACTTTGATTGACTTGCTCGATCAGCAAGTCAAGTTAAATAAATGGATCTTCAAGAGGAAGACAGATCTCGATAGTAGTGTTACTAACTACAAAGCTCGACTTGTCGCAAAAAAGGTTTTCGACAAATTCAAAGTGTTGACTACAATGAGATTTTCTCAACTGTAGCGATGCTTAAAATCTGTCCGAATCATGTTAGCAATTGCCACATTTTATGAAATCTGGCAAATGGATGTCAAAACTACCTTCTTCAATGGATTTATTAAAGAAGAGTTGTATATGATGCAACCAGAAGGTTTTGTCAATCCTAAAGGAGCTAACAAAATGTGCAAGCTCCAATGATCCATCTATGGACTGGTGCAAGCATCTCGGAGTTGGAATAAACGCTTTGATAGTGTGATCAAAGCATATGGTTTTATACAGACTTTTGGAGAAGCCTGTATTTACAAGAAAGTGAGTGGGAGCACTACATCATTTACGATAAGTATATGTGAATGACATATTGTTGATCGGAAATAATGTAGAATTATTCTGCAAAGCATCAAGGAGTATTTGAAAGGAGTTTTTCAAAGAAGGACCTCGGTGAAGCTGCGTACAAATTGAGCATCAAGATCTATTGAGATAGATCAAAACGCTTGATAAGTTTTTTCAATAAGTACATACCTTGTCAAGATTTTGAAATAGTTCAAAATGGAGCAGTCAAAGAAAAGTTCTTGCCTGTGTTGCAATGGTGTGAAATTGAGTAAGACTCAAATCCCGACCACAGCAGAAAATAGAAAAGAGAATTAAAGTCATTCCCTATGCCTCAGTTATAGGTTCTATAAAGTATGCTATGCTATGTACCAGACCTATTGTATACCTTGCTCTGAATTTGGCAAGGAAGTACAATAGTGATCTAGGAGTAGATCACTGGACATTGGTCAAGAACATCCTTAGCAAGGACTAAGGAAATATTTCTCGATTATGGAGGTGATAAAAGAGCCCGTCAGAAAGACTTACATCGATGCAAGCTTTTTACATCGATCCGGATGACTCTAAGTCTCAATCTGGATACATATTGTAAGTGGGAGCAATTAGCTAGAGTAGCCCCGCGAGCATTGTAGACATAGAATATTTGCAAAATACATACGGCTTTGAATATGACAGACCCGTTGACTAAGCTTCTCTCACGAGCAAAACATGATCATCCCTTAGTACTCTTTGGGTGTTAATCACATAGCGATGTGAACTAGATTACTGACTCTAGTAAACCCTTCGGGTATTGGTCACATGTCGATGTGAACTATGGGTGTTAACCACATATAGATGTGAACTATTGATGTTAAATCACATGGCGATGTGAACTAGATTATTGACTCTAGTGCAAGTGGGAGACTGAAGGAAATATGCCCTAGAGGCAATAATAAAGTTATTATTTATTTCCTTATATCATGATAAATGTTTATTATTCATGCTAGAATTGTATTAACCGGAAACATAATACATGTGTGAATACATAGACAAACAGAGTGTCACTAGTATGCCTCTACTTGACTAGCTCGTTAATCAAAGATGGTTATGTTTCCTAACCATAGACATGAGTTGTCATTTGACTAACGGGATCACATCATTAGGAGAATGATCTGATTGACATGACCCATTCCGTTAGCCTAGCACTTGATCGTTTAGTATGTTGCTATTGCTTTCTTCATGACTTATACATGTTCCTGTAACTATGAGATTATGCAACTCCGTTTACCGGAGGAACACTTTGGTGCTACCAAACGTCACAACGTAATCGGGTGATTATAAAGGAGTACTACAGGTGTCTCCAAAGGTACATGTTGGGTTGGCGATTTCGAGATTAGGTTTTGTCACTCCGATTGCTCTGGAGAGGTATCTCTGGGCCCTCTCGGTAATGCACATCACTATAAGCCTTGCAAGCAATGTAGCTAATGAGTTAGTTACGGAATGATGCATTACGTAACGAGTAAAGAGACTTGCCGGTAACGAGATTGAACTAGGTATTGGATACCGACGATCGAATCTCGGGCAAGTAACATACCGATGACAAAGGGAACAACGTATGTTGTTATGCGGTTTGACCGATAAAGATCTTCGTAGAATATGTAGGAGCCAATATGGGCATCCAGGTCCCGCTATTGGTTATTGACCGAGAATAGTTCTAGGTCATGTCTACATAGTTCTCGAACCCGTAGGGTCCGCACGCTTAAGGTTTCGATGTGAGTTCATTATGAGTTTATAAGTATTGATGCAGAAGGTTGTTCGAGTCCCGGATGTGATCACGGACATGACGAGGAGTCTCGAAATGGTCGAGACATAAAGATTGATATATTGGAAGCCTACATTTGGACATCGGAAGTGTTCCGGTGAAATCGGGATTTTACCGAGTACCGGAGGTTACCGGAACCCCCCGGGAGGTCCATGGGCCTAATGGGCCATAGGAGAGAAGAGGAAGGGCCAGCCAAGGTGGGCTGCGCGCCCCCCTCCCCCCTCAAGTCCGAATAGGACAACGAAGGGGGGGGGGGCGGCGCCCCTTCCCTCTTCCCCCTCCTCCAATCCTAGTCCAACTAGGAGAGGGGGGGGGGGGAGTCCTACTCGCGGTGGGAGTAGGACTCCTCCTTGGTGCGCCTCCCCCTAGGGCCGACCTCCTCCCCCTTTGCTCCTTTATATCACGGGGCAGGGGCACCCCAATACACACAAGTTGATCTACGGATCTTTCCTTAGCCGTGTGCGGTGCCCCTTCCACCATATTCCACTTCGGTCATATCGTCATGAGCTTAGGCGAAGCCCTCGCGCCGGAGAAGTCATATCGTCATGGAGCTTAGGCGAAGCCCTCGTCGGTGGAGCATCAACATCGCCACCACGCCGTCAGGTTGACGGAACTCATCCCGACACTTTGCTGGATCGGAGTCCGGGATCGCCATCGAGCTGAACGTGTGCGTAACTCGGAGGTGCCGTGACGTTCGGTGCTTGGATCGGTCGGACCGTGAAGACGTACGACTACATCAACCGCGTTGTTATAACGCTTCCGCTTTCGGTCTACGAGGGTACGTGGACGGACACTCTTCCCTCTCGTTGCTATGCCATCACCATGGTCTTACGTGATCGTAGGAATTTTTTTTGAAATTACTACGTTCCCCAACAAGCACTACTACTACACTCTAACACAATAAATCATATGTGTTTTTAGTTTTACTAGATATCATATTGTTACTTATAATTATTCAGTTTGCATACATTAAAATTGCCTTTGAAATGTATGGCCGGGATCATCTACCACGCGGGAAAAATCCCGCCCTTTCCTGTTTAATCGGGTTTGTATCGATGGATCGTGCGAAACAACAAAACTATAGTACTATACAGTACAAGTGACAGTTCAATGGGCCGTCGTATCGTCTACTCCTCTGTTGTAAGAGTGGAGCGCTCGCTTTCATAAATCTTCTAGTCCCTTTCGCCGACATGGACATCAAGCTACCGGGTCCACGTGCCATACCGGAATATAGTGCAGAGTAGCCGGGGTGAAGCACCTACCATGGCGCCATGTAGTAATGATCAATGAGGCATCAAATCACAAAGCTGCACCTTTCCCGCAGTTAAGTTGGAGGGACAAAGTAATAATGCTAAAAAAATAAGTTGGAGGGACGAAGCAACCATCATTTCACTCGTTGCTGAATCCACTTCTCCCTCATCTTCTTCAACTTAACCACGTGTTGCTTCTGCCGTTGTTCTGCCTCATGTGGGACACGGATCAGCTTGGTCGCTTCTCCCTCATCTTCTTCAACTTAACCACGTGTTGCTTCTGCCATTGTTCTGCCTCATGTGGGACGCGGATCAGCTTAGTAAAGCACTGACACATGGGACCGCATGTTAGCAAACCGCCAGGACAACGTCCTCCGAAAATAAGAAACCTCCCCCACCATCCGCGCGGCAAAATCACCTCCTTTTTACTAATCTTTGATTCTATAATTTTTTAGATCAATATAATTGAGATTTGTATAGATAGCACACAGGAGCAAAACCAAGTGGTACGGTTAAGGGCATCCACAATGTGTAGCCAAATGTGAAAATAGCTTTTGGCATCGTGGGAACCATTGTGGATGGCGTTGCCAAAGCCAAAAAGATGGAAGCGAAGCTCCCTGATTGATTGATTGAAGGAATAGAAAAATGCAACGTCTCTCCTCTTTCTCCCATGCTTGGACGCATGTAGGAGTAGTACAAAGATAGAGCATGAGTCTACTCCCTGTCCTTCTATCATAAATCACAAAGCGTTGAGGCGTCAAATCACAAAGCGGACGAAGCAACTACCATTTCACTCTTCACGACTCCGCTTCTCCATCGTCTTCTTCAAGAAACCATCTCACCGCACTAGTACTCCTAGTAGTAGTACTAGTAAAGGACTTCCTGGATGCAAATAAGGCGGTTGTCTCGGCTTGCAAAGCGGCACTTAAACGACTTACCGTGGTCTCCTCAATGGTGTTCTCCGTCGAACGCACTTCGCTAAACCACAAAAAAAACTCGACGTCACCGCAATGGGCGAGGAATTCAAATATAGTTACTACCTCCATTTTTTGTACGCAAGGCCTGTATATCAAAATTACAATTTGCAAAGGGCCACTAACACTAATCGAGGCAAAATTGATGGGGTTAGCAACCAAGGACATTAATATCCCCTGCATGCATACGGAAGTGAGAAGGTTCGTTTGCATGGCGTTGCATTAATCAAGCGATGATGAGTGAGATGGTTAGCTCTTTGGTCTTTCGAGAAAAAATACGCATTAATTGACATGTGAAACGAGGATTTGTATCGAAGGAAAACCCCGCCTTTCTTTTTTAACACTAGTACTCCTAGTACGTACTACCTCCATCCTGGTTTATAGGTCCCTTTTATAGTTTGTGCCAAATTTTGACTAAAGATTTAACTAACAAAATGTTAATGCATGTCAAGAAAAATTATCTCATTGGATTCATATTTGAACATAGTTTTGAAAAATATAATGTTTGGTGACATGCGTGAACATTTTCTTAGTTTAATCTATGGTCAAAATTTGGCACGAAATACAATGGGGACCAATAAACCCGGACAGAGGTAGTAATGTGATTTATCCTGTTTGGGTCTAGGCCTTGCATTGCCAAACTTTGCCACACATTTTTGCCAAGCTTGCCTAAAGTTTTCAAAATGAGAAGGAGGTACACTTGCGCACGGCTATCGCGGTGGCACCGCAGCCTCACACGGTCGCTCCTGCACGCCGCGGTCGCACCGCACCCTCACACTTCGCTCCTGCACGCCGCAAACCCATCCAAGGGAACACACCCTCACTGACACGTGCTGTCGCATGTGAACAAACCAAACTCAGCCATCCTATCGCTGACACGTAATTTTTGTTCATAGAGTATGTTTATCCAACCAGAGTATCCGTACGGCCCGTGCGGTGGTCTGTTGGGGAAGAAAAAGAGGTGAGGAAGAAGGAAAGAAGGGTTAGGAGACGTATGATATTCATCCAACCACCTGAAATGGTAGACTCAGGCGACTTGCATAAAAAATAGTATGTTTTTACACTGCAAAAGATCCATAATAATAAAAACAACAACATAAAGAAAAACTAACACTGCTCGCGGAAAGAGACGGCCTCGTCGTCTTTGGCTACCGACGCGAACCAGCCGTCCCTGCCGATGTGTGTCTCCGCACCGTGGTTGTCCTCAGCCTCCAGCTACTCGTTCAAGCGGAGCGTGCGGGCGCTCTGCACGGACGAGAGCACAGCCCGGTTCAAGTCGAGGACGTCCGGTTCCGCTGCGGGGAGGGTCTCGATGGCATCGGCATCCGCGGCGCTGCCGAAGTCGAGCCTCCGCCGCCCGGTTCAAGTCCAGGACTTCCGGTTCCGCCTGCAGGAGGGTGGCGATGAGAGCGGCATCCGCGCGCTCCGCGTCGAGTCGAGCCTCTGCCACCCGGTTCAAGACCAGGACTTCCGGTTCCGCCCGCAGGAGGGCGTCGATGAGAGCGGCATCCGCGCCCTCTGCGTCGAGTCGAGCCTCTGCCGCCCGGTTCATGTCCAGGACGTCCGGTTCCGCCTGCAGGAGGGCCTCGATGGCAGCGGCATCCGCGCGCTCCGCCTCAAGTTGAGCCTCCGCCGCCGGGTTTACATCCACGACATCCGGTTTCGCCTGCTAGAGAGCCTCGATGGCAGTGGCTTGCGCGCGCCCGCCGAGTTGAGCCTCCGCCTCCGGGTCCTGCTTTAGTATCACCATATTGAACCACCGGTCCGCTCGCACCATGGGGGACTCGGACGCCGCACGCGAAGTCGGCGTCCATCGTCTCATACCCATCGGGTGCCTTCGCGCCGCGACCTCCGCGATGAACATTGGATCGGCTTCCTCCTCCTCGTAGCTTGGCTCCAGAGAACTCGGGATTGGCCCGCCGCAGCGAGCTTGGGAACGAAGGTGCGTGGAGCTGACCGCTGCCGCAATTTCGCTGGCGGCGCTCCGGCGTCAGCATCTTGTAGTAAGTGATCTTGCGGCGCACCATGGCTTTCCGGTGAACTAGGTGACGCTTGATGCGGGCTAGGGGATCAAAATGTGGGGGAATGGGCTGGAGATTTGGTGTGGTTTTAGGGCAGTGGCTGGCGTAGGCCGAGCAGCGAAGGTTACGTGTGAATAGTGGTTCCGGTGACGACCGGTCAATCGGTTTTGACTGTACATCGCTCTTGTCGCGTTCGCGTTGCAGCCTGGCACGCTGGACCCTCCACGTCGCTCACCGAATGGAACGCGCTTCGTCTTGCGTTTTTGCTCGCTAGTGGGACCACAGTTGAGAGTAAACCGACGTCCCTCCCCCTCCCCCGCCCGCGTCATTTATTATACCACTACTCGCTCTGTTTTATGCGGAGTAAATAAAAACAGAGGGAGTATACTACGGATGAGGATCCCGATGTGGTCAACCCATTGAGTAACCGACATGCGGGCCTAGCAAGCATGGGTTCCGCCAGTAAGTGACCAAAAGGGAGGGTAAGGCAGGGATACCTACGTCAGAGGATCCACTTCCACTATACTCTGACCAAATGTTAGAGTAATAATATATGACATGCAACTTACACAAATGTTAGAGTAATAATATATGACATGCAACTTACACAAAGCATACAGGGTCTAATGCGTTTTTCGAGGCTAACTTTGACCAAATGTTAAGAGTAATAATATATGACATGCAACTTACACAAAGCATATGGTCAATTTCATATGTGAAAGGAGCTTCCAATAATATAATTTTCACATTATACATCTCATGTACTCCCTCCGTCTAGGTGTGTAAGTCATCTTATAAAACCAAATAATCCCAAAACACATAGGCGGTGCATTAACTTCTACCTCGCTTTCTTGTTTCTTGACATATGAACCAATAAGAGATGAGGGTGTGCATGCTTTTAATGACCTCGAGACTATCAAACATGACATGCAAGTGGTTAGTTCATTGCATGCAATACTATTAATTAGCAAATAAACATTAATGTCTCTCGCTTTCCCTCCTCCTTGGTCACGGTGCACAGCCTAAGATGACTTACTCACCTATGTGAAAGGAGTACTATGAATCTTGTCAATAGTCAAATTGGAAACCATCTTGAGTACAAATCTAGGAGTACGTATTTAATCTAACAATATTGATTGGGCGTTGTTGAATGTTGATACCTTTTTTATCATAGTAGAGATACTTTGACTACACATAAAACTTATATGTAAGGTAGAAAGGATAGGAGGGAGTATATTGTACGCTCAAAAATGAAACAAACATTGAATACCCTTTATATATGATTTATGGATGCTATGATCACGGTTCAAAATTTTGAATCCGCCTTTAGGTATCACGTGCCCCACTCGCTCCCTCTCGATTTCATCTCGGGTCCGGAGATCTATTGAAAGAGGACTAGGGTGGGTACATGCGAATGATACTCGGCGGAATGTTCAAATGAGGCATGCGGGAGGATGCACTGATCGGAGGGCGACATGATCGATGGAGAAGAGGGTTGGAGAGGAATGAGAAATAAGCAAACGCCACATGATTACACTTGAACGACTCAAATAAACAATAAGTTGTCTCGCTTGGCCTACATAGTGAAAGGCCTAATGCGCAACCCGGAGCACTGACGCTCGAATATGGCCGGGAAAACAGGGAAACCGACATGTGGGCCACACCCGTCGGGACAACGTAGCGCAGACTAGTCCAATGGAGGAGCTGGCCCACGACCTCCTCGCCACCGACAACCGTTCATGTGGGTCTTTGGGGCCAACAACGGGGCGCAGCTCCAGCACCGCCTCTGGACACGGCGACCGCGGTGAGCGACATGCTCATATCGTCGATAGACACGGTCAGTTTCAGTTTGCCGAGGGTGGCGTTTGTGCTGTGGCACGACCAACGGTATGTTTGGTTTGTGCCGAAGGTTGCCCCACCAAAGCATTGGGTAGCCAAAATTTTGGTTGAGGTATTGGTTGCCCATGATTTGGCCGACATTGGCAAGAAAAATGAACTAGAGTTGGCTAGAGTTCATTGGCATGCCAAAGAAATGGCAACCATCCAAACAAAGACCAATCTTTGGGTCATGACCAAAATTTTGGTAACGTGCACTTTGGCCACAATCCAAACACACCCCAACACCCTGCTCGTCGTGGATGCACGGGGCACCGTGATGCGTCCGCGGAGTGGTGTAGCACGACCAACTGCATCCTCTGGACCTGAGACCATGCCGGGTCATCTTGCTTTTTCAATGACATGCGGGGATCGCATTTGAACAAAGGGCATCTCCAACGTTGCCACGACCGCAGCTGACTACCCTGGCACACCAAAGCCCTCGTCCCTCGCGCCATTGCACGGTGCGTTCCCAACCGGCGCCAGCTGCCCGCATTCATGTTGTCCGTTCGTATGTCGTCGTTAAGAGGCTTGGTGCCTGAGGAACCAACTCCGGCGACTTAATGACGCACCCGGACGCTTGGCCTCACCGGAATGCGCTACTTAAAGCGGCAACGCCCAGCTAACCTCCACACCATAGCGCATCGTCCTCCTACCTGACACCACATCCGCCATGACGACAAGTGCGAACGCTCTACGGGAGAGCTTGTCTTCGGGGATGAAGCTCGAGGTCGCCGCCCTTGCTCAAGTCGCCTCTCGCGACGCAATAGCGGCGTAGCTGGACGCGGACGCGACCACACAAGCGGTGGCCACGCTGGCGGCCGACAACGGGAGCACCGTCAGCCACGCGTCCTACTTGCCGCCGTCCAACGTCCGGCACCGCCGAGGTCGCGAACTCCTCCGAGGATGAGTAGGGCATGGGAGGCGGCAGAGCATGGTGTGCCAACTGGCCGGTCCGTATCCCGTGTTCTACTCTTCCTCGCCGGAGACCGCACCTTCTCTTCACGGGTCTTGAACCCCGCCTGCATATAGAGATCGCAGATGGAGGACGCCGGTCGCTGCCAGAGAATAGGTTTAGGGTCGGGTTTCTTTTATTTTTCTGTCTTATAAAAGTCCGAATCAGTAATGAAAATCTGCCGTTTTTGCATTAATCACGTCCGGGGTATATGAACTTTCACAATATTATACATATTTTAGGAGTACTAGTGCACGGAAGATCAAGATCTTGTGGGAGAAAAGGATGAACGAGGGAAAGCCTTATCTGCAAATGTGGAGAGGAGTGCGGGTAAATTGTCATAGTTTCCTTCCTATCCATTAGATATAGATCGGACGGCCTACATTGCAGGATGACAAGCACACCATCATCACCAACTCTGCTTTTTATTGAACCAAGACAAATCTAAAAAACCCAACTAAGCCAACCTCCCAGCATATCGCGCGGGAAAAGACCCGGCCGCGCCGTTTTAGTTGGGATTACCGGATTACTAGTAGTAGTATCGATGGATCGCGCGAAGCAACATTTTTTTTGAGGGGGCGAAGCACCTAGTTTAAAAGGAAAAAAGGCGGTACACTCACAACACTCCTGTCGCGGTCGCATTGCACCCCACACACGTTCGGTCCTGCACACGGCTCACGCAAACGGAACGCTTCGCTTGCCTCTTCACCGACACGTGGACTGCACTTGGAGAAACCGACCATGCGCTAAACTCCCCGCCCACCGCTACAAAATCCTCCCCACACAAAGTTTCCCCAAATTTGATTCAATCGCCTTCGCCAAATATTCCCAGACCCCCCTCCCCGTCCCCCTCCACTCCATTCGCTTCCGCCAAAGCCGCCCTCCCGCCAAGATCGATACGTCGGCGCCATGGTTCGTCGAGGGGACGTGAGGCGATCCTCTCGCTCCCACAAGACGCGCTCAGAGACTACCGTCCTCTAGCCGCCGTCACCTCTGGCTACGTCCTTGTGGAGGCGCACGGCGGTCAGCGCCGCCACCGCTGGCGACGTTCGTGTGGAGACGCACGGCGGTCAGCTTATCCCACGGTACGCGCATTCTAGACTGAGGCCCCGTTCATGTTGGTGTACCGCTGAATGTTAGCTGATAGACGCTGTTAATCTGACTGTTTGCCGAAGTAGTTTACCGTCAATATGCTCTGCTTAAGAAGCTTCCTTGCCCTGTTCTGCACTCAATCTGCTTAGCTGAGATGGCATGCCAAGGCCGATTAGTTGCTAAAATATCCTGCCATATATTTATTGTGACGTAGATTGCCATGGTCTAGTAGCCAATCTGTTAGGTGAAATAGCTCTACACCGTTTTATACTCGATCTTTGTTGCTGCGATGGCCTTCGATAGTTCGATGGGTGTGTGCTCGGGCTCATTTACTGCTGAAATAGCCTGCCATAATTTAGCACTCAAATTTGTTTGCTGAATTAGCTTTACATATATTTCGTTACTTAGATCTGCTCGTCCAAATATCTTGCCATAGCTTTAGACATCGACCTAGGTATTTTTTCTGGACTTCATAAAAAAGCATATATGTATTTCCTGTAATATCTAGTAGAAGAACTAATTTGTATGTCTAACAGATGGACAAGACTTGGATAAATCAGATGTGCAAAATCATATGTGATAAATCTATATGTATTTCATGAACTTTATCATAGCTGAGTACGGTGGTCCGAAATCAGATGTGCTCTGCCCTGTAGCAGTTGTATGAATTCAGTTACAAGACCCCAGTCAACTGTGCAAAATCATCTACACTTGTATGGGATGTCGGTCACATATACTAGATGGGTTCATCATGGTGAAGTTGTGAACGTCAATGTTATTGACTACGTGGAAGCAGCAGATCACCATCTTGATCTACTTGATGCTCAGGTGGAAGAGGAGGAGGAGGTGGTAGTGGCGGAGCCAATGAGTTTGACCAACATTGAAACAATGCTACGAAATGCTCGTGCATTCCGTGAAATTTCACCTGCAGAAGAAAAACGGTGGGCCCACATGTTGGAACAATGCAACGTTGCTGTCACACCAGGAAATAAGCTGTTAGTATTCTCAGCTATGGTCACATTTCTTCAGGTGAAGACATCTGAGTGGATGACCAGCAAATCATTTGATGCGATGTTGGCTGCTTTCCGCAAATCTTTCCCAGACAAGGCTCGAGCTGCCACACACCTACAGTAAAATGAAGAATTTCCTTCGTGCTGTTGAAATTGGATATGATATGATCCATGTTTGTAAGAATAATTGTGTCCTGTTCCGGAAGGATTATGCCAACTTAAGTGAATGCCCGAAATGCAAATCATCAAGATGGAAAGATGGCGATGTTGTGAAGAGGGTTCCTCATAATGTTCTGAGACATTTTCCAATTACACCAAGATTGAAGAGGTTGTTTCATGATGCTGAAACAAGAGAGGATGTACTGTCGCATTCTAGGAACTAGGAGTACAGAGATCAGAATGTAATGAGCCATCCATCTCATGGTAGTGAGTGGAAAAGCTTCAATTATAAACACAAAGAGTTTGCTTCTGACCTGAGAAACATTAGACTTGGCTTAGCTTCAGATGGATTTAACCCATTTGGCCACCAGAGCGCCACATATAGCATGTGGCCAGTGCTTGTTATCCCTTACAACATGCCTCCAAATGTCTGCACCAAATAATCAAACTACATGATGGCCTTGCTCATCCCAGGTCCAAAAAGTCCTGGAAAGGATTTTGATTTGTTCATGGAGCCTCTTGTGGAGGAACTTCTACCGCTATGGAAGGGTGTTCTCACTCGAGACCTATATAGCAGCCCACCAGCTGATTTCTTTCAGCGTGCTGTTGTAATTTGGTGCATCCATGATTATCAGGCTTTGGGCACTATGTCGTATGTAACGACACATGGTTACAATGCATGTGTTCGCTGTGACAGAATCATTGTCATACACGCAATACTTAGCAAGATCTGTTACATTTGACACCGCCGTCTCCTTGCCAAGGACAAGCCGCATCCTAGAAAATAACGAAGACATGTGTTCAATGCGAAGCATGAAAACCGTGATGCGCTAAAGAGGCTCACCGCCGATGAGTTGCAAGTGGAATTAGAGAAGGTCAGGCATATTACACTAGGAAACCATCCTGGTAATGGTAGCGGGAAAAGGAAGCATGGCACGATAGAAGAGAGATTATTGTTTACCCGCAGGTCCACTTTGTGGGACATGGAGTATTGGAAAGATTTGGATCTGCGGCATAATCTTTATGTGATGCACATCGATAAAAATATATGTGACAGCATTATCGGCACACTTCTTAACATTGAAGGCAAGACAAAAGATACCTTAAAATCTAGGATTGATTTGACACACTGGGTATCGAGAAAGGATTTGCGGTGCAAGATGAAGGTAAACCACGGGATATGGCACCGGTGTGTATGTCTTGGACAAGGTAAAAAGAAAAGAATTTCATGAGGTCCTCATTACGTGTGAGATTCCCACATGGATTTGCTTCCAACCCCGAAAGGAGAGTCAGCAAGATGGAAACAAGGTACAAGGGTTGAAAACTCATGACTGCCACGTCCTACTTCAAAGGGTTTTACCTGTTATCCTTAGAGGATTGGGCTACCCTGACTTATACAGAGCAGTTGCAGAGTTGGGACAATTCTTCAGGGAACTCTGCAGTAGAAATATCAGGATAGATGCTTTGGAGCGTCTTAGAGACAAGATACCAACTATCCTATGAGACCTTGAGAAGATATATCCTCCAGCCTTCTTTGATGTGATGGTGCATTTGGCTGTTCACCTACCTGATGAGGCACTACTTAGAGGTCCAGTACAGTATGGCTAGATGTACCCTATGGAAAGGCGGCTAGGCACTTTCAAGGGCTATGTTAGGAACAGAGCTAGACCCGAGGGTTCCATTGCAGAGGCCTACATTGCTACAGAAGCGTTGACATTCTGTTCAAAATACATTGAAACAGCTGATCAGCTTAGCAAAGAGGTGGGTGAAGACAATCCCGGGCTCCATGTTTTTTATTATTCTGTTCGAGTTACAGGGAAGAGTCGACAAGAGGACAAACCTAAAGATTTGGACATAATGGTTTGGTATGTGTTGAATAACTGTCCTGAGATACTACCCTATATCAAGTAAGTGCAAGATCGCAGCTTATAAATCATAATCTACTAAACTTGCAGCACATTCTTATATATTTAGATGTTTGACGCGATCACTATGTTGTGCAGCATGCACAAAGAGGAGTTACTGGCACAAAATCCAAGAAACATTGACAAACTGGTTATGGCGGGATTTGCGAAATGGTTCAAGAACCATGTAAGCTTTTGAAGTGCAATCGCCGCTTTTTTAATATATTGAGTACATAAGATGATCAACTTGTCTATTTTCTAACCATAGGTTAAGAAGATGCGGGAGGATGGGCAGGCAGTTGATGATGCCCTTTACTCACTAGCAATGGGTCCTGATACTCGGGTAAGACATTATGAATCTTGCGTTGTTGGGGATGTGCGCTACAACACCCTTGCACGAGACAAAGGCAGGAAGACACAAAACAGTTCCATCATGAGCACGGATTCGTATGACAAAGAGACAACTGAAATGTATGCTAACATAACACACATTGTTCAGCTTGGTGATATCTCCGATTTCGAGGATAATCGGTGTGTGGTTACATTGTCTTGTCGTTGGTATAACCTGTTTTCCAGGATTGCAAAACCTAGAGCTGATGATTATTTCAAATCCATCAATGTCAAGGCGGCGTACCAGACCAACGAGCCTTTTATTTTGGCAAATCAAGCAACACAAATATTTTTCTTGGAAGACACATTTGCACGTAGGGATGACTGGAGAGTATTGCAAAGGTTTGAGCAGAGCAATTCGTTTAATGAAGTTGCACAACAAGATGATGCTTACATCGCTCACGATGTACAAGATAACACAGATGTTCCTAATATCTTTGAGAACCATCACGTCAATGACGCCGGCGAAAAAGATTGCTGTCGTCTTTGTGGACATGCAAGAGTTGATCAAGAAGAAGCCAACGCTCGAGGACGTTGAGGACGAAGAAGAAGATGACACCGTGGGGAATTAGGATTCAGATCGATACACATGGCGAATATGTTGACGCTTGCCATGGATGATGATTACATTGCTTTTGTCGTATTTTCCGCCGTAAGACGTTTTTTATCTACTATGTGAAATTGTGTTTGCTATGACAACTGAAACCTGATGAACATGTTTTTTAGTATTCTGGTGTGAGAACATCACTTGTTATGTATGCTGATTTGTGTTTGGTGATTGTATGACAACTAAAACATGATGACTTTGTTGTTTAGTTGTACTCATATTTGGCTGTGAAACTTGAATTTGATGACATAGTTTGTTGTTGGACTGCAATTTGCTCGACGTCTTCGAATGAGATAAAAGTTGACTCGACAGGGCCTCTGCTATCTATTTATTTTTCTATGAGCAGAAGGGAATACCCCCTGATTTCCGTTAATAGAAATCATTAGATGTTCACAACACTACGCCCAGCCTGCTACACAGGTTTCATTCATTACTAGTTTCAGCAAAGTGCTCATGTCGTAGCCACTGAATACATCACGAGTGCTACATACACTACAAATAAAGAGACAATCATCCTACAGAGCACATCGATTTTGCCCATTATCTTCACAAGCTCTTTCATCTCCTCATTGCTATCAAGACCGTTCAACAGTTGTTGCTTGGCCATGATCAGAGGAACTGCGTCTTTAACCTTCTTCTCTGCATCTTCCTCTTCTGCCATTCCTTCAGTTACTTGTCCAACACCCCAACCCGCTGGTATTGAGATTCCTCGGCTAACCAAATAATCAGCGTAGTTGCATTCCCCCACATCAGCAACTTCCCAGAAATACAAATCACACGAATCTTCCCTTTTCTGCACGAATCAAATTGGAAGATCATCAACCAAACTATTAAAAAAATCAGCAACTGAAAGCAGCAGAACTACACTTAAACATATTATTACCCCATGATTCGGGCATTTGTAGAAGACTCGGCCAGGGTTGCGGATTGTCGTTGAGACGTGACGGATGACTCTGTGTGATTTGCAGCAGTGGCACCACACCAACGGCAGCGGGTTGCAATGAGCAATCGGCTGCGGTGCGCGTGCCGGCGGGGGTGTGATGAGACCCACAAGTGATGGTACGGGTGGCGACTTGGCGCATATCTGGTTGTTGCGTGTTGAACAGCAGGTGGACGAGCAGCCAGCGGACATGGTTGCTGCGGCCAGAGCTTCTGATGCTAGGCAGAGTAAGTAGAGAAGAGGAGAAGTGAACGTTGGATATGTCAGTTTCATTACTTGCAGAGTAGCATAGCACCATATATAGTCATAGTCTAGGTTTGGGTTCGAACCAGCTACAGGAGCACGTCTTTCTTTTTTCTAAAACTCGGCAACGTCTCTTTACTGGTACACTAGCTTGTTCTGCACGCCTTCCCAAGTCTTCGATTTGCTTTCCCTTTTTTTTTGCGAGGAAGGAAGGAGGACAAAATTGAGAGTTCCTCGGACTCGAACTCAAGACCTCTCGGTTGAAAACCAAGGGTGCTAGTGACTTATGTGGCGAACGTTCCCTGTGAGGAGGACGGCAGACGAACGCATTTTCCTCGCAGTTTTCTTCCTATATATAAAAAAGTATGCTACTTGGTGTCCGCTTAGTAAGAAAACGATTTTCCAACCTTGACCGTTCGATTGACATTCAACGTCTGTCGCGTTTCTTCAGTCTCTTCTTCCTCGAGCCGTCAAAGCCAAACCAGCCAAGTGGACCGCTCGCTCCCGCCTCCCGCGGGTTGTCTCAGGATCTTCCTCGGCTCCTGCTCGTTCCCGTCCGAGGCCTCACCATCGCCCTCCGCTGTCGCCAAGGCCGCCCTCCGGTGTTGTCAACATGGTCAACAACCGAGAGGAATAAGGAGATGACTGTTCATGGTGAGGATGACAGCAGGGACCCAGCAGCGCGTGCAGTAATTTTCTTTTTTCGGGACGGAGAAGGGTATCAACTAAGTTGTGCGGGACCCGTGGGGTCTGCCTAGCCTGTGCTTTTATTTCATATGTTTAGCACATGACCAGCCCAGTTTGTTTTTTTCCTTTACGAAAATGGCTAGCCAGCTATTTTGTTTTTGCGAGAATAACCAACATAGGCCTACTTGCTTTTCTACGCTCACTGGCCTGAAATCTTTCAAGACGAGGAGGGATGCATTTTGCCCAGAAAATGGGCTATAAGTAATAAGAAATGGGCTATAAGTAATAAGAAATGGGCTATAAGTAATAATAAATGGGCTATAAGTAATAATAAATGGGATGTAAAATGAAAAAATACAAAGAAATGTGCAATTAGTTCCCAAATACTGTTTTCTTCGGATTTTGATATTTTAAATTTCATTGTTTTGTGCGGGTAAAGTTTCATTGAATTTAAATTAAGGTATATTTAGATTTAAAATTAATTTGAATCCGGCTAGAAATTTCGGGCTGTATGTTGTTTGGGACAGATTTGGAGGCTGACTTGTAGGTCTACTAGGTTGACGTGTACTTTGGCTTTGTCAACTTAGTCCACAAACGATTCTAGCAGCAGTGACCGTTGGATATTAATCCAACGGCTGTGTTGCTTCTTCAATATCTGATCTTCTTGCTCCAGCCGCCCAAACCAGCTCCTGTGGGACTGCCTGCTCCCGCCTCCTGTGGCCGGCTGTGCTGCCGCACAGGCCGCACCGCCCCACACTACTTCATAGCTGGCCAGGCCATTCCTCTACTCACCCACACCTCGTGTTATTTTCCGTGACAGTAGCCGGACCAAGAACCTCAGACTCCCCACCGCGTGGCAACCATTGCCGAGTCTTCCCGGCCCGTCGTTCCCTTACTAGGCATCGCTGTCGTCCACCGCCATGGTGCTCTCGGCGCGGCCTGGTTAACGTGGTCAACGAACGACATCCATCGGCCGTGGACTGTATGCGCAAAATAATGATTCCTCCACCTGACAGCTGGGACCCACCGGAAGGGCCTCTGTATTTCATGAAAAAAACGTTCCCCCCGCTGACATGTCGGACCCACCATCTATATCTTCGCACGCAAGGAAGTGCCTCCTTATTACGCACAAAAAAATGAATACCCACCCTGCTAGATGGGACCCACCATAGTGGGAGGATGACTTGTGGGACAACTAAGTTGACGGGGACGGAGGGCTTTGTCAACTTAGTCAATATGAATGATTCTTGCTCTAGTGACCGTATGATGTCCATCCAACGGCCATAGTGCTTCTTCAACCTGTGGTCTTCTTGCTCCAGCCGCCCAAAGCAGCGACGGTCGTGTCGCGTGCTCCTGCCTCTCGTGGCCGGCTGTGATGCTACGGAGGCCTAACCGCCCCCTACTACTCCAACCGCCGGCCCAGGGTATCCCTCTACTCACCCACACCCCCTTTTATTCTGCGGCGACGGCAGCCTCACGCAGCAGCCGAACCAGTGAACCCTCAGATTCTCTCCGGCGTGCATCCATCGCCGCTGCGTCTTCCTCGCCGTCCCCTTCCTAGGCCTCGCCGTCCCACCGCCTGGTGCTCTCGGCGCGGCGTGGCTAACGTGGTCAAGGAACGACTTCCATCGACGTGGATCAGACGTGGAGAGGCCGAGGGTCCACGGCAGCCGCAAGGAAGTGCCTCCTTATTACACGCAAAATAATTATTCCTCCACCTGACAGCGGGGACCCACCGGACGGGCCACCGCATTTCGGGAAAAAATGATTCGCCCCCTGACTGCTGGGACCCATCGGACGGGCCACCTTATTTCGTGAAAAAATGTTCCCTCCCTGACTGCTGGGACCCACCGGACGGGCCAGCGTATTTCGTGAAAAAAACGTTCCCCGCGCTGTCAGCTCGGACCCACCGGAAGTGCCTCCTTATTACGCACAAAAAAATGAATACTCCCCTTGCTAGCTGGGATCCACCATGGTGGGAGGCTGACTTGTGGGCCCACTAAGTTGACTGGGACGGGGGCCTTTGTCAACATTAGATATTATATGAACGATTCTAGCTCCAGTGACCGTACGATGTCCATCCAATGGCCGTAGTGCTTCTTCAACCTCTGGTCTTCTTGCTCCAGCCGTCCAAAGCAGCGCCGGTCGTGCTGCATGCTCTTGCCTCCCGTGGCCGGCTGTGCTGCCGCGGAGGCCTCACCGCCCCCTACTATTCCCACCGCTGGCCAGTTCTGCGGCGACGGCAACCTCACACCGCAGCCCGAACCCGTGAACCTCAGATTCTCTCCGCGGCGGGCTTCCACTGTCGTGTCTTCCCCGGCTCCCCATCGTCCCCTTCCTAGTCCTCGCCGTCGTCCACCGCCCTGGTGCTCTCGGCGCAGCGTGGTCAACGTGGTCAAGGAACGACTTCCATCGGACGTGGACTGCACGTGGAGAGGCCGATACCGGGTCCACGGCCGCAGCAAGGAAGTGCCTCCTTATTACGCGGAAAATAATGATTCCTCCACCGATACCGGGACCCACCGGACGGGCCATCAGATTTCGTGAAAAACGTTTCTCGATCGCCGGGACCCACCAGCTACATCTTCGCACGCAAGGAAGTGCCCCGCAAAAAACCAAAACGATTCGCCGACCGCTGGGACCCACCAGCTACATCTTCGCACGCAAGGAAGTGCTCGATACCGGGACCCACCTGGTCGAAGCGCACGAAGCGTTGTCATTCTGGTCGCGAACGCACGTACATACCGGTCGATGTAGAGGCGCCGCACGTGTCGTAGATGTAGAGGCGCCACGCCTCGTAGTAGAGGCACGACGTAGCATGTACACGCGACAGCCGTGAGGGTGCAAGAAAGAAAATCTGACCCGCGTCGCATACAGGCAGGGTCTCAATGCCTACCGCGCATACGTACATGGCTGGGTCGAACAGAGAAAGAACATCTTCGCTGCTTTCATGGGGAGCCAACCGGCTGGGTCGGAACGGAATGCGTGGTCGTGTTCATCGGGAGGGCTTGGACGGAACAGCGATGGAAACGAGGCCAAAGCGCATCAAGACAACGGAGGAAGCGGCCTTGTGTTCGACCGGCAATGTTCAAACAGGGTCCTGTTGATCGGGAGGGGCCTGGCATCGCAAAACGGAGGAAACAGACCTCCCTACGGTCAAACGGGGTCTGTTGATCGGGAGGGTGTGGCGCATCAAAACGGAGGAAACGGACCTCCTACGGTCAAACGGGGTCCCGTTGATCGGGAGGGGTGTGGCGCATCGCAAGAGGGATTTAAACGGACTTGTGTTGGACCGCCACGATCAAAACGGGGGGGAGGAGGGTGTGGCGCATCGCAAAACGGACTCCTCGGGATACTGTTCATCTCCACCGTCGACCGCTCCGGCCTCCACGGGCTACCGTCGACCTCCTCCAGCCTCCACGGGCTCCTGCTCATCCAGCCTCCACCGCGGCGCCATCGCGACCGGCCATCGCTCAACCACCCCTCCACGGGCACCCCTCCATCGCTCATCTGCTCATCCAACCCTCCACACCACGGGGTCTGTTCAACCACCCCTCCACGGCCACCCTCCACCGCTTCACTGTTCATCCAGCCCTCCACACCACGGGTTCCTATTCATCCAGAGGCAACGCCACCGCCACTATTCATGCAACCCCCCCCCCCCCCGCAACGCTCATTGTTCATCCCAGAGGCAGCATCGATCGGCTTCGCTTAGCAAGAAGAAGCGGCGAATCGCTCCATCGGGTTCGATTAACGACCATCGATCGATCGCTCGGGTTCGTGAATGCATAGCTCGCAGCAATCGCTGGGTTCGATTAGAGCCCAACGCATCACTCGGTTCGGGCGAGAGCCAACGCCGCACACACGCCAGCGACGTCTGAGAGAAACGCAGCATCGCTCCGCCCCGACCTCCCAATCAGAATCGCAACTCCCGAAATTTTCCTCCCCTCGCTTCTACCACGGTTTTTTCCATCATGGACGGCCCAAAGAATGTCATGCAGCTGCGTCTCCGCCCGCCTGTGATGAAAAGCCCATTTTCTGTCATGGTTTTTGTCATAGAAGTAGGAGCCCACCACATCTATGATGATACCGCGTTTTGTCACAATTATCGTCATAGAAGTGTCATATGTATGATGAAAAAAAAATTGCTCGCCCAAAATGTCACAGATGTGTCTTTTTTGTAGTGACATCGAGCGCCTAGTCATGTCTCCCCGCCACACACAAACTTGACATGTGCCCTCTAACGTTCCGGTAGGGCCACCGCCTCTATATCTTTGACTTGCACACACACACAATTTTGATGGCTCTCTTCATCGATCCGGCACCCACCCACTTGATCCTCTCTTCGACTCTATCGATAGCTATGACCCTCCCTCTCTTCTCGTGGATTGCTCGACCACGGATACTGTTCATCTCCACCGTCGACCTGCTCCAGCCTCCACGGGCTACCGTCACGACCTCCTCCAGCCTCCACGGGCTCCTCGCTCATCCAGCCTCCACCGCTGCCATCTGCACCGCCATCGCTCAACCACCCTCCACGGGCACCCCTCCATCGCTCACTGTTCATCCAACCCTCCACACCACGGGTCCTGTTCAACCACCCTCCACGGCCACCCCTCCACCGTCTCATCGCTCATCCAGCCCTCCACACCACGGGTTCCCTGTTCATCCAGAGGCAACGCCACCGCTCACTATTCATGCAACCCCCCGCAACGCTCATTGTTCATCCCAGAGGCAAGATCGATCGGCTTGATTAGCAGCGCAGCAGCGGCGAATCGCTCCATCGGGTTCGATTAACGACCATTGATCGATCGCCGGGTTCGTGAATGCGCGTTCGCAGCAATCGCTGGGTTCGATTAGAGCCCAACGCATCACTCGGGTTGATTAGAGCCAACGCCGCACACGCCGCTGCAGACGTGACGAGAAACGCAGCATCGCTCCGCCCGACCTCCCAATCAGAACCGCAACTCCTCAAATTTTCCTCCCCCTCGCTTCTACCACGGTTTTTTCCATCATGGACGGCCCAAAGAATGTCATGCAGCTGCGTCTCCGGCCCGCCCAGGATGAAAAGCCCATTTTCTGTCATGGTTTTTTGTCATAGAAGTAGGAGCCCACCACATCTATGATGATACCGCGTTTTGTCACAATTATCGTCATAGAAGTGTCATATGTATGACAGAAAAAAAATTCGTTCGGCCCAAAATGTCACAGATGTGTCTTTTTTTTGTAGTGACATCGAGCGCTCTAGTCATGTCTCCCTGCCACACACAAACTTGACATGTGCCCTCTAACGTTCCGGTAGGCCAGTCGCCCTATATCTTTGACTTGCACACACACACAATTTTGATGGCTCTCTTCATCGATCTGGCACCCACTCACTTGATCCTCTCTTCGACTCTATCGATAGCTATGACCCCTCCCTCTCTTCTCGTGGATTGCTCGACCACGGGATACTGTTCATCTCCACCGTCGACCTGCTCCAGCCTCCACGGGCTACCGTCGACCTCCTCCAGCCTCCACGGGCTCCTGTTCATCCAGCCTCCACCGCGCCATCGCACCGCCATTGTTCAACCACCCTCCACGGGCACCCCTCCATCGTCTCTTGCTCATCCAACCCTCCACACCACGGGTCCCGCTCAACCACCCCTCCACGGCCACCCCTCCACCGTCTACTGTTCATCCAGCCCTCCACACCACGGGTTCCTGTTCATCCAGAGGCAACGCCACCGCTCACTATTCATGCAACCCCCCCCCCCCCCCGCAACGCTCATTGTTCATCCCAGAGGCAGCATCGATCGGCTTCAGTTAGCAGCAGCAGCGAAGGAATCGCTCCATCGGGTTCAGTTAACAGCCATCGATCGATCGCTCGGGTTCAAGAATGCGAGTTCGCAAAGGTAATCGCTGGGTTCGATTAGAGCCCAATGCATCACTCGGGTTCGATTAGAGCCAACGCCGCACACACGCTGCAGACGCACGAGAGAACGCAGCATCGCTCCGCCCCGACCTCCCAATCAGAACCGCAACTCCCGAAATTTTCCTCCTCGCTTCTACCACGGTTTTTCCATCATGGACGGCCCAAAGAATGTCATGCAGCTGCGTCTCCGCCCGCCTGTGATGAAAAGCCCATTTTCCGTCATGGTTTTTGTCATAGAAGTAGGAGCCCACCACATCTATGATGATACCGCGTTTTGTCACAATTATCGTCATAGAAGTGTCATATGTATGACAGAAAAAAATTTCGTTCGGCCCAAAATGTCACAGATGTGTCTTTTTTTTCTAGTGACATCGAGCGCTCTAGTCATGTCTCCCTGCCACACACAAACTTGACATGTGCCCTCTAACGTTCCGGTAGGCCAGTCACCCTATATCTTTGACTTGCACACACACACAATTTTGATGGCTCTCTTCATCGATCTGGCACCCACCCACTTGATCCTCTCTTCGACTCTATCGATAGCTATGACCCCTCCCTCTCTTCTCGTGGATTGCTCGACCTTCTATGTATGATATGGATAGGCCTCCATTTCACACACATTGCATGCAAAATTTTGTTTGAGATGTCATCGACACATATTCCCACAAATAATTCACGAAATCAACCCCCACCCCACCCCCACCCCAAAACAAAAAACACTCATGAATGTGGTTTGTATCTCTCACACACACCTACGTAGGTGGGGGACGTGCATGAAGAGAAGAGGTGCATGCACGGCGCACGTACTCCCGTCTCTTTCCCAACCACACCCGCGCGGGTACATGGTGGAGCTCATTTCTGTATGAAAAAGGCAGCCCACGTGGTAATTTGACACGTGTCTTGGTTGTCCACTTGGTGGAGGGAGGATCGTCTACCACGGGTGAACAAACAAATTGCGACTTGACGTGTTATGTTAAAAAAAAGAGGCAAACCATGTGGGGCCTACCTAAGAGGCAAGGCTCTATACAGTGGAGTACTTTTGATGTGTCCCGTCAACTCGCAGAACAAGGAGAAGCTTGCTTAGTACGCCGTCTCCCCCGCCCACGGGCGCGATGGCTCGCAGGATGTTGTGAAGCTTGCTCCGCCTTACGCCCGCTCCCTCGCCCATGCGCGCGGTGGCTCGCAGGACGAGGAGAAAATTTTACTACTCCCTCCGTTTACTCCTCGTCCCTACTACCTTGGTTATAGAGATTATATCATATTGTTTGGAATATATATGTCCTTTAGTAGATGTCAATATGAACTACTAGTACATACTCCAAACACTGATGTCTATAGACGTATTTTAGAGTGTAGATTCACTCATTTTGCTCCATATGTAGCACTCTCCCTCGCCTCGACCTCGCCCACGTGGTGGACGTGCAGCAATTCATTCGGTCTCATATAGCCGTAACGATATATACTGCACTACCATTATTGCTCGACTTCAAGAGGCGAAGAGCCAATCGCAAGGTTGATATTTTGGAGATGCCAAGCGCAAGGTTATAGGAGAACGAGTAGTAGGTGCCGCGTCATTTATAAATAAAGTTTTTTTCTTGATGGCACGTCACGCAATATGATAGGTTCATATGGAGAGAAAAGGAAACCGCTCCACTATATACATAGTCGGACGGGCCACCCTACACGATTGCTTCTTGGGGTTGCTCTCTTCACACTCTCTCACACAAAACGACTGTGGGCTACATCTCTAACATCCCGGCGGATCACGTCCCGCTTGGGGAAGGGGTGGATGCTTAGTGTAGATGCGTGGTGGCCACCGACGGGCGAGAACTCCACTGTCAGACGTCCCGATCAGGGGGTCCCCGCCTTCTCTCTCACAAAGCCGGGTGAGGTTGCCTTCGTCCCTTGCTCACCGCCACGACGTGGGTAGTTGCCGCCTCCGCCACCCTCCTCAAGGTTTAGCTACGTCCCTCGGTACAACTCCCTTTATACTGGCTTGCACCATCGCTTCCACTGCACACATCACTCCCTCGTGGATATTTCTCTACTTCTTTGCCCCGCACATACCTCTCGGCTTCTACGCATCAGTATTTGTGATGAGTTTATGTCTCATCAACTAGTCCCAATAATCTTATTCTAATCACGCTTCTTCAATTTCTTTGCCATAGGGATGCTCATCTCGATTTTGGTGAAACTGCACAAAATGATCCGATGGTCAAAAGGTTGCAAACTTCATTTATTAGGAAGCTCGAACGTTGCCAGCAAATTGAAGCCTGGTCAGGGTTCATGGTTCAAGGGCTAGGGACTGCATGGATCATTTTTTTCTTTAGCTGCCTCGCTCCAAAATAAGTGTCAACTTTAGTACTAGTACAACTTTGTACTAAAGTTTGCACAAAGTTGAGACACTTATTTTGGAACGGAGGGAGTACATATTTGCTATGATCTGTCAATCATTGAGATGCAATAGCATGCATGTTAGTCTCCTTTGTATTTGATGAAATGTTGCAATGGGCAACCTTGGACGCAAGATACATGTAATGTAGTGGAAGCTTCATAGCATTGTACAAATTTATCTCGTTGATAAATTACAGTATGTACTATACTAGTACTTCCTCCGTTCCTAAATATAAGTCTTTGTAGAGATTTCACCATGAACCACATGCGAATGAATATAGATGCATTTTAAGTGTAGATTCATTCATTTTGTTCCGTTATGTAGTGGAATCTCTACAAAGACTTATCTACTAGTAATAGCTAGCCCCCACTACTAGGAATTCTCTATCCTCTCCTTGAGCCACATCATCAAAATTGATGTAGCCGTTAGATGAAGTAAATCAGTCCATAATAGCCATGCGATCTAGACGTTGAGAGGCTCCGCACTAAGCCACATGCAAGCATGCAGAAATACTGTGGCACATGCATGTGAGTGGCTTTTAAATCACATCAACATGTTCGCATGCAAGCATGCACCGGTAGCATGCATGTAAGTGAGCTTTTAAGTCCCATTAACATGTCAAAAGAAAAATATAATCCCATTATGCGAGGAGTTGGCTAATATTTTTCCTTACGTGGGATGATCTAAATGATGATGGGAGTTTATTTAGTTTGGCTACCACATTTGTCATGCGGTTATAGAGTTTTTTAGTTCTATGAAATCGATAATTTTGGCGCAGAGAGATATACCGTTGTTCCAAGGGCAACGCTGGGGACTCATCTAGTAATATTTAGGAGCGGAGGGAGTACTATGTAAAGAGTTAGGTGTCGCACGGTGATAGTGTGAGGTGGGCCATGTAATCACCGAGCTGCGTGTTTTCACTACTCTTGCACGCCTCACTGTAAGAATGGAGAAAATTGTAATCTAGTAGTAGTACCTCCTTTCACGAAAGCGTGGGACATCCAGCAGTCCTACCACCACAGTAATAAAGACCAATGAGCCGTCAAATCACATAGACCCAGTAGTAAGTTGGACGGACGAAGCAACCATCACTCTTGCGCTAGTGAGAGGTCGTATCCGCTCTGCCCGGGCATGAATGCGGCACCGATTCTTTGGAGCAGTGCTGACCGTTTCGTGCGGGAACCGCGTGCGAGCGATGGAGGGGCTTTGGGTGAGCCAGGCTGGTCAGGAGCGGGCATGGCAGCTGTCCGCATGTCCCTACCGGACACGCCCGGAAACGAGAGGATGCACCAAATCGCGCGGCTAAAATCGTACACTACACAACATCACTCTGTAGGAGTAGGTCGACCTGTCGCTCTCTCTAACACACACATGATGTTAAACACACAGACACGCACATGCACGCACCTTGGTCCCGTTGCACCTTCTAACGTGACTTATTACACCTAGACAGAGGGAGTAGTAAGTATACGAGATACGGTGGCATACTGACTTAAGTCGAATACAAGTGCCCAAAATTTGTGTGCATGTTATAATAAGGATTCACTTAAAATAGTACATGAGCGAACAGAGGGATCAATTGGACAGTGTTCCCAGCAAAGAGCGAGATGTGTGAGGTAAGATACATCACCGGGCGCTTTTAATTTTTCTTATTAATTTGTTTGTTTCACCCTCTGACTGGTGGGACCTATGGTACTACGTGGAGAGAGGTAAGGTGACTAAGGCTGCATTATTTCTGCACCACTATGGATAGTCT
Source organism: Aegilops bicornis (assembly GCA_021605145.1). Classification (NCBI taxonomy): domain Eukaryota; kingdom Viridiplantae; phylum Streptophyta; class Magnoliopsida; order Poales; family Poaceae; genus Aegilops; species Aegilops bicornis. The sequence continues at coordinate 396,263,014 of CM038669.1, forward strand.
TACCACCAAAGCCACATGACACGATTATGATTGAAATCCCAATGACTCCCACACACACAAAAAAACACGGCATGCTTGTCACACGAATGCAGGAATGTATAAAAGCTTATTTCCCTCTCGTTGAACATAACGGGAGGGTTGTGTAGCTGGTTAGCATGTTCGCTCATCAAACTTGAGGTCTCGGGTTCGATAACTACACTTGAGCATAATTTGTGCCAGGAGGATTCTTTGACTGGTCAAAATGTTTTCTAGGGTTTGCATGCTTCACACTCTCTCTCCAGTATATATATATATATATATACACGTTGGAGCCTCACCGCTTGTAGTTGCTCTCTTCACACTCTCTCGCCCTCTCATTTGGAGCCTCCCGCTTGTAGTTGCTCTGCACACTCTCTCGCCTCTTTCCAGATCTAAACAAGACTTCGTTGGCCTCTCTCTCCTCACTGCTGCTCAAAGAGCCGACAGGATCAAATCCACCGGGAAGGGAAGGAGGCTTAACGTTGTCGCCGTCGGGAGGAACTACCGGCCTTGTTCACTTTCCACCCAACAAGGGCGCTGGAGGGCCTCCGACCTTCTTCTTCTTCGCCGTCTCTGTCGCTTTACGGAACCACGCCCCAAGAACCTTAAGGTATAATTTACTTACTCCACATGCATTACTCTAGCTGCATGTATACCATGAATCCAGGACGTGGTTCAAAGAGGAAAGGAGTGGGGGAAAGTAGTGGGAAAAGTTGTATATAGCATGAATCTAGGACGTGGTTCAAAGAGGAAATGAAGGGGGAAAGTTGTATAGCATGAATCTAGGACGTGGTTCAAAGAGGAAAGGAATGGGGGAAAGTAGTGGGGAAAGTTGTATCGCATAAATCTAGGACGTGGTTCAAAGAGGAAAGGAAGGGGCGAAAGTACTAGTTCAAAAAGGTAAGAAAGGGACAAGGCTGTAGAGTTTGAGCAGGACTAGATTTGTTGCGCTCACATAGGGAAAGGTGTCTAAAGATAACAAAACTGGGACCAACACAAATATGCTCCTTGGTTGTTTGTTCTTTGTTGCAACAAATCGTGCATGACCACAAAGACATCGGTAGATGCACATGGTGTCAAAAGGCCCACCGTCCTGCAACTCATTAGCTGTTGTTAATCTAAGGCCCTGTTTGGTTAAAAACTCCCTAGTCCCTACCGCTTGGTTCTGTGGACTAAACATGTACTAGAGGTTATTAAATGACATGCTAAAAGACCATGTTACCCCTAGTAATGAACTAATAGAGACAAGGTGCGATGCGTGGCAGGGGCAACTATTGGAAAAAGTCCAAAAAAGACTCCCTCGGGGTCTTCTTTCTTTAGTCCCAAATGCCCACTTTTATCCCTAAAAGTCCCTCCCGTTTGGTTTAGATGGGATTGACACGGAGTTTTTTTAGTCCCTACACCAAAATGTCCCTGTAAACAAACACCCTCTAATAATGTCATTTGGAAAATTGATGCAATGCCACGTTAAAAGCAAATTACATGTTTAACGAATTTTATTGTTAATATAATCTCTATGTTAATATTAATCAATGCCACCGTTTGACAAATGCTACTGTCTTGCTTTCTTTCCCATTTAGATAAGGTAGATGCTTCTTTTTGTTCGCTTTTGTGTCATCCACCGTTATTTACCACTAATTGTTTCCTTTGCACCTCTGTGTAAACAGGGTTATCTACTTCACCTCGTTGCCATTGTGACCTTTTGTTGCACTGCACAGTGTTTTGTGCAGTTCAACCAAAATGTCACACCGACAACGTTTCTTGATTGCTTGATCTTAGTGGAACTGCACAAGAGGAGATCTTACTTCCTATCTGTTAAGGCGAATTTGGTTCAGATCTTCTTCTTGTGAGTTGTTTGAATTCCGCATCATGAGAGGTCAGTAATAGCCTTCTTTCACATGATTCTGCAGTGTGCTTTCATATGTTGTGCTACTTGTACGATAATGTTGCTTGATTTTAGTGAACTGCACAAATGGAGACAAGACTTCCAATCTGTATGTGCACCGTAATATCCCATTGAGGTAAGATAAGGATATTTCACAACCGCTGGCCTGTATTTTGCCACTTTCACGTAAAATTAAGTTTAGTAATATACTTGTGCTCCCTAATTGACATGCCAAATCTTACGTTGAAGGCGAAGCTTGTCTGTTATTGAACCAAGTGATGAAGGGGAAGAACAAGCGGAAGAAAAACAAAAATCAACTCCCGGTGCTGTAATGAAGCACTGGAACTGTGATGACACAACTAATGATATAGTTTTGCATATTAATTTATTGCTATGGCTGGAACACGCAATTGTTTTGCCACTGATTTGATGCCACTCTTAATGTAATATGTAATTATCTCTACTTGTGCAAACAGGGATCTTCTTTGAAGATACCATATATTTTAGTGGAACTACACAAGAAGATGTTGGAAACATTAAACTAATCGAGGAGTATATAGTAATCATGGCCACCACCGTAGATAGCAACAGATGGTTCCGGAGAAGTGCTTCATCTGTATGCTCTACACAATAAGCCTCGACAAAGGTTGGTACTACCACCGATTTCATCCATATGATTGAGCTTTGTCATCTCTATTGGTGTTGTGCTACCGCTTTAGATACTGTCATGAAAAATTGGTATTGTCCTTGCGAAGTGCTTCATCTGTGCTATTTTAAATATTTCCTTTCCTTTTTTCGAGCAAACAGGGATGCTAGCATTTAGTAGTCCTCTTGTCTTTGCACAACAGGATCATCTTCCTCTGAAGAAGAATATGGAGTACGTGAAGTGACTAGTTCCGATTATGCCAGGATGAAGAAGCCCTGTCTATCTTCTCATCAGAAGGAGCAGTTGAAGGATGGTTACATTACTCCCCATAAGACCAAACTAACTTCAGCTCAGAAGGACTGACAAATCTCCATTTTTTTGCTGTGATGCGCAAGTACAATGTTGTTCTAGGATTCTTTCTGGTGAGTTCCATTTTTCTAAAAGTGTGCTCTACATGGACCATGTATGTGCCTGTTGAAACTGTCAATTAATAGTACAGTTTGCTTTATACTAATCACTTTTTTGTATTTGTGCAAACAGGGGTGCTCAGCTTGATTTCAATGGGAAATGCACAAAATGTTCATGAATAAATCGAATCATTCATTTCCACCACAAGAAATGAGGTGCCGATAAGTTCAAGGAGTTGCAACATATAAGGACAAGCTACGCACGAATTTGGTTGATTTTGGTGGAACTGCACAAAAAGAACAGCTGGTTTATTTAGCACGAGGTGCCATGTCAATATCCGAACTGATGGCAAACCCTGCCCATTCCACAATCGTAGGCATTTGATATTTTGGAACGGGACAACCTTGTCAAATTTTGCTCATTGATTTTAGCAAGACATGCGTTTGATATTTTCGAATGGGACGCCTTCTTTGTCGATGAGTGTCGATCAATTTTTTCTTTATTCTTTAGTTGTGAAGTAAATATTGCCTCTGACATGTGAGTCGCTGAGATGCATGATCATCGATTGTTTTGAATGTTCTCTGTGAATTGCCTGGCCTGTGTGTTTGATTGCAATGTACAGAAACGCTAAAAAGCTGCTCAAACTCTTTGTACTCATACATTCCTTTTTACTTCGCACATTGTGATAGTGCATACTTTTTGTATAAGATTGGTCAATGTAGAGATACTTTGACCGCAGACAAAACTTGTATGCAGACTAGAAAGGACCGGAGGGAGTACATGTGAAATCGCTGCAAACGAGGTGATCACCACAGGAATAATGCTAGTACGTATTGTTTTGCATATTCATCCAATGCCGTTGATACAGTGAATTGAACTAATCGAAATAAAGTCATTCATACACGGTCGGATTTCATATAAACATGTCGGATTTCATTACATTTCATACATTCTTCAACTAAAAAGGGTGCGCTGGAGGTATAATTAATTAACCGAAGCTAACCACCTGTGTCCCGCTGAGCCGAACAGAAGCTTCGGTGACTTAACTGCAGGTGCGGTTGCATAACTGACATGTGGCATGTTGGGCCCACGTGTCGATACCACCAACCGCATCATAGCTAAGTAGAAGCAGCGTTCTTCTCGGCGCAGCTCTCCGACTCCACATCGCCGCCAAGAAGCTAATCGCCGTCAATGGTCAACCCGCTTAGCTTGGCTTCAACCGAAGGGTAGCAGCGGTGGCCTTACTTGGACCAGCGGCGGCGACCTACCGTGGTTCTACTCTTCCTCGTTTTACGTGGCGTGGCCACGTTGGTAGTGGGCGGGGCCTCGGCGAGCCGGGCGATGTCCTTCGTCTCGTTGCCGTGGCGGCGCCTCGTGAGCGGTGGAAATCCTCCCCAACGTTGCTGGCAGGGTGGGGCCTCGGCTGAGCCGGCGATGTCCTCTGCCTCGTTGTTGGCGGGGCGGAGCCTCGGCGGAGCCAGCGGTGTCCTCTGCCTCGTTGTTGGCGCCGCTGGGCCTCGGCGGAGCAGGGCCTCATCGACGCCAGCGGAGCGGGGACTCGTCGGAGCCGGCATTGTCCTCTGCCTCGTCGTCGGTCTCGCCAAACAGCGCCTCTCCTGCTTCATCGCCCTCGTTGCTAGCCTCTTTGTAGGCGGCTGCAGCCTCCGCCACCCGCATGCGGTACCACGAGTGCTCGAGGTGGCCCTTGCGGGTGGAGCGGTACGAGTCGAGCAGCGCCTCCTATGTAGTAGTCAATAAATGAGAGAATTGCACAAGAAGCGGCGGACAGTTGGGACCAAGCATCTCGAGCAGTATTTGTGTTTTTGAGGTGTGAGCACTGCAGAGTTTTTTGATGTTTAGCCCAGATATTAATTTTTCTCCTCTGAACAACAACGAAAACATCGCTGCAGGTATTAACTGGGCGGTCTGTGGCCCATCTAGCCCAGGCCAGATATCCAGCCCAGATATTAATTTTTTTCAAGCTGAAAATGGCTAGCCCAGCTATACTTTTTTGAGGAATACCCAAGCAAGGTCAAGTTGTTATTCTCCGCCCCGCTGGGCTGCAAATCTTTCCTAGGAGGGATGCATTAGGCTTAACAAGAAATGGGCTTTAAGAAATAATAAATGGGATGTAATTATAAAAAATGGGCAGTAACTATAAAAAATGCACGAAACAAGTGATTGCTTTATAAAATATTTTTTTGGATATTGAAAATTTTAATTTCATTAATTGTTGCGAGCGCAATGTTTCGTTGGATTTTTACGTAATATAAATTTATATTGAAATTGTATTTAATCTGACTAGAAATTTCGGGATAAAAATATTTCGGATCCCATCAAAATGTGGGAAATTTTATTGAATTCTGTTTTGAACGGTTGGTTGAAATGGGCTGTACTTTTAACAAACTGTAAATGGGCTGTAGTAAATTCCATTAGAATTCAAAAATGGGCTACACATTCTTACAAATCTCAAATGGGCTATAAGTTCTCTGCCACACACTGCTGGCCTTACTAAGTCGATGCGTGCCCTAAAAACAACAGAGTTGACGCGTATGCAAGGCTTTGTCAACTTATAGTCAACACACGGTTCTAGCAGCAGTGGCCGTTGGATGTCCATCCAACGGATGCCGTGCTTCTTCTTCAATCTCGGATATTCTAGCTTCACCCGCCCCAAAAATGAGTCCTTCCACGACATCCGGGGCGCACTGCTTCGAAGTCGACACAGGCCTACTAAGTTGACGTACCAAGGGCTTTGTCAACTTAGTCAATATAAACGATTCTAGCTGCAGTGACCGTACGATGTCCATCCAACGGCCGTCGTGCTTCTTCAACCTCTGGTCTTGCTCCAGCCGCCCAAGGCAGCGCCGGTCGTGCTGCCTGCTCCTGCCTCCCGTGGCCGGCTGTGCTGCCGCGGAGGCCTCACCACCCCCTACTACTCCCACCGCTGGCCAGGCCATCCCTCCACTCACCCACACCCCCTGTTATTCTGCGCCGACGGCATCAAAGCCGAACCAGTGAACCCTCAGATTCTCTCCATGAGTGCATCCATCGCCGCGTCTTCCCGGCTCGCGTCGTCCCCTTCCTAGGCCTCGTCGTCGTCCACCCCACCGGTGCTCTCGGCGCGGGCGTGGTCAACGTGGTCAAGGAACGCGACTTCCGGACGTGGATCAGACGTGGAGAGGCCGATACCTGGGTCCATGGCAGCCGCAAGGAAGTGCCTCCTTATTACGCGCAAAATAATTATTCCTCCACCCGACAGCGGGGACCCACCGGACGGGCCACCGTATTTCGTGAAAAAATGATTCGCCCCCTGACTGCTGGGACCCACGAGCTACATCTTCGCACGCAAGGAAGTTGAAAGTGCGTTATATCGACTAGACGGGGGTTGAATAGGCGATTTTTATGAATTCTTCACTGAGGAATTTGCCAGTGAGGAAATTCCTAAGCGAAGAACTACTTGCAGCGGAATACATACTCAGAAGTAAGCATAATGTATACGTGCATGGTCATCATGATGAAATGAAGACAATCACAGAGTACGTAAAGCGTAAACACAGGATAAACAAGATGAAGACAAATGATCAAGAAATTGAACCGAGGAAATTGAGAAAGTCTTCTACCAAAGTCTTCAAACACAGATATGAACAAACACTCAACACAAGAATGAGGAAATGAAAGAGTTGAGGAAATAGAACCAGTAAGGTTGGTGAAGACAATGATTTGGTAGACCAGTTCCAAGCTGCTTTGTCTCGGTTGTATGCGTCTGTTGGAGCGGTGAGTATTTAAACTCGAGGACACACAGTCCGGACACCCGATCCGAGCACGCAGCTCAGGACACCAAGTCCTCACCGTATTCTCCTTGAACTAAGGTCACACAGACCTCATCCAATCACTCGTGGTAAGTCTTCAGGCAACTTCCAAACCTTCACAGACTCGGTCACTCGGTGATCCACAATTCCTCTTGGATGCTCTAGACCATGACGCCTAACCGTCTGGAAGAAGCACAGTCTTCAAAGTTAAGAAGCGTCAGATCCACGCAGGATCAATCTCTTCAGTGATGCTCAATCACTTTGGGTTTGTAGGTGTTTGGGTTTGGGTTTTTCCTCACTCGATGATTTTTGCACAAAGTCCTCGGAGGATGGGATGCTCTCAAATGACAAGTGTCAGTTTCTCTCGGAGCAGCCAACCAGCTAGTGGTTGTAGGGGGCGGCTATTTATAGCCTAGGGAGCAGCCCAACATGATAAGACATAAATGCCCTTCAATTATATGACCGTTATGTGGATAAGATATTTTGGGACAGTCATGCCAGAGTACAAAGAACGGTCGGAAATTTGACTCTCAAGTTCCTCGGGCTATCATGTTCCTCACTTTGTGTAGGTAATCCGTGACTGGCGAATTCCTAACTCCTCGGTCGAACAAATTCTCATGACTAGAAGAACTTCGCCTCTCACATCAAGAAATTGACTGAAGCTGTATGAGATTTCCAATGGCTTCACTCGAAGGGATTGGTAGGTGTAGGATTTTGAGTTGAGCATCACATGGAAATTTTTCCTTAGTATTTCCTCGACCCCCTTTAACAGTACGGTGTTTCCTATGACTCAAGAAAGATAAAAACAAAACCACGAAAATAAAAGTCTTCATGTTTCATGTTTCTCAAATGAATACCAAGTCTTCAAGGTCACACCAATTTCTTCACTTTCAAAGTCTTCAGAATACCAAAGTCTTCAAACGAAGAACTTCATTTTTAGGGCCGACTTTCTCTGTAAATATCAAACTCCTCATAGACTTATAGACCTGTGTACACTCATAAACACATTAATCCCTTGACGTATAAGTCTTCAATACACCAAAATCACTAAGGGGCACTAGATGCACTTACAATCCCCCCCCCCCTTTTGGTGATTGATGACAATATAGGTTAAGTTTTCAACGGGGATAAACATATGAAGTGTAAATACTGATATTGAGGAATTTGATTGCAAGATATAGAAGAACTCCCCCTGAAGATGTGCATAGTGAGGAATTTGCTTTTGAGGCAATGCACATTTGAAGAGTTGAATCATGGAGATCTCCCCTATATCTTGTAATTCATACACGCATTTGACATATAATATGAAGAATTTGAAATGCATGATGAAATATGGTGACTGATGTAATTCAGCATGCGTGTATTAACATATAACAAAGAATAAGCATGCAGAGGAACACATCAAAAGTATCAGAGCACCACGGTTTTAAGATTACAACTCGATCCAATAAAAGTTTCAGAAGAGCGAGAGTTGTAACTTAGCAGAAAAACTCCCATATAATAGACCCGCTTGAAGACTAACTCAAATTTCTCCCCCTTTGTCATCGAATGACCAAAAGGATCGAAACCGAGGACTAACGCCCCTGAAGAATATCAAGTTGATGGAGGAGCGCCAGCGTTGTCGGGATCGGTTGTCGTAGTAGGGCCTGCCGCAGTGTCATCCAAGTCTTCATTTGCACCAGTGTCGCACGATGAAGAATAGGAGCTGGCCACCAAGGAAAGAACCATGACCTTCTTGAATTTCTTCGGTGGAGGTGCAGACCAGTCAAATTCTTCCTTGAGTCCCATTTTCTTCAGATCTTCACTTTGTAGACATGAGATAGAACAACCCGAATGCGGTTGAAGGTTTCATGGAGGTAGTATTGGTTTTTCTTGCTTTGGATTGTGTGTTGAGGTCATGTTGTGAAGAATTGAACCAAACCGACGCTTGAGCCATTTATGATTGCGATCAACTTTACGATGAAGACCGAGGAGTAACTCACAATCAGTCATCACCACAGGTCAGTGGCTTGAGGATTTTGCTTGGCAGAGTTGTTACGGCAGAGTCATGTGTGGCGAGTCATCATTGGTGGAGTAGGATGCAGCCTTGCGAAATTGACCATCCAATGGACGAATGCCTTCATCTATCACAGAAGTTGCCTTGCCTTTGTCATCACCGAGGAAAATGTCCGCTTTGAGGACTTCAATTGGAGGCAAGTAGCTGCAGTGGTTCGAGTATCAGCCTTGTAATTGAGTGAAGACCTTGTCCCGATGAACCTCATAATCCATGGTGCATAAGGCTTCACTCAAAAGGTGACATAGCAATGTTTGCGAGTCCTCATGAAGAAATCATGGAAGTTGACGGGAACGCCATGAATGATATTGAAAATCATATTCTTCATGATGCCAACGACTTCTTCATCATTTGAGTCGTGGCCTTTGATAGGACTCATTGTCTTCGTCAGAACACGATAGACAGTCCGAGGCACATACAGTAATTCCTTGACGAGGAATTTGGTCTGTGGGGCCTACCCTGGCTTCAAAGGCTTCATCAGCACTTGCATGTAATGATTTGTAAGCTCAGGTTCGTTGTAGATGCAACGAGCACCATCAAGGGGAGGACTGAGTGGGAGGGCACGAAGCAATTCGATTCTTTGGTGCCTTGTAGTGAGTATTTTCAGACATCCAGTCCAGCACCCATGAATTGACATCTTCAGAATTTCCTGTGATGTGCAGCGTTGCATAGAATTGAAGGATGAGTTCTTCATTCCAATCACAGATGTCAGTGCAGAAATTCAGCATCCAGCATCGTGAAGAACACAGAGGGCTGGCTCGAAGCCTGGCAGAGATTCCATGTCCACGTGAGGAATGTGTGCATGATCGAAGACTTTGTCTTTGTTGAATAACACTTAGGAATAGAAATTGGCTTGACTAGCAGTCCAGAAATGCCTCTTCCTTATGCGAGCAGAATCATAAGGATTGTAATCAGTGAAGAAAAAATGCTCGTCAAAGAAGTCTTTAGCCTTGAACTTTTGCTTGCGCGAGAATGGATCCTTTGGTTTTGGCAGAGGAGTGTCAGTGAGTTGCATCACTACCTCAGGAATCGCAATCTCAGGTTCTCCAGGCTGAGGATTTTCTGGTTCCTCTTCATATGTAGTCTGCATGTTCAGAGGATCAGCAGCAGCAGGTTCTTCAGCACTAGTGGCTGGAATTTCTTCATGCACAGACGAGGTGGGATGAGTTTCTTCAGAGCTGTAAGTGCATCTAGTGCCCCTTAGTGATTTTGGTGTATTGAAGACTTATAGGTTAAGTAACTAATGCGTTTGTGAGTGTACACAGGTCTCTAAGTCTATGAGGAGTTTGATATTTACAGAGAAAGTCGACCCTAAAAATGAAGTTCTTCATCTGAAGACTTTGATATTCTAAAGACTTTCTGAAGACTTTGAAAGTGAAGAAATTGGTGTGACCTTGAAGACTTGGTATTCATTTGAGGAACATGAAGCGTGAAGACTTTTATTTTCGTAGTTTCATTTTCTCTTTCTTGAGTCATAGGAAACACCGCATCGTTAAAGGGGGTCGAGGAAATACTAAGGAAAAATTTCCATTTGATGCTCAACTCAAAATCCTACACCTACCAATCCCTTCGAGTGAAGCTTTTGGAAATCTCATACAGTTCGGTCAATTTCTTGATGTAGACGAAGCTCTTCCGGTCAGCCGAGGAATTTGTTACGATCGAGGAGTTAGGAATTCGCCAAAGGCGAATTGCCTACACAAAGGAGGAACATGATAGCCACGAGGAATTTGAGAGTCAAATTTCCGACCCGTTCTTTGTCTTCTTGGCGCTACTGTCCCAAAATATCGTATCCACCTAACGGTCATATCATTGAAGGGCATTTATGTCTTATCATGTCAGGCTGCTCCCTAGGCTATAAATAGCCGCCCCTACAACCACTAGCTGGTTGGCTGCTCCGAGAGAACTTGACACTTGTCATTTGAGAGCAACCCATCCTCTGAGGAATTTGAGAGAAAATCATCAAGTGATGAAAAACCCAAAAGTGAGGAAAATCCCAAAAACCAAACCACAACAAACCCAAAGTGATTGAGCATCATCAAGAAATTGATCCTGCGTGGATCCGACGCTTGTTACCTTTGAAGACTGTGCTTCTTCCAGACGGTTAGGCGTCATGGTCTAGAGCATCCAAGAGGAATTGTGGATCGCCGAGTGACCAAGTCTGTGAAGGTTTGGAAGTCGCTCAAGACTTACCACGAGTGATTGGACGAGGTCTGTGTGACCTTAGTTCAAGGAGAATACGGTGAGGACTTGGTGTCCCGAGCTGCATGCTTAGTGATCGGGTGTCCGGGACTGTGTCCTCGAGTTTAAATACTCACCGCTCCAACCAGACGCATAACCGAGACAATGGTTGAACTGGTCTACCAAATCATTGTCTTCACCAACCTAATCGGTTCTATTTCCTCAACCCTTTCATTTCCTCATTCTTGTGTTGAGTATTTGTTCATATCTGTGTTTGAAGACTTTGATCAAGACTTTCTCAATTTCCTCAGCTCAATTTCTTGATCTGTTTGTCTTCATCCTGTGTTATCCTCGTGATTACGCTTTGTACTCTTTGATTGTCTTCATTTCATCACGATGACTATGCTTGTAATCTGTTATGCTTACTCGAGTACTTATTCCGCTGCAAGTAGTTCTTCGCTAAGGAATTTCCTCACCGCAAATTCCTCGGTGAAGAATTCACAAAAATCGCCTATTCACCCCCTCTAGTCGATATAACGCACTTTCAATTGGTATCGAGCAAGGTACTCCCTTGTTACGTGTGATTTTGGTTTAACCACCGGAGTTTTAGTTATGTCGACCGCAGGTATGATCAAGGTCTCAGCAGGTGTCCTACCTTCGATGGGACGGACTACCTCATCGGAAGAACAAAATGCGAATGCATCTTGAAGCAATTGACAACGATCTACGGTATGTTGTGACAAAAGGTGTTTCCTCACCACACCTTCTCCGAATGATGCTGATGTGAAGAGATTCAAGCAACTCGATTCTCAAGCAAAGAATATCATATGTGGCCATCCGAGCAAAGGTCAATATGGAAGAGTGAGTGCTTTGGAATCTGCCAAACTCATCCGGGACAGGCTGTCCAAAGTAAATGAAGGTGTTTCAACTCAGCGTGACTCTCGAGTTGATGTTCTTGGAATCTCTTCAACCGCTTCAAAAGACTCGACAACGAAAATGTTCAACAAACCTTCGATCGCCTCCGACATCTCAAATGAGCTTCAAGCCTTTGGGTGCCCTTGACATCACCGACCATGAGGTGGTGAAGAAATTGCTAAGATCGCTTGATTCCTCATTTGATACTCCGCAATCGATGATACTAGTACGAGCTGACTAGAAGTCTCTTGATCCTTCTGATATCCTCGAAAGGCTAAATACTCACGAGTTCGACTTGCAAAAGAGAGATCTCTATGGTTACGGCTATGGAAAACACGTGCCCTCAAGGCCAAGGTGTGTCCGAATCCGAGAGTGAAGACTCGGTAGTAGCCTAGGAGATCTGAAGAATTTGGCCAGGAGCTAGCACCGCCGTGAAGAAATTCCAGAAATTCTCAAGACGTGGTCGCTTTGGAAAATCCTCAAGAAGCAGTGATTCCTCATCTAGTGACTATAAGAGAAGACTGTGTCACAAATGCAAGAAAATGGACTCTGAAGCTGAATCTGAGGAAAATGAGGAAGAGGAGGAGTCTGAAGAATCCGAATCTGGTGTGGCTAGTCTGGCTCTTGCTACTGCTTTTGTTAGCAAGTCCATCTTCAACATTGAAGAAACTGACTCCGCCGACAAGCCTGATGAGGATGATGATGACTACGCTCCCACCTATTTCTTCATGGCAAAAGGTGCTAAGGTACTAAATTTCACATCCTCTGAATCTAGTGAAAATGAATCTGATGAGGATCTCAAGCCCAGCTACTCTAAACTTGCTAAGATTGCTATAAAACAACAAAGGGCTTTTGAGAAGGTTCAAAACATGCTAGATAAGAGTGATGATATGTTAGGTGAAGAAATGGATCGCACTCAAGCCCCGATCGAAAATCTTCAGAGACTTCGGTCTAGGCTTGACAACCTTCAAGGTCATCATAACACTCTCTTATCGATCATGAGAAACTTTCTTATGAATTTCTACAAATAAAGCAAGATCTTGAGAAGCTAAGAGTGAGTTATGAAGATCTTCAGAAGGAGCGCGATTCATTACTTGCTCAACAAATCAGCGCTACTCAAGAAGAATTTGTTCCTCCATGCTTAAAGTGCATTGAAAGTGAAACTGCTAATTCTTCACCTGAATGTTCAAATGCTTCAACTGTTACAAATTCTTCACCTGCCTCTGCTATCACTAATTCCTCATCTAAGGACATTGCTAGTATCACTGACGATGCAGATCGAAGGAATTGTACATGACAGGCATGTACAAAAGCCTCAAAGGGCATCAGACTCTTTGTGATGTGCTTAAAAGCATATCCTCAATAGGAACCGTAGGAAAGAGGGCATTGCCTTTGAGAGGAAACTCAATGTCGATGGAACGTATTGGAGGCCCGAGCGGTATCCCAAAACCTCATGGGTTGCTGCAAAGGGACCTCGATTGATCCATCTACCTTATCTGGTTTTACGTGCGAATTTCCTCATTCTGCGATGAGTCATTTGACTCCAACTATAAACTGTTCAAAAATCAGAATGGTGAAGTATTTGCTAGATATGTTGGCACTAAGCTGCAGAACGGTTCCCTATGAAGAAAATCTGGGTTCCCAAGAAGTGCCTTGAAAGTCTTCGGTGAATGTCCTCATGACACCACCCGGTGAAGAATAGGAACCCCAGATCAAATTCTTCATATGGACCAAATTCTTCATATGGATCCAAGTCCTCATGCGGACCAAATTCCTCACGTGGATCAAATTCCTCAAAAGGATCAAAGTCCTCATATGATTATCATCGTGCTAACAACTCTGTTTCGCAGGGTAGAGCTAAGGGCTATGAATATGTGCATTATTCTTCAAACCAATATGTTCATAAGTCCTCGAAGAATTTCTCCGCTTATTCATATGCTTACCCTAACCACTCTTATGTGAAACGAAATGGATTGGCCTCTATGCCACCATTCTTGTATGGTGCTCGCAGAATGATGAACTCTTTGCCACCCCTTTAGATGTGGGTGGTGAAGAAAAAGAACTAATCTCTTCTGCAGGGTCAGGTCTCCAGGGCGTGCCTAAACGTCTCAAGAATTTCTTTGGGGGCGACAAAATGCACGAAAGGACGCAGGCTAATCATGATGAAATGAACTTTCATTTCACACGCCCTCCCATCGCTTATCTAAATACCGATCGATGAAATTCATTTGATGAACTTGATATCATATTCTTCACTGATGAAGTATATGAGATCGTAAGTTGTACTAATTCATCTGCAGGATGATCAACCCAAAGCCACTGAGTGGGTTCTCGATAGTGGATGTACAAATCACATGACTGGTGACAAGAATCTATTGATGGATGCTATCTTATCACCGTCACATCTGAAGCATATCATCTTTGCTGACAAAGGCAAAAGTCAGGTATTGGGACTTGGTAAGGTTGCTATCTCTAAGGACATGCACATGGACAAAGTCATGCTTGTTGAGTCCTTAAGATATAACCTCATGTCAGTCTCAATGCATTGTGATCTTGATATGGTTGTTATCTTTGGCAAGTATCGTTGTGTTGTGATTATGGAAGCTGACAATTCCAAAGTCTTCGAAGGCTTTAGGAGAGGAGACTTGTATATTGTTGACTTCTCTACAAGACCACAACCAGCCGTGTGCCTACTTTCAAAAGCTTCAGAAGGCTGGCTATGGCATCGACGACTTGGTCACGCAGGCATGAGGAATTTGCACACGCCATGAAGAAGAAGCATGTCATTGGCATTGAGAATGTCAAATTCCTCAAGGATCACCTATGCGGAGCCTGTGAAGCTGGAAAAATGACCAAGGCCAAGCATCCAGCGAAGACTATCATGACCACTACTCGTCCTTTCGAATTGCTTCACATGGAACTCTTGTTGAGATGGCTCGCACTATGCTTGATGAATACAAAACGCCTAGTCGTTTCTGGATTGAAGCAATTGACACTGCGTGCCACATCATCAACAGAGTATATCTTCACAAATTCTTCAAGAAGGCGCCTATGAACTCCTCAACGACAAGAAACCTAATGTAAGTTATTTCAAAGTCTTGATGCTAAATGCTGGATTAGAGATCCTCACCACAACTCTAAATTTGCACCAAAAGCACATGAAGGTTTTATGCTTGGTTACGGAAAGGACTCGCACACCTACTGAGTCTTCAACATCGCACTTCACAAGATTGTTGACCTTTGTAGATGTGCGGTTCGATGAAACTAATGGCTCGCAAAGAGAGCACCTACCTTCGTGTTAGGCGAACCAGACACGAGGATTCTATCAGGTTCAAGGAAACTAAGGATGTCATTCCTATCAAGAAACTGCTGAAGAATTCATTCACAGACGTGAAGAACGCCGAATGATGCACCAAGATAATGTCAAGAAAATGGTGCCGAGGAAAATGATCAAATTCCTCGGCGACAACCAGCTCATCCTCGCGTTGCAAAAGAAGTGCAAGTTGACAAGATCATCGATGACATTGAAGCGCCAGTCCTCTCACACGCTCAAAAGCTTCACATTTATCTAACTTTTGTGGGCACTATGCTTTTGTCTCTATCAGAGCCCTCTAAGGTAGATGAAGCATTTACGAGCCGGAGTGGATTCAGGCCATGCAAGAAGAATTACATCGATTCGAGCTCAACAATGTGCAGGGAACCGGTCAAACGTCCAGATCCTCGCAAGCATAATATCATTGGCACAAAGTGGATCTATCGCAACAAGCAAGATGAAAATGGTCTTGTGGTGAGGAATAAGGCACGACTAGTAGCTCAAGGCTACACACAGTTGAAGGAATTGACTTCGATGAAACTTTTGCACTGCCGCTAGACTTGAGTCTATTCAAGCATATTACTCGCCTATGCTAACCATCACAATATCACTTTATATCAAATGGATGTGAAAAGTGCATTCCTCAATGGTAAGCTTGAGGAAGAAGTATATGTTGCTCAACCCCTGTGTTTTGAAGATCCAAAGAATCTGACAAAGTCTTCAGACTCAATAAGGCCCTCTATGGCCTCAAGCAAGCCCCTCAAGCGTGGTATGATACATTGAAGGAATTCTTCGTGAAGAATGGCTTCACACCTGGTTCACTCGATCCTACTCTCTTTACTAAATCTTATGATGGTGAACTTTTGTGTGCCAAATATATGTTGATGATATTATCTTTGGCTGTCTTGACCAACGCTATAGTGATGAATTTGCCTACATGATGAGTGAAGAATATCAAATGTCTATGATGGGAGAGTTGAAATTCTTCTTAGGTCTTCAAATTCACAACAACACAATGGCATATTCATATCTCGGAGAAATACCTCAAAGATGTCCTCAAGAAATTCGGCATGCAAGGCGCAAAGGTGTCAAAATTCCTATGCCCACAAATGGCCATCTATGCAATCGATGAAAATGGTATTGACTTGATCACAAGGTATACCGCTCCATGATTGGTTCCTTATTGTACTTATGTGCATCTAGGCCAGATATAATGCTTAGTGTTTGCATGTGTGCCCGATTTCAAGCTACAGAAGGAATCACACCATAAGGTTGTGAAGCATATTCTTCGATATCTAGCTCACACACCAACACTAGGATTATGGTACCCCAAGGGCTCTACTTTTGATCTCATTGGATATTACGACTCGACTATCTGGTGATCGTGTGGACCGCAACTTCGGTACTTGTCATTTCCTCGGACGATCTTTGGTCCGTTGGTCCTCGAAGAAACAGAATCACAGATCACCGCTTCATCATGGAAGCTGAATACATTGCTGCTGGTTCGTGTTGTGC
Source organism: Aegilops bicornis (assembly GCA_021605145.1). Classification (NCBI taxonomy): domain Eukaryota; kingdom Viridiplantae; phylum Streptophyta; class Magnoliopsida; order Poales; family Poaceae; genus Aegilops; species Aegilops bicornis. The sequence continues at coordinate 396,279,754 of CM038669.1, forward strand.
TCAATTGCTATGGATGAAGCAAACCCTCAAGGACTACGACATCAACGTGAAGAATGTGCCTCTCTATTGTGACAATGAGAGTGCCATCAAGATTGCTCATAACCCAGTTCAGCACTCGAAGACAAAGCACATTCAAATTCGTCATCATTTTCTTCGTGATCATGTGTTGAAGGGCGACATCTCCATCGAGCACGTGAAGATCAAGAACAGCTAGCTGATATCTTCACTAAGCCCTTGGATGAGAAGAAATTTAGCAAGTTGCGGTGTGAGCTAAATATCTTAGAATCTTGAATGTTCTTTGAAAAGGACACACATCCTAACACTTATGCAAAATTGATGACTTAGATGTGCAACACATAAAGAAACGTTTTCTTCAATCAATGAAGAATAACACTCTAAGTGTGAAGAAATTAATGAAGAAATTGATTCTCGTAACCCTACGACAATTGTACGCTGTGTCCGAAATCATCATTCTTATACGGTGGGTCACGCCACCACCAAAGTTGAAATCTTCAATTTGAGTTTTTCCTCAATTTTGAAATTCTTCAGTTTTTCAAATTCTTCAACTTTGCAAAATCTTCACTATTTCCGTCGTCTTTCTTCATTGGCTATATATATATATGGGTTTATGTTCTCTGCAGCATTCACTTATGGCTATTTCCTCAAGTCGCTTTTTATGCTAAGTGAATGTGATCGGACCCTTCCCCCTCTATGCTATACTCAACCCAATCCATTCACAAATTCTTCATGTGCGTTCTACTTTGAAACTCGTTCAAAATATTCCCTGTGTCCTTGACAGCTGAAGAAATTGCGAACGGAACTTTAAAACGAATCTTATCCAAACCTTCGTTTTTGCCGCTCAAACCGTTCCGCATCCCACGATGCATTACTTTATTCACCCACGATCGTACACGATCTCCACTACACAGTACGTGGGTGACACATGTCGTGAGAAGGGAAATGGTCAGGGGCATGTTCGTCCTAAATCTTCGGGCGACCCGTTTTTCACCGCGTCTATAAATATCCCTCTCCCCTTCCTCACTCTTTTACTCTGCTCGACCTCTCTCCCGCCGAGTTCCTCAAACCCTAAGCGCTACCGCTACTCCATCGTCGCCGGTGAGGAAAAGCTTCATCGCCTTGACCTCGTCACCGACGTATTTCGCGCCCGATCATGGAAATCTTCACTCCGCCGTCATTGTAGCTGTCTTCCTCAGCCAAGTTAGGGCGTGGAAGATCCGAACGAACGAACTTCCCAACTGTTCTTCTCAGTTTCGTGTTCTTCACTTCGGGTAATTAAAAGTTACTTTTATTACTCGCTTTGATTCTCAAATTTTCTTCAAATTCTTCAAAGGTGTTTATTCCTCAAATCTTCACACATATGAACACCTCAAATCTCTTGCCTCGTTTCTCTAAGCTATGATTTTCTTCAAGATTCCTCAATTGTGTGGATCCTCGATCTATACAACTCTGGAACCTAAGACAAAGAACGCTTAGTAAAATTCTTCACGGCTCATCTGGTCAAATCCTCAAAACTTGTTTTTTTTGAAAAACCTTCTGAGAACGCATATGACCTCTTCAAATTCCTCGCACCTATACTCTGTTCACAGGTACAAATGTCATTCTGAATCCCTAGGTTCTCATCAACTTAACTCATTTGCAGCGTTCCTCGAAGAAAAACTGCACACTTCTTGAGAGAACTCAATTGTTCAATTTCCTCAATCAAGAAAATGGCAGATGGTAAGAAGCCACAGAAGGGAGGAAAGAAACACGAGGTTATGACTGCGTTTGAAATCCACGAGGATATATATGAATAATCGCACACCAGATGAAGAAAGTAAAAATCAACGCAAGGTGCGTATTCGGAAGATTGAACGGAGATGGGCACGGGAATGGAGGAATATAGATATGTAACTCCTAAGTACATGAAGAAATTCGCTCTTAATCCTCCATGCCCAAGAGCTCCTTTGGCACTGGCCAAATAGCTGATCCCACAAGCATCAAACGAGGTGAGGACTTTCACGAGGAATGGGCTAAACGCCAAGCAAAATTGGCAAAGCAAGCAAACGAGGCGGTGAAGAAATTCAATGAGGATTACGCCATTGCCATCGCCACAGAGGTCTCGGTCAAACCGAGGAAATCAATGCAAAGAAGCCTGCTCATAAGCCAAGTGCTTCATCATCTGCGCCCTCACGGCCAAGTTCCTCAAAGAGCACCTTCCAAGCAAATTCCTCAAACTGCTGCTGCTCCACCAAAGTCCTCAACAGCTCCGTCAAAACCTTCGCCTCTGTGCACCTAGCTACATGTCAAAGGACTGCTGGCTTTTCAATTGCCTCGGGCATCTCTGCAAGTTCTCGCCAGCTCCCATTTCTTCAATGGTCCGACTCATTTGAAGACCAAAGCAACAATGGGCGAGGTCCTCGGCCTAGCCCGACGAAGAAAATGGTTGCATTCCATGTGCCATCGATTATGAGGCATCGATGAAGAACTCATGGAAATCATCGAGACCGTCAAGTAAGGGCCGCTAGAGCCAAAGGTACATCTGTACCGCTATTGGACCCGAAGAAAGTCCTCGACTTTATTGATCTACGGCACAATGATCCCAATACCCCTCTGCACGACCTTCATTTGACACACGGACAAAGTCATATGTTGACTCACTTCATAGCTGAAGAAAAATGGAAGTATGAAAAGAGGGAAATCAAAAGGCTCAATACAGGAAGGAGAAGTTCACGAAGAAAACGTTGTCAAGATGACACCGAGGAGCTTCTCGAGTCCAGATCGAAATTCAAAACCTCAAAGAAAACTTCGATTCATACAATGCTGATTGGCAAGGAGCCAAGGTCGATTCGTCAACTCGACGAAGAATCTCACAAATGTTGTTGTCCCAATGCAACATGAAATTCCTCAGTTGTAGCCTCGGCTCAGCCTAATGAAGAAAATGCCAGCACCGCTGATGACGTTTAGCCTGCTGATGAAAACGTTGATTCCAGGGCTGATGATCCCATTCCTGCCGCTAAAGAAATTGCCAGGGCACCCACTAGTGGTGCGCCTGAAGAAATTGCTCAAGACAGGGGAACTGCATCAGTTGCTCCTGAAGAAACTGAACCAAATTCCTCAGCTCCTCCTGCGCCAACTCCAACTCCAATTCTTCCATTTGCTTTTGATGTGAAGAAAACCAAGGCTGCAGAATCGAGCTCTTTGTGAAGAAAAGGAAAGCATCACCGCGATTCTTCGGCTGTGAAGAAAATGAAGCCAATGACCAGCTCATTTGAAACTCCCATTGATGCTGTTCCAATTTCCTCCATACCATGAAAGGAAGTTGTTCCTTTTGGAGAAGACTATGAGATCCCAATCGGATCCGATGAAGAACATCAGTCTGCTGCTTCGTCAGAGCAACTTGATGAAGAAATTGAAGTGGATGCCATCCCTTCAACCCCAGTTATTCCCTCATCAGACTATGAAATTCCTCAGGCTGGTGCTGAGGAAATTGAAGATGACGATGTGGATATTGGATGCACCACACCAGTTATCAATGATGACTTTTGGGAAAGTCAGCATCCCAATACTCCTCTCTTCACCCCGCTCCAACAGATTCCTCAGTCCCCTGCACAAACAGTCCGAATCAACTCTGAAGAAAATCAACCCACTGATTCTGTGCATGAAGAAATTCCAGCCACTAGTGCTGATGAAACTGCTGCTGCTGCTAATCCTCAGACTGCACAAGTTGAGGAGCAAGAAATTCCTCAGGCTGAAGAAACTGAACTTGTGATTCCTGAGGTGGTGATGCAACTCACTGACACCCCTCTGCCCAAGCAAAGGAATCCATTCTCATCCAAGCAAAAGTTCAAGGCTGAAGATTTCTTTGCCGAGCACGTATTCTTCACTAAATATAATCCTTATGATTCTGCTCGGATTAGGAAGAGGCGCTTCTGGACTGCCAGCCAAGCCAACTTCTATTCCTCAGTGCTCTTCAACAAGGATAAAATCTTCGATCATGCTCATATTCCTCATGTGGATATGGAGTCGCTGCCAGGCTTTGAGCCAGTCCTCAGTGTTCTTCACGACGCAGGACTTCTAAACTTCAGACCGATATTTGTGACTGGAATGAAGAGCTAATTCTTCAGTTCTATGCAACCTGCATATCACGGAGACGCCAAGACGTAAATTCATGGGTCTTAGATTGGATGACCGAAAATACTCACTACAAGGCACTGCAATTGAATTGCTTCGCCCTACCACTCGATCCTCCGCTTGATGGTGCACGTCAGATCTATGAAGAAAAAGAACTTTCAAATCACTATATGCAAGTGCCGATGAAGCCTTTGAAGCCAAGGCAGGAACTAAGAACCAAATTCCTCGTCAAGGAATTATTATATGTGCCTCGGACAGTCTATCGTATTCGACGAAGACAATGAGTCCAATCAAAGGTCACGACTCGAATGATGAAGAAGTCGTTGGCATCATGAAGAATATGCTTTTCAACATCATCCATGGCGTTCCAGTCAACTTCCATGATTTCTTCATGAGGACTCTGGCAAACATTGCTATGTCACCATTTGAGCTGAAGCATTATGCGCCTTGGATTATGAGATTCATCAGGACAAGGTTTTCACTCAATTACAAAGCTGATACTTTGAACCACTGCAGCTACTTGCCCCCGATTGAAGTCCTCAAACGGACAATTACCTCAGCTGATGACAAGGGCAAGGCCACTGTTGTGATCGATGAAGGCATTCGTCCATTGGATGGACAGTTTCGCAAAGCAGCATCCTACTCCACCAATGATGACTCTGCCACACATGACTCAGCCAAGCAAATACCTCTACCAAGCAAAGTCCTCAAGCTATCGCACCTGTGGTGATGATCGATCATGAGTTACTCCTCGGTCTTCATCGGAAGGTTGATCGGAATCATAAGTGGGTCAAGCGTCAATTTGGTTCAATTCTTCACAACATGACCTCAACACACAATGCAGTGAAGAAAAACCACTACTACCTCCATGAAACCTTCAAACGCACCTGGGCTGTTCTCTCACATGTCTACAGTGAAGAAGAACTGACTTCAATGGGTCTCAAGGAAGAATTTGACTGGTCTGCACCTCCTCTGAAGAAATTCAAGAAGGTCAAAGTTCCTTCCTTGGTGGCCAGCTCCTATTCTTCATCTCGCGACACTGATGAAAATGAAGACTTGGAAGACACCGCGGCTGGTCCTACCTCAACAAACAACCCCGACAATGCTGGCGCTCCGTCTTCAACTTGATATTCTTCAAGAGCGTTAGTCCTCAGTTTCGATCCTTTTGGTCATTCGATGACAAAGGGGGAGAAATTTGAGTTAGTCTTCAAGCAGGTCTAGTTTATTGCCTATATATAGTATTTTTTTTGTTAAGTTACAACTCTCGTTCTTCTGAAACTTTTATTGGATCGAGTTGTAATCTTAAACCCTATGGTGCTTTGATACTTTTGATGCATTATGATTTTGCACTATGCTTCATAGCAAATCTACTTGTGCTCTGATACTTTATGTGCTATGATTCCTCATGCTGAATTTCATCAAGCACCATATTTCCTCATGCATTTCAAATTCTTCATATTATATGTCAAATGCGTGTATGAATTACAAGGTATAGGGGGAGATCTCCATGATTCAATTCTTCAAGTGTGCATTGCCTCAAAAGCAAATTCCTCACTATGCACATCTTCAGGGGAGTTCTTCTATATCTTGCAATCAAATTCCTCATTATCAGTATTTACAATTCATATGTTTATCCCCGTTGAAAACTTAACCCATATTGTCATCAATCACCAAAAAGGGGAGATTGTAAGTGCATCTAGTGCCCTTAGTGATTTTGGTGTATTGAAGACTTATAGGTTAAGTAACTAATGCGCTTGTGAGTGTACACAGGTCTATAAGTCTATGAGGAGTTTGATATTCACCGAGAAAGTCGACCCTAAAAATGAAGTTCTTCATCCGAAGACTTTGATATTCTCAAGACTTTCTTAAGACTTTGAAAGTGAAGAAATTGGTGTGACCTTGAAGACTTGGTATTCATTTGAGGAACATGAAGCGTGAAGACTTTTGTTTTCGTAGTTTCATTTTCTCTTTCTTGAGTCATAGGAAACACCGTACTGTTAAAGGGGGTCGAGGAAATACTAAGGAAAAATTTCCATTTGATGCTCAACTCAAAATCCTACACCTACCAATCCCTTCGAGTGAAGCTTTTGGAAATCTCATACAGTTCGGTCAATTTCTTCAAAGGATGTAGACGAAGCTCTTCCAGTCGCCGAGAATTTGTTACGATCGAGGAGTTAGGAATTCGCCAAAGGCGAATTGCCTACACAAAGGAGGAACATGATAGCCCCGAGGAATTTGAGAGTCAAATTTCCGACCCGTTCTTGTCTTCTTGGCCAGCTGTCCCAAAATATCTTATCCACCTAACGGTCATATCATTGAAGGGAATTTATGTCTTATCATGTCGGGCTACTCCCTAGGCTATAAATAGCCGCCCCCTACAACCACTAGCTGGTAGGCTGCTCCGAGAGAACTTGACACTTGTCATTTGAGAGCAACCCATCCTCTGAGGAATTTGAGAGAAAATCATCAAGTGAGGAAAAACCCAAAAGTGAGGAAAAACCCAAAAACCAAACCCCAACAAACCCAAAGTGATTGAGCATCATCAAGAAATTGATCTGCATGGATCCGACGCTTGTTACCTTTGAAGACTGTGCTTCTTCCAGACGGTTAGGCGTCATGGTCTAGAGCATCCAAGAGGAATTGTGGATCGCCGAGTGACCAAGTCTGTGAAGGTTTGGAAGTCGCTCAAGACTTACCACGAGTGATTGGACGAGGTCTGTGTGACCTTAGTTCAAGGAGAATACGGTGAGGACTTGGTGTCCCGAGCTGCGTGCTTTCGGTGATCGGGTGTCCGGACTGTGTGTCCTCGAGTTTAAATACTCACCGCTTCCAACCAGACGCATAACCGAGACAGCAGTTGGAACTGGTCTACCAAATCATTGTCTTCACCAACCTAACTGGTTCTATTTCCTCAACCCTTTCATTTCCTCATTCGTGTTGAGTATTTGTTCATATCTTTGTTTGAAGACTTTGATCAAGACTTTCTCAATTTCCTCAGCTCAATTTCTTCACCGCTTTGTCTTCATCCTGTGTTATCCTGTGATTACGCTTTCAGTACTCTGTGATTGTCTTCATTTCATCATGATGACTATGCTTGTAATCTGTTATGCTTACTTCTGAGTACTTATTCCGCTGCAAGTAGTTCTTCGCTAAGGAATTTCCTCACCGGCAAATTCCTCAGTGAAGAATTCACAAAAATCGCCTATTCACCCACCCTCTAGTCGATATAACGCACTTTCAAGAGCCCATTTGAACTGTTGGCGCAGGGGACTGAGGAATTTGTTGTATTGGGGTGAAGAGAGGAGAATTGGGATGCTGACTGTCCCAAAAGTCATCGTTCATCACTGGCGTTGTACTTCCAATATCCACATCTTCTTCAATTTATTCAACGCCAGCCTCTTCAGCTGTGAACTGAGGCATTGGCGAGGAAATGATTGGTGTTGAAGGGATCGCATCCACTTCAATTTCTTCATCAATTTGCTCTGATGAAGCAGCAGAATGATTTTCTTCATCAGATCCGCTAGGGATCTCATATTCTTCACCAAAAGGAACAAGGTCCTTTGATGGCATGGTGGTAATCGGAACATCATCGATCGGATTTTCAAACGAGCTGGTCATAGGCATCATTTTCTTCGGGGCTGAAGAATTTGAAGCATCTGATGCTTTCCTTTTCTTCACTGCAGCTCGCTCTGTAGCCTTGGTCTTCTTCACATCTGATGCAGATGGAAGGATAGGTGTTGATGTAGGCGCGGGAGGAGCTGAGGAATCCGTTTGAATTTCCTCAAGCGCAACTGATGCACGGTTCTCGACTTCTTCGGGCTTTCTTCAGCGCACCACTAGTGGATGCCCTCGCAATTTCTTCTTCAGCCGGAATGGAGTCATCAGCCTCGAACTAGCATTTTCTTCGGCAGATCGATTATCATCGGGCCGGTGTCAGCATGTTCTTCAAGAGGGTCGAGCAGAGACTCGGCTGAGGAACTTCTTGTTGCGTTGGAGCTGCAACATTTGTGAACTTCTTAGTCAGGTTGACAAATCTGACTTTCGCTCCTGCCAATCAAAGCATAGTAGGCATCAAAGTCATCACGAGCGCTTTGATTTAAGATCGGATCTTGAGGAGTTCATCGGTGTCATTTTGACAACGTGTTTCCTCGTGAACTTCTCTTCCTGAACTGAGCCTTCTTGATCTGCCTAGCCTTCTCAAATTTCCATTTCTCTTCAGAGATGAAATGGGTCAGCATGTGACTTTGACCAGGAGTCAAATGAAAATCAGGCATAGGGGTGTATGGATCCTTGTGCTAGAGATCAATGTACTCGAGGATCGCCCTTGGATCCAAAAGCAAGGCACAGTGTGTGCCTTTGGCTCTAGCGCCCTTTCTTGTCTGTCTCGATGATTTACGCAAGTTCATCATCATCGCCTTCATCATCGATGGCACTTGGAAGGCAACCTGCTTTCTTCTCCGGACTTGGCCGAGGACCTCGACCGATCGTTGCCTTTTTCTTCAAAGCAGAGTGGGGCTCGATGAAGAATTTGGTGCAAGAGGAACTCGCTGAAACACCAGAGGAAATAGATATGCCTGCAGTCCTTTGGCACGTGGCCAGATGTACAAGTGCTGAGGACTTTGCCGGAGCAGCTGAGGACTTTGGAGAAGGAGCTGAGGATTTTGGAGGAGCTGGAGCAGCATGAGGAACTGGCCGTGAGGGCTTTGAAGATTCTGGCCGTGAGGGCATTGCTGAGGAATTTGGCCATGAGGGCACAGTTGGTGAAGCACTTGGCTTGTGAGCGGGCTTCTTTGCCATTGATTTTCTAGGCTTGACAGGGGCCTCAGTGGCAGCAGCAGTAGCAGAGTCTTCATTGAATTTCCTCACTACTTCTTTGGCTTGTCTCGCCAACTTGGCTTGGCGCTTGGCCCAATCTTCAGGAAAATCCTCACCACGCTTGATGCTGGTGGGGTCAGCTTCTTGGCCAGGTGCCAATGGAGCTCTTGGGCATGGAGGATTAAGTGCGAATTTGTTCATATACTTTGGAGTAACATACTTGTACTCCCTCCTTTCTCTTGCCCATCTCCTTTCAATCCTCTGTATGCGCACCTTGCGCTGATTTTTGTTCTCCTTTCTGAACTTAGCCTCATCAGGTGTGCAGTAGTCAGCATGGATGTCCTCGGGTATTTCAAAAGCAGTCATGACCTCAGCCTCTTTCCTCCTTTACGTGGCTTCTTACCGTACGCCATATTCTTCATTGAGGAATTTGAACAATCGAATTCTCTCAAGAAGTGTGCAATTTTTCTTCGAGGAACGCTGCAAATGAGTTAAGTTGATGAGAACCTAGTGATTCAAAGAATGGACATGAGTACCTGGAACAGAGTATAGTTGCGAGGAATTTGGAGAGGTCATATGCGTTCTCAGAAGGTTTTTCAAAAAGAACAAGTTTGAGGAATTTGACCAGATGACTCTTGAAGAATTTCACTAAGCGTTCTTTGTCTTAGATTCCAGAGTTGTATAGATCGAGGATCCACACAATTGAGGAATCTTAAAGAAAAATCATTTCTTAGAGAAACGAATCAAGAGCATATGACGTGTGAGGTGTTCATATGTGTGAAGATTTGAAGAATAAACACCTTTGAAGATTTTCAGGAAGGCTTGAGAATCAAAGCAAGCAATAAAAGTAACTTTTAACTACCCGAAGTGAAGAACACGACAAACTGAGAAGTGTAGATTTGAAGCTCATCACTTCAGATCACGCCCTAACTCGGCGGAGGAAGACAGCTACGGCGGCGGCGGAGTGAAGATTTCAGCGGGTGAAAGTACGACAATGATTTAGGTCGAGACAAAGGAAGCTCTTCCTCACCAGCGATGATGGAGTATCGGCGGCGCTAGGGTTTGAGAAGCTCGAGCGAGAGAGAGAGAGCGGTCGAGCGGAGTAAAGGAAGTGAGGAAGGGGAGAGGGGGTATTTATAGTCGCGGTGAAAAACTGTTAGCCCGAATATTTAGGATGAACGTGCCCCTGACCCTTCTCATTCGCTTGACATGTGTCACCCACGTACTGAAAAGTGGAGATCGTGTTAGATCATGGGTGAATAGATAAGTCTATCGTAGGAAGCGGAACGGTTTGAGAGGCAAAGCCGAAAATTTGGATAAGATAAGTTAAAAGTTCCGTTCGCAATTTCTTCAGCTGACAAGGACACAGTGAAGATTTCAAATGAGTTTCAAATAGAACACACAAGAAGAATTTGTGAATAGATTGGGTTGAGTATAGCATAGAGGGGGAAGGGTCCGATCACATTCACTTAGCAGAAAAAGCAACTTGAAGAAATAGCCATAAGTGAATGCTGTAGAGGACATAAACCCACATATATATATAGCCAATGAAGAAATACAACGGAAACAGTGAAGATTTTGCAAAGTTGAAGAATTTGAAAAACTGAGGAAAATCTCAAATTGAAGATTTTCAACTTTGGTGGTGGCGTGACCCACCGTATAAGAATGATGATTTCAGGCACCGCCTACAATTGTCGTAGGGTTCTGAGAATCAAATTCTTCATTAATTTCTTCACACTTAGAGTGTTATTCTTCATTGTTTGAAGAAAAACGTTTCTTCATGTGTTGCACATCTAAGTCATCAATTTTGCATAAGTGTCAGGATGTGTGTCCTTTTCAAACAACATTCGAAGATTCTAAGATATTTAGCTCACACCGCAACTTGCTAAATCTCTTCTCATCCAAGGGCTTTGTGACGATATCGGCTAGCTGTTCTTCAGTCTTCACATGATCAATAAAGATGTCGCCCTTCAACACATGATCGTGAAGAAAATGATGACGAATCTGAATGTGCTTTATCTTCGAGTGCTGAACTGGGTTGTGAGCAATCTTGATGGCACTCTCATTTTCACAGTAGAGAGGCACATTCTTCACGTTGATGCCATAGTCCTTGAGAGTTTGCTTCATCCACAAAGAATTGAGCACAGCAAGAACCAGCAGCAATGTACTCAGCTTCCGCAGTAGGCAGTGATACGCAGTTCTGTTTCTTCGAGGACCAACAGACCAAAGATCGTCCGAGGAAATGATAAGTACCAGATGTTGACTTGCGGTCCACACGATCACCAGCATAGTCAGAGTCAGAATATCCAATGAGATCAAAAGTAGAGCCCTCGGGGTACCATAATCCTAGTGTTGATGTGTGAGCTAGATATCGAAGAATATGGTTCACAGCCTTATGGTGTGATTCCTTCGGTGTAGCTTGAAATCGGGCACACATTATAACTCTAAGCATTATATCTGGCCTAGATGCACATAAGTACAATAGAGAACCAATCATGGAGCGGTATACCTTGTGATCGAAGTCAATACCATTTTATTCAGTGCATAGATGGCCATTTGTGTGCATAGGAATTTTGACGCCTTTGCAATCTTGCATGCCGAATTTCCTCAGAACATCTTTGAGGTATTTCTCCTGAGATATGAATATGCCATTGCGCTGTTTACGAATTTGAAGACCTAAGAAGAATTTCAACTCTCCCATCATAGACATTTGATATTCTTCACTCATCATATAGGCAAATTCATCACTATAACGTTGGTCAGTACAGCCAAAGATAAGATCATCAATGTATATTTGGCACACAAACAGTTCACCATCATAAGATTTAGTAAAGAGAGTAGGGTTGAGTGAACCGGGTGTGAAGCCATTCTTCACGAAGAATTCCTTCAAGGTATCATACCACGCCCGAGGGGCCTGCTTGAGGCCATAGAGGGCCTTGTTGAGTCTGAAGACTTTGTCGGGATTCTTTGGATCTTCAAAACACAGGGGTTGAGCAACATATACTTCTTCCTCAAGCTTACCATTGAGGAATGCACTTTTCACATCCATTTGATATAAAGTGATATTATGATGGTTAGCATAAGCAAGTAATATGCGAATAGCCTCAAGTCTAGCAAAAGGTGCAAAAGTTTCATCGAAATCAATTCCTTCAACCTGTGTGTAGCCTTGAGCTACAAGTCGTGCCTTATTCCTCACCACAAGGCCATTTTCATCTTGCTTGTTGCGGTAGATCCACTTTGTGCCAATGATATTATGCTTGCGAGGATCTGGACGTTTGACCAGTTCTCAAACATTGTTGAGCTCAAACTGATGTAATTCTTCTTGCATGGCCTGAATCCACTCAGGCTCTAGAAATGCTTCATCTACCTTAGTGGGCTCTGTAATAGAGACAAAAGCATAGTGCCCACAGAAGTTAGATAAATGTGAAGCTTTTGAGCGTGTGAGAGGACCTGGTGCTTCAATGTCATCGATGATCTTGTCAACTTGCACTTCTTTTGCAACGCGAGGGTGAGCTGGTTATCGTCGAGGAATTTGATCAGCATTTTCTTCATCACCATTTTCTTCAAAGATTATCTTCAGTGCATCAGCTTTCGACGTTCTTGGCGTTACGGAATGAATTCTTCAGCAGATTCTTCAGTAGGAACGACATCCTCAGTTGCCTTGAACTTGATAGATTCCTCAGTTGCTGGTTCATCTATCACAGAAGGTAGGTGCTCTCTTTGCGAGCCATTAGTTTCATCGAACCGCACATCTACAGTTTCAACAACCTTGTGAAGAGCGTTGTTGAAGACTCTGTAGGTGTGCAAGTCCTTTCCGTAACCAAGCATAAAACCTTCATGTGCTTTCGGTTCTAATTTAGCATTGTGATGAGGATCTCTAATCCAATATTTAGCACCGAAGACTTTGAAATAACTCACATTGGGTTTCTTGTCAGTGAGGAGTTCATAGGCAGTCTTCTTGAAGAATTTGTGAAGATATACTCTGTTGATGATGTGGCACACGGTATCAATTGCATCAATCCAAAACGACGAGGCGCTTTTGTATTCATCAAGCATAGTGCGAGCCATCTCAACAAGAGTTCTGCTCGCTACTCCACGACGCCATTTTGCTGAGGAGTATAGGGAGCTGATAACTCACGAGTAATACCAAGTTCATCAAGATAGTCATCAAGACCGGAATTCTTGAACTCAGTTCCATTGTCACTCCTGATGTGCTTGATCTTCACATCAAAGTTGGTTGAAGCCCTCGAGGAAAATCGTTTGAAGACTTCCTGCACTTCATGTTTATAAGTGACAATGTGTACCCATGTGTAACGAGAGTAATCATCAACAATAACAAAGCCATATAGAGATGCATCATTAGTGACTGTTGAGTAATGATTAGGACCAAAGAGGTCCATGTGAAGCAATTCGAATGGACGAGTAGTGGTCATGATAGTCTTATTTGGATGCTTGGTCTTGGTCATTTTTCCAGCTTCACGGGCTCCACACAAGTGATCCTTGAGGAATTTGACATTCTCAATGCCAATGACATGCTTCTTCTTATGGCGTGTGCAAATTCCTCATGCCTGCGTGACCAAGTCATCGATGCCATAGCAAGCCTTCGAAGCTTTTACAAGTAGGCACACGGCTGGTTGTGGTCTGTAGAGAAATCAACAATATACAAGTCTCCTCTCCTAAAGCCTTCAAGACTTTGGAATTGTCGACTTCCATAATCACAATACAACGATACTTGTCAAGACAACAACCATATCAAGATCACAAAGCATTGAGATCGACATGAGGTTGTATCCTAAGGACTCAACAAGCATGACTTTGTCCATGTGTATGTCCTTAGAGATCGCAACCTTACCTAGACCCAATAATCGACTTTTGCCTTTGTCAAAGAAAGATGATATGCTTCAGATGTGACGGTGATAAGGGAGCATCCATCAATAGATTCTTGTCACCGGTCATGTGATTTGTACATCCACTATCGAGGACCCACTCATTGGCTTTGGGTTGATCATCCTGCAGATGAATTAGTGCAACTTACGATCTCATATACTTCATCGGTGAAGAATATGATATCAATTTCATCAGATGAATTTCATCAAGCGATAAAACAGATATAGCGGTATGAGGACGTGTGAAATGAAAGTTCATTTCTTCATGATTAGCCTGCGTCCTTTCAGTAAATTTTGTCGGGCCCCCAAAGAAATTCTTGAGATGTTAAAGCACGCCTCGAGACCTGACCTCGCAGAGGAAATTAGTTCTTTTCTTCACCACCCACATCTGAAGGGGTGGCAAAGAGTTCATCACTCTGCGAGCTCCATATGAGAATGGTGGCATAGAGGCCAATCCATTTCGTTTCACATAAGAGGGGTTAGGGTAAGTATATCAATAAGCAGAGAAATTCTTCGAGGACTTATGAACATAATGGTTTGAAGAATAATGCACATATTCATAGCCCTTAGCTCTACCCTGCGAAATAGAGTTGTTAGCACGATGATAATCATATGAGGACTTTGATCCTTTTGAGGAATTTGATCCACGTGAGGACTTTGGTCCGTATGAGGACTTGGATCCATATGAAGAGTTTGGTCCATATGAAGAGTTTGATCTGGGGTTCATATTCTTCACAGGTGGTGTCATGAGGACATTCACCTGAAGACTTTCAAGGCACTTCTTGGGAACCCAAATTTTCATCATAGGAGAACCGTTCCTGCAGTTAGTGCCAACATATCTAGCAAATACTTCACCATTCTGATTTCTGAATAGTTTATAGTTGGAGTCAAATGACTCATCAGAAGAATGAGGAGATTCACATATAAAGCCAGATAAGTTAGATGGATCAACTGGAGGTCCCTTTGGCAAAGAACCCATGAGGTTTTGGGGTACTTCTCGGGCTTCCAATATGTTCCATCAGCATTGAGTTTCCTCTCAAAGGCAATACCCTCTTTCCTAGGGTTCTGTTGAGGATCTCGCTTTTAAGCACATCACAAAGAGTCTGATGCCCTTTGAGGCTTTTGTACATGCCTGTCATGTACAATTCCTTCAACCACATCGTCGTCTGTGATACTAGCAATGTCCTCAGATGAGGAATTAGTGATAGCAGAGGCAGGTGAATAATTTGTAACAGTTGAAGCATTTGAACATTCAGGTGAAGAATTAGCAGATTCACGTTCAATGCACTTTAAGCATGGAGGAACAAATTCTTCCTGAGAAGCGCTGATTTGTTGAGCAAGTAATGAATCGCGCTCCTTATGAAGATCTTCATAACTCACTCTTAGCTTCTCAAGATCTTGCTTTCTTTGAAGAAATTCCTAAGAAAGCTTCTCATGATCAGATAAGAGAGTGTTATGATGACCTTGAAGGCTGTCAAACCTAGACTGAAGTGTCTGAAGATTTTCAGTTAGGGCTTTAGTGCGATCCATTTCTTCACCCAACATATCATTACATTTGTCAAGCATGTTTTGAACCTTTTCCAAGGCCGTTTGTTGTTTAGTGGCAATGCAAACAAGTTTGGTATAACTAGGTTCAATATCATCATCAGATCCATCATTATCAGATTCATCGTCACTAAACTCGGATGAGGAACATTCGGTTACCTTGTCACCCTTTGCCATGAGACATGACGCAGAAGATGATGATTCTGGTTCAAAAGTCATTGTTTTGAGAGATTCCTTGAAGTCCTCAAACCAAGGATCATGACGGGTTCAATGACCTTCATAGACGTCAGAGATTCGGTCCCAGATAAGCTTCGCATTGCAAAGATGCATAATGCGCTTGAATTCATCTCTGGATAGGTAGGAACAGATGATGTCCTTCGCCATGATGTCAAGTCGAGTGTACTTGCGAATGTCATCAGCGCCTGCCATCTTACATAGTTCGGTAAGACCAATCTCAGTGACGGTCCACAGCTCGCTGTTCATAGCCATGATGCGCTTCCTCATCATGGTCTTCCACTTGGGATAATCATGACCGTCAAAGATAGGGCATGTCACTTTCTTCATACCTGCGGTCGACATAACTAAAACTCCAGGTGGTTAAACCAAAATCAAACATAACAAGGGAGTACCTTGCTCTGATACCAATTGAAAGTGCGTTACATCGACTAGAGGGGGGGTGAATAGGCGATTTTTATGAATTCTTCACTGAGGAATTTGCCGGTGAGGAAATTCCTAAGCGAAGAACTACTTGCAGCAGAATAAGTACTAAAGTAAGCATAACAGAATACATGCATGGTCATCATGATGAAATGAAGACAATCACAGAGTACGAAAAGCGTAAACACAGGATAACACAAGATGAAGACAAACAGATCAAGAAATTGAACTGAGGAAATTGAGAAAGTCTTGATCAAAGTCTTCAAACACAGATATGAACAAACACTCAACACAAGAATGAGGAAATGAAAGAGTTGAGGAAATAGAACCCGATAAGGTTGGTGAAGACAATGATTTGGTAGACCAGTTCCAAGCTGCTGTCTCGGTTATGCGTCTGGTTGGAGCGGCCGAGTATTTAAACTCGAGGACACATAGTCCCGGACACCCCATCGCTGAGCACGCAGCTCAGGACACCAAGTCCTCACCGTATTCTCCTTGAACTAAGGTCACACAGACCTCGTCCAATCACTCGTGGTAAGTCTTCAGGCGACTTCCAAACATTCACAGACTCGGTCACTCGGCGATCCACAATTCCTCTTGGATGCTCTAGACCATGACGCCTAACCGTCTGGAAGAAGCACAATCTTCAAAGGTAACAAGCGTCGGATCCACGCTGAATCAATATCTTCAATGATGCTCAATCACTTTGGTTTTGTAGGTGTTTGGGTTTGGGTTTTTCCTCACTCGATGATTTTCACACAAAGTCCTCGGAGGATGGGATGCTCTCAAATGACAAGTGTCAGTTTCTCTCGGAGCAGCCAACCAGCTAGTGGTTGTAGGGGGCGGCTATTTATAGCCTAGGGAGCAGCCCGACATGATAAGACATAAATGCCCTTCAATGATATGACCGTTATGTGGATGAGATATTTTGGGACAGCTGGCGCATAGCATAGCAACGGTCGGAAATTTGACTCTCAAATTCCTCAGGGCTATCATGTTCCTCACTGTGTAGGCAATCCGCACTGGCGAATTCCTAACTCCTCAGTCAAAACAAATTCCTCAGCGACCAGAAGAACTTCGTCTCATCCTTTGAATAAATTGACTGAACTGTATGAGATTTCCAATGGCTTCACTCGAAGGGATTGGTAGGTGTAGGATTTTGAGTTGAACATCACATGGAAATTTTTCCTTAGTATTTCCTCAACCCCCTTTAACAGTACGGTGTTTCCTATGACTCAAGAAAGAGAAAAACGAAACCAAGAAAACAAAAGTCTTCATGCTTCATGTTCCTCAAATGAAAACCAAGTCTTCAAGGTCACACCAATTTCTTCACTTTCAAAGTCTTCAGAATACCAAAGTCTTCAGACGAAGAACTTCATATTTAGGGGTCGACTTTCTCTGTAAATATCATACTCCTCATAGACTTATAGACCTGTGTACACTCATAAACACATTAGTCACTTAACCTATAAGTCTTCAATACACCAAAATCACTAAGGGGCACTAGATGCACTTACAGAAGTGCGTCCGGAAAAAAATGATTCGCTCCCTGACTGCTGGGACCCACCAGCTACATCTTCGCACGCAAGGAAGTGCGTTCGAAAAAAAAACGATTCCCCATTGCTGGGACCCACCAGCTACACCTTCGCATGCAAGGAAGTGCGTCCAGCAAAAAATGATTCGCTTCTTGATTGTCGGGACCCAAAGAGCTACACCTTCGCACGCAAGGAAGTGCGTCCGGGCAAAAAAAAATGATTCGCCCCCCTGACTGCTGGGACCCACCAGCTACATCTTCGCAGGCAAGGAAGTGCCTGACAGTCGGGACCCAGCTGGTCGAAGCGTACGTAGCGTTGTCATTCTGGTCGCGAACGTGTACGTACGTATTGGTCGATGTAGAGGCGCGCACGTAGCATGTACACGTACGTACAGCGTCCAGGGTGCAAGAAAGAAAATACGGCCACGTATGTGTACATACGGGCAGGGTCTCGAACGCCTACTGCGACATACGCACGCCGTGGCTCGTGTACATGGCTGGGTCGGAATGGAGAATCAGCGTCGTCATCGTGTTCATGGGGAGGCAACGGAATGCGTCGTGTTCATGGGGAGGCAACATAATGCGTCGTGTTCATCGGGAGGCAACGGAACGCGTGGGAGCCAACCGGCTGGGTCGGAACGAAATGCGTGGTCGTGTTCATCAGGAGGGCTTGGACGGAACAGGAGATGGAACGAGGCTGGCATCGCAGAACGGAGGAAATGGACCTCCTACGGTCAAACGGGGTCCTGTTGATCGGGAGGGTGTGGCGCATCGCAAAGCGGAGAAACAGACCTCCTACGGTCGAACGGGGTCCTGTTGATCGGGAGGGTGTGGCGTGCCGCCAAAGCGGACGAAACGGACCTCCTACGGTCAAACGGGGTCCTGTTTATCGGGAGGTGTGGTGTACCGCAAAAGCAGGACTCCACGGGATACTGTTCATCTCCACCGTCGACCTCCTCCAGCCTCCACGGGCTACCGTCGACCTCCTCCAGCCTCCACGAGCTCCTGTTCATCCAGCCTCCACCGCGCACTACTCCACCGGCTACTGTTCAACCACCCCTCCACCGTTTACTGTTCATCTAGCCCTCCACACCACGGGGTCCTGTTCAACCACCCCTCCACGGGCACCCCTCCATCGTCTATTGTTCATCCAGCCCTCCACACCACGGGGTCCTGTTCATCCATAGGCAACGCCACCGCTCACTGTTCATCCAAAACCCCCCGCAACGCCACCGCTCATCCTGCAGGCAGCATCGATCGGCTTTAGTTAGCAGCAATAGCGAAGGAATTGCTCGATCGGGTTCGATTAACAGCCATCGATCGATCGCCGGGTTCGATGAACGCGTAGTCTGCAGCGGTAATCGCCGGGTTCGATTAGAGCCCAACGCCTCACTCGGGTTCGATTAGAGCCAATGCCTCGACACACGCCGCATACGTGTCACGAGAGAACGCAGCATCGCCGGCCCCGACCTCCCATCAGAATCGGAACTCCCGAAATTTTCCTCGCCTCGCTTCTACCACGGTTTTTTCCGTCATGGACGGCCCAAAGAATGTCATGCAGCTGCGTCTCCGGCCCGCCCAGGACGAAAAGCCCATTTTCTATCATGATATTTTTTATAGAAGTAGGAGCCCACCACATCTATGAAGATACCGGGTTTTGTCACAATTATCGTCATAGAAGTGTCATATGTATGATAGAAAAAAAATTCGTTCGGCCCAAAATGTCAGGGATGTGTCTTGTTTTTGTAGTGTCTAATAATGATGATCGTCACACTTTTATTTACTTACAACTCAATACTTAGAACAAAAATATAACTCTATGTGAATGCCTCCGGCGGTGTACCGGGATATGCAATGAATCAAGAGTGACACATATGAATGATAAATGGTGGATTTGCCACAAATACAATGTCAACTTCATGATCATGCAAAGCAATATGACAATGATGAAGCGTGTCAAAAAAAATGGAACGGTGGTAAGTTGCATGGCAATATATCTCGTAATGGCTATGGAAATGCCATAATAGCCTGCAGATTACTCCATCAAATGGCTCCTCCCTCCACCTCCACCTCCACCACCTCCACCATCACCTCCTCTACCACCAACTCCGGCGCTCTACCACCCCTCTAGCGACCATGCTCACCTTGCTTGCATCATGGAAGGGATACTCCATTGGGACTTTAACCCCGGCCTCAAGGTCGAGGACCAGATTCGTCGCCGTTTCAAATCCACGGTGCACTTCTCTCCCTCTCCTACCTCCAAGGAATTCTTCTTGGTGGTCACCTTTTCTTCAGCTTCCTTCCCCCTCTCGTGTGATTCGGTTGGTTTGGCCTTGCAATGCTGCATTGGAGGTATTGCTTCTGGTTTCAATGTGACTCAGATTGGTGCAAAAAACTATCGGTTCTCTGTGGCCTCAAATAAAGTGGGCCATTTCATCTATGCCCTACGGGATAGAGTTTGGACGGATTTTATATGTCATTTTGGTTTATTCAAACAGCCCTGGAAGGCTCCATTTGTTGGATCTGTGGGTTGGACGACGCCACATGAAATCAATGAATTATGGGCCAGAGCACCCAAAGTCGTTCGTTCCAATCTGGGTTTTCTTGAACATAGTGCTGCTAAAGATACCTCTTCTAACAGTGAATTGGTGAAATTTGGTTTTGCTAAACAGTCGTCTGCCAATCTATTACAATCATTTGATGCGGTTTCTGGTCACTTAATTGATGATCGTGATGATCCTTGCTCAGACGAGTTTCAGGCCATTGCCACAGTTCAATTTGGTAGTTTGAAAATTCCCTTTTCATCGGAAAATCATCATTTTATTGCCAAAAAGTTTATTGGAAAGGATCATCATGAGCTCAATTGGGGTCACATTCCTTCTATTGTCTTGGAGGTGATCTTGGATTTTTGGCAGGCTCATTATGACAAGATAAGTATCCAAAAATACTATGCTTTAAATGACTTGCCATCTACGGAGATGATTCATGATATTTGGGTCGTTGCCTTAGATGCTGTGCGCCTGACCACAAGGTGGCTAATTGCAATGCACAAATTTGTGGTTCATGTCATAATTTTGAGCGGGCATGCTTCTGTACTACGATTTCCCCCGATCAACCCACCAGGGCCTGTGATATTTGCAACAACCCGGCCCACCTTAGGGCCTCCTGCCCCGGTCTATTATGCTGCTCACGCTGTTCATTCTTGGGCCATGGCCCAAATCGTTGTGCTGGGAAAAATGCCCGTCGTTTATTTTGGCGCATGAAGAAGCTGGAGCGGCAGGATACCAGCAGCGCACATCCTAAGCCTATGACACGTATGCGGAATCTTTACTTTCTAAAGAATAAGAAGATTTGGAGGCCGAAAAATAAGCCAGAATCTGGGGCCCTTCCTTCCAATGTCATTGGCTTGACGACTCCGCTTCCACCCCCACGCCAGTTCCCTATTCTGCCACCCCAGTCGACCAACGAGCGGCAAGGAAACCCACCTCTCTGCTCTCCGCCTCCATTGTCTGTAGCGGTGCGCTCCGTCGAGCTCTCCACCGCCATGGCCAACTTCTTGGTCCGTCCGTTTGAGTTCGTGCAAATGGGTGCCCAGATTGAGCACGGTCCCGATCATCATCTGGCGCGCAATATGCTGGTGGTGGATGACCTGCCACTAAGTCATGAAAAGTACACCCTAGTCACTGCTACCCCTCCAGTGCCAGATCATCAGAAGCAGATGTTCTTGAATGAGATAGTCCGCATCATGTCTGGAGATTTCCATCTTGAGGTGCCAGATGCTTTTGTGTATCCTATTGGGGTAGGCATGGTAGCGTTTGCAGATGTAGTACTGAGGGATCAGTTCATCCAGGAAAGCCTGCATCAGTTAGATCCCGTGGATGAGAAGATGACCTTTTCTTTTGTGCCGCATGATGAAGGTGAGCATATGCGTCAGTGCCCTTTTCAATATGTTGCCTGGGTTCTGTTCTTAGCTTTCCCTATGGATTATCAAACGGACCACTACATAAATAAAGTTGTCTCGTGCTTTGGCAAATTGGATCTTTGGCATATGCCAGGTTAGAATAAGGAGAGGGTTTAGTTCATGTTCTCATTAGTGACATTGCTCAGGTGCCACACAGTCTTGATGTATCACGAGCTTTGCTATTATAGTTGGATCTTATGTTGCTTCTCCCCCTCTACTCTCTTGTAATGGATTGAGTTTTCCCTTTGAAGTAATCTTATCGGATTGAGTCTTTAATGATTTAAGAACACTTGATGTATGTCTTGCCGTGCGTATCTGTGGTGACAATGGGATATCACGTGATTCACTTGATGTATGTTTTGGTGATCAACTTGCGGGTTCCGCCCATGAACCTATGAATAGGGGTTGGCACACGTTTTCATCTTGATTCTCCGGTAGAAACTTTGGGGCACTCTTTGAGGTTCTATGTATTGGTTGAATAGATGAATCCGAGATTGTGTGATGCATAGCGTATAATCATACCCACGGATACTTGAGGTGACATTGGAATATCTAGGTGACATTAGGGTTTTGGTTGATTTGTGTCTTAAGGTGTTATTCTAGTACAAACTCTAGGGCTGTTTGTGACACATATAGGAATAGCCCAACGGATTGATTGGAAAGAATAACTTTGAGGTGGTTTCGTTCCCTACCATAATCTCTTCGTTTGTTCTCCGCTATTAGTGACTTTGGAGTGACTCTTTGTTGCATGTTCAGGGATAGTTATATGATCCAATTATGTTATTATTGTTGAGAGAACTTGCACTAGTGAAAGTATGAACCTTAGGCGTTGTTTCCTAGCATTGCAATACCGTTTACGCTCACTTTTATCGCTTGCTACCTTGCTGTTTTTATATTTTCAGATTACAAAAACCTATATCTACCATCCATATTGCACTTGTATCACCATCTCTTCGGCCGAACTAGTGCACCTATACAATTTACCATTGTATTGGGTGTGTTGGGGACACAAGAGACTCTTTGTTATTTGGTTGCAGGGTTGCTTGAAAGAGACCATCTTCATCCTACGCCTCCCATGGATTGATAAACCTTAGGTCATCCACTTGAGAGAAATTTGCTACTGTCCTACAAACCTCTGCACTTGGAGGCCCAACAACGTCTACAAGAAGAAGTGTTAGTAGACATCAAGCTCTTTTCTGGCGCCGTTGCCGGGGAGGTGAGTGCTTGAAGGTATACCTTTAAATCTTGCAATCAAATCTTTTTGTTTCTTGTTTTATCACTAGTTTAGTCTATAAAAGAAAACTACAAAAAAATGGAATTGAGTTTACCTCAGACGCTTCATCTTTTTAATATCTTTCGTGAGTATGATGGAAAGGAAAATTGTGCCAAAGTGTTAGAAGAAGAATGCATTAAAATGTTTGGCACTAAATCTCTGAATGATGAGCATGATTGCAATGTTGTTAGTATGAACTCCTTGAATATCCATTGTACTAATGATGATTGTACTAGTTATGATGAAAATTTCTCCTATAAACATGTCAATTTTTGTGGAGTACATTGGGTTTGCAAGTACACACTGATGACCCACAAGTATAGGGGATCTATCGTAGTCCTTTCGATAAGTAAGAGTGTCGAACCCAATGAGGAGCAAGGTACTCTCTACAAGTACTGAAATAAGTGGTAACAGATAGTTTTGTGATAATATAATTTGTAACGACCAACAAGTAACAAAAGTAAATAAAGTGCAGCAAGGTGGCCCAATCCTTTTTGTAGCAAAGGACAAGCCTGGACAAACTCTTATATAAGGAAAAGCGCTCCCGAGGACACACAGGAATATCGTCAAGCTAGTTTTCATCACGTTCATATGGTTCGCGTTCGGTACTTTGATAATTTGATATGTGGGTGGACCGGTGCTTGGGTGCTGTTCTTACTTGAACAAGAATCCCACTTATGATTAACCTATATTGCAAGCATCCGCAACTACACCAAAATTATTAAGGTCAACCTAACCATAGCATGAAACAAGTGGATCCAAATCAGCCCCTTACGAAGCAACGCATAAACTAGGGTTTAAGCTTCTGTCACTCTAGCAACCCATCGTCTACTTATTACTTCCCAATGCCTTCCTCTAGGCCCAAATAATGGTGAAGTGTTATGTAGTCGATGTTCACATAACACCACTAGAGGCTAGACAACATACATCTCGTCAAAATATCAAACGAATACCAAATTCACATGACTACTAATAGCAAGACTTCTCTCGTGTCCTCAGGAACAAACGTAACTACTCACAAAGCATATTCATGTTCATAATCAGAGGGGTAATGATATGCATATAGGATCTGAACATATGATCTTCCACCAAGTAAACCAACTAGCATCAACTACAAGGAGTAATCAACACTACTAGCAACCTACTAGTACCAATCTCGGACTTAGAGACAAGAATTGGATACAAGAGATGAACTAGGGTTTGGAGATGAGATGGTGCTGGTGAAGATGTTGATGGAGATTGCCCTCTCCCGATGAGAGGAGTGTTGGTGATGACGATGGCGATGATTTCCCCCTCCCGAAGGGAAGTGTCCCCGGCAGAACAGCTCCGCCGAAGCCCTAGATTGGTTCCGCCGAGGTTCCACCTCGTCGCGGCGGAGTTTCGTCCCGAAAGGTTGCTTATGATTTTTTCCTCATACAAAGACCTCATATTGCAGAAGATGGGCATCGGAGAGCCAACAGGGGGCCCATGAGGTAGGGGGCGCGCCCAGGGGGTAGGGCGCGCCTTCCACCCTCGTGGACAGGTGGGCCCCCCTCTGGTGAACTTCTTCCGGCTGATATTTTTCATATTTTCCAAAAATGACTTTCGTGGAGTTTCAGGACTTTTGGAGTTGTGCAAAATAGGTCTCTAATATTTGCTCCTTTTCCAAATTGTAATTCCAAATTAAGCATTCTCCTCCTTATGTAAACCTTGTAAAATAAGATAGAATAGGCATAAGTATTGTAACATAACATGTAATAACAGCCCATAATGCAATAAATATCGATATAAAAGCATGATGCAAAATAGACGTATCAACTCCCCCAAGCTTAGACCTCGCTTGTCCTCAAGCGAAAGCCGATAACGATAAATATGTCCCCGTGTTTAGAGGTAGAGGCGTCGATAAAAATAAAATACGGACATGAAGGCATCATGATTGATTTCATAACAACAACATATATAGATTTTGTCATATGATTTCTTATGTTCAAGTAATAATCTATCACAATGCAAAAGTACGAATAATAAACTTTATTGAGAACTAACAAACTATAATCTCAGTCATTGAAGCAATTGCAATTTATCATAACATCAGAAAGAGTCTATGTCAGAGCTTTAAAAGCAAGTCCACATACTCAACTATCATCTAGTCTTTCATAATTGCTAACACTCACGCAATACTTGTGGTTACGGAGTTTTAATCGGACACAGAGAAAGATAGGGGCTTATAGTTTCGCCCCACAACCATTTACCTCAAGGGTAATGTCAACAATAATAACTCATGCTCCCCTACATCCAATTAGGTATATATATCAGAATCTTTCCAACAATTGTGCTTGCCAAAGGATAAAATGAAAAAGGAAAGGTGAAGATCACCATGACTCTTGCATAAGGTAGAAGATGATAAGAAAAGATAGGCCCTTCGCAGAGGGAAGCAGAGGTTGCCATGCGCTTTTATGGTTTGGATGCACAAAATCTCAATGCGAAAGAACGTCACTTTATATTGACCCTTGTGATATGAACCTTTATTATGCAGTCTGTCACTTCTATTACTTCCTCATCACAAGATCGTATAAAGCTTATTTCTCCGACACCAATCAATCATACATATTTAGAGCAATTCTTATTGCTTTGCACCGATGACAACTTACTTGAAGGATCTTACTCAATCCATAGGTAGATATGGTGGACTCTCATGGCAAAACTGGTTTAAGGGTTTTGGAAGCACAAGTAGTATCTCTACTTGGTGCTGAGAATTTGGCTAGCATGAGGGGGAAAGGCAAGCTCAACATGTTGGAGGACCCATGACAACATACTTTATCTCCGACATAAGAAAACATAACTCATTATGTTGTCTTCCTTGTCCAACATCAACTCTTTAGCATGTCATATTTTAATGAGTGCTCCCAATCATAAAAGATGTCAATAATAGTATATTTATATGTGAAACCTCTCTTTCCTTATTACTTCCTATTAATTGCAACGATGACCAAATCTATGTTTGCCAACTCCCAACAACTTTCAATCATCATACTTTTTCTATGTGAAGTCATTACTCTCAATAAGATCAATATGAACTCTTTGTTTCTTTTTATTATTTTTCTTCTGTTCTTTTATTCACTCAAGATCATGGCAAAATAATCAAGCCCTTGACTCAACACTAATCTTTATTATATAGCTCACGGACTCGATTACATAGAGAGATCATAAAGCAAAACTCAAAACTAGATCATGCCGTAAACTTTATTCTACTAGATCAAGATACTACTAATAGGATCGAACTACGAAAAATGGTAGAGATAGGAGATGTGTTTGTGATACGATACCGGGGCACCTCCCCCAAGCTTGGCAGTTGCTAAGGGGAGTGCCCATACCCATGTGATTATGTCTCCTTCTTTGGTGATGGTGTGATATTCTTGGCGATGATTCCTCTCAGGATACGATTCTCCTCCTCGAGCTTATTGACTTGCTGCTTGAGGTCCATTATTTCCTTACGAAGCTTTCCTGTAACGGCCAAAGCTCCTTGCACCCAAGGGTGTTGCATAGCTGCGGGAGAACAAGTGACACTCCTCTTCATATTTCCATAAGAAAGAAATCTAACATTGGAAGGGATAACCAAGTTTGGAATAGCTGAGCTCTGTAGTTCCCCCATCGTGAACCCAGCTCGGAAGCGAGAAGTGACTTCTTGATCCACCATGGCATCTACCCTCATCAAGTCAGCCTCCATCTCTTCCTCCGTTGCTGGCCCAAAGTGGTCAGCGTCGCTGTTTGCCCTTGGTTCCGATGCCGGATGAGACACCCGGCTCTCCCCGATTGACTCTTGAGAAGATGTCTTGCTCTAATCTGCAGCAGCAACAGCTCGAAAGAAAAACAGAGGATATTTGCGTGATACGGGAGTCAAAACCTTCGGGGGAATATATAATGAATTTTTACCGACCAAAATACATATCGTGCAAGAATACAGAGTCCGGAAGGCACACGAGGTGCTCACGTGGTAGGGGGGCACGCCCAGGGGGCTAGGGCGCGCCCTCCACCCTCATGGGGCCCTTGTGTCCTTCCCGGATTGCTACTTATTTTTCTATTTTCTAAATATTCCAAAACGGAGAAATATTGCCTTAAAAACTGTTTTGGAGTCGGTTTACTTACCGTACCACATACCTATTCCTTTTCGAGATGCAAACGGTCTGGAAAGTGTCCCTTATGTATTCCTCCGGGGTTACGGTTTCAATAATATTGGTTTCAACATTTATGGGATTACCTGAGATATAATGTTTAATTCTTTGACCGTTTACCACCTTCGGATTTGTGCCTTCGAAGTTGTTGATTTTCATGGCACCGGAACAATAGACCTCCTCGATGACGTAGGGGCCTTCCCATTTAGAGAGAAGTTTTCCTGCAAAAAATCTTAAACGAGAGTTGTATAGCAATACATAATCACCTACATTAAACTCACGCTTTTGTATCCTTTTGTCATGCCATCTCCTAACTTTTTCTTTAAACAACTTGGTATTTTCATAAGCTTGGGTTCTCCATTCATCAAGTGAGCTAATATCAAATAACCTCTTCTCACCGGCAAGTTTGAAATCATAGTTGAGCTCTTTAATAGCCCAATATGCCTTATGTTCTAGTTCGAGAGGTAAGTGACATGCTTTTCCGTAAACCATTTTATACGGAGACATGCCCATAGGATTTTTATATGCAGTTCTATAGGCCCATAATGCATCATCAAGTTTTTTAGACCAATTCTTTCTAGACCTATTGACAGTCTTTTGCAAAATTAATTTGAGCTCTCTATTACTCAATTCTACTTGACCACTAGACTAAGGGTGATAAGGAGATGCAATTCTATGATAAACATCATACTTAGCAAGCATTTTAAGGAAAACACCATGAATAAAATGTGAACCAACATCAGTCATTAAATATCTAGGGACTCCAAACCTCGGAAAAATAACTTCTTTAAGCATTTTAATAGAAGTGTTATGATCATCACTATTAGTTGGAATAGCTTCTACCCACTTAGTAACGTAATCAACAGCAACTAGAATATGTGTATATCCATTAGAGGCGGGAAAGGGTCCCATATAATCAAAGTCGCAAACATTGAATGGTTCAATAACAAGTGAATAATTCATAGGAATTTCTGGACATCTACTAATATTACCAATTCTTTCACATTCATCACAAGACAAGACAAACTTACGGGCATCCTTGAAGAGAGTAGGCCAATAAAAACCGGATTGCAATACCTTATATGCAGTTCTATCTCCAGCATGATGTCCTCCATAAGCTTCGGAGTGACACTTGCGTAGGATCTGTTCCTGTTCATGCTCAGGTACACAACGTCTAATAACACCATCTACTCCCTCTTTATAAAGATGTGGGTCATCCCAAAAGTAATGTCTCAAATCATAGAAGAACTTTTTCTTTTGTTGGTATGTGAAGCTAGGTGGTATAAATTTAGCAACAATATAGTTCGCATAATCAGCATACCAAGGAGTACTACGAGAAGTACTTATAACATTTAGTTGTTCATCAGGAAAGCTATCATCAATAGGTAGTGGGTCATCAAGAACATTTTCTAACCTAGACAAGTTGTCTACAACGGGGTTCTCAGCTCCCTTTCTATCAACAATATGCAAATCAAATTATTGTAGCAAGAGAACCCATCTAATAAGTCTAGGTTTAACATCTTTCTTTTCCATAAGATATTTAATAGCAACATGATCAGTGTGAATAGTTACTTTAGAATCAACAATATAAGGTCTGAACTTATCACAAGCAAATACAACTGCTAAGAATTCTTTTTCAGTAGTAGCATAATTTCTTTGAGCATTGTCTAGAGTCTTACTAGCATAATGGATAACATTTAATTTCATATCAACTCTTTGCCCTAGAACAACACCTACAACATAATCACTAGCATCACACATAATTTCAAAAGGTAAATTCCAATCAGGTGGATGAACAATAGGTGCAGAGATCAATCCTTTCTTAAGTATTTAAAATGATTCTACACAATCATCATCAAAGACAAACGGTATATATTTTTGTAATAAATTAGTCAGAGGCCGAGAAATTTTTGAGAAGTCCTTAATGAACCTCCTATAAAAACCGGCGTGACCGAGGAAACTTCTTATACCTTTGATGTCCTTTGGACATGACATCTTTTCAATAGCATCAACCTTGGCTTTATCAACTTCAATACCTCTTCGTAAACTTTATGCCCCAAGACAATACCTTCATTAACCATAAAGTGGCACTTTTCCAATTCAAGACAACATTAGTTTCTTCACATATCTGCAAAACTCGATCAAGATTGCTCAAGCAATCATCAAAAGAGGATCCATAGACGGAAAAATCGTCCATGAAAACCACACAAATCTTTTCACAAAAGTCAGAGAATATAGCCATCATGCATCTTTGAAAGGTAGCAGGTGCATTACATAAACCAAAAGGCATACGTCTATAAGCAAAAGTACCAAACGGGCATGTAAAAGTAGTCTTTGATTGATCTTTAGCCGACACAGGTATTTGAGAGAAACCAGAATAACCATCTAGAAAGCAATAATGTGTATGTTTACATAATCTTTCTAGCATTTGATCAATAAAAGGTAAGGGGTAATGATCTTTCTTAGTAGCCTTATTTAATTTGCGGAAATCAGTTACCATCCTATAACCTGTAATAATTCTTTGTGGAATCAATTCATTTTTATCATTAGGAACAACAGTAATACCTCCCTTCTTAGGGACACAATGAACAGGACTTACCCATTGACTATCAGCAACGGGATAAATTATACCTGCCTCCAGAAGCTTTAGTATTTCTTTTCTTACCACTTCTTTCATTTTAGGATTCAAATGTCGTTGAGGATCACGAACAGGTTTGGCATCTGCTTCCAAATTTATTTTATGCTGACATATAGTGGGACTAATGCCCTTAAGATCATCAAGAGTATATCCAATAGCGGCACGGTGCTTCTTCAGAGTTTTCAATAATCTTTCTTCTTCATGCTCTGAAAGGTTAGCACTAATAATAACAGGATATATCTTCTTTTCATCGAGATAAGCATATTTAAGATTATCAGGCAACGGTTTAAGCTCAAACACGGGATCACCCTTGGGTGGAGGGGGGTCCCCTAGGATTTCAATAGGCAAATTGTGTTTCAGAATAGGTTCCTGTTTAAAGAATATTTCATCTATTTCCCTTCTTTCATTCATAAACATATCATTTTCATGGTTTAGAAAATAATGTTCTAGAGGATCACTAGGAGGTATGGCAATAGAAGCAAGACCAATAATTTCATCCTTACTAGGTAATTCTTCTTCAAGATGTTGTTTACTAAATTTAGAGAAATTAAACTCATGAACCATATCATCCAAGCCAATAGTAACAACATTCTTTTCGCAATCTATCCTAGCATTAACAGTGTTCAAGAAGGGTCTACCAGATATAATGGGACAAAAGCTATCTTGTGGGGAACCAAGAACAAGGAAATCAGCAGGATATTTAGTTTTCCCACACAAGACTTCAACATCTCTAACAATTCCCACTGGTGATATAGTATCTCTATTGGCAAGTTTAATTGTGACATCAATATCTTCTATCTCAGCAGGTGCAATTTCATGCTTGATTTCTTCATATAAGGTAATAGGTATAACACTAGCATTAGCACCCATATCACATAAGCCATGATAACAATGATCTCCTATTTTAACAGAAATAACAGGCACGCCTACCACAGGTCTATGTTTATCTTTAGCACAAGGTTTAGCAATTCTAGCAGTTTCACCGCAGAATTGTATAACATGCCCATCAATATCATCAGCCAAGGGATCTTTAACAATAGCAATATTAGGTTCTACTTTAACTTGCTCAGGAGGTGTATAAGTTCTAATATTACTTTTACGAACAACAGTTGAAGCTTTAGCATGATCCTTTATTCTAACAGGGAAAGGTGGTTTCTCAACATAAGAAGTAGGAACAATGGGATAATTATAAGTGACAGTAAATTTCAGCACACTATATAAAATTTTCCTTACCAAAGTCCACCTACCAAAGGCGCTTCACTCCCCGGCAACGGCACCAGAAAAGAGTCTTGATGACCCACAAGTATAGGGGATCTATCGTAGTCCTTTCAATAAGTAAGAGTGTCGAACCCAACGAGGAGCAGAAGGAAATGATAAGCGGTTTTCAGCAAGGTATTCTCCGCAAGTACTGAAATAAGTGGTAACAGATAGTTTTGTGATAAGATAATTTGTAACGAGCAACAAGTAACAAAAGTAAATAAAGTGCAGCAAGGTGGCCCAATCCTTTTTGTAGCAAAGGACAAGCCTGGACAAACTCTTATACAAGGAAAAGCGCTCCCGAGGACACACAGGAATATCATCAAGCTAGTTTTCATCACGTTCATATGATTCGCGTTTGGTACTTTGATAATTTGATATGTGGCTGGACCGATGCTTGGGTGTTGTTCTTACTTGAACAAGCATCCCACTTATGATTAACCTCTATTGCAAGCATCCGCAACTACAACAAAAGTATTAAGGTAAACCTAACCATAGCATGAAACAAGTGGATCCAAATCAGCCCCTTACGAAGCAACGCATAAACTAGGGTTTAAGCTTCATCACTCTAGCAACCCATCATCTATTTATTACTTCCCAATGCCTTCCTCTAGGCCCAAATAATGGTGAAGTGTTATGTAGTCGATGTTCACATAACACCACTAGAGGCTAGACAACATACATCTCATCAAAATATCGAACGAATAACAAATTCACATGACTACTAATAGCAAGACTTCTCACGTGTCCTCAGGAACAAACGTAACTACTCACAAAGCATATTCATGTTCATAATCAGAGGGGTAATAATATGCATATAGGATCTGAACATATGATCTTCCACCAAGTAAACCAACTAGCATCAACTCCAAGGAGTAATCAACACTACTAGCAACCTACTAGTACCAATCCCAGACTTAGAGACAAGAATTGGATACAAGAGATGAACTAAGGTTTGGAGATGAGATGGTGCTGGTGAAGATGTTGATGGAGATTTCCCTCTCCCGATGAGAGGAGCGTTGGTGATGATGATGGCGATGATTGCCCCCTCCCGGAGGGAAGTGTCCCCGGCAGAACAGCTCTGCCGGAGCCCTAGATTGGTTCCGCCAAGGTTCCGCCTCGTGGCGGCGGTTCCGAAAGGTTGCTTATGATTTTTTCCTCATCCAAAGACCTCACATAGAAGAAGATGGGCATTGGAGAGCCAACAGGGGGCCCACGAGGTAGGGGGTGCGCCCAGGGGGGTAGGGCGCGCCCCCCACCCTCGTGGACAGGTGGGCCCCCTCTGGTGAACTTCTTCTGCTGGATATTTTTTATATTTTCCAAAAATGAGTTTCGTAGAGTTTCTGGACTTTTGAGTTGTGCAGAATAGGTCTCTAATATTTGCTCCTTTTCCAGCCCAGAATTCCAGCTGTCGGCATTCTCCCTCCTTATGTAAACCTTGTAAAATAAGAGAGAATAGGCATAAGTATTGTAACATAACGTGTAATAACAGCCCATAATGCAATAAATATTGATATAAAAGCATGATGCAAAATGGACGTATCAAACACCAAATAGGGAAGATAGATATTGCAAGAGGCATAAGCATTTAGAAACTAAATGGTTGCAAGAAAGGCTAGATGCGTGTGCTGAAAATTTAAATTTTCTTAGCCGTACTTGTGAACTTTGCAATGAACGTGATCATTTCAGTACCCAATGCAAATTGTTTCATGATCGTATCGTGTCCAAAAATTGTGATGACTTGATTTCCCTTGCACATCATAATGAACTTAGTTTGCTCTTGGATTATGAGGAAATGAAACGTATAACTAAGGAAAATTTGCCCTTGATAGAGTTCTTCATTATGATCTAGAGGAAATTTATATGTATTGCGCTGTGAATTGCATTGAAAATCCTTATATAGCCAGTTACATAAAGAAAAGAAAACAAATAGAAGATGAAGAGAATACTAATGAAAGGGAAGAGACTTCCTAATATCCTCCTATTATTTCTTATGATGAATCAGGTAATGAGGAGGAGCCTTCTATTCAACCAATCTCATCAATAAGGAGCTCCAAAAAGAGGATTGAACCCACACATGATGTGGTGAAGAAGAAGAAAAGAAAAAGGAAGAGAGGTAAAAAGATATCTCTCCCAAATAATGTTGCTCCTATTATGGTTATGCCTCATGAAAATGAATCAAAAATAATTGTGGAAGATGATGCACTTGATGATGATCTCGTTATGCCTATTGCTTGTTGTGATGATTATGATTGGGAATATAATGATACTTCTTATGATCTTGAAAATCTTTTGGCACTTGCTTGGAATATGACAATTGATATACTATTGGTGCTGTCCATACTATTAATGATGAGAGTGATTATGCTTATGATATGAAAAGGCCCAATCTCGGGGAAGCTATGTTTGATGAGGATGACATATTTGAGAATATATTTGCTGAAATTAATGTTTGTCCCAAGCTTGGGGATGCTATGTTTAATGAAGATGATATTTTTAGCCTCCCAAGTTTTGATATGCAAAGTTGTTATGATGATAGCATGCCTTCTACCTATGATGATTATATTGATGAAAGTGGGTTTGGAAGAGTGTCAACTTTAGGAAGAATGATTCCACTATTTTGGAGGATGTTGAATCTTATATTATTTACGAAAGTGGATTTGGAGAGGTCATGACTTTATTTAGTGATGTATCCACTATTTCAGAAGAGGTTTCAATCGATTATGATGAGAACAAAGTTGCTACTTATGATGATTATTGTGATGAAACTTATGCTATAAAGAGTAGTGATGACTATATTTATAAAACTTGTAATGATTATGAGTACCCTTTCTCTGAACATTACTTTTTTAATGTGGAAACAATTTATAGTATTCGAGTCTCTTATGATACTCCCACTATTCCTAATGAGAAGAAATTTGCTTATGTGGAGAGTAATAAAAATTCTATGCTTGTAGATCATGAAAAGAATGCTTTAGGTGCTGCTTATATTGTTGAATTCATTAACGATGCTACTGAGAATTATTATGAGGGAGGAATATATGCTTGTAGGAATTGCAATAATATCAAGTTTCCTCTCTATACCCGCTGGATATTTTTCATATTTTCCGAAAATGACTTTCGTGGAGTTTCAGGACTTTTGGAGTTGTGCAGAATAGGTCTCTAATATTTGCTCCTTTTCCAGCCCAGAATTCCAGCTGCCGGCATTCTCCCTCCTTATGTAAACCTTGTAAAATAAGAGAGAATAGGCATAAGTATTGTAACATAACGTGTAATAACAGCCCATAATGCAATAAATATTGATATAAAATCATGATGCAAAATGGACGTATCAAACACCAAATAGGGAAGATAGATATTGCAAGAGGCATGAGCATTTAGAAACTAAATGGTTGCAAGAAAGGCTAGATGCGTGCTGAAAATTTAAATTTTCTTAGCCGTACTTGTGAACTTTGCAACGAACGTGATCATTTCAGTACCCAATGCAAATTGTTTCATGATCGTATCGTGTCCAAAAATTGTGATGACTTGATTTCCCTTGCACATCATAATGAACTTAGTTTGCTCTTGGATTATGAGGAAATGAAACGTATAACTAAGGAAATTTTGCCCTTGATAGAGTTCTTCATTTTGATCTAGAGGAAATTTATATGTATTGCGCTGTGAATTGCATTGAAAATCCTTATATTGCCAATTACATAAAGAAAAGAAAACAAATAGAAGATGAATAGAATACTAATGAAAGGGAAGAGACTTCCTAATATCCTCCTATTATTTCTTATGATGAATCAGGTAATGAGGAGGAGCCTTCTATTCAACCAATCTCATCAATAAGGAGCTCCAAAAAGAGGATTGAACCCACACATGATGTGGTGAAGAAGAAGAAAAGAAAAGGAAGAGAGGTAAAAGATATCTCTCCCAAATAATGTTGCTCCTATTATGGTTATGCCTCATGAAAATGAATCAAAAATAATTGTGGAAGATGATGCACTTGATGATGATCTCGTTATGCCTATTGCTTGTTGTGATGATTATGATTGGGAATATAATGATACTTCTTATGATCTTGAAAATCTTTTTGGCACTTGCTTGGAATATGACAATTGCTATACTATTGGTGCTATCCATACTATTAATGATGAGAGTGATTATGCTTATGATATGAAAAGGCCCAATCTCGGGGAAGCTATGTTTGATGAGGATGACATATTTGAGAATATATTTGCTGAAATTAATGTTTGTCCCAAGCTTGGGGATGCTATGTTTAATGAAGATGATATTTTTAGCCTCCCAAGTTTTGATATGCAAAGTTGTTATGATGATAGCATGCCTTCTACCTATGATGATTATATTGATGAAAGTGGGTTTGGAAGAGTGTCAACTTTAGGAAGAATGATTCCACTATTTTGGAGGATGTTGAATCTTATATTATTTACGAAAGTGGATTTGGAGAGGTCATGACTTTATTTAGTGATGTATCCACTATTTCAGAAGAGGTTTCAATCGATTATGATGAGAACAAAGTTGCTACTTATGATGATTATTGTGATGAAACTTATGTTATAAAGAGTAGTGATGACTATATTTATAAAACTTGTAATGATTATGAGTACCCTTTCTCTGAACATTACTTTTTAATGTGGAAACAATTTATAGTATTCGAGTCTCTTATGATACTCCCACTATTCCTAATGAGAAGAAATTTGCTTATGTGGAGAGTAATAAAAATTCTATGCTTGTAGATCATGAAAAGAATGCTTTAGGTGCTGCTTATATTGTTGAATTCATTAACGATGCTACTGAGAATTATTATGAGGGAGGAATATATGCTTGTAGGAATTGCAATAATATCAAGTTTCCTCTCTATACCCGCTGGATATTTTTCATATTTTCCAAAAATGACTTTCGTGGAGTTTCAGGACTTTTGGAGTTGTGCAGAATAGGTCTCTAATATTTGCTCCTTTTCCAGCCCAGAATTCCAGCTGCCGGCATTCTCCCTCCTTATGTAAACCTTGTAAAATAAGAGAGAATAGGCATAAGTATTGTAACATAACGTGTAATAACAGCCCATAATGCAATAAATATTGATATAAAATCATGATGCAAAATGGACGTATCAAACACCAAATAGGGAAGATAGATATTGCAAGAGGCATGAGCATTTAGAAACTAAATGGTTGCAAGAAAGGCTAGATGCGTGTGCTGAAAATTTAAATTTTCTTAGCCGTACTTGTGAACTTTGCAACGAACGTGATCATTTCAGTACCCAATGCAAATTGTTTCATGATCGTATCGTGTCCAAAAATTGTGATGACTTGATTTCCCTTGCACATCATAATGAACTTAGTTTTCTCTTGGATTATGAGGAAATGAAACGTATAACTAAGGAAATTTTGCCCTTGATAGAGTTCTTCATTTTGATCTAGAGGAAATTTATATGTATTGCGCTGTGAATTGCATTGAAAATCCTTATATTGCCAATTACATAAAGAAAAGAAAACAAATAGAAGATGAAGAGAATACTAATGAAAGGGAAGAGACTTCCTAATATCCTCCTATTATTTCTTATGATGAATCAGGTAATGAGGAGGAGCCTTCTATTCAACCAATCTCATCAATAAGGAGCTCCAAAAAGAGGATTGAACCCACACATGATGTGGTGAAGAAGAAGAAAAGAAAAGGAAGAGAGGTAAAAGATATCTCTCCCAAATAATGTTGCTCCTATTATGGTTATGCCTCATGAAAATGAATCAAAATAATTGTGGAAGATGATGCACTTGATGATGATCTCGTTATGCCTATTGCTTGTTGTGATGATTATGATTGGGAATATAATGATACTTCTTATGATCTTGAAAATCTTTTTGGCACTTGCTTGGAATATGACAATTGATATACTATTGGTGCTGTCCATACTATTAATGATGAGAGTGATTATGCTTATGATATGAAAAGGCCCAATCTCGGGGAAGCTATGTTTGATGAGGATGACATATTTGAGAATATATTTGCTGAAATTAATGTTTGTCCCAAGCTTGGGGATGCTATGTTTAATGAAGATGATATTTTTAGCCTCCCAAGTTTTGATATGCAAAGTTGTTATGATGATAGCATGCCTTCTACCTATGATGATTATATTGATGAAAGTGGGTTTGGAAGAGTGTCAACTTTAGGAAGTAATGATTCCACTATTTTGGAGGATGTTGAATCTTATAATATTTATGAAAGTGGATTTGGAGAGGTCATGACTTTATTTAGTGATGTATCCACTATTTCAGAAGAGGTTTCAATCGATTATGATGAGAACAAAGTTGCTACTTATGATGATTATTTTGATGAAACTTATGCTATAAAGAGTAGTGATGATTATATTTATAAAACTTGTAATTATTATGAGTACCCTTTCTCTGAACATTACTTTTTTTAATGTGGAAACAATTTATAGTATTCGAGTCTCTTATGCTACTCCCACTATTCCTAATGAGAAGAAATTTGCTTATGTGGAGAGTAATAAAAATTATATGCTTGTAGATCATGAAAAGAATGCTTTAGGTGCTTCTTATATTGTTGAATACATTAACGATGCTATTGAGAATTATTATGAGGGAGGAATATATGCTTGTAGGAATTGCAATAATATCAAGTTTCCTCTCTATGTGCTTAAAATTTGAAAGTTATGCTTGTTTTGCCTTCCTATGCTAGTTGATTATTGTTCCCATAAGTTGTTTGCTCACAAAATCCCTATGCATAGGAAGTGGGTTAGACTTGAATGTGCTAGTCATATGCTTCATGATGCTCTCTTTATGTTTCAATTCCTATCTTTTATGTGAGCATCATTGAAATCATCATGCCTAGCTAGGGGCGTTAAACGTTAGTGCTTGTTGGGAGGCAACCCAACTTTATTTTTGTTCCTTGCTTTTTGGTTCTGTTTAGTAATAAATAATCCATCTAGCTTTTTTTTAGATGTGGTTTTGTGTTTTAATTAGTGTTTGTGCCAAGTAGAACCTTTGGGAAGACTTGGGTGAAGTCTTTATGATCATGCTGTAAAAAACAGAAACTATAACGCTCACGAGATTAGCTAAAACTTTTTAATGGAGAGTGCTATTTAGTTGATTATTTTTGAATATTATTACTAGTCAAATTACTCAGGTCCACCAATTTAATTTATAATTTTTGGAGTTCCAGAAGTTTGCTTTAGTTACAGATTACTACAGACTTTTCTGTTTTTGACAGATTCTGTTTTTTTCGTGTGTTGTTTGCTTATTTTGATGAATCTATGGCTAGTAAAAGAGTTTGTAAACCATAGAGAAGTTGGAATACAGTAGGTTTAACACAAATATAAATAAAGAATGAGTTCATTACAGTACCATGAAGTGGTTTTTTGTTTTCTTTCGCTAATGGAGCTCACGAGTTTTCTGTTAAGTTTTGTGTTGTGAAGTTTTCAAGTTTTGGATAAAGATTCGATGGACTATGGAATAAGGATTGGCAAGAGCCTAAGCTTGGGGATGCCCAAGGCACCCCAAGGTAATATTAAAGGATAACCAAGAGCCTAAGCTTGGGGATGCCCCGGAAGGCATCCCCTCTTTCGTCTTCGTTCATCGGTAACTTTACTTGGAGCTATATTTTTATTCACCACATGATATGTGTTTTGCTTGAAGCGCCATTTTATTTTCTTTAGTTTTTCTTGCGGTTTGAATAAAATACCAAGATCTGAAATTCTTAAATGTTAGAGAGTCTTCACGTAGTTGCATAATTATTCGGCTACTCATTGATCTTCACTTATATCTTTCGGAGTAGTTTGTCATTTGCTCTAGTGCTTCACTTATATCTTTTAGAGCACGGTGGTGGATTTGTTTTATAGAAACTATTGATCTCTCATGCTTCACTTACATTATTTTGACAGTCTTAAATAGCATGGTAATTTGCTTAAATAATCCTAATATGCTTGGTATTCAAGATTTGCAAAAACTTTCTTATGAGTGTGTTGAATACTATGAGAAGTTTGATGCTTGATAATTGTTTTGAGATATAAAGATGGTGATATTAGAGTCATGCTGGTTGGGTAGTTGTGAATTTGAGAAATACTTGTGTTAAGGTTTGTGATTCCCGTAGCATGCACGTATGGTGAACCGTTATGTTATGAAGTCGGAGCATGATTTGTTTATTGATTGTCTTCCTAATGAGTGGCGGTCGGGGACGAGCGATGGTATTTTCCTACCAATCTATCCCCTAGGAGCATGCGCGTAATACTTTGCTTTGACAACTTGTAGATTTTTGCAATAAGTATATGAGTTCTTTATGACTAATGTTGAGTCCATGGATTATACGCACTCTTCTTCCTTCCACCATTGCTAGCCTCTCTAATACCGCGCACTTTTCACCGGTATCATACACCCACCATATACCTTCCTCAAAACAGCCACCATACCTACCTATCATGGCATTTCCATAGCCATTCCAAGATATATTGCCATGCAACTTACCACCATTCCATTTATTATGACACGCTTCATCATTGTCATATTTCTTTGCATGATCATGTAGTTGACATCGTATTTGTGGCAAATCCACCGTTCATAATTCTTTCATACATGTCACTCTTGATTCATTGCATATCCCGGTACATCGCCGGAGGCATTCATATAGAGTCATATTTTGTTCTAAGTATCGAGTTGTAATTGTTGAGTTGTAAGAAAATAAAAGTGTGATGATCATCATTTTTAGAGCATTGTCCCAAGTGAGGAAAAGGATGATGGAGACTATGATTCCCCCAAGTCGGGATGAGACTCCGGACGAAACAAAGAGGCCATAAAAAATGGAGAAAAGGCCCAAACAAAAAAATGAGAGAAAAAGAGAGAAGGGACAATGTTACTATCCTTTTACCACACTTGTGCTTCAAAGTAGCACCATGATCTTCATGATAGAGAGTCTCTTATTTTGTCACTTTCATATACTAGTGGGAATTTTTCATTATAAGAACTTGGCTTGTATATTCCAATGATGGGCTTCCTCAAAATGCCATAGGTCTTCATGAGCAAGCGAGTTGGATGCACACCCACTTAGTTTCTTTTGTTGAGCTTTCATATACTTATAGCTCTAGTGCATCCGTTGCATGGCAATCCCTACTCACTCACATTGATATCTATTGATGGGCATCTCCATAGCCCGTTGATACGCCTAGTTGATGTGAGACTATCTTCTCCTCTTTTTGTCTTCTCCACAACCACCATTCTATTCCACATATAGTGATATATCCATGGCTCACACTCATGTATTGCGTGAAGACTGAAAAAGTTTTGAGAATGTCAAAAGTATGAAACAATTGCTTGGCTTGTCATCGGGGTTGTGCATGATTTAAATACTTTGTGTGGTGAAGATAGAGCATAGCCAGACTATATGATTTTGTAGGGATAGCTTGGTTTGGCCATGTTATTTTGAGAATACATGATTGCTTAGTTAGTATGCTTGAAGTATTATTACTTTTATGTCAATATTAAACTTTTGTCTTGAATCTTTCTAATCTGAATATTCATACCACAATTAAGAAGAATTACATTGAAATTATGCCAAGTAGCATTCCACATAAAAAATTATCTTTTTTATCATTTACCTACTCGAGGACGAGCAGGAATTAAGCTTGGGGATCTTGATCGTCTCCAACGTATCTATAATTTTTGATTGCTCCATGCTATATTATCTACTGTTTTGGACAATACTGAGCTTTATTTTCCACTTTTATATTATTTTTGGGACTAACCTATTAACCGGAGGCCCAGCCCAGAATTGTTGTTTTTGCCTATTTCAGTGTTTCGAAGAAACGAAATATCAAACGGAGTCCAATTGACCTGAAACTCCACGGAACCTATTTTTGGACCAGAAGAAGCCCACGGAGTACCGGAGCTGCACCAGGGGAGTCCCGAGCTGCCCACGAGGGTGGGGGGCGCGCCCACCCCCCTAGGGCGCGCCCCCCTACCTCGTGGACAGCCCGGAGGTCCACCGACGTACTTCTTCCGCCTATATAACTCCATATACACTAAAAACTTCGAGGAACAGAATAGATCGGGAGTTCCTCCGCCGCAAGCCTCTGTAGCTACCAAAAACCAATCGGGACCCTGTTCCGGCACCTTGCCCGAGGGGGGAACCCTCACCGGTGGCCATCTTCATCATCCTGGGGCTCTCCATGACGAGGAGGGAGTAGTTCACCCTCGGGGCTGAGGGTATGTACCAGTAGCTATGTGTTTGATCTCTCTCTCTCTCTCTCTCTCTCTCGTGTTCTTGATTTGGCACGATCTTGATGTATCGCGAGCTTTTCTATTATAGTTGGATCTTATGTTGCTTCTCCCCCTCTACTCTCTTGTTATGGATTGAGTTTTCCTTTGAAGTAATCTTATCGGATTGAGTCTTTAATGATTTGAGAACACTTGATGTATGTCTTGCCGTATGATCTGTGGTGACAATGGGATATCACGTGATTCACTTGATGTATGTTTTGGTGATCAACTTATGGTTCCGCCCATGAACCTATGCATAAGGGTTGGCACACGTTTTCGTCTTGATTCTCCGGTAGAAACATTGGGGCACTCTTTGAGGTTCTATGTGTTGGTTGAATAGATGAATCTGAGATTGTGTGATGCATATCGTATAATCATACCCACGGATACTTGAGGTGACATTGGAGTATCTAGGTGACATTAGGGTTTTGGTTGATTTGTGTCTTAAGGTGTTATTCTAGTACGAACTCTAGGGCTGTTTGTGACACTTATAGGAATAGCCCAACGGATTGATTGGAAAGAATAACTTTGAGGTGGTTTCAGACCCTACCATAATCTCTTCGTTTGTTCTCCGCTATTAGTGACTTTGGAGTGACTCTTTGTTGCATGTTGAGGGATAGTTATATGATCCAGTTATGTTATTATTGTTGAGAGAACTTTGCACTAGTGAAAGTATGAACCCTAGGCCTTGTTTCCTAGCATTGCAATACCGTTTACGCTCACTTTTATCGCTTGCTACCTTGATGTTTTTATATTTTCAGAGTACAAAAACCTATATCTACCATCCATATTGCACTTGTATCACCATCTCTTTGCCGAACTAGTGCACCTATACAATTTACCATTGTATTGGGTGTGTTGGGGACACAAGAGACTCTTTGTTATTTGGTTGCAGGGTTGCTTGAAAGAGACCATCTTCATCCTACGCCTCCCACGGATTGATAAACCTTAGGTCATCAACTTGAGGGAAATTTGCTACTATCCTACAAACCTCTGCACTTGGAGGCCCAACAACGTCTACAAGAAGAAGGTTGTGTAGTAGACATCAGGCACCACCCATGAATGCCTCTCCGCATCCATATGAGCTGCCCTACCTGAGGGCTGCGCAGTAGTGGCTACTTGATCACCAGCAGATTGATGCAGCTTGGGAGCAGCAAGCACCACTGCAGCAACATATGCAAAATGATGGGTGGGGTGTGGAGTTGAACAGGAAAGCAATATCTCTGATGACCCGCAGGATGAGTGGTCTGTTTATTCTGATATTGAAGAGGCTGCAAAGGCTTTGATCCATGGCAGACAGGTTGCTGGAATTCAGTTTGTCCGTGCTGCGGATGGCTCTCACTTGGTTGAAGTTGGGATAGAGGAAGGATTGTCTTTTCTGCAATTTCTCTGGATGATCTCCTTCTGGAGGTTTACACGCTGCATTGAAGGGACCCAGGACTCTGCTCCAACAAAGAACCTGGGATTGCAGCAAATCAACCCTCTCGCCTTCTGCCGGGCGATTTCCCATGCTATGTTCAGATGGAGGTGTGATGTGGATGTCATCTCTGGCCTTTTCAGGCCTTTCTCTGTTGGCCTTGATATGCCAGTCTTTATTCTGTCAGAGATTTGGGAGATGCATGCGATACAGATTCCTACGCCTGAAACGGGGTATGGCTCGGGATCCGCTGTACTCTATGAATCCCCAGCAGTCTTGTTGCCTGAAATGGCTGCTGTCACACACGGTAATCAGTATATTCAGCAAATGATCATGGCAGAAAAAGCGTCTGTTGATACGGCTTGCTTGAGGCGCAGCACTCGGTCCACGAGGTATGATGGATTCAGGGTTCCACTGGTCACTGATGCAAAGAAGGGAAAGTCCAAGGTCAAGCCGAGGGGTGCACCCTCCATCACCTACTCTTCCAAGGCGATGGACCCGTGCACCACTCTGTTGCTTGACACCCTGCCCGAATCTACTGACCAGGTGCCTCCCCCGATTCCTATCCAACAGCTGCAGTTTGTGGGTACTGCCATGTGTGGGATTCCACCTGAAGATCTTAGTCCTCAGAAGCTCCTCGCGGGCGAGCAGGGGAGAGACCCCGATCTGCACTAGGTGCGATCACTCAGAATAAGCAGTGGAACGTCCTCTGCTGGAATGTGCGGGGGATCAACTCTGACAAGAAGCAGCTGGCGATCCGTAATGCAATCAAGATTAGTGGTTGTTCCATCGTTTGCTTTCAAGAAACTAAGTGCGCTTCTTTTGATGTCTCTTTTATTAAGCAGTTATGTCCTAAAAATTTTGATATGTTCGAATTTGTGCCCTCTGTTGGGAACTCCGGTGGTCTTATTACAGTGTGGATGAGCTCGGTTTTATCTAGAACCACGATTTTTTCTGAACCGTTTACACTCGGCGTTAGACTCACCTCAATGCGGTCTAACGATTCATGGACGTTAGTTAATATCTATGGACCATGCGCTGAACCAAATAGGTCGATTTTCGCCACCTGGCTGTTTGATCTTGACATCCCTGACAGAGAAGATTGGCTTATTGTCGATGATTTTAATTTTATTAGAGCGCTTGATAATCGTAACAGAGGAGGAGGTGACGCTAACGATATGCTTTTCTTTAATGAATTCATCCGAAGGCAGTCTCTGGTCGAGTTACCAATCAAAGGGCGCTCGTTTACTTGGAGTAACATGCAAACTGACCCGTTGCTCGAGCAGCTCGATTGGCATATTACTTCAGTTAATTGGGCAGCCAAATATCCGAACACTGTCGTTATGCCAGTGGGTAAGCCCACATCCGATCACGTCCCCTGCTACGTGAGCATCCAGTCCCACATTTCCAAGTCCAACTTATTCCGCTTTGAAGACTTCTGGATTAAGCAACCAGGGTTTTCCGAGGTGGTTGAACGATCCTGGGCCAAAAGATGCTATGCACCTAACGCGGCTGCAGCTCTGTGCAAGAAGTTAAAAAATTTGCGTTATGATCTGAAGCAGTGGAGCAGGAAAATATCCAAACTCTCCATGCTGGTTGATAACTGCAACAAAACGCTTTTGGAACTTGATGGTCTTGAGGAACAAAGAAGGTTGACAATCCCCGAGGCTAATTTCAGACTGATCCTTAAACAACATCTCCTCCATTTGTTGGACTGCAAGAAAGCATACTGGATGAAAAGATGCACTGTGAGATACTTCAAGTTTGGAGACGGAAACACGAAATTCTTTCACAGGGTGGCCACAGAGCGATACCGAAGGAACAGCATTACTTCGCTTAGGTTGCCTGATGACTCGGTTATACACGATCATGTGGGTAAAGAGGCGGTGCTCTTTCAGACATACAAAGAAAGACTTGGCTGCTCCAATCAAACTAACATCAAATTTGATTTGAGAAGGATCATTAAAAAAATGGATGGGCTTCAGTCACTGTCTGCTCCTTTCACCCGCCAATAAATCAATCAGGTCGTCAAAGAGATGCCCGCTGATCGTGCTCCAGGCCCAGATGGTTTCAGTGGCAGCTTCATTAAGTCGTGCTGGCATATCATTAAGGAAGACTTTTATCGTCTTTGTTTTGAGTTTTATGCAGGTGATCTGGATCTTGAAAGATTGAACACGGGGTTTATCACCCTCATCCCAAAAATCCAATCCCCTGAGACTGCAAATGACTATCGCCCGATAACTCTCCCGAATTGTTGTCTCAAGATTCTAACTAAACTCCTCGCGAACCGCCTGCAAAAAGTGATTCTTAAGATCATACACAGAAATCAATACGGTTTCTTGAAAGGTCGGTCGATCCAAGA
Organism: Aegilops bicornis; assembly: GCA_021605145.1. Lineage (NCBI taxonomy): Eukaryota > Viridiplantae > Streptophyta > Magnoliopsida > Poales > Poaceae > Aegilops > Aegilops bicornis. The sequence goes on from CM038669.1 coordinate 396,324,652, forward strand.
CTGTGTTGCATGGGCCTTTGAATTCATTCATCAATGCCAGGCATCAGGGAGAGAGGTTGCAATCCTGAAGCTGGATTTTGCTAAGGCGTTCGACACGATCGAACATGCCCCGATGATGGAGATCATGAGGTGTATGGGTTTTGACGATCGATGGCTAGGATGGATCAATTTCCTGTTCTCAACTACCAAGTCCTCTGTCCTCCTTAATGGGACCCCCGGCAGACAGTTCTTTTGCTTGCGTGGTGTGCGACAAGGAGACCCACTATCTCCCCTCATCTTTGTGCTCGCAGCCGACCTGCTGCAAGCTGCCATAAATGAAGCTCATCACACAGGTGATCTCCAGCTGCCCATACCTACTACTGAAGGGGACTATCCCGTTATTCAGTACGCAGACGACACCATACTTGTGATGCCCGCTGTCGGTGTCAAAACCGGCGGATCTCGGGTAGGGGGTCCCGAACTGTGCGTCTAGGCGGATGGTAACATGAGACAAGGGACACGATGTTTTTACCCAGGTTTGGGCCCTCTCGATGGAGGTAATACCCTACTCCTGCTTGATTAATATTGATGATATGGGTAGTACAAGAGTAGATCTACCACGAGATCAGAGAGGCTAAACCCTAGAAGCTAGCCTATGGTATGATTGTTCTTTGTCCTACAGACTAAAACCCTTCGGTTTATATAGACAACGAATAGGGTTAGGGTTACACAGAGTCGGTTACAATGGTAGGAGATCTACATATCCGTATCGCCAAGCTTGCCTTCCACGCCAAGGAAAGTCCCATCCGGACACTGGACGAAGTCTTCAATCTTGTATCCTCATAGACTAGGAGTCCGGCCAAAGATGATAGTTCAGCTATCCGGTCACCCCTAGTCCAGGACTCCTCAAGAGCCTCGAACCAGGCTTCAATGACGATTTAGTCCAAATACGCATATTGTCTTCGGCATTGCAAGGCGGGTTCCTCCTCCGAATACTTCATAGAAGATTTTGAACACAAGGATAGTGTCCGGCTCTGCAAAACAAGTTCCACATACTACCGTAGAGAGAATAACTTTTGCACAGATCCGCTGACGTATTCCGCGGCGTGACATCACACCATGGCTAGGCCTTCATATGAATCGTTTTTTTACTATTCCACCTTAGCGCGTTTAGCGAGGCGGTTTCCTTGGCACGTCTTATCAAAGCGGAGATCGTGCCCCCTTATTCCGGGATTCCCATCAATACGGACGTGGGTAACCCATCCGCGCCATTGATTACGGGCGCTTGGGAGATAAGCGAGTTTTACCAGGCTGGCGGGGACGATAGCTTCGTCCATCCATATAAGGGATAAGGATCCACCTTTCCACCCACGCCTTCTTCCTCCTTTGCTCATCCATTTCCACGCACTCGAGCTCCAAATACTAAGTCTGCACACCCCACCTCAACCTTCTCCAACTATGTCCGGAGCGGGAGGCAGGTGGATGGCCTCCTCCGTCACGGAGGGGCACATCAAAAGCTGCGGAAGGCCGGATACTTGTCCAGCAACATCGTGCACCGCTACCCGACGAGGGGCAGCTCATTCCAACCCCCAGGCCCCATGAGAGGGTGGTGTTCCTCACCCACTTCCTCCGCGGACTAGGTTTTCCACTTCACCCATTTGTCCGGGGGCTCATGTTCTACTACGGCCTAGATTTCCACGATCTGGCCCCAAACTTTATCCTCAACATCTCGGTGTTTATCGTCGTGCGCAAGGCCTTCCTCTGCATCCGGCCTCACTTCGACTTATGGCTGAAGATCTTCAATGTCAAGCCGAAGGTAGTGGGCCGGCGCCAAGCGGAGTGTGGAGGCGCCATGGTTGGCAAGATGGCCAAAGTCCTATGGCTCGAGGGCTCCTTTGTGGAGACCATAAAAGGGTGGCAACCGGGGTGGTTCTACATCACCGAGCCGCGTGACTCTCAATGGGCGGCGGCCCCCGAATTTCGATCTGGCTTCCCCACACGGTTCTCATCATGGAAAGAGACGGGCCTGACATGGGGGGATTCGGATGAGCTGTCGGGACTCTAAACCTGCGTCCGAAACCTGGTGGACAAGAATCTCAGGCTTGTCAACGTAATCCAGGTGATGCTCATCCGCCGGATTCTCCCATGCCAACAACGGGCCTTCAAATTGTGGGTGTTCGATCAGGCACAACACCCAACTCTGAAAAGGCTCTTCGACACTACGTACGAAGATGCCTGGAAGGTGCTGTTCAAGGGCGCCGAGGTTCTACATCCGCCATCAAGATTGCGGATTCAGCTCGCAGCGTCAAGCCAGCGAGGTAAGTTATTTTACCCTTTATGGGACTCTTTTTCCATAGTTTGACTCTATGCGGGATCTAAAACTCCCTAACCATTGACAGGACTGGCTAAAGACGTCCGGACAGATTAACTGTTGCCCCCCTTGCCAGAAGACCCAACGGACGCCCGATTGACAGGGCTGCTGGCTCCGGTACCCCACGTGGTGCCGGAGAAGAAGGCCAAGAAGGAGGCCATGGGAACTCGAAAGAGCTCCCGGCGCCAGGTGCTGTCGGACTCACCGCCCGACAACACTGAGGCGGAATCCTCCTCTGAGGAAGAGGAGGAGGACCAAGAAGCCTCTCCCAATGAAGAGAGAGAAGAAAGGAAGGCCGCCTGACCGGGAGGCCAGAGGGTCCAAGAAAGGAAGGACCCTTCCTCCGGACTTCTCCACCAACGCCGACAAATGACGAGGAGGAGTGGCCACCAAGGGCCAAGCCCTGGCGAGATCGTAAGTGTCCGGACTCGAATAGTTCATGACTTTGTATTTGTCGCATAGTGTCTTCTAACTTGAATATGACCATGCAGCCCGCCCGAGGACGAGCTCGCCGCTTCGTCGAGCGGTTCCCTGGGTTCGTCGGATGTGAATAGCACTTCACTTCCGACCGCCTCCTCTCCTCGTGTCGCCGACGACACCACGGTGGAGTCCCAAAAGGGGCCCAGCCAGGAGGAGGTGGTCCTGGAGGCACCGCAAGGCGACCTCCCGGACTCTGGGCGCAAAGGGGGCGAAACCCCAGAGGGCTCTAAGTCCAGCCCTGTGCCGGACTCCGTCTCGAACCTTCAGTGGTTCCTTGATCCGGCAAGCGGCCCCTTCGTAAGAAGGGTAAGACTGCGACGCCGGTGACCTCCGTCCATCCGAAGGCACCGGATAGCTTGCTGGAGGCGCTTAAAGGCGCCTCCATCGACGAGGAGTGCCGCACTGTTATGAGTGTGGTGATCCAGAAAGTTCGATCCGCCAAGAGCGGGCTGATCAAGCCTGTATCAGCCTTCTACCAGGCTTTGAGGTAAGTTTAGAATATGTAAAAATATTACCACATAGACAAGAGTTCTCGATGCTTAGTTCGGTGTTCGGAAAGAAAAGCCGGACTAAGGATCTAAAAAGATATACGCGGGAGTCTAACATAAGTATGTCAATATGCGAATGCAGGCTGCGCTGCTGACCTCTCTCGCACTGACTGCAGAGGTCAATGCATTGAAGAAGAGCCTTGAGCGGTCCGAGAACGAGCTCGGCCTTGCCAAGAAGCAGCTCGAGGACAGGGAAGGTAAGCAATACCTTATTAAAGAAATACCTTATAGAAAGGATTCGGTTGCAAAAAATGACAGGAATAACGTGGGTATTGTAGGGGCCACGAACGAGGTGGCGACCCTGAAGGAAGCGGTGTCCGCGGCCGAAAGCAAAGCGGCCGCGGAGCACACCGAGCGAGAGAAGCAGGAGGAGCGGGTGGCGGAGGTGCGGCAAGAGGTCCAGGCTCTCGTGGAAAAACACGATAGTTTGGAGCGTGACTCGAAGACTCGAGAGTCCGAGCTCGCCTCGGCTCTGGAGAGTGACAAAGCCGCTAAGGCCGAAGCCCAAAAAGCCCTCCAAGAAATTGAATCATTAAAGAAGATAGCGACGGGTAAGGCATTCTTTATGCAAAGCAAGCATGTGAAAGTGAATTACCTATTACTTACCCGGATTCGGAGCTCTACAGGAGCATTCGCAGATCTGCCCCGTAGTGTGTCTGATGCTGCCGCATTCTACCGCGCCAAGGAGGGGAGCTCGACGGAGAAGGTGTTCTGGTCTCAGTATGCTGAGGTCGAACGTCCGGTGCCCCTGAGCGACCAGCTGAAGCAGCTGGTCGAGCTCCACAAGGTCGCCGAACAGGCCATGAAGGGCCTCATAGTTCGGTTGTGGCCATTGGAAGCCATACCTGGGAGCTACTTTGGGTTAGTGCAGCGGCTGGTGCACGCCTGTCCATGGATTGAAGTCATCAAGCGCTTCGTCTGCATTGAAGGTGCCCGTCGGGCCCTTGCCCGTGCTAAAGTGCACTGGGGCAAGCTGGATGCGGAGAAGCTTGTGACGGACGGGCCACCGAAGGGCAAGGATCATCGCAAGCCCGAAATGTACTATGAGGGTGTCCTGAAGGGTGCCCGCCGTATAGCGGATGAGTGCTCCAAAGATGTAATTTTTGAATAGACTCGCATTTGTTTTCCTGTACGTTGAAAACTTGTTCATATGCGCTAAGCAACGCTTGTTAATTTAAAATATTACCTTCATGCGGCCGTTTATCAAATTTGAGAGATGGCAAGTCGTTGGCTTCAGCCCCCATGCCACGAAAGTGCTTTGGGGTGTTCGGGATAAACTTGAGCGCTCTTGTTCCCATTCTTGGGTCCGTTGAGGAGGCGCTCAACGCAACGAACAAGGCAACCGGACTTATAGTGCTTGAACACTCTCACTTAGCCATAGAATTCTATAATTTGAAATTTCGGCGAAGCCCCTAGTATTCGGAAGACCGATTTCGGGGCGCTATCCACGCCTTGGCCGGACAATGCCGGTTCCTCGCTCTAAGCGGCATAAGTCTTTAGGGACTCGAAGAAACCTCTCGAATAGCGACCGGCTCTCGCCTTATCATGACGGTTAGTTTTAGCTTTCTCCACTGAGGTGCTCAACCTAGCTCAACCGGGGCACAATCGCAGTGGTTCTCCCAGTGCTACCTTAGCCGATATAATGGAATGTAAGGTACCAAAACATGGGAGCCGGGCAAACCCAACTATTGACCCAAGACATGATTCGGAGCCGATGCATATAATGCTATAAGTTCGGGGTGCCGCACTTGTGAAAGTGTTCGGACTTATCACACCATAATTTTGGGGTACTTAAGCCCCTGGTATATTGGCCGTACCAAAGTGTACGGGTGCAACTTGTCATGAAATGAACATATATATAGATAAAGAAAGGAGTGCAATAATAGGCAAAAGTTATGTATTGTTTATTCAAAAAGGTACTGCAATGAAAGCAGAACGATACAAGTAGTGCGATAAGCAAGGGATGGGACTATTTAACATGTCCCCTCCGTGGGTAAGTCATGGATGGTATGTAAAACAGGTATAATGCTCGTAGTAGAGACCACCTGAACACTCGACTTAGCTTTCTGCTTCCCTGGCTGTTGGATCGTGAGTTCGGCGATTCTAGTGCGGGACAGGACTTCTGGAAAACGGAGTCCTGAAAGTAAGAAAAAAGAAGAAAGAAAAAGAATGACACAATTGGGAGCCCCTGGTGCGGTTGAGCCGCATTCTGGGCGTGTCGTGGTCGTGCCCCTCCCCTTATGCCCATGGTATCTCTAGAGCGTAGTTATGTATGCGTAGTACTGGCTTCCCAATTTCGCGAGGGCTGGGGTTGGGGCCGGATTGCTCTGGCGATGCTTGGATCATGCCAGCGGTCTTGTTGTAGGTTACTCGGCGCTTGACAGTGTGCGGACGTTTAGTGGCCGGACTCGAGAATTGCTGTGAGAGGCTGCTTTGCACCTCCGCCGCGAGGGCCGCCGTGTGCTCCTCCGTTCGGAGAGAGCGTTTCTACGGCGGCTTGGGGACTGGTTTGCAGACCTAAACACAAAGGAGGGCTCGGAGTGCTCGATCTCAGGGTCCAAAATCAGGGTTTGCTGCTGAAGCAACTGTAGAAATTCTATAACCGCATGGATATACCATGGGTTCAGCTAGTTTGGGACACGTACTATGAGGGCAGGGTCCCACATACTTCTGATCCTTGCAGATCGTTCTGGTGGAAGGATGTCACGAACCTTGCACCAATATACAGAGGTGTCACGTCCGTTGAGGTGGGAAATGGAAGCATTGTTCTGTTCTAGAAAGATGACTGGCGTGGTGAAATTCTGGCAGAAAGCCACCCCGCCTGTTTTCCTTCACTAAAAACGAACATGTCTCCGTTCAAAAGCTGCCAACAGCACCAATGCTCGGCCAAAACTTTCACTTGCCGCTCTCGATTCAGGCTAGAGGAGAGCTCGAAGATCTCTAGAACACCATGTCCGCGGTGGAGTTGACAGAGAGGGATGATGCTTGGAAGGCCGTTTGGGGATCGGATGGGCTCTCTTCCAACAAGTTTTATCTCCACTGCTTCCGAGATGAGGAGGCGGATGAGGCATTTAAGTGGATCTGGAAGACAAAATGCACTAACAAGTGGAAGGTCTTTGCTTGGCTGCTTCTCACGGATAGACTAAACACTCGAGGGCTGCTCAAGAGGAAGAATATGAAACTGAGGGATGACAACTCTGCATGCATGTTATGCCGCCAACATCCCGAGGAATCAGTTGAGCACTTGTTCTTTCAGTGCGATTTCAGCAGATCGTGCTGGGGGAAGTTAGGGATCGCTTGGCCGGAGCATGGCAACAGGCTGCAACTTCTCCATGCAATGGAAAGCACGTGGTCCGGACCGATGTTCATGGACATTTTCATCATAGCAGCTTGGAGCATTTGGAAGAAGCGTAACAATAAACACTTTAGAGGGATTGTGCCCACAGTGGATGGATGGAGCCGGAGGTTCAAGTGTGACTTTGGTATGATGAGACATAGAGTCAAAGAGGCATTAATGCCATTTGTTTGGCAGGTGGCTACCTGACCTAGTTAATTCCTCTATACTTTGTTGTATAGGCATTCTCTTAACCTCTACCCCACCATGTAATCTCACTCACTCTTTGTGTGGAGGTTTAATACAAAGTCAGTGGGGGTGCCCTCACTGTCCCAATATTTCAAAAAAAATGCTATAATAGGTAGGTATGGTGGCTGTTTTGAGGAAGGTATATGGTGGGTATAAGTTATCGGCGAAAGGTGCGCGGTATTAGAGAGGCTAGCAAGGGTGGAAGGATGAGAGTGCGTATAATCCATGGACTCAACATTAGTCATAAAGAACTCACATACTTATTGCAAAAATCTATTAGTTATCAAAACAAAGTACTACGTGCATGCTCCTAGGGGGATAGATTGGTAGGAAAAGACCATCGCTCATCCCCGACCACCACTCATAAGGAAGACAATCAATAAATAAATCATGCTTCGACTTCCATCACATAACGGTTCACCATACGTGCATGCTACGGGAATCACAAACTTTAGAACAAGTATTTCTAAAATTCACAAATACTCAACTAGCATGACTCTAATATCACCATCTTCATATCTCAAAACAATCATAATGAATCAAACTTCTCATAGTATTCAATGCACTTTATATGAAAGATTTTATTATATCCCTCTTGGATGCCCTATCATACTAGGACTATATTCATAACCAAAGAAAATTACCATGCTGTTTAGAGACTCTCAAAATGATATAAGCGAAGCATGAGAGTTCATCTATTTCTTCAAAATAAAACCACCGACGTGCTCTAAAAGGATATAAGTGAAGCACTAGAGCAAAAAAACAAACTACTCCGAAAGATATAAGTGAAGATCAATGAGTAGTCGAGTAATTATGCAACTATGTGAAGATTCTCTAACATTTAAGAATTTCAGATCTTGGTATTTTATTCAAACAGCAAGCAAAACAAAATAAAATAAAATGACGCTCCAAGCAAAACACATATCATGTGGTGAATAAAAATATAGCTCCAAGTAAAGTTACCGATGAACGAAGACGAAAGAGGGGATGCCATCCGGGGCATCCCCAAGCTTAGGCTCTTGGTTATCCTTGAATATTGCCTTGGGGTGCCTTGGGAATACCCAATCTTAGGCTCTTGCCACTCCTTATTCCATAGTCCATCGAATCTTCACCCAAAACTTGAAAACTTCACAACACAAAACTCAACAAAAAACTCGTAAGTTCCGTTAGTATAAGAAAATAAAACCACCACTTAGGTACTGTTGTGAACTCATCCTAAATTAATATAGGTGTAATATCTACTGTATTCCAACTTCTATGGTTCATACCCTCCGATACTACTCATAGATTTATCAAAATAAGCAAACATCACATAGAAAACAGAATCTGTCAAAAACAGAAAAGTCCGTAGTAATATGTATCATTCGAATACTTCTGTAACTCCAAAAATTATGAAATAAATTGGTGGATCTGAAGAATTTGTCTATTAATAATATTCAAAAAGAATCAACTAAATATCACTCTCCAGTAAAAAAATTTAGCTAATCTCGTGAGCGCTAAACTTTCTGTTTTTTTACAGCATGATCATAAAGACTTCACCCAAGTCTTCCAAAGGTTCTACTTGGCAGAAACAATAATTAAAACATAAAACCAAATCTAACCAGAGGCTAGATAGATTATTTATTACTAAACAGGAGCAAAAGGCAAAGAACTAAAATAAAATTGGGTTGCCTCCCAACAAGCGCTAACGTTTAACGCCCCTAGCTAGGCATAATGATTTCAATGATGCTCACATAAAAGATAAGAATTGAAACATAAAGAGAGCATCATGAAGAATATGACTAGCACATTTAAGTCTAACCCACTTCCTATGCATAGGTATTTTGTGAGCAAACAACTTATGGGAACAATAATCAACTAGCATAGGAAGGCAAAACAAGCATAACTTCAAAACTTTAAGCACATAGAGAGGAAACTTGATATTATTGCAATTCCTACAAACATATATTACTCCCTCATAATAATTTTCAGTACCATCATGAATGAATTCAACAATATAACCATCACATAAAGCATTCTTTTCATGATCTACAAGCATAGAAACTTTATTACTCTCCATATAAGCAAAATTCTTCTCTTTCGGAATAGTGGGAGTATCATAAGAGACTCGAATACTATAAATTGTTTCCACATTAAATGAGTAATGTTCAGAAAAAGGGTAATCATAATCATGAAAAGTTTTATAAATATAATCATCACTACTCTTTATAGCATAAGTTTCATCACAATAATCATCATAAGTAGCAACTTTGTTCTCATCATAATCAATTGAAACCTCTTCCGAAATAGTGGATTCATCACTAAATAAAGTCATGACCTCTCCAAATCAACTTTTGGAATTATCACAATAAGATTCAACACCCTCCAAAATAGTGGGATCATTACTTCCTAAAGTTGACACTCTTCCAAACCCACTTTCATCAATATAATCATCATAAGTAGGAGGCATGCTATCATCATAACAAATTTGCTCCTCAAAACTTGGGAGGCTAAAAATATCATCTTCATTAAACATAGCATCCCCAAGCTTGGGAAAGACATTAATTGAAGCAAATATATTCTCAAACATGTCATTCTCATCAAACATAGCATCACCAAGCTTGGTCCTTTTAATATCATAAGCATGATCACTCTCATCATTAATAGTATGGATAGCACCAATAGTATAGCAATTATCATCATCATAATGAGTAATAGGAGCAACATCATTTGGGAGGGATACCTTTCTACCTTTGCTTCTCCGTCTTTTCTTTTTCTTCTTCACATCATGTGTGGGTTTAACTCTCCCTTTTGAGCTCCTTATTGATGAGATTGGTTGAATAGAAGGCTTCTCCTCGTTACCTGATTCATCATAAGAAATAATATGAGGATATTGGGAAGTCTCTTCCCTTTCATTAGTATTCTCTTCATCCTCTACTTGTTTTCTTTTCTTTATGTAATTGGCAATATAAGGATTTTCAATACAATTCACCGCACAATACATAAAAATTTCTTCTAGATCAATATCGAGGAATTTCTCAAGGTTATATTCTAGAATATGCTTAGTTATACATTTCATTTCTTCATAACCCAAAAGCAAACTAAGTTCATTATGATGTGCAAGGGAAATCAAGTCATCACAATTTTTGGACACGTTTCGATCATGAAACAATTTGCATTGGAGATTTAAATGACCATGTTCATTGCAAAGTTCACAAGTGTGGCAAAGATATTTTAAATTTTCAGCACAAACATCTACCCTTTCTTGCAACCATTTTGTTTCTAAATACTTATGCCTCTTACAAAATCTATCTTCCCTATTTGTTGTGTACTTGCAAACTCTATGCACTCCACAAAAATTGACATGCTTATAAGCGACATTTCAATCATGACTAGTGCAATCATCATTAGTACCATGAATATTCAAAGAGTTCATACTAACAACATTGCAATCATGCTCATCATTCAAAGATTTAGTGCCAAACATTTTATAGACTTCTTATTCTAGCACTTGAGCACAATTTTCCTTTCCATCATTCTCACGAAAGATATTAAAAAGATGAAGCGTATGAGGCAAACTCAATTCCATTTTTTCTCTTTTATAAAATAAACTAGTGATAAAACAAGAAACAAAAAGATTAGACTGCAAGATCTAAAGATATACCTTCAAGCACTCACCTCCCCGGCAACGGCGCCAGAAACTGCTTGATGTCTACTACATAACCTTCTTCTTGTAGACGTTGTTGGGCCTCCAAGTGCAGAGGTTTGTAGAACAGTAGCAAATTTCCCTCAAGTGGATGACCTAAGGTTTATCAATCCATGGGAGGTGTAGGATGAAGATGGTCTCTCTCAAGAAACCCTTCAACCAAATAACAAAGAGTTTCTTGTGTCCCCAACACACCCAATATAATGGTAAATTGTATAGGTGCACTAGTTCGGTGAAGAGATGGTGATACAAGTCCAATATGGATGGTAGATATAGGTTTTTGTAATCTAAAAATATAAAAACAGCAAGGTAACTAATGATAAAAGTGAGCACAAACGGTATTGCAATGCTAGGAAACAAGGCCTAGGGTTCATACTTTCACTAGCGCAAGTTCTCTCAACAATAATAACATAATTGGATCATATAACTATCCCTCAACATGCAACAAAGAGTCACTCCAAAGTCACTAATAGCGGAGAACAAACGAAGAGATTATTGTAGGGTACGAAACCACCTCAAAGTTATCCTTTCTGATCAATCTATTCAAGAGTCCGTAGTAAAATAACACAAAGCTATTCTTTTCGTTCGATCTATCATAGAGTTCGTACTAGAATAACACCTTAAGACACAAATAATCCAAAACACTAATGTCACCTAGATACTCCAATGTCACCTCAAGTATCCATGGGTATGATTATACGATATGCATCACACAATCTCAGATTCATCTATTCAACCAACACAAAGAACTTCAAAGAGTGCCCCAAAGTTTCTACCGGAGAGTCAAGACGAAAACGTGTGCCAACCCCTATGCATAAGTTCACGAGGTCATGGAACCCGCAAGTTGATCACCAAAACATACATCAAGTAGATCACGTGATATCCCATTGTGTAGGACCTTGAAGTATGTCTAGAGGGGGGTGATTAGACTACTTGACCAATTAAAAACTTAACCTTTTCCCAATTTTAGAGTTTGACAGATTTTAGCTATCTTAGGACAAGTCAAGCAATCATCACACAAATCAAGCAAGCATGCAAAGAGTATATAGGCAGTGGAAATTAAAGCATGCAACTTGCAAGAAAGTAAAGGGAAGGGTTTGGAGGATTCAAACGCAATTGGAGACACGGATGTTTTTGGCGTGGTTCCAATAGGTGGTGCTATCGTACCTCCACGTTGATGGAGACTTCAAACCACGAAGGGTAAAGGTAGCGCGAGTCCACGGAGGGCTCCATCCATGAAGGGTCCACGAAGAAGCAACCTTGTCTATCCCACCATGGCCGTCGCCCACGAAGGACTTGCCTCACTAGCGGTAGATCTTCACGAAGTAGGCGATCTCCTTGCCCTTACAAACTCCTTGGTTCAACTCCACAATCTTGTCGGAGGCTCCCAAGTGACACCTAGCCAATCTAGGAGACACCACTCCCCAAGAAGTAACAAATGGTGTGTTGATGATGAACTCCTTGCTCTTGTGCTTAAAATGATAGTCTCCCCAACACTCAACTCTCTCTCATAGGATTTGGATCTGGTGGAAAGAGGGTTTGAGTGGAAAGCAACTTGGGGAAGGCTAGAGATCAAGATTCATATGGTAGGAATGGAATATTTTGGCCTCAACACATGAGTAGGTAGTTCTTTCTCAGAAATGGTAAGTTGGAAGTGTAGGTTCAGTCGATGGCTCTCTCCACGAATGAAGAGGAGGTGGAGGGTATATATAGCGTCCACACAAAATCTAATCACACACACAATTTACCAAACTTCGGTGGAACCGACTCAATGAACTTAGTCGGACCGATTTAGTAAACCTAGTGACCGTTAGTGATTTTCGTGGACTGACATGCAACTCGGTGAGACTGATTCGGTTAGGGTTAGGGCATAACGTAATCTCGGTAAGACCGACATACAAACTCGGTGAGACCGATTTTGGTAATAAGCTTTCCAGAGAGTTGGTCAGGTAAACTCGGTGGGACCGATTTGCTCTTTTCGGTGAGACCGAAATGTTACAAAAGGGAAACAGAGAGTTTACATTGCAATCTCTTGTGACCGATCGCTCACTTCGGTTAGACCGAAACATTACGAAGGGAAACAGAGAGATTACAATCCCATCTCGGTGAGACCGAGATCCCTATCGGAAGGACCGATTTGCCTAAGGTTTGTGGCAGTGGCTATGACTTTTGAAATCGGTGGCGCCGGGTAGGAAGAATCGGTGTGACCGATTTTGGCTTTAGGTTTAGGTCAATTGTGGATTGTGAGAAAGTAGATGAGGGTTTTGGAGCATATCACTAAGCACATGAAGAAAGAGGCTCATTAAGCAACACCTCATCCCTTCTTGATAGTATTGGCTTTTCCTATAGACTCAATGTGATCTTGGACCACTAAAATGTAAAATGAAGAGTCTTGAGCTTTTGAGCTCGAGCCAATCCTTTGTCCTTAGTATTTTGAGGGATCCACTTTCATCATCCATGCCATGCCATTAATTGAGCTTTCCTGAAATAATAGTCTTGGAATAGCATTAGCTCAATGAGCTATATGTTGTTATGAATTACCGAAACCACCTAGGGATAGTTGCACTTTCAATCTCCCCCTTTTTGGTAATTGATGACAACATATAGATCAAAGCTTCGACAAATGATAATAAGATTGAAAAACATCGTCGCTTTGAGAAGTATGTAATAAGCAAGAGCTCCCCCTAAATTTGTGCATGGTTTAAGATTTGCTTTGGACTGCAAATGCACAAGGAATTAGGCTCATGGGTTACTCTTCCATGTCACATACATCTTGGTGGAGCGCTCAAAATGATAAAGATTGAATACATGCACTCATCACCAAGCAAAGTGAATGATCACATAGGATAGATAAGATAATATCATCAAACATGCATAAGTGTAGCTTATGATCAAACACATGATCATCAATGTCTCACAAGAATAGCATAGTATCTCAAGCAATCAAAAGCAAACAAGTTTGAAACCACCAAAGCAAGAGAGAACAAAAGCGACACTCTCTCTCTCGAAGCCTATGATCTATACAATTTTCTCCCCCTTTGGCAACAAGTTACCAAAAAGTTCATAGAAAATGCATAGTGCTAGATCGACTCTCATGCTTGATCTTCAGGTGGTGGTGTAGACATGGCTCCTTGGATGAAGAATTCAGTTGATGTAGAGGGAGCTGGAGGAGTTGGTGCTGGAGCTGGTTGCACTAGAGCTGTAGGAGCTGTAGCTGGTGCATATGATGTTGCTCTAGTGTCTGGTACTGGCACTGCATCTGATCTCTGAGCTCTATGCACTCTGGAAAATACATTGGTGGTAGTCTTGCCCTTCCTCTCCTGCATGTCATCCTGCAGCTGCTCCACAACTGACTGAATCTCAGTTACTTTGACATCTAGATCATAGAATTTTTGTTCCATGATTCTTTCCAAGCTCTCCTGATTTTGAGTGAGGGTGGCCAATCCCTTCTCAATCCTCAGAGATGATGCTATCAAGTAACCAAGCTGCTCCTGCTTGTTCTTCAAGAAATACTCAGATGCCTCCTCTTGAGTTGGCATCTTGGTGGCCTTCTCCTTCCTTGCCTTCTCCTTCTTCTCTTGAGCTTGAACTGATGATGGATCATTCTCATTCATGACAACCTGATTGTCCTCAAAGTCTGGATAGAGTGGAAAATGTTCCTTATCCAATAGATATTTGCCTGTGCCCATCTTTTGAGTTAATCAACTCCACGAATCTGAGGGGCATGTCCACAACTCCTCTTATGATCTGCTGCAGTCCTCTTAATGGTTTCAACTATAAGGCTCATGACCTTGAATTTCTCGAGGCACATCAAACAAATGCAACATATTGATTGCATGCCCTCTGATCATGTTGTGGTCACCTGACTTAGGCAATAGAGTGTGCCTTAGGATCCAATTGATTGTAGGCAGCCCTGACAGAAGAAAGTGGACTGATCCAAAAGAGAAAGTCTCTAGGGCTTTGTCTGGGATCTCCTTGTACATATGTGCCATGGTATTGTGTCCCATTTTCTTCTTGGCATATACATCCAGGTCATCATCATTTTCCTTTGGGGCATTTATCAGTTTTGCCCACTCCTCAACAGTTGACGGGTACCTTGTACCTTCAGACATCCAAACTATCCTCCCATCTGCATAGAAGTGTGCTGTGGAGTAGAATTGCATGATAAGTTCATCATTCCAGTTTGTGAGCTTTTGCCCAACAAAATCTGCAACTCCACAAGCAACAAAACTGTCTCGCACTCCAGGATAGTGCTCTTCATTTTCCTTCATGTAGGTCCAGTCGACCCACCTCATATCACACACAATGGGCTTCTTGTCCAACAAGATTGTCTCATAGATGTCCTGCTGTTCCTTTGTATGGAACTTGTAATCAACAGCAGTCCTTCTCCTTGTGGCATATGGATCTGCCAACCGCCATAGCCTCAACCTGAATCTTTTCTCGATGTTCATGTCCTCACCACAGGATGGGCATCATTGTGGTCTGGTATCTTGGGCTTGAGCTTCCTCAGAACTTGTCCTTCTTCATCTTCTTCCTCAACAACCTCGAACCTTTGGGGCCTTGTTCTTCTCAAATTTGGAATACTCCTGGTATTCCTCTTTGGTTCATACTTGGCCTTGGGGGCAGCTTTGGGTGCTTCCTTGGGCTTAGATGTTGCAGCCCCTGATCTAATAGCATCACCCATAAGCTTTGGTGCCTTGGGTGCTGGTGCAGCAAGCTCTTCTTCCTCTTCCATCATGGAAGGTTGACCAACAACTCGCCATGGTCTTCTTGAGCCTTCCCTTCCTTTTCTTTCCTTCAAATTTGGCTCTTTGGGATCAGGCTTCTCGTGCAGTTTAGTTGAGTCTCGGCTTTGGACATTGGTTGTCTTCCTGCAGGCCTTTTAATCTTCATGCACGGCTTTGTATGCTTTCTTTGAGCCATACTCCTTTTGAGTACTACTTTCTTGGAGGTAGCCTCATCTTCTTCTGCTCTATAGTCCTCATCTTCAGAGTCTGAAGTTTCTTCTTCCTTTGCCTGGTAGCAGCCTTAGGCAGGTTGCTAGGAGTGCTCCTGCTGCATTCACCTGAAGAGCGGGAGGGACTAGTGCCCTCACTCATGTCAATTGTGACGCCCCCGATTCAATCGTACACTAATCATGCACGCAAATGTGTACGATCAAGATCAGGGACTCACGGGAAGATATCACAACACAACTCTACAAATAAAATGAGTCATACAAGCATCATAATACAAGCCAGGGCCTCGAGGGCTCGAATACAAGTGCTCGATCATAGACGAAGTCAGCGGAAGCAACAATATCTCGAGTACAGACATAAGTTAAACAAGTTTGCCTTAAGAAGGCTAGCACAACCGGGATACAGATCGAAAGAGGAGCAGGCCTCCTGCCAGGATCCTCCTAAACTACTCTGGTAAATCGCCGGGCTGCACGTAGTAGTAGGCGCCTCCGGTAGTAGTCGTCATCGACGGTGGCGTCTGGCTCCTCGGCTCCATCGTCTGGTTGCAGCAATCGAGTAGAGATAGGGGGAAAAGGGGGAAACAATGCAACCGTGAGTACTCATCCAAAGTACTCGCAAGCAAGGAGCTACACTACATATGCATGGATATATGTGTAAAGGGCCATATCAGTGGACTGAACTGCAGAATGCCAGAACAAGAGGGGGATAGCTAGTCTTATCGAAGACTACGCTTCTGGTCACCTTCGTCTTGCAACCGGTAAAAGAGGGTAGGTTGAAGTCCTCCAAGTACTATCACATAGCAATAATCCTACCCGGCGATCCCCTCCTCGTATCCCTGAGAGAGAGCGACCACCGGTTGTATCTGTCACTTGGAAGGGTGTGTTTTATTAAGTATCCGGTTCTAGTCGTCATAAGGTCAAGGTACAACTCCAAGTCGTCCTGTTATCAAGATCACGGCTATTCGACTAGATTAACTTCACTGCAGGGTGCACCAACTTACCCAACACGTTTGATCCCATTTGGCGGACACACTTTCCTCGGGTCATGCCCGCCGCGGAAGATCAACACGCCGCAGCCCCACCTAGGCACAACAGAGGCCAGACGCCGGTCTAAACCTAAGCGCCAGGGGTCCGGGCCCATCGCCTCGAAAGCACACCAAGACGCTATGCGTGGCGGCGGAAGCGCAGACCTAGCCTAGCAGGCGTTCGATCCAATCTGGCGCCGCCAAGACCGTCCGACGTCTGAAGTGCTTCGGATGATTCCTCGACGACGGGATACCCATAACTACTCCCACGTAGATGTTTAGTGCGTATAGGCTCTAAGCCAACTCATATCAAATACCAAGATCTCGTTAAGCGTCTTAAGTATCCGCGAACGCCTAACAGGCCAGGCCCACCTCTCCTAGGCGGTCTCAACCTGCCTGTCGCCCGCCACAAAGATCCATCCAGAGGGCCATCGGGACAAAGGTCCTTTCAGCCCCCAATCCGTGAATCACTCATGGTGCTCCACAAGCCGACCCGACTTTAGTCACCACATGTATCATGTATAAGAGCAGTATATACCCGTGATCACCTCCCGAGTGATCACGGCCCGATAGTATAGCATGAGACGGACAAGAATGTAGGGCCACAGATGAAAATACTAGCATCCTATACTAAGCATGTAGGATTGCGGTAAAGGTAACAACAAAGAGTAACAAGGACAAAGGCTATGCATCGGGATAAGTATAATGAAGCAAGAACATGCTATACTACTCTAATGCAAGCGGTATAGAGTAGAATAGGCGATATCCGTGATCAAGGGGGCTTGCCTGGTTGCTCGGGCAAGAGAGAGGGTCGCCAACACCGTAGTCGAACCGGGCAGCAGCAGCCGGGTCTCGTAGTCTACCGGAGAGAAGAGGGGAAGAAACAATGAATACCATGTAAACAGATGCATATCGATGCATGACATGACAAGTAACGATGCTAGGCGTGCCCTAACGTGGTATCAGGTGATGCCGGTTAAGGGGGGGAAACATCCGGGAAAGTATTCCCGGTGTTTCGCGTTTTCGGCGAGGAGCCGAGGGGGAAAGTTGCGAGTTTGATAGGTTAGGGGGTGTGGCGGACGAGCAATTTGCGTATCTAGATTAGTCTAAATGGATTACGAGTAACTTTCATGTTGAAAATATTTAATCCGAGTTACGAATTAAAAGATATGATTTTCTAAAGATTTTATTAATTTCCGGAATTTAATTAATTAATTAATTAATTTGAAAATGGATTTATGACGTCAGCATGATGTCATGCTGACGTCAGCAGTTGACCGTTGACCTGGTCAACCTGACGTGTGGGGTCTGTTAGGCAGTGATTGTTAACTAATTAACCTAGTTAGTTTAATTAACAGATTAATTAGGTTAACTAAACATGATTAATTAAGTTAATTAATTAATTAATTAGCATTTTTATTTTTATTTATTAATTTTATTTATTAACGTTCTCGGGTGGGACCCTGTGGTCAGTGGCACTGAGTGCCCAGTCAGCATTGTTGACCACGGTCGACGTGGTCAACTGAGTCCAAGGGGGCCACGGCGTGACCTGCAGGTGGGCCCGTCGGTGCAGTGTCACGGCGGCCGGAGCAACGCCCGAGGTTATCCGCATGGCCGAACGCCGGAGATGGCCGGAATCGCGCCACGGCGCGCCATTTGAGCCCTGGTCGGCGCGTTGAATGGTGGGCTGGGCCGCATCCAACCGTGATGGTGGCGCTGGCCTTAACGGCCGGAATCTTCTCCGCGGCGAGTGGAGGCGGTGGTGGTGTTCGGGAGGTTGCGGATTTGGCTACGGGCCTCCAAAATCGACGCTGGGCGCTATGCTCGAACGGGAGTCGAGGCCGCGTCTTCTAGGACCGGTGGCGTCGCCGGAGTTCGTCGAAGCCGACGGCGGCGAAAGCACCGAGGCGGATGTCAAGATCGGGCATGGGCGGCTACGAGGGAGGGGCACCGTGGAGGAGGTCCGGCGAGGGAGGAGAGGGAGGACGGGTCGAGGGCGCGGACGGCGGTGGCGCCGAGGCGCGTCGACCGCCGGCCGGGAGGGCGACGCGGTGGCGTCCTAGGGGGAGAGGGGGAGCGAAGGGGGACGCTCACGTGGGGGGGCGGAGGGTACGGGGGGGGCACACGGGCGCGGCCGTGCGGAGAGGCTGCACGGCACGGCCGCCCGGGGAGGGACCGGCGACGGCGCGTCGTGGGGGGGAAAAGAGGAGAGGAGGCGAGGCTCACGGCGGGTCGTAGGGACTAGGCGGTGGGCTCGGGGACGGTCGGGGATGACCGGCGTGGATGAGGGCGAGGAGGCGGCGTTCGGCGGCGGCGAGCGCGTCGGGGGCGACGGGATCGGGCGGATCCCGGTCCAGATCGGCGGGGGAGGAGAAGGGGATCGAGGGGGGAGTGGGGGGCGTCGGCTCTCCTAGGGTTTGCGCGGGGGGGGGGGGGGATTAGGAGAGGGAGTGGGGGGCGGATGGGCTGATTGGCTGGTCATTGCTTGGCCCATATGGGCAGGGTCCGGCAGGGGGGCTTCTCCCCCCCTCTGGTTTTGATTTCTTTTTTTTTCTTCTCTTATTTTTCCTTTTCTATTTTAATTCATTTTAAAATATTCAGACACTTTATAAAAATTTGTGTATTCCACCATAATTGCTGATGCAATATTTGGCAGACCCCGAACATTTTAGTTTTATATTTTGAAAACTTTTATTGCTTTCATAATTTTAAATCTGAATTTCAAACAGTTTGAATTAACCCGTGGTTAACTACGGTGACAAAGGTGACGTGGCACCATCAACGTGAGATTACTGTAGCATGATTATCCCATGCGTTACAAATCTCCTCCACTACAAGAAATCTCGTCCGAGATTTAGGAGGTAGAAGGAAAGAGTGCGGGTATTCATCACGCAGGCGATCCTCGCGTTCCTGTGTGGCTTCATCTTGAGTGATTCGACCATCGGACCTTGAGGAACTTGATCGCCTTCGACGCAGCGGCGCTCAGCTTGGTCGAGAATGCGGACCGGATGCTCTTTATAGGAGAGGTCCTGTTGCAATTCGAGCACTTCATGGTCCATCGCCGGATTGGGTCCTTGAAGCAGCGCCGGAGTTGTGACACGTGGAACACATCGTGAACTCCGAGAAAGGTTCGACGGAAGCTCCAGCTTGATATGCCACTTTTCCACGCCTTTCGAGAATAGTAAATGGGCCAATATATCGAGGAGCTAGCTTGCCCTTGATCCCGGCGGTGAGCACCCTTCATTGGTGTAACGCGAAGATAGGCCTTTTCGCCAAAGTTGATAGACCATGTCTTTATGATGACGGGTCATAATTGCTCTTTCCGACGTGATCGAGCAGTCTTGAGATTCTCGCGAATAATGCGGACTTGTTCTTCGGCATGTTGGATAATATCCGGACCAAGAGTGGACGTTCCCGCTTCGACCCGATTCGTAGGGGTTCGCACTTTCCTCCATATAACACTTCAAGGGGCCATCTTCGACTAGCTTTATAGCTATTATTATAAGAGAACTCAACATACGGGAGAGATTCCTCCCATTTCTGTCAAGGAAATAACACAAGCTCGAAGCATGTCTTCGAGAGCTTGGTTGACACGTTCAACTTGCCCTTGTGACTACGGATGAAACGCAGTACTGAAAGATAAGTGAGTACCCATAGCTTCTTGAAAACTTGCCCAGAATCTTGAAGTGAATAAGCTGCCACGGTCCGAACTGATAACCAATGGAATACCGTGAAGTGAAACAATTCTGGACATATAGAGAGTTGCAAGCTGACTAGCTTGATCGCTTCTTTGACCGCCGTAAAATGTGCAACTTTAGAAAGCCGTCAATGACGACAAGAATAGCATCATTACCTTTTCGCGACTTGGGAAATCCAAAGGACGAAGTCCATTTCAACATGGTCCCATTTCCATTCCGGAATAGCGATAGGTTGCAGAGTCCCAAAGAGGCCTTTGATGTTCGCTTTGATACGACGGCAAACGTCACATTCAAAGAACATAACGAGCAATGTCTTGCTTCATATTAGACCACCGTAATCTCTCGATTTAATGTCTTGGTACATCTTTGTACTACCAGGATGGATACATAGAGGCGTATCATGAGCTTCTTTCATAACCTTCTCGAGTCATATTCAGGTTTTCCTTCTTACATCGTCACCACTAGGCGGCCTTTTGTAGTACAAGGCGCCATCATCAGCAATAGTGAAGAATGAGGGCTTTCCTTCTTTGAGGTCTTGCTTAATCTTGTAGACTTCAGAGTCATATCCCTGCATTGTCTTGATGGAGCTCACGAGATCGGGTTCGACAGCCAGGGTATAGAGGGAACCCTGGGAAACAACACGGAGATTCATCTTGCGGAACTCCGGAGGAGGGGGAGCGAGTGCACCCGGAGGAACAATATGGAGGATCAGCTTTCCGAATTCTTCAACGAGTGAGGGCTGAACTTTGTGAACCTGGAGGTGGTTGCAGTAAGACTTGCGGCTCAAGGCATCAGCCATTACATTAGCCTTGCCTGGTGTATAGGAAATACCCAAATCAAAGTCTCGCAGTCTCCATCTATCTCTCGACGGAGGTTCAGGTCTGGCTGAGTAAATGACATACTTCAGACTTTGGTGGTCGGTGAAGATCTCGCAACGATTACCGAGAAGGTAATGTCGCCACCGCTTCAAAGGCATGAATGACAAAGAAGAAGCTCGAGGTCGTGAACTGGGTAGTTCTCTTCGTGAGGGCGTAATTGTCGAGAGGCATAAGCAACCACTTTGCGCTCTTGCATTAGGACACAGCCTAATCCTTGACGGGAAGCGCCGCAAAGAAATGACGTAAGTCCTTCTTAGTATCGTGGAGGAGCTAGTACCGGGGCGTAAGTCAACTTGTCTTTGAGTGCCTGGAAACTTTCCTGACATTTATCTGTCCATTGGAACTTGACGCCCTTATGCAATAGGTTAGTCAGAGGCCTGGCAATCTTGGAGAAGTTCTCGACGAATCGACGGCAATAGCTGGCGAGACCAAGAAAACTTCTGACTTGTTTGACATTCTTCGGAGGAGTCCAATCAAGAATAGCCTGAACTCGTTCAGGGTTGACGACAATACCATCCTTAGAGATGACATGCCCAAGATAGGTTACTTCGGGAAGCCGTAATTCACATTTGGAGAACTTGGCATAAAGTTGATGCTCTCGTAGCTTATCCAAAGACAAGACGAAGATGTTCAGCATGTTCTTCTTCATTCTTGGAAAATATCAGGATATCATCCAGATAAACCACGCATTTAACTTGTCGAGGTAATACATGAATATATAGTTCATCAGGTGAGAGAAGGTGGCCGGAGCATTGGTTAAGCCGAAAGACATGACGGTGTACTCGTATGAACCATAACGAGTCACAAAGGCGGTCTTGGGGATATCCTCCTTACGAACACGGATCTGGTGGTAACCCAACCTCAAGTCGAGTTTAGAGAACACTGATGAACCAGCCAGTTGATCATACAGATCATTGATCCGAGGAAGAGGATACTTATTCGAATGGTAGCTTGATTTATAGGACGGTAGTCTTGGACCAATCGGTTTGTCCCATCCTTCTTCTTGACAAAGAGAGAAGGTGCTCCCCAAGGAGAGCAACTTGGGCGAATGAAACCACCGCGAAGAGACTTGTCGATTTCCTCCTTAAGCTCAAGGAGTTCATGCGGCGGCATCTTGTAGGGTCGCTGGGCTATAGGAGTGGTGCTCGGTTTCAAGTCGATGACGAATTCGACAGCTCTAGCAGGGGGGAATCCTCGAGTTCTTCAGAAAGACGTCGAGGAATTCACGCACGACAGGAATGTTTTCAATACCCTCGAGTGGTGCAGCGTTCAATGCATTTAATGCATAGAGCCTTGCCTCGGCATTTTGAACCAGATGAGCTTGGTAAGTGACTATTTCATCTGAAGGG
This sequence comes from Aegilops bicornis, assembly GCA_021605145.1. Classification (NCBI taxonomy): domain Eukaryota; kingdom Viridiplantae; phylum Streptophyta; class Magnoliopsida; order Poales; family Poaceae; genus Aegilops; species Aegilops bicornis. The sequence continues at coordinate 396,347,205 of CM038669.1, forward strand.
TGTAGCAGATGGACGGTCTTAGTGGCGCAAACTATAGAAGCAGTATGCGCCTTTAACCAATTCATTCCCAGAATGAGGTCAATGCTGCAAGACTTCAGCATGATGGGTGAGACAAGGAATTCCAGTCCTTCGATTTCAATGGGGACGTCGTTGCAAATCATGGAGGTTCGACATTGGCCCGCGGGGGTGTGTACTAATAGTGAAGCATTCATGTCTTCGCATTTAATGTCGTGCAAGCATGCAAAATCTTCTGACATGAATGAATGCGATGCACCTGTATCAAATAAAACGCATGCTGGTACTGAATTTACGAGAAGTGTACCCATCACAGTAGCAGGCTGGTCCTGAGCTTCGTTCAGATCAACGTGGTTGGCCTGAACTTCGACCATAGGGCTTGGCATTGTTGTTGCGGGGCTGGTTGCTTCCACGGTGGTCATTTGGAAGGGCCACTGATTCTGGTTCGGTTGCATTCTCTAGCACGCTGCCTCAAGGTTGTCCACACCTGAAGCACAAACCATTTTTGGGAGTGGGAACAGGAGCTTGGGGTGGTGGAGCTGGAAGCTTTGGCTGCCTAGCTGGAGTAGGCAGACGAGGTGCAGCATAGCTCTGCCTTGGGGCAGGTGTGCATTCGGCCGGTACATGCTGTTGGGAATCCATATCTTGGCGCACGAGAGGACGGGCCCAAGATGAGCCCGTGTCACGCAGTTGCGCTGTTAGAGCTCGGGTATTCCTGCGCACCAGTTTCGACATTGATAGCCTTGTTCACCTAGGTGGCGAAATCAGCAAAGTCGTGCACTAGAAGTGCGAGCTTGATGTCAGCTTGAAGGACGCCACGGAACTTCTCTTGTCTGCAGGCATCGCTTGCAATATCCTCTTCAAAGATAGCGAGACAAGTCCAGGAACTCTCGCTGATAAGCTTCAACAGTCTTGTTGCCTTGGGTGAGGTTGCGGAACTCACGCTTCTTCCTGTCCATGACTCCTTGAGGGATGAAGCGGGCACGGAAAGCAGCCTGGAAGTCTGGCCAGGTGATGATTGTTCCAACTGGCAGAGTACGCCTGTGGCTGTCCCACCATTGAGCTGCGGGTCCCTTCAGGAAAAAGGAAGCAAAGGTGACATAGCTGGCAGGGGCTACATCAGCAGACTCCATCTCATAGGTGATGTCACGGAGCCAGTCATCAGCATCCAGTGGCTGGGTTGAGCTGCGGTACACACTTGGGTTGAGGCGTATGAAATCCTGCAGAGTTGTTGTGTTTGGCTGCTGGTTCATATTGGGGCGAGGGAACTGAGCCATCATGTTCTCCATGAACTGGCGATTCATCTCAAGCTGTTGGATCATACCAGCCATGTACTCAGGCGGTGGTGGGAAGTTGGCACCACGACCACGACCAGCTGGTCTAACCATCCTGCTAATATATAACAGGTAGTTCAAAGACTTGAGAAATTATGCAAAGGACAAGAATCATTCATGATGAAACATGCATAATGAAAGCAGCACGATAGAAACTACATAGTAGTCGGCATATCTTACAAAAGGGATCACGCATAGAGTTCGGTACACAGAGTTCAATACATAGACTAAGACATCATAGGCGGCACGCAGGCTCGCGGCGAATGCAACTAACACTAACAAGCAAGCCTACATCAGTCCCACGCGGTACTGCGGAGGTAGCTGTAGCCTGAAAGCTGGTAGTGTGGCAGCGGATAGTCCTCCACGTCAGTGACCTGGGGGCCGCGGATACTCTGGTGCAGAACCCGACGACCAAGTGGCAGGAGAGGACCAAGTGCGGGAGAGTAGCCTCCCACCTCTGGCCAACCGACACCCTGGGGCATCACGGTCCTGGCTGGGTAGATCGTAGAACCGCAGCTCTGGATCGGACAAAGGGGTGCAGTAGCGTCAGAGCACGGTAAAGGTGCTGACGGGTGATGTACAACTCGTGGCGAAGAGCTCGGTTAGCTCGATCCAGCCCATCAGCATGTAGAACAAAGTTATGATGGTAGAAGGGCTCTCTGGTGACAGTGGAGTAGGCAGCAGTGTAGTATCCCTCCTCACCAACATCAGACGCGATAGCAATGTGCCTGAAGGGGAAGGTGTCCAACTCCCGATACTCTCCACGAAGACGTGTCAGAGCATAAGCAGCATCGTGGACTGCCATATCGATAGTCACCCCAACACCATGTGCGGTGTGCAGCATGGTGGAGTCATACTCCGAGAGTAGAGGTGGACGATGGCTCGGCATCGCTTCCTGGTTAAAGTCCCGGTACTCCTCAAAGACGGTGTACTCGTGGTGCCAGCGATAACCCAGATAGGTCATCATCTCTGCTAGCACCGCAGTGATCCCGAGGCACCAATGGCCGTCGTGTGGCGCACGACCTGCCTCGTGGGTTCCATCTGAAAACAAAGATGTTTCAAAGGAGTCAAATAACGGTGGAAATTGATCAAAATACAATTCCAAGGAATAACTATGGCTTTATCCAACTTTGGGGTGAATGTGGTCACGGGATCCTAGTGTTAGTTAGTAAATTCGTTTAACCCGAGTAGAAGAGAGTTCAGAGTCCCAGAGTAAAGGTCGAGAAGTAAAAGATCCTAGTACCACCCGATGGCGACGTGGGCCCATAAGGCACACCGCCAAGGTAGTAAAAAAATTTGTAATGTCTAGACTCGACTTCGGCCAAGGAGTGTGGAAGGGGGATTCCTACAGGCAGTCGGCTCTGATACCAACTTGTGACGCCCCCGATTCAATCATACACTAATCATGCACGAAAATGTGTACGATCAAGATTAGGGACTCACGGGAAGATATCACAACACAACTCTACAAATAAAATGAGTCATACAAGCATCATAATACAAGCCAGGGGCCTCGAGGGCTCGAATACAAGTGCTCGATCATAGACGAGTCAGCGGAAGCAACAATATCCGAGTACGGACATAAGTTAAACAAGTTTGCCTTAAGAAGGCTAGCACAAATCGGGATACAGATCGAAGAGGAGCAGGCCTCCCGCCTCGATCCTCCTAAACTACTCTGGTCGTCGCCGGCTGCACGCGTAGTAGTAGGCGCCTCCGGTGTAGTAGTCGCCATCGACGGTGGCGTCGCTCTGGGCTCCATCGTCTGGTTGCAGCAATCGAGTAGAGATAGGGGGAAAAGGGGGAAACAATGCAACCGTGAGTACTCATCCAAAGTATTCGCAAGCAAGGAGCTGCACTACATATGCATGGATATATGTGTAAAGGGCCATATCGGTGAATCGCAGAATGCCGTAACAAGAGGGGATAGCTAGTCTTATCGAAGACTACGCTCGGTCACCTTCGCCTTGCAACCGGTAAAAGAGGGTAGGTTGAAGTCCTCCAAGTAACATCACATAGCAATAATCCTACCCGCGATCCCTCCTCGTATCCACGAGAGAGAGTGACCACCGGTTGTATCCGGCTACTTGGAAGGGTGTGTTTTATTAAGTATCCGGTTCTAGTTGTCATAAGGTCAAGGTACAACTCCAAGTCGCCTGTTAATCAAGATCACGGCTATTCGAATAGATTAACTTCCCTGCAGGGTGCACCAACTTACCCAACACGCTTTGATCCCATTTGGCCGGACACACTTTCCGGGGTCATGCCCGGCCGCGTAAGATCAACACGTCGCAGCCCCACCTAGGCACAACAGAGAGGCCAACACGCCGGTCTAAACCTAAGCGCGCAGGGGTCTGGGCCCATCGCCCTGAGCACACCTGCATGTTGCGAGGGCGGCCGGAAGCAGACCTAGCCTAGCAGGCGTTCCAGTCCAATCCGGCGCGCGCCGCCTGGCCGACGTCAAGTGCTTCGCCGATACCACGACGCCGGGATACCCATAACTACTCCCACGTAGATGGTTAGTGCGTATAGGCTCAGAGCCAACTCAAATCAAATACCAAGATCTCGTTAAGCGTGTTAAGTATCATGAACGCCGAACAGGCCAGGCCCACCTCTCTCCTAGGCGGTCTCAACCTGCCTGCCGCCTCCGCCACAAAGATCCATCCAGAGGGTCGCCGGGACAAAGGTCCTTTCAGCCCCAATCCGTGAATCACTGGGTGCTCCACAAGCCGACCGACTTTAGTCACCACATGTATCATGTATAAGTATAAGTATATACCCGTGATCACCTCCCGAGTGATCACGGCCCGATAGTATAGCACAGACGGACAAGAATGTAGGGCCACAGATGAAAATACTAGCATCCTATACTAAGCATGTAGGATTGCGGGTAAAGGTAACAACAAGAGTAACAAGGACAGGCTATGCATCGGGATAGGTATAACGAAAGCAAGAACATGCTACACTACTCTAATGCAAGCGGTATAGAGTAGAATAGGCGATATCCGGTGATCAAGGGGCTTGCCTGGTTGCTCCGGCAAGAGAGAGGGGTCACAACACCGTAGTAGAACCGGGCAGCAGCGTCGGTCTCGTAGTCTACCGGAGAGAAGAGGGGGAAGAAACAATGAATACCATGTAAACAGATGCATATCGATGCATGACATGACAAGTAACGATGCTAGGCGTGCCCTAACGTGGTATGAGGTGATGCCGGTTAAGGGGGGAAACATCCGGGAAAATATCCCCGGTGTTTCATGTTTTCGGGCAGAGGAGCCGGAGGGGGAAAGTTGCGAGTTTGATAGGTTAGGGGGGTGTGGCGGACGAGCGGACTGCGTATCCGGATTCGTCTCGTCGTTCTGAGTAACTTTCATGTTGAAAATATTTAATCCGAGTTACGGATTAAAAGATATGATTTTCTAAAGATTTTATTAATTTCTAGAATTCAATTAATTAATTAATTAATTCAAAATGGATTTATGACATCAACATGATGTCATGCTGACGTCAGCAGTCAACGTCGACGCGGGGGGTTGCGTTCGAACGGGGAGTCGAGGCCGCGTCTTCTAGGACCGGTGGCGTCGCCGGAGTTCGTCGAAGCCGACGGCGGCGAGCACCGAGGCGGATGCCGGAGATCGGGCATGGGCGGCTACGGCGAGGAGGCACCGTGGAGGAGGTCCGACGAGGGAGGAGAGGAGGGCCGGGTCGAGGGCGGACGGGCGGTGGCGCCGGGCACGCCGACCGGCCGGGAGGCGACGGTGGCGCCCTAGGGGAGAGGGGAGCGAAGGGGAAGCTCACGTGGGGGCGAGGGTAGGGGGGCACGCAGGCGCGGCCGTGCGGAGAGGCCGGCACGGGCACGGCCGCCCGGGGAGGGACCGGCGACGGCGCGTCGTGGGTGGGAAAGAGGAGAGGAGGCGAGGCTCACGGCGGGTCGTAGGGACTAGGCGGTGGGCTCGGGGACGGTCGGGGATGACCGGCGTGGATGAGGGCGAGGAGGCGGCGTTCGGCGGCGGCGAGCGCGGGGCGTCGGGGTCGACGGGATCGGGGCCGATCCCGATCCAGATCGGTGGGGGAGTAGAAGGGGATCGAGGGTGGAGTGGGGGGCGTCGGCTCTCCTAGGGTTTGCGGGGGGGGGGGGGGGGGGGATTAGGAGAGGGGGTGGGGGGGCCGGATGGGCGGTGGGCTGGCCAGTGGGCCGTTGTGATTAGGCGAGGAGTCTAGCAGGGGGGCTTCTCCCCCCTCTGGTTTTGTTTTCTTTTTTTTTCTTTTCTTATTTTTCCTTTTCTGTTTTAATTCATTTTAAAATATTCAGACACTTTATAAAAATGTGTGTATTCCACCATAATTGCCGATGCAATATTTGGCAATCCCCGAACATTTTAGTTTTAAATTTTTGAAAACTTTTATTGCTTTCATAATTTTAAATCTGAATTTCGAAACAGTTTGAATTAACCCGTGGTTAACTACAGTGACAAAGGTGACGTGGCACCATCAACGTGAGATTACTGTAGCATGATTATCCGGGCATTACATCAATCTGCCCCGCTGACCTGTTCTGACTATCACCGTGCGACATGCCGCAAACACCGATCGCTGACCTCGTGAAGAGTTATAGATGAGATAGAGTGGATGAGCATCACAAAATGCAGAGATTTTTTCAAAGAATGATTCAAAAATTCAGTTTTAGTTTTCCACGTAAAGCATTTCGGATCAACCGATTTTCAAACTCGGTGATATCAAGCAGTTTTAGAACCTAAATCGATGAACTCGGTTGGACCGAGTCACAGTTGATGGCACCGAGACTGCTAGGGTTTCACAAAGTCTTAAAATCGGTCACACCGATTAGCAATTCTCGGTCAGACCGAGAGTTACTAGTGCAATGGCATAAGCCAAATCGGTGGGACCGAGTTTTTCAACTCGGTGGGTCCGAGATGGTTTCGGCGGAAACCTAACCCTAAATTTTTCAATCTCATCTAATCTACGGATTGCATTGACTGGATAGGAGTGTTTCAATCGTGGCAAGAATCAATAAGAACACAATGTGCTAGGAATCGGACGGGGATAGCACTGTGATCAAGTCCATACCCTAGCTCGGCGATGAACTCGCTACGGCGGCAATGGCGGGGTTGAATTCCGTTGACAGCGGCGGAGACCAGCGACAGGAGGCGGCTAGCGACGAGGAGACGATCCGGAGACCTTGGAGGCAGAGCGAGCTATTGCGCGGGCGAAGGGGTTCGGAGAAATTTCCAATTTTTTGCCCGTGACTATATATAGCCCGACCACAGCCGGTGTGACTGAAGTGGAACAACTCGGTGGCACCGAGATGCATAACTGTGTTCGATTCTGACAACTCGGTGAGACCGAAAATTTCAAATCGGTTGCACCGAGATTGAAAACCTAGATCGACTTAGTGATCTCGGTAGGACCGAAATGGAGGAATCGGTCAGACCGGGAATCACAAAGAAGTTTTGGAAGTTTAAGTCTATGACGAATCGGGGACTCCGAGTGCTCCTCACACAGAGTGGTTCGAATCTGACTTGATCAAATTTTGTGATGTAGCATAATAGAGTTTGAGACGAGAAAAGCATAGATAGATAGAGAAAGTTCTTAGGCATTCTTGTCCATCCACTTGGCCAAAAGAAGAAAGAACCAAACAATCAAAACAACAAGTGGATGTCCTCGAATGAGTAAATATGCAACCAACATGCTCACACAATAAGATGACAAATAAAATAAGTGACAAAGCATGCACAACCAATTCTAGCATCTATCAAACAATTGGCGATGACTAGGTCATCTATATATGAGTATATTGACTTAGGAGTCAAATGATAAACATTTGATCATAGGTCATACTCATCGTTTAAGCTCAAGTGGGGTTACCACTTTTACATAATGCATTGATGTGTTCACACCATTAGAGTTGCTTTGACTCAATTCTTAGAGTTAAGCTCCCCTAGATGTGAGATCCCCCTTAGAGGGATGAACTAACCTTGGGTTTTGTCGATGATGACTTCATGTAGGTGTTGAAGATGTGGATGCTCAATGTTGATGTAGATCAATTGGAGCTATCCTTTGGAGTGAGTTGCACTTTCAACTTGCCTACATGGGTTAGTCCCACAAGGAACAAACAAGAATATCCATACACATAGAGTGATGCACACACAAAATGATGTCCATGAAATCATTAGGTTACCTTGTCCCTTGCCTTACCAACATGAGGGTTTGTGACTCCTTGAACTAGTGCAAGATGTGGAAGTTGATTGCACTTGTCCTTGCCATAATGATATGTGTGAAGAATGTTGGCGGAGTCACCCTCAAGAACTCCCTATTTCTTCTTCTTCGGGATCCACATCATCTTGATGGGAATCCTTGGAGTTGTAGTTGTACTTGATGAAGTAGAACTTGTAGTAGTCTTGGGAATCCACTTGAACGAGGCCTTAGGTGATTCTTCAAATGCATCAATCTCTTCTTGAAGCTTGTCCTTGCCTTTGTTCTTGTGGTCTTGTGGTGGAAGATCATCTTGTGCTTGTGTTCCCTTGAAGGAAGTAGGATCATACTTCTCTTGTTGAGGAACAAACTTCGTCTTGGGGTATTGATCTTCTTCCCACTCAACTCCATTGGCATTGAACTTTCGCTCAAAACCAACACCTTGATTCTTCCGGTGTCTTCCTTGCTTGCATACAATTTCCTCGAATTGCTTACTCCCAAAGAAGGCTCTTGTAAACACCTTTCTCTATAATTCCCTTCAATAAGCTATTTTCTTGCTCAAGTGTAACTTGGCTAAGAGAATCATTAGTGGAATCACGAGAACTACTAGAAGCAACAATATTGGATTTGACATTATTATTGTTACTACTAGAGGAAGTATCTTTCTTGTACTTGTTACTAGACTTGACTTGAGGCATGTAAGTAGATAGGAGTAAACGCTTGGAAATGTAAGAAGAACTTTTGTTACAGAGATCATCATTGATTGCCTTTAAGAACTCATGCTCTTGCTCAAGATTGAGCTTTTCAAAGCGTAACTTCTCATGAGCCCTTAAAAGTTCTCGATGATCTTCGAAGATAGTTTCATGAGCCAACTTAAGAGTGTTTAGTTCTTTAGTTAGAAGCTCAATCTTCTCCTTATCATTGTCATTCGTTTTATCTTGATTAGCATGATTAATTGACGTTTCATCATAGTATTCATCACTAGAGTGGTCAACAAGTAAATCATCATCCACAAGCAAGTCATCTTCATCATTATTGAAATCAACATACTCAGGATGTGTTACCTTTGGACCTTTGGCCATGAAGCATATAGTGGAATTGGTACCGGACTTCTTCACTCACACCTATCAAGTAAAGCTTATGGAGTAGCTCGGTGAGGATAGTGGCACAAAAATTTAATGCAAAATGTTAGCAAGAGTCAATAATGTTGAAGAGATTCACAAATTCGCAAGTGAAACAAGTAGACCAATAGCAATATGTGGCACACGGAAACACACACACACAGATAGATAAATGGGGTCGTGCAACCAAGTAGTGAGCTCAAAATGTGGAATCCACCGAAAATGCTCGTGTTGCACAACTCAAGAGAGACGCTAGCACGATTGCTCACTAGGCGGATATGGTACTTGTGCAGAACCTATAAGATGCAAAATGGATAAACTTTCTATCCCAAGTATGTTATGTATGTATGTTCTGGTGCTTTAGCACAAGATGATCCAAGATGATCTGGTATGATATCATATGATATAATGTACTATGATACGATGCTATGGCTATGGCTATTGCTCACAATCTTATTCTTTTTTTGTGGTCACAATGCGAAGTGCACAAACCGAGATAGCAATTGTGTATATGCGGGAATAATCTTGTGGCACAAGAGATGATATGATACCAAGATGATACCAATATGATATGGTATGTATGCAATGGAAGGGAGGATCGATGATCACTAATGTGCACAAGTAGCATGGCCGACAATACTCAAAGGCTAGTCTCGATGGGCAAGTAACACAAAATGGGCTAGGGGTTATCAATGCAATTGCAAGGGGAATATACAATGGTGTCGTCGAGGTTACCGTTCGTTGCGATGATGAGTAGCGGTGTTCTTGATGTAGAACCATTCCTAATTAGCCGAAACACCTTAGGAAACGAAAAAACTGCGAACTCAAAATGTCAAATGTCTAATGGTGGTAGCGGGAAAGCGGTGGTTGTTTTGTGGAAGCTCAAAGGGATTGCGGAAATGCAATGATGGGTTATGGGAGTAGGCAATGCAGAAGTGGAGGTTATGGTGGTGTACTATACACGATGTCGAAGTTGAGGTCACCGTCCATAAGTAGCCGAAACACCTTAGGAGACACAACACACAACTCAAACAAGCTCAAAGAAAATTGGGTTAAGCTGGGATGGTGGAAGTGTATGGTGGGCAAGCCTATGCGGAAGTGGTGGTGGTGGTTGATGAAGAAGCAACCATCCCTAAGCAGCCAAAACACCTTAGTAAACTCAAATCACAACTCAATCAACCACTAATTAATGCTATGGTGAACAAAATTGGTTAGGTTGCGGAAGGCTATGGTGGTAATGCAGATGGTATGGTGGAGGGCCTAGGCAAACTGGCCAAAGTTTGGAAATTTTGATGAACTCAAATGATGTTGGTGGTATTTTTGTGGGATGGGGGATGTCAAGAAACTTCAACCTGAAAAGCTTGAACCCAAGTCGAAAAAATGCGTCTTCATAGTATACCCTAAGGAAACCATTGGGTATACCTTCTACCTCAGATCCGAGGGCAAGATCTTTGTTGCTAAGAACGGATCCTTTATGGAGAAAGAGTTTCTCTTGAAAGAAGTAAGTGGGAGGAAAGTAGAGCTTGATGAAGTACTACCTCTTGAAACGGAAAGTAGCGCAGCTCAGGAAGATGTTCCTATGGTGCCTGCACCGACTAGAGAGGAGGTTAATGATGATGATCAAGGTACTTCGGATCAAGCTCCTACTGAACTTCGTAGGTCCATAAGGACATGTTCCGCACCAGAGTGGTACGGCAACCCTGTCTTGGAAATCATGTTGTTAGACAACGGTGAACCTTCGAACTATGAAGAAGCGATGACGGGCCCAGATTCCGACAAATGGCTAGAAGCCATGAAATCCGAGATAGGATCCATGTATGAAAATGAAGTATGGACTTTGACTGACTTGCCCGATGATCAGTGAGCCATAGAAAATAAATGGATCTTTAAGAAGAAGATAGACACGGAAGGTAATGTGACCATCTATAAGGCTCGACTTGTCGCTAAGGGTTATCGACAAGTTCAAGGGGTTGACTACGATGAGACTTTCTCACCAGAGCGAAGTCAAGTCATCCGAATCATGTTAGCAATTGCCGCAGTCGATGATTATGAGAGATGGCAAATGGACGTCAAAACGGCATTCCTTAACGGCTTTCTTAAGGAAGAATTGTATATGATGCAGCCGGAAGGTTTTGTTGATCCTGAGAATGCTAATAAGGTGTGCAAGCTCCAACGCTCAATCTATGGGCTGGTGCAAGCATCTCGGAGTTGGAACATTCGATTTGATGAGATGATCAAAGCGTTTGGGTTTACACAGACTTATGGAGAAGCCTGTGTTTACAAGAAAGTGAGTGGGAGCTCTGTAGCGTTTCTCATATTATATGTGGATGACATACTGTTGATCGGAAAGCACAAAGGCCTACTTGAACAAGTGTTTTTCAATGAAGGACCTTGGAGAAGCTGCTTATATACTAGGCATCAAGATCTATAGAGATAGATCGAGACGCCTCATTGGTCTTTCACAAAGTACGTACCTTGACAAGATATTGAAGAAGTTCAATATGGATCAGTCCAAGAAGGGGTTTCCTGCCTGTATTGCAAGGTGTGCGATTGAGCACGGCTTAATGCCCGACCATGGCAGAAGATAGAGAAAAGATGAGCGTCGTCCCCTATGCCTCGGCCATAGGGTCTATTATGTATGTCATCTTGTGTACTGCACCTGATGTAAACCTTGCCGTAAGTTTGGTAGGAAGGTACCAAAGTAATCACGACATGGAACACAGGACAGCGGTCAAGAATATCCTGAAGTACCTGAAGAGGACTAAGGATATGTTTCTCATCTATGGAGGTGACGAAGAGCTCGTCGTAAAGGGTTACATCGATGCTAGCTTCGACACAGATCTGGATGACTCTAAGTCACAAACTGGATACGTGTATGCTTTGAATGGTGGGGCAGTAAGCTGGTGCAGTTGCAAGCAAAGTGTCGTGGCGGGATCTACATGTGAAGCGGAGTACATGGCAGCCTCGGAGGCAGCGCATGAAGCAATCTGGATGAAGGAGTTCATCACCGACCTAGGAGTCATACCCAATGCGTCGGCTCAGGTCAAACACTACCGTGACAACACAGGAGCTATTGCCCTTGCCAAGGAGCCCAGGTTTCACAAGAAGACCAGGCACATCAAGCGTCGCTTCAACTCCATTCGTGAAAATGTTCAAGATGGAGACATAGATATTTGCAAAGTGCATACATATCTGAATGTCGCAGATCCATTGACTAAACCTCTCCCTAGAGCAAAACATGATCAACACCAGAACTCTATGGGTGTTCGATTCATCACAATGTAACTAGATTAGTGACTCTAGTGCAAGTGGAAGACTGTTGGAAATATGCCCTAGAGGCAATAATAAAATGGTTATTATTATATTTCTTTGTTCATGATAATTGTCTATTATTCATGCTATAATTGTGTTATCCGGAAATCGTAATACATGTGTGAATACATAGACCACAACATGTCCCTAGTGAGCCTCTAGTTGACTAGCTCGTTGATCAACAGATAGTCATGGTTTCCTGACTATGGACGTTGGATGTCATTGATAACGGGATCACATCATTAGGAGAATGATGTGATGGACAAGACCCAATCCTAATCATAGCACAAGATCGTGTAGTTCGTTTGCTAGAGCTTTTCCAAATGTCAAGTATCATTTCCTTAGACCATGAGATTGTGCAACTCCCGGATACCGTAGGAATGCTTTGGGTGTACCAAACGTCACAACGTAACTGGGTGGCTATGAAGGTGCACTACGGGTATCTCCGAAAGTGTCTGTTGGGTTGGCACGAATCGAGACTGGGATTTGTCACTCCGTATGACGAAGAGGTATCTCTAGGCCCACTCGGTAATGCTTCATCATAATGAGCTCAATGTGACCAAGTGTTTAGTCACGGGATCATGCATTACGGTACGAGTAAAGTGACTTGCCGGTAATGAGATTGAACAAGGTATTTGGATACCGACGACCGAATCTCGGGCAAGTAACGTACCGATTGACAAAGGGAATTGTATACGGGATTGATTGAATCCTCGACGATGAGATCATCGAGGAGCATGTGGGAGCCAACATGGGTATCCAGATCCCGCTATTGGTTATTGACCGGAGAGTCATCTCGGTCATGTCTGCGTGTCTCCCGAACCCGTAGGGTCTACACACTTAAGGTTCGGTGACGCTAGGGTTGTAGAGATATTAGTATGTGGTAACCCGAAAGTTGTTCGGAGTCCCGGATGAGATCCCGGACGTAATGAGGAGTTCTGGAATGGTCCGGAGGTGAAGAATTATATATAGGAAGTCAAGTTTCGGGGTAATCGGTATCTTACCGGGACCACCGGAAGGGTCCCGGGGGTCCACCGGGTGGGGCCACCTGTCCCGGAGAGCCCCATGGGCTGAAGTGGGAGGGGAACCCGCCCCTGGTGGGCTGGTGCACCCCCCTTGGGCCTCCCCTGCGTCTAGGGTTGGAAACCCTGGGGGTGGGGGGGCGCCCCACTTGGCTTGGGGGGCAAGCCACCCCCCTTGGCCGCCCCCCTCCCCCCATCTAGGTGGGATCTAGAGGGGCCGGTGCCCCCCTTGGCCCCTATACATAGTGGAGGGGAGGGAGGGCAGCCGCACCCTAGCCACTGGCGCCTCCCTCTCCCTCCCGTGACACCTCTCCCTCTCGCTGAGCTTGGCGAAGCCCTGCCGAGATCCCCGCTGCTTCCACCACCACGCCGTCGTGCTGCTGGATCTCCATCAACCCCTCCTTCCCCCTTGCTGTATCAAGAAGGAGGAGACGTCTTCCCCAACCGTACGTGTGTTGAACGCGGAGGTGCCGTCCGTTTGGCGCTTGGTCATCGGTGATTTGGATCACGACGAGTACGACTCCATCAACCCCGTTCTCTTGAACGCTTCCGCTCGCGATCTACAAGGGTATGTAGATGCACTCCTTTTCCCCTCATTGCTAGATAACTCCATAGATTGATCTTGGTGATGCGTAGAAAATTTTAAAATTCTGCCACGTTCCCCAACACAATAACAAGTCTAATCACACATCCACTAGACAATCAAACACACAAGATCACAAGGTACATGAAAAACAAAGGGAAAGACACAAGGTAGAGTTCATCTCCATGAGGAGGTCTTGATGATATCTTAGACGGATCTTCCTGTGAGGGGTCTTCAATCCAAGATGGATCTTCTCCGTAGAGGCCGCGGTCTCTCTCGATGGAGTAGATCTGTATGGATGAGAAAAGCTCTATCTCAAATGAGCTAATTCTTTGCTAACCCGAGAAAGGAGGCGGAGGTGGTCTATTTATAGTCTAAGCCACGAAGGGGTAAGTGGGAGAGAGATACAAGGCCAAAGGCCCGGCTGCGCACAGGCAGTGTCGGACGTCCGGTCGCTCGTGGTGGTCCAGACTTCGGAGGGCGTCAAACTTCCGACGTTTTGGCTCTGGACAGGTGGCGCTGGTCGTCCGGTCACCGACGGTCTTCCGGGCGCTGGAACTCGTCGGACATCCGATGTCTCGTCAGTTGTCCGGCTGCTGTAGGCTTTGTCGGTGTCCTGGGAACGGGGGTCCCCAGACTTGCCTGCCTGCGGCCCACGGTGTGGCTCCACCAGCGGCCCTGTACAGCCCATATTCATCAGCAAACACTCAAGACCCTCGCGAGGGGCCAAGGCTCATGAGGCGGACAACGCGAGACCTCCTCGGGGGCGGCCTCATTAGGCTGGCACGCGAGGGGCAGAGAGATCAAGGCAAGGGGCACCTCGCGAGGTTCTCGTGACGTGAGCCGTGACGACCAAGGCCAGGCGGGTACCAGGCGGGCGCCAGCGGGCGCAGAGTACCCATTGCCTCTTTGGTGCTAAAGGGGCAAGAGCAGGCGAGGAGTCTCGAGGCTTCAGGCAAAGGTTTCCATATCGGTGCAACGAGACCAAGACCAGCAGGACGGCAGGACGGAGGTCATCGCGGAGCCCACGACGGCGTCACCACCAGAGCCTCTGGCAGGCGAAGACCACCTTTTGTCAAGATAGCTTGTACTAGTTGTCCCCCTTCAAATTGGTCATTGTGGGATCCCTTCCCGCCTAATATTTGGGGAAAGGACCTGGGCCTCTATAAATAGGACTAGCCACCACCTTAGTACAGGACGGATCCTTCAGATCATCCTCAACCACACAAGCTCACTGAGCCCAAGAACAACTCTCCTCAGGAGGCTGTTCTCCCCTTGTATTTGTTCATCCTTAGCCTACGAGGCAATCCACCACACCACATTGGAGCAGGGTATTACACCACATCGGTGGCCCGAACCAGTATTGTAACATCCCAAAATTCTAAATTTTCGAATGTTATAAACAAATAGATAAACTTGACTGTTTGTTTGATTGTTATGTGATTGATTGACTGAAAGTGAGTGAATTCGAAACTTTTTGAAAGCTAAATGAGAGGGAATAAAAGGACTTTCCCAAACTTCCATTTTGCATTTTATGATCTCCGTGAATTCAAATTGTTTTCACCACAAAACCCTGGAGAGAAGATGACATGACTTCTTCCATTTATTTAAATGACAAGGGGTGTTGAAAATATTTGAATTTCATTTGAAAAATATTTCCAACCCAGGAACTTTATGCAACTCAATGGTTTTCACGAGCGAAGATAAAATGACTTCTTCAAAACATATGAAATATGAGTTGGGAGTTTCAAAGAATTAAATTCAAAGTTTTTTTGAATTTATTTTCAATTTGGAGTTATTTGAGTTTTATTCAAATTATTTTTCTCCAAAAATAAAATATATGGAAACTAGGGTAACATGATTCCCTACATCAGAAAATTGGAGAGAAATAAAATTGAATTAATTTTGGTATTTTAAAAATGATTTTTACTAGATTTTTCTAGAGCAGAAGCACTCTTTGTTTTATTTGAATTTGTATGTATTTTATTTGAAACTAAAATAATGTCCATGTTGTAGAAAATGTTTTTCTGAAAATTTTGATTTATTATATGCCTATGTAAAATATTTATTTATTTTGCGTTTACTTTGTTTTCTTAGGAAAAATGTTTTTTAACTTTGATCGACCGGACCGGGCCTGGCCCAGCTGTGGCACGGCCCAGCCGGCTAGCGCGTTGTCCCCGAGCTCAGGAGGGTCTCCCGAGCAAGCACGCCGCCGCGCCCGTACCTCGCCCGGACTCCCGCCACCGCCTTACCCCTCCTCCACGCCTCGACCTCCCCTCCTCCTTTATAAGCGCCGCCCAGACCCCTCTCTCTCCTCGTTCGCCGCCGCATCACTGTCATTGAGTCCGCAGCCGCCGCCAAGGTTAACCGCCGCCCGCCGCTGCTCTGCCGCCGCTGCTTTCTGCAGCACCGCCGCCGCCTCCGACCTCGCCACCCCGCCACCTCGCCCTCGCCCCTTGCCATGGCCAGCTCGCCATCGCCATCGCTTGCCCGGCTCGCCGGAGAAAGCCTCCGCCACCGCCCGATCTGCCGGAGCCGGTCCGAGCCGCCGCCGGTTCATGTAAACCGACCCAGTACAAACCGAGAAAACCCACCGGTTTTTCTTTTAGTTCGGTTTTTCTTTTAGATTGGTTATATATTTTTTTAGGGTTTTGATAAATAGCGAACATCTTCTGTTTAGCTAGTTTCAGCGAACGTTTCGTTCGTTAGCGTTCGGTAGCGAACGTTCGCTCGGTAGAGTTTTCTTTTTATAAATAAATTTCGGCCAGGGACCCATCTGTGAATATTTTATTTACAGATTGGCCCCTGTTTTTCAAACGATCATTACTTTCCAACTGTTTATCCAAATCCAACGAAACCAACGCCCACTTCTTTGTTATGATACCCTCTATCCAGATAAACAACTTAAACATGTTTTTGACAATTTAAAAATTGAGTTTAGTTCAGATTAGTATTAAATCTTGTTTCATCTGTAACTTGAGTTTTATAACTCCATTTGAGTTGATTCTTTTTGCAAATCGAAGCTCTTGACCTAAACTTTCTGATAAGGCCAAATTCACATAATTTTGGTACTGTTAGAAATTGTTTTATGTTGCAAGAGTTATTTGCTTGGTTTTGATGTTTTCCGAATTGTTTTCTTCGTTCTTTCCGATCTTTTGAGTGATTGCTTATGTGTGGTTACTATTGCTTGCTTACGATAGATTGACCGGAGTGTGACGAGTAGAACTATCAAGAGTTTTGAGTGTGAATCATCTTCATCAACGTTGCAGGGTTCACACTTTGATCATATCCCTTATTACCCAGTTTTATTGCATTAGTTCAATCCTCAAACATTGCATGATTAGGATCTAATTAAATTGTGGGTTTTGGGAATTAGTTTGAGGTAGTACCTATTACCTGTTTTATTATCAAACCCTTGGGAGTTACTTCTACGTTTGCTTATTATACCATGCTATGCTCGTAGACGTGGATTGGGTTTGAGTGAATATCCATGACAGATGTGAGATTGTTAATTAATGGTTTAACTAAGGTGGCAACTTAAACACACATCTGGGTGGATTGAGGTACCTGGCTATTCCAGGATTTGCCTATCTAGGCACCTGGGTAGAACAGGATTTGCCAGTTTTTTTTGGACCGCCACCCAGGCTGAAAGGGATCATAAGATTATTCATGCTAGAAATTTCCGTGTGCAGCCACATGCTACTATGGGCTCTAGCATAGTTGATTAAGTCGTGCGAAACTCTCACAGTGGTAGACTAGCTGATGTGGGGGTTGTAGGTTGGTATGGTCTACCCATTCGTAAGGTGCTAGCGCTTCTGAAAGACTATGTCTCGGTCATCCGTTTCTCAAACATCATGTAGTGCGAGAAATCAAACGGAGGAGATCGAGTCTTGTGGGAAAAGTGCACAAACTTCTGCAGAGTGTACAAACTAATCATGGTTAGCCGTGTCCCCGGTTATGGACATCTTGAGTATCTAGTACTTGGATTATCAAGTGAATCTCATCATGTTACTTTAAATTAATATTGTTGGGTTTTAATGATGATTACTTTAATTTGGGATTGAGGATGCTGTCAACCATTCTCAATGTTTAACAACCACCATGATAGTTTAATAAAATTTATTCCTTTGCAGTAGGGAAAAATTGGCTTTTCGCAAAACCCTTATAACCATAAAGCTTTTCCACCAGCCATATATGCATGTAGTGATAGCCATATTTCAGCATTGCTCTACAGTGTGAAATTGCCAGTACATTCAATGTACTGACCCTTGTGGCTGCAACATCTCATGTTGCAGGATCTTACGACGAGTAAGTGATACGTTAGGGTTACGATTTCTACACTCAACTTTGCCGTTGGTGTTGATGGGAATCCACAACCTTGTTACTTCCGCTATTTGGATTGAGGTAATAGTATTTACGTTACTTTATACATGTGATTTACCTCTGTTATAAATCCTCGAGTCGTGTGTGTCAAAGATACCGATCCAGGGATGACACTTAAGCACAGAGACTTGATCCATTCGGGTCAGGTCGCTACAAGATGGTATCATAGCACATGTTGACTGTAGGACGTGACTCCTAGAAACTGGCAAGCCCATAGGAAGGATTTTCTCTAAAACTTTCTTTTTCAAAAAGATCTTTTACCTCTCTTCTCTTCTGAGCTTATTCAAATATTCCCTTTTAGTGAGACCATACTCCTTTCCCTTTTGACTACGAAGATTCGGCTGATGAGACCACTCCAAGAAGTACAAGATATCAGACAACTAGGACTACTTTGGAATAAAGAGGATTTTTACCGTGCATTACAATGACGGAAACTACAACGGTGAAGACTCCGAAGACTAGGAGAATTTGAAGGCTTTAACGAATTTCCAGATTGGTATGACCTAGGAAGGCTACTCTGTTAGAGCTTGTCAGACTAAGGAAGTTGTCAATACCCGAGATCGGGGTGTATCAAAGAAAGAATGGTACATGGAGCATTAGAACTCAAAGTTTATGTCAAGGAAACCCTAAGACATGAGGTATCAATTATGGAAGGAAAGCTCATGGCAGTAACATGGGCATAGACACGGCTGACCATGGTGTTATTGCCCGCTTATACTATTGTCACCGTGCGGGGTTAAGTATGCAAATGCATGGAAGGATTGGATGGTAGAAGGCTGATGGAGCATCTGTCAGCAATAGATGCAGTTTTAAATCTTTGCTGGTGTATCTCCAGTATCCGGAGTATTACATCAAGAAGTTTAAGATGGATATGTAGGAAGCTATATTTGACAAGGAGGCAAATTCGTGAAGCACTCGGAACCAGAAGCTGAAAGTAGCCAAGCTAGAGGAGCTAAACCTCAAGATACTGGAGATTTGTCAGGAACTAAAGACAGTAGAACCATGGCTCATGCCAAGGATGTTGAAACCCAGAAGTTTGAAATGCAACTCCGGAATATTAAAGGATGTCACTAGAGAATTCGCATCAACAGAGATCTGGCATAGGAACTTGAGAAGGACAAGCATGATCAGAAGAAGCCATCGGAGACATGAACAAGAATCGAAGAGTTTGATGACTTTGAAGATTTATTGACCATTAGAAGCCCAAACCCCTATTATATACTTACATTAGATGCGACGTTTGTGAGCTGTCATTTGTTTGTTGTTTTTTGACAGCCACAAAAAAAAACTGTCTTTTCAAAACCATTGTTTGTATTGTGTGCATCCCTCTCGATCTCTCTTATCCCACCCCAAACCCATGGACCCAATAGAGGATGAATGAAGATGAGCTTATATTTTCTGGATCGATGAGTCAATTGGAGATGGACCAATGGATTCAGAACATGGAGGTTCATATGGAGAATGACACTAAACCCAGAAAGGATATGACCCAGCATGCTCTTCAGTGCTTTGTAAGAGTTGCTGCTACTTGGTGGAGGATGTACCAAACCATCAATGGATGCCAAGGACATGACCACTTGGTAAGAATTTAAGTTGACTCTGCAAAGATCTCGTCTTGTGTCCCAGAAGTTGAGGCCTTATGGAAAGGATATGAAGAAACCTTGTGCATACAAGCTTTGTGGAGAAATAGGACACAACCATAAAGAAAACAAGGACGAATACCCTCATAAGTGGGGAATTACCAAAGGAGTTAGCCGAGGATCTCAGGGACTTCGGTTGGAGATTGTTCCCAAAGGTTTTGTTGCAGCAATGGAAGTTCAGTCTACATTGTTGGGAAAGATCCGTGAAGCTCAGAAGGACGACGAAGAGAATGCTGAGGTAAAAGAGAGGATGAGCAAAGGAAAGGCCGAAGGTTTTCATAAGGATGAGCTCGACACCTTATGGTTCGAGGATCGTGTATATGTGCCTAATAATGCAAAGATCAGGAAGTTAATACTTCAGGAGGCTCATGACTCACCATACTCGATTCGCCCTGGAAACACCAAGATGTATTTGGATTTGAATGAGCGTTTCTGGTGGACTGGTATGAAGAAGGATATTGCGGAGTATGTAGTCGTAGGTGATGTATGCAAGAGAGTAAAGACAGCAAATGTATGCAAGAGAGTAAAGATAGAGCATCAGAAGCCAGTCGGATTACTACAGCCTATGCCGATACCCGAATGGAAGTGGGATAAGCTTGGCATGGATTTCATTACTGGATTTCCCAGAACCCGAACGGGACATGATTCTACCTGGGTAGCAGTTGATTCGCTTGACCAAAGTGGCTCACTTTATCCCAGTGAAAACCACCTATACAAGTGCGAAGTTCGCCAAGATATATTTGACAAGGATCGTATGTCTGCATGGAGTTCCGAGGACCATTGTATCAGATAGAGGAATCCAGTTTACTTCAAAGTTTTGGAATCAGTTGCGTGAAACTTTGGGTACTAGGCTAGAGTTCAGTACAGCCTTTCATCCGCAGACAGATGGACAGACTGAGAGAGTAAATCAGATTCTGGAGGACATGTTGAGAGCTTGTGCGTTAGATTATGGATCTAGTAGTGATGATAATCTACCTTACGCGGAGTTCTCATACAACAACAGCTACTCACCCAGTTCAAGATGGCCCTTTTGAAGCTTTGTATGGGAGAAGGAGCGGACACCGTTGATGTGGGATGAAGTTGGAGACCGTCAGTTGTTTGGACCAAATGTGATCAAGGATTCAGAAGAGAATGTTAAGTTGCTTCGAGATAGACTGAAGGCAGCTCAGTCCTGGCAGAAGAGTTATGCAGACTCAAAAACGCAAGGAGGTAGTCTATGAAATGAAGATAGAGCATGTCTTCGTGTGTCCCCTCTGCGAGGAGTTAAACGATTTGGAGTTAAGGGAAAGTTAGCCCCGAGATTTGTAGGACCATACCGAGTTTTGGAGCGTATGGGAGAAGTGGCCAACAAGTTGGACTCACCCGAAGGACTGTCAGGAGTTCATGATGTGTTTCATGTTTCAGTTGAAGAAGTGCCATGCGAGAGATGGCCAATATTCCTCGTAAGGATGCTTGACCCTGGAAAGGATAATGATGTTCCACGAAGTGGAGTATGGACTTCATAAGTATAAGTTTTTATCTCGGTATGTGGGATATCCCACGAGGATGAAGATATGAATTACTATTGGATATAAAGGAGGTATGATGTTGGAAGTATGGATCAATGGAAATTCCATGATGAGTCTGAGTAATCATGTCCTAGTTTGGTGCCAATAGAAGGAAGGAAGACAGTACAATTGGATGGATTTAAGAATACGAGGAAGTTGGAAGTTGGAATAATGATCAGAAGCCGGATGATAAGTTCAAGGTTTACAAGTGATGAGGTGGGCCTATAACCCACAGGCCCCATGACCTGCCAAGAAGCAAGCACATTCTCGCTGAAGGAAAAACCCTGGAAGAGGTTACGATTTTATCAACCGACGATTCTATAGGAGTTTACGCAAAACCTGACAGTTGTTAAGGAATGATAGATGTTTGTTTGGCTTGCAGAATCAATGGATTCATCCGAACTTGGTTCGTCGACAAGAGAAATTCTGCAATGCTTGTGAGGATGACCGAGTGTTAGAATGCGAGATTCGCTAAACCATGTACAAGGTAATGATTTGGGTGCGGGATGGATTGATCACCATACCGACTTACTCTTATTATTCGCCTTGCTATATGGGATGGTAAATCTAAGTGACTTACCTATAGTAGAGAGACGACGATCAAAACCTTGTATGAACCTTAGAATGGTATAAGTATTTTCCCTTGTACAAGGCAGCTTTTGCCAACCGTAGGTCATACGGTGAGGTTCAACCCAGACCCATTTCCTGCAGGACAAACCATAAATTGTTGACCACCATGAGATATCGATAGTTGTTTAGAATTGGCGCCGGGCCCGTCAGCTAAGAAGACCCATTCTCGGAATAACCGTACCAAGATGAAAGGACAGAAGAATTGCGGTAAAGGTTATGCCACTGCCAAAAGAACCCAGAGAAGTAATTATCCAGAGGATCTGAGAAGACCGACACTGTCAGTAATAAGGATGGAGTATATGAGTTTTGATGGAACCGTAACCATGCTTCTAAGGGTGGTAGCACCCGAGACCCCCGGAGATGATCGATGTATTTTGAGAAGACCCCCTACCCTAACCTATTTCTTGCTAGCCTCTCCGAATCTCGAGGACGAGATTCATTTTAAGGGTGGTAGGTTTGTAAAATCCCAAAATTCTAAATTTTGGAATGTTATAAACAAATAGATAGATTTGACTGTTTGTTTGATTGTTATGTGATTGATTGACTGAAAGTGAGTGAATTCGAAACTTTTTGAAAGTTAAATGAGAGGGAATAAAAGGACTTTCCCAAACTTTCATTTTGCATTTTATGATCTCCGTGAATTGAAATTCTTTTCACCACAAAACCCTGGAGAGAAGATGACATGACTTCTTCCATTTATTTAAATGACAAGGGGTGTTGAAAATATTTGAAATTCATTTGGAAAATATTTCCAACCGAGGAACTTTATGCAACTCAATGATTTTCACGAGCGAAGATAAAATGACTTCTTCAAAACATATGAAATATGAGTTGGGAGTTTCAACGAATTAAATTCAAAGTTCTTTTGAATTTATTTTCAATTTGGAGTTATTTGAGTTTTATTCAAATTATTTTTCTCCAAAAATAAAATATATGGAAAATAGGGTAACAGGATTCCCTACATCAGAAAATTGGAGAGAAATAAAATTGAATTAATTTTGGTATTTTAAAAATGATTTTTACTGGATTTTTCTAGAGCAGAAGCACTCTTTGTTTTATTTGAATTTGTGTGTATTTTATTTGAAACTAGAACAATGTCCATGTTGTAGAAAATGTTTTTCTGAAAATTTTGATATATTATATGTCAACCGCCGCCGCCGCTTTCTGCACCACCGCCTCGCCAAGACCTCGACCGCCACCACCCCGCCACCTCGCCGCCTTGTCATGGTTGGCCACGCCGGAGCTCGCCATCGCCATCGCTCGCCGGGAGAAAGCCTCCGCCGCCGCCTGATCTGCCGGAGCCGGTCCAAGCCGCCGCCGGTTCATCTCAACCGACCCGGTATAAACCGAGAAAACCCGCCGGTTTTTCTTTTAGTTCGGTTTTTGTTTTAGATTGGTTGTATATATATATATATATATATATATATATATATATATATATATATATATATATATTAGGTTTTGATAAATAGCTAACGTCTTCGCTTAGCTAGTTTCAAATAACGCCCGCTTCGTTAGCGTTCGGTAGCGAACATTCGCTCGGTAGAGTTTTCTTTTTATTAATCGATTTCATCCAGGGACCCATCCGTGAATATTTTATTTATAGATTGGCCCCTGTTTTTCAAACGATCATTACTTTTCAACCGTTTATCCAAATCCAACGAAACCAACGCCCACTTCTTCGTTATGATAGCTCTATCCAGATAAACAACTTAAACATGTTTTTGACAATTTAAAAATTGAGTTTAGTTCAGATTAGTATTCAATCTTGTTTCATTTGTACTTGAGTTTTATAACTCCGTTTGAGTTGATTCTTTTTGCAAATCGAAGCTCTTGACCTAAACTTTCTGATAAGGCCAAATTCACATAATTTTGGTACTGTTAGAAATTGTTTTATGTTGCAAGAGTTATTTGCTTGGTTTTGATGTTTTCTGAATTGTTTTCTTCGTTCTTTCTGATCTTTTGAGTGATTGCTTATGTGTGGTTACTATTGCTTGCTTACGATAGATTGACCGGAGTGTGACGAGTAGAACTATCAAGAGTTTTTAGTGCGAATCATCTTCATCAACATTGCAGGCAAGTTCACACATTGATCATATCCCTTATTACCTAGTTTTATTGCATTAGTTCAATCCTCAAACATTGCATGATTAGGATCTAATTAAATTGTGGGTTTTGGGAAGTAGTTTGAGGTAGTACCTATTATCTGTTTTATTATCAAACCCTTGGGAGTTACTTCTACGTTTGCTTATTATGCCATGCTATGCTCGTAGACGTGGATTGGGTTTGAGTGAATATCCATGACAGATGTGAGATTGTTAATTAATGGTTTAACTAAGGTGGCAGGTTAAACACACATCTGGGTGGATTGAGGTACCTGGCTATTCCAGGATTTGCCTATCTAGGCACTTGGGTAGACCAGGATTTGCCAGTTTTTTTTGGACCGCCACCCAGGCTCAAAGGGATCATAAGATTATTCATGCTAGAAACTTCCGTGTGCAGCCACATGCTACTATGGGCAATAGCATAGTTGATTAAGTCGTGCGAAATCTTACAGTGGTAGACTAGCTGATGTAGGGGTTGTAGGTTGGTACAGTCTACCCATTCGTAAGGTGCTAGCGCTTACGAAGACTATGTCTCGGTCATCCGTTTCTCAAACATCATGTAGTGCGAGAAATCAAACGGAGGAGATCGAGTCTTCTGGGAAAAGTGCACAAACCTCTGCAGAGTGTACAAACTAATCATGGTTAGCCATGTCCCCGGTTATGGACATCTTGAGTATCTAGTACTTGGATTATCAAGTGAATCTCATCATGTTACTTTAAATTAATATTGTTGGGTTTTAATGATGATTACTTTAATTTGGGATTGAAGATGCTGTCAACCATTCTCAATGTTTAACAACCACCATGATAGTTTAATAAAAATTATTCCTTTGCAATAAGGAAAAATTGGCTTTTCACAAAACCCTGATAACCATAAAGCTTTTCCACCAGCCATATATGTAGTGATAGCCATATTGCAGCATTGCTCTACAGTGTGAAATTGCCAGTACATTCAATGTACTGACCCTTGTGGCTGCAACGTCTCATGTTGCAGGATCTTATGACGAGTAAGTGAAACGTTAGGGTTACGATTTCTACGCTCAACTTTGCCGTTGGTGTTGATGGGAATCCACAACCTTGTTGCTTTCGCTATTTGGATTGAGGTAATAGTATTTACGTTACTTTATACATGTGATTTACCTTTGTTATTAATCCTCGAGTACTGTGTGTGTCAGCATACCGATCCAGGGATGACACTTCAGCACAGAGACTTGATCCATTCGGGTCAGGTCGCTACAAGTATAAACCCGGTGTCCCTTGTTCTTCGAGTTCGAGGAGCTGAGCCTTGGGATCACGGTGTAAGAGCGAGCTAGAGGGAGGGAGAGATCTTCGTGCGCACCCCTGTGTTCGAACCATGAGGGTTTTGCCGGAAGCCGAAATCCGACATTTGGCATTTCAAGACCTCAAGAGATACCTGACCAGCCCTCCGGTTATGGTGGCGCCTCGCCCTCTCGAGCCCCTGGTGCTTTACCTTGCCGCCACTCCCTACTCCGCTAGCGCAGCCCTAGTGGCGGTTCAGGAAGAGCGCCAAGCCAAGTGTCCGCCACGCCGTGCCGCACCTCTGGATGGGGCGATGCGGCACCTAGAGGATACCGCAAGGGCTGCGACGATGCTAACGAATTATCAGGCCCAGCCAGGCGGCGTTCTCGGGCCTGCAGAGGCCCCAATGAGCGGCCAGGCTCTTGGGGTCCCATCAACTCAGGAGGCGCCCCAACCTTCGGCAGGCGCAGGCTCCATTGACGCTCCTACCCTCATCGAGAACCCAGTGTACTTTGTTAGCACGGTGCTGCGGGATGCAAGGGCACGGTACTCAATGCCTCAGAAGCTCTTGCTCGCGCTCTTGGTGGCCTCGCGTAAACTGCATCACTACTTCCAAGGTCACCCAATCAAGGTCGTCTCGGCCTACCCTCTGGAGAGGGTACTCAGAAGCTCCAACGCTGCTGGAAGAGTCGCCGAATGGAACATTGAGCTGCAAGCATTCCAGCCGGAGTTCAGCACAACCAGGGTCATCAAGGGAGCCGCGCTTGCCGATTTCGTGGCAGAATGGACTGACACCCTGGGGCTTGAAGCAGGCGAGGACCGATCCCTCTCGTTAGGAAGTGAAGCACTAGATGGTTGGATTATGTATTTTCATGTCGCGTTTGCACGACAGGGCACGGGGGCTGGAGCAGTGCCCATCTCGCCCACTCAGGACAAGCTCTGCTACGCTGTGCAGCTCTGCTTCCAGCAGGGCGAGAAGGTCTCCAACAACATCATGGAGTACGAAGGCCTCATCGCCGGCCTTAAGGCTGCGGTGGCCCTGGGGGTGAAGCGCCTCACCATCAGGGGCGACTTGCAGCTCCTTGTCAACTTCTCCAACAAGGTATACGAGCCGAGGGACGAGCACATGGAGGCATACCTCGCGGAGGTACGCAAAATGGAAAAGCAGTTCTTGGGCCTAGAGTTGCAGCACATGCCCCGTGGCACCAACAAGGAGGCCGACGACATCGCTAAGAGGGCATCCAAGTGCCAACCCCAAGAGCCAGGCTTCTTCGAGGAGCGGCTCTTCAAGCCTTCGGAAGCACCTCTGCTTTCAGGGCCGGCGCCGCCTTGGGAGGAGCTCCCCCAACCACCTACCTCAGGAGCCCCGGCCTGCGGCCCGACCTCGGGAGCGCGCCTACTCCTGGCGCTCGAGCCTCGGAAGGGGTGCTGGACCAAGGAGTTCAAGGAATACCTGACGCAAGGGACGCTGCCGGAGAAGAGGAGGACGTGGAGCGCGTGGCCCGACAGGCTACGACATACTGCATCGAGGAGGGTGAGCTATACAGGAAGCGGCCAAATGACATTTCCTTGCGATGCATCTCCAGGGAACAAGGGAACGAGTTTCTAGCTGACATACACGGTGGGGACTGCGGGCACCACTCGTCATCATGAACCCTCGTCCGTAAGGCATTCCGCAGCGGGTTCTACTGGCCTACGGCACTCAATGACGCGACTGAGCTGGTGAAGTCCTGTGAGGCCTGCCAATTCCACGCCAAGCAGATCCATTAGCCAGCTCAGGGCCTCCATACCATCCCGCTCTCGTGGCCATTTGCAGTCTGGGGGCTGGATATCCTAGGCCCGTTCCCTCGAGCGCCTGGGGGCTACTGCTTCCTCTACGTCGCCATTGCCAAGTTCACCAAATGGGCGGAGGTAGAAGCTGTCCGCACCATCCCGGCCGGATCGGAGGTCAAATTCATCAAGGGTCTCGTGAGCCGGTTTGGGGTCCCTAACCGCATCATCACCGACAACGGCTCGCAATTCACTAGCAATCTCTTCAAGACATATTGTGCTAACCTTGGAACGCAGATCTACTATGCTTCGATGGCACACCCCAAGAGAAATGGTCAAGCCGAACGCGCCAACGCGGAAGTCCTGAGAGGCCTCAAGACCAGGACCTTCAAGAAGAAGCTCGAGGCCTGCGGCAGGGCCTGGCATGACGAGCTCCAGTCTGTGTTGTGGTCTATCCGCATCACCGCCACCAAGCCAACAGACGAGACCCCGTTCTCCTCATCTACGGAGCAGAAGCGGTTCTCCCTCACGAGGTCAAGCATCGCTCCGCGCGGGTCCTGGCATTTGATGAGATGCAGCAGGACACCATGCGGGGGGTGGACCTTGTGCTAGGGGAGGAACGCCGCCGTGAAGCCATGCTTCGAGTGGCAAGATACCAGCAGGCGCTGCGGCGGTATCACTACCGCAGCGTCCGCTCCAGGACGCTCGAGGTGGGTGACCTCGTCCTAAGGCGGGTGCTCTCCAGGGAAGGGTGATAACCCACAAGTATAGGGGATCGCAACAGTTTTCGAGGGTAGAGTATTCAACCCAAATTTATTGATTCGACACAAGGGGAGCCAAAGAATATTCTCAAGTATTAGCAGTTGAGTTGTCAATTCAACCACACCTAGATAACTTAGTATCTGCAGCAAAGTATTTAGTAGCAAAGTAGTATGGAAGTAATGGTAACGGTAGCAAAGTAATACTTTTGGGTTTTGTAGTGATTGTAACAGTAGCAAAGAAAAAGTAAATAAGCGAAGAACAATATGTGAAAAGCTCGTAGGCATTGGATCGGTGATGGAGAATTATGCCGGATGCGGCTCATCATGTAACAGTCATAACATAGGGTGACACAGAACTAGCTCAAATTCATCAATGTAATGTAGGCATGTATTCCGAATATAGTCATACGTGCTTATGGAAAAGAACTTGCATGGCATCTTTTGTCCTACCCTCCCGTGGCAGCGGGGTCCTAATGGAAACTAAGGGATATTAAGGCCTCCTTTTAATAGAGTACTGCATCAAAACATTAACACATAGTGAATACGTGAACTCCTCAAACTATGGTCATCACCGGAGTGGCCCCGATTATTGTCACTGGGTTGCCGGATCATAACACACAGTAGGTGACTATAGACTTGCAAGATAGGATCAAGAACTCACATATATTCATGAAAACATAATAGGTTCAGATCTGAAATCATGGCACTCGAGCCCTAGTGACAAGCATTAAGCATAACAAAGTCATAGCAACATCAATCTCGGGCCCTAGTGACAAGCATTAAGCATAACAAAACTAACTCGATTACATGATAAATCTCATCCAGCCCATCACCGTCCAGCAAGCCTACGATGGAATTACTTACGCACGACGGTGAGCATCATGAAATTGGTGATGGAGGGTGGATGATGATGACGATGGCGACGGATTCCCCTCTCCGGAGCCCCGAACAGACTCCAGATCAGCCCTCCTGAGAGAGTTTAGGGCTTGGCAGCGGCTCCGTATCGTAAAATGCAATGAATCTTTCTCTCTGATATTTTTCTCCCCAAACACAAAATATGGAGTTGGAGTTGAGGTCGGTGGAGCTCCAGGGGGCCCATGAGGCAGGGGCGCGCCCAAGGGGGGCAGGCGTGCCCCCCACCCTCGTGGAGAGGGTGTGGCCCCCCTAGCCTTGAATCTTTCGCCAGTATTTTTTATATTTTCCAAAAATAATCTCCGTTGATTTTCATGTCATTCCGAGAACTTTTGTTTCTGCACAAAAATAACACCATGGCAATTCTGCTGAAAACAGCGTCAGTCCGGGTTAGTTCCATTCAAATCATGCAAGTTAGAGTCCAAAACAAGAGCAAACGTGTTTGGAAAAGTAGATACGACGGAGACGTATCAACTCCCCCAACGTTAAACCTTTGCTTGTCATAAAGAAAAACTTTTACAAACTCTGTTTGTTTTTGTTGTTGTAAATATGTAAAGCCAGCATTCAAGTTTTCAGTAAAGATTATGAACTAACAATATTCACAATAAAATTTAGGTCCCATGTTTACTCATGTCAATGGCATAATCAACTAGCGAGCAATAATAATAAATCTTGGATGACAACACTTTCTCAAAACAATCATAATATGATATAACAAGATGGTATCTCGCTAGCCCTTTCTGAGACCGCAAAACATAAATGTAGAGCACCTTTAAAGATCAAGGACCGACTAGACATTGTAATTCATGGTAAAAGAGATCCAATCATAGTCATACCCAATATAAATTAACAATAATGAACGCAAATGACAGCGGTGCTCTCCAGCTGATGCTTTTTATAAGAGGGTGATGACTCAACATAAAAGTAAATAGATAGGCCCTTCGCAGAGGGAAGAAGGGATTTGTAGAGGTGCCAGAGCTCGATTTTGAAATAGAGATAAATA
Organism: Aegilops bicornis; assembly: GCA_021605145.1. NCBI lineage: Eukaryota > Viridiplantae > Streptophyta > Magnoliopsida > Poales > Poaceae > Aegilops > Aegilops bicornis. The sequence goes on from CM038669.1 coordinate 396,376,807, forward strand.
ATATTTTGAGCGGCATACTTTCATTGTCAACATAACAACCAAGAGATGGCGGTATCTTCCATGCTACACACATTATAGGCGGTTCCCAAATAGAATGGTAAAGTTTATACTCCCCCTCCACCAACAAGCATCAATCCATGGATTGCTCGGAACAACGAGTGCCTACAACTAATTAACAATAGTCCCGGGGGAGTTTCATTTGCAATTATTTTGATTTGGTTTGCATAAAGCATGGGACTGGGCATCCCGGTGACCAGCCATTTTCTCGTGAGTGAGGAGCGGAGTAAACTCCTCTTGAGAATAACCCGCCTAACATGGAAGATACAGACAGCCCTAGTTGATACATGAGCTATTCGAGCATAAAAAACAGAATTTCATTTGAAGGTTTGGAGTTTGGCACATACAAATTTACTTGGAACGGCAGGTAGATACCGCATATACTAAGGTATGGTGGACTCATATGGAATAACTTTGGGGTTCAAGGGATTGGATGCACAAGCAGTATTCCCGCTTAGTACAGGTGAAGTCTAGAAAAAGACTGGGAAGCGACCAACTAGAGAGCGATTAATACCATGAACATGCATTAAAATTAATAAACATTGAGTGCAAGCATGAGTAGGATATAATCCACCATGAACATAAATATCATGAAGGCTATGTTGATTTGTTTCAACTACATGTGTGAACATGTGCCAAGTCAAGTCACTTAAATCATTCAAAGGAGGATACCACCCTATCATACCACATCACAACCATTTTAATAGCATGTTGGCACGCAAGGTAAACCATTATAAACTCGTAGCTAATTAAGCATGGCATAAGCAACTATAATCTCTAATTGTCATTGCAAACATGTTTATTCATAATAGGCTGAATTAGGAACGATGAACTAATCATATTTACAAAAACAAGAGAGGTCGAGCTCATACCAGCTTCTCTCATCTCAATCAGTCCATCATATATCGTCATAATTGCCTTTCACTTGCACGACCAAACGATGGAATAATAATAATAGTGCACGTGCATTGGACTAAGCTGGAATCTGCGAGCATTCAATAAACAGGAGAAGACAAGGTAATGTGGGCTCTTGGTTAAATCAACAATAATGCATATAAGAGCCACTTCAACAATTTAATCATGGTCTTCTCCTATCGACCCCCAAAGAAAATAAAATAAATAAAACTATTTACACGGGAAAGCTCCCAACAAGCAAAAGAAGAACGGGAAATCTTTTTGGGTTTTCTTTTTAATTATTACTACTACAACAAGAAAAGTAAACTAGCTAAAGGTTACTACTAATTTTTGTAAGTTTTATTAAGGTTTATCAAACACACAAGAAGAAAGCATAAAAAGAAAATAAACTAGCATGGATATTACAGTGAAAAAGTATGAGCACCGACAACTAGCAATGAGTGTGTGAACATAAATGTAATGTCGGTGAGAAATACGTACCCCCCCAAGCTTAGGCTTTTGGACTAAGTTGGTCTATTGCCACGGCTGGCCTGGCGGATATCCAAAGTTATAGTTGGGGTTGTATTGAGATGCAGCAGTCAATGCATTGTGGGCTGCAGCTTGGAGGCGAGCTATCTCAGCCCTCCTCTTATACTCGTCCGCCTCCTCCCTGGTTATAAAATATCTCCCCTTTGCCTGAAAGTCAAAGAAGGTAGAAGCAGGGAGAGCGACGTGATATGTACGTCGTCTGTCAAAGATTAGTCGGTATTGGAGGAACTGATCGTTCCTCTCAACAAAACGATGACGAACCATAGCTTCAAAATCTAAATAGGCAGGAGGCAACTCAATATCATCCTCACGCATGGTTACACCAAGAAAATTAGCTAAACGGGTTGCATAAATTCCACCAAAGAAATCTCCATTAAATCTATTATTATGCAACCTACGTGCAACAATGGCTCCCAAATTATAATGTTTATCTCCTAACACAAAGACTCCGAGAACACCGAGGTCGTGGACACACATGTGACATGCTTCATCCTTACCATTTATGCACCTACCTATGAAGAGAGAAAAATAATGTATAGCAGGAAAATGAATGCTCCCTATGGTAGCTTGTGCTATGTCTCTAGATTCCCCCACAGTTATACTAGCAAGAAAATATCTAAACTCAGCTTTGCGAGGCTCACTAGTACTACCCCATTGTGGAAGTTTGCAAGCAGTGCTAAAATCCTCTAAGTCCATAGTATAAGAATTTTCATAAAGATCAAACAGGAAGTTTGAGAATTGCGTGAAGATGAAAATTCAAACCTCCTCACAAAGGAACTAGTGAGATAGTGGTACTGTCGGCACTTATCTGCCTCGAAGCTCACAAGATCAGCGTTACGCATATATGTGTTAATTCTTCCTTGATTCCTGCTTGATCCATGAAGTCCTCGGAAGGCCATTCACAAGCCCGCACTGAAGCACCCCTTGGTGGTTCATCGTCAGCATCGCGCATTGCAAGACTGGGTCCTTGCTTCCTTGAAGAACCACCTTGGTACATTTTCCTAAACATATTTCTTCCTCTAAAAAAATTCTGAATTTTTTAGTAACATCAAATAAAAGTGAACCAAGCTCAACAAAATTGATAGCAACTACTCCTACAAGTGCCTAGAGACTATATCATGCATTGGAACTACTTGGAACCATATAAATTTGAGATGCAAGCTCAAGGACATGGTCACCTAGGCAGCAAAATTTTGCAATGAATAAAGCACTAGAACAAAAACTAATCGGACCAATGGAGGAGTCACATACCAAGGAACAATCCCCCAAAGCAGTTTTGTGAGAGGTGCTTTGAGCTAGGAGATTGAAAATCGTAGCAAAATGAGCTAGAACTCGTGCTTGAGCTGGTTGGTGATTTTTTTTTGGAGGAAGAAAAAGTGTGTGGGTGCAGGAATAAGTAGAGGGGAGCCACCGTGGGCCAACGAGGTAGGGAGGCGCACCCAGGGGGTGGGCGCGCCCTGGACCCTCGTGCCCAGGTGCTTGCTCCCCCTGATGTGTTCTCAGTGCCAAATATTCTCAAATATTCCAGAAAAATTATATTTAATTGGCAGGGCATTTGGAGAACTTTTATTTTCGGGGTATTTTTATATTGCAATGATAAATCAGAAAACAGACAGGAAAATACTATTTTTGCTTTATTTCAACTAAATAACAGAAAGTATAAGGAGGGTACAGAAGGTTGTGCTTTCTAACTTCATCCATCTCATGCTCATCAAAAGGAATCCACTAACAAGGTTGATCAGGTCTTGTTAACAAACTCATTTCGAATCGCATGAAACCAGAGAAATTTCGAATAACACTATGTTACCTCAACGGGGATATGCACATCCCCTATAATAAGAATATCATATCTCTTTTTGACAGTAGGAAGAGGAAATTCAAAACCTCCAAAAATAATCGATGGATTTTTTCCAATAGAGTTGATACTGAGGACTTGAGGTTGTTTCCTCAGAAAGTGTACCGTATGCTCATTACCATTAACATGAAAAGTGACATTGCCTTTGTTGCAATCAATAACAGCCCATGCAGTATTCAAAAAGGGTCTTCCAAGAATAATAGACATACTATCGTCCTCAGGAATATCAATAATAACAAAGTCCGTTAAAATAGTAACGTTTGCAACCACGACAGGCACATCCTCGTAGATACCGACAGGTATAATAGTTGATTTATCGGCCATTTGCAAAGATATTTCAGTAGGTATCAACTTATTCAATCAAGTCTACGATATAAAGAGAGAGGCATAACACTAACAACGGCTCCAAGATCACATAAAGCAGTTCTAACATAGTTTCTTTTAATGGAGCATGGTATAGTAGGTACTCCTGGATCTCCAAGTTTCTTTGGTATTCCACCCTTAAAAGTATAATTAGCAAGCATGGTGGAAATTTCAGCTCCCGGTATCTTTCTTTTACTTGTAACAATTTCTTTCATATACTTGGCATAAGGATTCATTTTAAGCATATCAGTTAGTCGCATACGCAAGAAGATAGGTCTAATCATTTCAGCAAAGCGCTCAAAATCCTCATCATCCTTTTCCTTGGATGGTTTGGGTGGAAAAGGCATGGGTTTCTGAACCCATGGTTCTCTTTCTTTACCGTGCTTCCTAGCGACAAAGTCTCTCTTATCATAACGCTGATTCTTTGATTGTGGGTTATCAAGATCAACAGCAGGTTCAATTTCTACATCATTATCATTGCTAGGTTGAGCATCAACACGAGCATCCTCATTAACATTATCACTAGGTTCATGTTCATTACCAGATTGTGTTTCAGCATCAGAAATAGAAATATCATTTGGATTCTCAGGTGTGTCAACAACAGGTTCACTTGAAGCATGCAAAGTCCTGTCATTTTTCATTTTCTTCTTTTTAGGAGGACTAGGTGCATCTACCTTATTTCTCTGAGAATCTTGCTCAATTCTCTTAGGATGGCCTTCAGGATACAAAGGTTCCTGAGTCATTTTACCAGTTCTAGTAGCCACTCTAACAAAGATAGTCATTATTCTTATTATTCAATTCATTGAGCAAATCATTCTGAGCTTTAAGTACTTGTTCTACTTGAGTGGTAACCATAGAAGCATGTTTACTAATGAGTTTAAGTTCACCTTTAACTCTAGACATATAATCACTCAAGTGTTCAATCATACTAGTGGTTGGGGCGCCACCCTGTGGCACCGCTTGAAAGGAAGTTGTGCGCATATTTTTAAAAAGAAATACATGAAGTCCCCGCCTTCATCTAAAAAAATATTAAAAAAAATCCTCACCTTCATCTAGAAAAAAAAGGTAAAAAGGAAAAGAAAAAAACACGAACGCAGCCTACCAGCGAGTGCCACTTTGCGTAGCCCTCCATTAGAAAATATGTGTGGGGTCATCACCTCCATCTAAGAAGAAAAAAACATTTACAATTCCTCACCTCCAACTAAAAATAATGTCCCAAAAGCTTTTTCATCGCTGCCAACCAGCTTGCGCCACATGGCACAGCTGGTTGGCCACCCTTCACATGACGCTTAATGAACTAAAAATAATGTCCCAAAAGCTTTTTCATCGCGGCCAACCAGCTTGCGCCACATGGCACAGCTGGTTGGCCACCCTTCACACGACGCTTAATGAACTAAAAATAATGTCCCACAAGCTTTTTCATCGCGGCCAACCAGCTTGCGCCACATGGCACAACTGGTTGGCCACCCTTCCCACGACGCCTAATGAGTTTAATGATTAGCCCGTTGATTCGCCTAGTTGATGTGAGACTATCTTCTCCCTTATTGTCTTCTCCACAACCACCATTCTATTAAACATATAGTGCTATGTCCATGGCTCACGCTCATGTATTGCGTGAAGATTGAAAAAGTTTGAGAACACAAAAAGTATGAAACAATTGCTTGGCTTGTCATCGGGTTTGTGCATGATTAAATACTTTGTGTGATGAAGATAGAGCACAGCCAGACTATATGATTTTGTAGGGATAACTTTCTTTGGCCATGTTATTTTGAGAAGACACAATTGCTTAGTTAGTATGCTTGAAGTATTATTATTTTTATGTCAATATTAAACTTTTCTCTTGAATCTTTCGGATCTGAACATTCATACCATAATTAAGAGAATTACATTGAAAATTATGCCAAGTAGCATTCCACATCAAAAATTCTGTTTTTATCATTTACCTACTCGAGGACGAGCAGGAATTAAGCTTGGGGATGCTTGATACGTCTCCAACGTATCTATAATTTTTTACTATTCCATGCTATATTATATTCTGTTTTGGATGTTTAATGGGCTTTATTATACACTTTTATATTATTTTTGGGACTAACCTATTAACCGGAGGCCCAACCCAAATTGCTGTTTTTTTGCCTATTTCAGTGTTTCGCAGAAAAAGAATATCAAACGGAGTCCAAACAGAATGAAACCTTCGGGAACGTGATTTTCGGAACAAACGTGATCCAGAGGACTTGGAGTCTACGCCAAGAAAGCAACTAGGAGAGAACGAGGTAGGGGCCGCACCCCCACCCTTGTGGGGCCCACGTTGCTCCACCGACGTACTTCTTCCTCCTATATATACCTCACGCACTTCAAACCAACAGAGGCATCCACGAAAACCTAATTCCACAGCGCAACCTTCTGTACCCGTGAGATCCCATCTTGGGGCCTTTTTCGGTGCTCTGCCGGAGGGGGCATTGATCACGGAGGGCTTCTACATCAACACCATAGCCTCTCCTATGATGTGTGAGTAGTTTACCTCAGACCTTCGGGTCCATAATTATTAGCTAGATGGCTTCTTCTCTCTCTTTGGATCTCAATACAAAGTTCTCCACGATTCTCGTGGAGATATATTCGATGTAATCTTCTTTTGCAGTGTGTTTGTCGGGACCGATGAATTGTGGGTTTATGATCAAGTTTATATATGAACAATATTTGAATCTTCTCTGAATTCTTTTACGTATGATTCGTTATGTTTGCAAGTCTCTTCGAATTATCAGTTTGGTTTGGCCTACTAGATTGATCTTTCTTGCAATGGGAGAAGTGCTTAGCTTTGGGTTCAATCTTGCGGTCTTTGGATCCCAAAGGATGTAAAGGGAAACGACACGTATTGTATTGTTGCCATCGAGGATAACAAGATGGGGTTTATATCATATTGCATGAGTTTATCCCTCTACATCATGTCATCTTGCTTAAAGTGTTACTCCGTTCTTATGAACTTAATACTCTAGATGCATGCTGGATAGCGGTCGATGTGCGGAGTAATAGTAGTAGATGCAAAAGTGTGAGTCGGTCTACTTGTCACGGACGTGATTCCTATATACATGATCATACTTAGATATTCTCATAACTATGCTCAATTCAATTGCTCGACAGTAATTTGTTCACCCACCGTAATACTTATGCTATCTTGAGAGAAGCCACAAGTGAAACCTATGGCCCCCGGGTATATTTTCCATCATATTAATCTTCCGTCAACTAGCTATTTTTATTGCCCTTTATTTTACTTTGCATCTTTATCATAAAAATACTAAAAATATTATCTTATCATATCTATCAGATCTCACTCTCGTAAGTGACCGTGAAAGGATTGACAACCCCTTTATCGCATTGGTTGGGAGGTTTTTATTTGTTTGTGTAGGTGCGAGGGACTTGAGCGTGGTCTCCTACCAGATTGATACCTTGGTTCTCAAAAACCGAGGGAAATAATTACGCTACTTTACTGCATCACCCTTTCCTCTTCAAGGGAAAAACCAACGCAGTGCTCAAGAGGTAGCAGCGCTCCGCACTTTCCCCTTGGCTTTGCCTCGAAGCCATGTCCGGGCGTGCCTTGGGCACGGGGGCTACTATCGGCGTACTGGGAATGGGGGTCCCCAGACTTGCCTGCCTACGGCCCACGGCGTGGCTCCAGCAGCGGCCATGTACGGCCCATCTTCATCAGCAAACGCTCAAGACCCTCGCGAGGGGCCTAGCCTCGTGAGGCGGACGACGCGAGACCTCCTCGGGGGCGGCCACACTAGGCTGGCACGCGAGAGGCGGAGAGATCAAGGCAAGGGTCACCTCACGAGGTTCCTGTGACGTGAGCCGTGACGACCAAGGCCAGGCGGGCGCCAGCGGATGGAGAGTACCCGTTGCCTCTTTGGTGCTAAAGGGGCAAGCGCTGGCGAGGAGTCCCGAGGCTTCAGGCAAAGGTTTCCATATCGGTGCAATGAAATCAAGACCAGCAGGACGACAGGATGGAGGTCATCATGGAGCCCACGATGGCGTCACCACCAGAGCCTTTGGCAGGCGAAGACCAACTTTTGTCAGGATAGCTTGTACTAGATGCCCCCCTTCAAATTGGCCGTTGTGGGATCCCTTCCCGCCTAATATTTGGGGAGAGGACCTGGCCTCTATAAATAGGACTAGCCACCACCTTAGTACAGGACGGATCCTTCAGATCAACCTCAACCACACAAGCTCACTGAGCCCAAGAACACCTCTCCTCAGGAGGCTGTTCTTCCCTTGTACTTGTTCATCCTTAGCCTACGAGGCAATCCACCACACCACACCAAGTAGGGTATTACACCACATCGGTGGCCCGAACCAGTATAAACCCTGTGTCCCTTGTTCTTTGAGTTCGAGGAGATGAGCCTTGGGATCGCAGTGAGAGAGCGAGCTAGAGGGAGGGAGAGATCTTCGTGCACACCCCAGTGTTCGAACCTTGAGGGTTTTGATGGAACCCGAAATCCGACAGGCTTGGTGTGCTGCTGGTCGAGGGTGCGTCGGACGTCCGGTGGAAGTCGGTTGTCCGAGCGCTGTAGAGTGTCGGATGTCCGGTGGCACATCGGACGTTCGGCCGCTGTAGACTCCGCAGCTCCGTCTTCTTCTGTCTTCTCTTCCATGCTTCCCTCGCGGATGGTGTAGGTGTTCCTTGGTGCTTGCACTCCTCCTCGTCATCTGTGAAGCTCCGGTAATACCTATGCATGCACACGAGAGGAATGTCAAGTAGTATACCATCCTCGAAGGGGTCAAGCGAACACGTGTAAAGGAGATGATTCACCTTTATGTGTGTGAAGTAGATGTCACACGTGTCACTTGACAAACGGACTCTTGACATGGTGATGTCCGTAGGATGCTCCGCATCATCAATCTTTACCTCGGGACCATTCCAGAGCTCCTCGTCATGTCCGTGATCGCATCCGGGACTCCAACAACGTTCGGTCACCAACATACATAACTCATATAATACTATATCGTCAACGAATGTTTAGCATGCGGACCCTATGGGTTCGAGAACTATGTAGACATGACCAAGACACCTCTCCGGCCAGTAAACAATAGCGGAACCTGGATGCCCATATTGGCTCCTACATATTCTAAGAAGATCTTTATCGGTCAAACCGTTATGACAACATACGCTATTCCCTTTGTCTATCAGTATGTTACTTTCCCGAGATTCAATCGTTGGTATCTTCATACCTAGTTCAATCTCATTACCGGCAAGTCTCTTTACTCGTTCAGTAATACATCATCCCGCAACTAACTCATTAGTCACATTTCTTGCAAGGCTTCTTATGATGTGCATTACTGAGGGGTCCCAGAGATACCTCTCCGATACTCGGAGTGACAAATCCTAGTCTCGATCTATGTCAACCCAACAAACACCTTCAGAGATACATGTAGAGCATCTTTATAATCACCCAGTTACGTTGTGACGTTTGATAGCACACAAGGTATTCCTCCGGTATCCGGGAGTTGCATAATCTCATAGTCAAAGGAATATCTATATGACATGAAGAAAGCTATAGCAATAAAACTGAACGATCAATATACTAAGCTAACGGATGAGTCTTGTCCATCACATCATTCTCCTAATGATGTGATCCCGTTCATCAAATGACAACTCATGCCTATGGTTAGGAACCTTAACCATCTTTGATAAATGAGCTAGTCTAGTAGAGGCTTACTAGGGACACGATGTTTTGTCTATGTATTCACACATGTATCAAGTTTCCAGTTAATACAATTCTAGCATGAATAATAAACATTTATCATGATATAAGGAAATATAAAATAATAACTTTATTATTGCCGCTAGGGCATATTTCCTTCACTTCCCAAAAGTGAAAAGCACAACTGAGCTTCGGCATGAAGTAGTCAAAAGCACAGATGTATCGCGAGAAGCATATATGTACTTCCAAAAAGTTAAAAGCACAGGTATGCTTGAGGGTGAAGTAGCTTTTACACTGCTTCACTCGAAACACAGTTCCTTGTGAAACACACTTGTGTTTCTCAAAAAATGAAAAACATAGGTGTGCTTTAGAATGAAGCACACATGTGCTTCCTGAAAAGTTAAAAGCACAATTGCGCTTCCTGTTTTTTTTCTTTTGGTTTCCAATTACATGCCTAGCACCCAGACGGTTGAGAGGGAGCACCTTGTGGATAGCTCATGCAAACTAGGAGCCTTTTATTAGGAGGGATGCTTAAGGTGTACCATGATCGAAGTACTTCCTCTTATTAATGTCAAGCCCGAGGGCCACCGACACATCAAAATTTTCCATGCCCATTTTTCCATGGGACACCAATTCTTAAATTTTTGTTGATGATGCCCAGCCCCCCCCCCCCCTTCGTTGGCAAAGCAAATGGTGGGTGAATTGACCATGTGATATTTTTGCCTGTTATTTTCCTGCTAGAAGAATCTAGACCTAACTTTATCATATTAGACGGGAACCCCATCATGCAAAAGTAGAAGCCGATGGCATACATGAATTCCATCAGAGGTAGTCTAATGGAGAACTCACTAGCTTGAAGATGGCATGGATAAGAGCTATCGGCTAATATAGGTGAGCGCCCTCTCCAGCTAGCAAACCCTTGGGGGAGGGAGGATAATAAGTAGTACATTTACTTAGGAGTTAGGATGCATAAAGTTCGAGTATGAAAAAAAATGTAGTGTAAGGGCATCTCCAACGCCGACCGTCAAACCGTCCGCATACGTCCGGAACTCATGGTCTGGACCCCCGGGCCATCCATTGCGGGCCTGTATCGGTCTGTTGAGCGGTCTGGACCAAGTTTACCTCGCAAACTGGAACCAAACGTAGGGGGAGTTCCGGGAGTCCGGACATGAGACATGTCGGACTCTAACAACCATGGCCCACCCAAAAGGAAGGTGGAACCCGCCCTTTTGTAGCATTCCACATTGTTTCCGCGCCAAAATCCCCCACTCGATCTTCTCTTCCATCCCGCCGCTCTCCACCCAATTCTTGCCCTTTTCTCCCACTTTCTTCTTCGCTGCTGCCCCCAATGCATGAAACCGGACGAGGACCTGCCAGAGATGGTGGTCGTGGAGGTGCAGGAGGATCCGAGCATCACCCTCGCCCGGAAGATCAACTCGATGACACGGGAAAGTCATCGCGTCAAAGTGAAGGCCGCGAAGTAGGCAATGCTCATGTAGCGGAAGGCCGGCGGAGGGCGTGCTGATGGCGTCCATGAGTGGGCGTGTGCTGGCCGCGGCTTCATTGGATCCTTTTAGTTTAATATTACTTTTTAGAAGCAATCTCATAATGGTATGTATTAGGTACAACATTTAGGATAGCAAAAGGCAGGTCGGTAGGCAGTCCACGACAACCACTGCCGGGCAAGTGCCTTACATCATCGACGTAAACGCGGTGCCGTTGCGCTTCTCGGAGTCTTCTTCGCCACAACTCGTCTGGGCGCGGATGGTGGGGGAGCACATGGGTGCCAGCATGATGTTTTTTGCTATGCCTAAAGCGGGGAGAAGGCGTATGACAACGCGGACAGGAAGATGTTCGACATCATCCACGATGGAGGCGGAGGAGGAGGTTATGAGGACGTGCAGGTGGAAGACTCAGATCCCATCCAGGCCGGAAACTATACCCACACGCAATAGGGCTACACCCAGACTGGCATGCAGTAGATCTACACCCAGACCGGTGTGGGCACACTGGAGGAGGAGGATGATGATGACGAACAGTATAATCCGGATGATTTTGCTAGCGGTCCGAAGAAGAAGCATAGAGGAGAAAGTTTTAAAATGTCCGAGGATGAGATGTTGTGTGATGCATGGTTTGCCACTAGCCTCGATCCGATCCATGGCACGAAGCAAAAGGGCTCAAAATTTTTGGGCCAACATTCACACAAGCATTTCGCGCCCCACTCCGACGTGGTCATCCGAAACCATGAACCAAAATCCTTCAACCATCGATGGTACACCATCCAAGAGGCCGTGTCGAAGTATTGCAGCCACTTGGTGCATCTCATCGCACGGTGCCCTAGTGGTGCCCAAATCACTAAGCGCCATATTTTTTTTACTAGCCGGATATGCTTAGTTTTGTTGATTACTATCCGGATATGCATAGTTTTGTTGATTACTAGCCGGATATGCATAGTTTTGTTGATCACTGGCCGGATATGCATAGTTGTGTTGATCACTAGCTGGATATGCATAGTTATGTTGATCACTAGCCGGATATGCATAGTTTTGTTGATCATTTGTCGGATATGCATAGTTTTATTGACAATGTTTATTTTTTGGCCTTCTCATATGTGTACGGTGTTCAAGAAGTTGGAGCAGAAAACTTTACTTTCATGCATTGCTAGTTGAAGTTGAATGGGCAACCTATTCATAGCCAAGAACGCCACCCAAGCAACCAAGAAAGAAACTGGTGGCCCAACCGACCCAACCAAAGAACAACTCAAGAAGATTAGAAGAGGGTTTCGGGAAAAGAAGTGGGAGGAGGAGAAGGCGAAGCGAGAAGGTGCTATGGTGAAGATGGCGGAGAGGTTCGAGGACATCTTATCACAAAAGGAGGAGGCATATGTAAAGCGCTCGGACATCAAAGAGGAAAAAAAGATGGAGATGTTCAAACTATTGACGGAGGCGTCCGGGAAGAAGCTAGCGCTCGAATAGACGAGGGCCATGATCGAAGAGAAGAAGGCCATGGTCGAGGAGAAGAAGGCAATGCTGGAAGAAAAGAAGGTGAAGATTGCAGTCGATGTGGACACAAGGACGATCGTGGAAGTCGTCCGCTATAAGATGTTGCAGCGGCAGAAAAATGAGTTGGAGGTGGCGGACAAGAAGGATGAGGCAGCGGCGGAGAAGGAAACTGCATACGCGGCGGCGACAACACCTTGAGCATGGAGGCTCAGAATTATTTTGCATGGATTGCTAGACTGATATTCCTTTGTGATTGAGCATGTAAAAACTTAAGCATACTTGCCTCTTTTTGATTGTGATCGGGCATGTGATCCGACACGCTATGAATCAGACTTTATTTGAATTTAAATATATATTAACGGACATATACAAAATAGCATTGGATGACCGTCTTTCGCAACCATGTTCTCGGACTGGTTCCTTATTCGCGGACAGACACGGAAGAAAATTTACGGGTTAGCGTTGCAGATGTCCTAAGGAAACCTGCATGAGGCAATTCCTTCGTCGGTAAGTATATGCATGTCTTTTAATTTGGGCTAATCTCGAGTTATTTTAAATAAGGATTATTGCTTCTTGTGGATCGCCGTAGTCTTTCTGAAGAGAAAAAGGACAGCTGCATGCATGCGTACTCGTATTATTTGATTTATTATTTCGCCAAAGGCATCGTCGTCTTTCTGCTGCCTCACACATGCAGACCTCCCTCCTCGGTTTACATTACACTGCCGATGAAAACTACCCGCATTTTCTTAAGAAATCCCTCCATATTGTTGCATGTGACACCAACAACTGAAGCATCCATTGCTCGATTAGATCAGAAAGGAATTGGCTTTTGGCTGTCCGTCGGAGCCGACACTCTTCAGTTAAGTAGATCCCAGTGCGGACTGCTTGCGGAGCTCCAGTGCCACGCATAGCTAGCTAGCTACTCGATCGATCTGCAAGAGCTTGTTGATCGGCTGTTGGTTCATCACTTGGATTGGATCTCGCACGACACACGCGTGCACTCATGGCGGACCTGGTCTCCGACGTGCTCCTGTCCTTCTTCTGCTGCTGCTTCTACCCTCCCGGGGGGCACCACGACACGCGGCACAACCGCGGCCACCCGGCGGGCAGAAACTCCGCGCATCGTCACCACCACGGCGCCGCGGGTCGTACGGTTGCCAGTGGGAGCAGACCGCCCCTGTCTCTCCAGGTTCACCCGCGTGCTTGTTTATGTATACTACCCATTCGTTTCTTTGCATTTCCATCCCGCTGGAGACAGATCGATGACCGGCCGCCGGCAAGCTACCTGACCGGCACAAAACTTTCATGCAGACGGTGGAGCTCAAGGTCCGGATGTGCTGCGACGGCTGTGAGCGAGCCGTGATGCAGTCTCTCGTGAACCTCCGAGGGGTGGACAGCGTGGAGGTGGACGCGGGGACGGGGAAGGTGAGGGTGACGGGGTACGTGGAGCGGGAAAAGGTGCTGCGGGAGGTACGGCGCCGGAGCAGGAAGAAGGCGGAGTTCTGGCCGAGCGGCGGCACGCCGCTGCGCTTCGCGTCTCCCGGGGGCTGCTTCGGCGGCGGCGGCGGCGAGCCGTACCGCGACACCTACAGCTACCACCGACGCGGCTACGGTGATGTTGGTGATCGTCACGGCCGCACCCGCAGGCCTGCTCGTGGCGGCGACGCCGTCAGCGACGATGATGTCAACGCGTGCGCGATCATGTGACGGCTTGACGAGGATATTTGTGGCAGTACTTACGTGCTGGCGTTTCAACTGGCTCTAGTTTTCGTGGAAATATCATGAATCTTTTTGTACGATGAGATTGTAGTGAATCTGATCTCCTTGCCGGATGCAAATGTATTACTCCCTCTGATTTTTTTTTTTTTGCCGCTCTCCGTTACACGGAATTGCTCAAAAAAAAAAGAAATAATTACGAGTATAGTACAGTTGCTCCGTGGGTGTTGGAACGTGAAGGGTATCTCTAAGACGGATTTGTAAACCTCCCGTAACCGTTTGGACCCGGCTGTCTGGACCGCGGAAGCCATCCAACGCCCATCTGTATCTGTCCGTAGAATGGTCTAAACGCGATTTCTCCTGCAAACTGGAGACAAAAGTGGGAAAGATTTGTGGGAGTCCGGACCGCTCCCAAGCCTGCTTCTGACCGCCCTGGCCTACCAAAGAACCCCTCCCTACTCCCGCGCGCGCTCCCACCCGTCGCTAGCTGTCCGCATTCCTGCCGCTATAGAGCGCGCCGCTCCGCATTGAAAACGACTCTGGGCGGAAGCGACCTCTCACTGCCTCCGCCATTGAAGCGGCGCGCTGGCCGAGGGCGTTGCACGCCCGGCTGAACACGCCTCCTCACTGCATTCATACGCCCCATTAACCCCGCGTGGAAGCCGAGAAACCTACTCCGCCACGCGTCCGTTCATGAGCGGGCCGGCATTAAACGCACGCCGGCTGAGCTCCTATCGTCCGCCCTCTATTTAAACGAGGGAAGACGCCGGGCAAGAACCACACCCCTCCGCCACTCCTCCAATGTCCTCCTCCACTACTCTTCCGGTGGCTTCCGAAGAGCAGTTCTCCGGCATACAAGCCAGCTGGATGGCCCGCCGAGCCCGCCGGATACGAGCAAGGCAGCTCGCTGCTCCACCTTCCGTGCCTCGCCCGATGAAGCAAGTTGCGGCCCCAAGCCGTCGCGTGGTTCAGCAACTCGCCGCTCCAGGGCCACTAGATGAGGAGTGGCCAGTTGCTCGACGCCGGCGTGGCTAACGGCGCGGCGGCACGGGCGTCATCGCTGCCGTTGACGACCGCGCCTCCCGTGCCTGCGACCGCGCCTCCCGTGCCTGTGACCACGCCTCCTGTCCCTGCGACCGTGCCATGTAGGCAGATGCGAAGCTGGGTGCGCGGAGAGTAATGAGTCGGTGGCCGGCGCCTCCGCATCCGCTGCCATCACCGAGGAGAAGTAGAACACGGGAGTCCGCCACCGCTTGGGTCCCACGAAGGCCACCGCCTAGGCGACACCGGCGTACACAGCCAGTGTCTTGCCCGGTTCTTCTCTTTCGAGGACCTCCATCGTTCCCACATGGGCTTCATGGAAGCGGAGGCGCCGCCTTCCCCTCCCGCTGAAGCATCAGCCGGGGGTTCCACTCCATGAGTTGCAGGGAAGCGAGCCGTCCTTTGCTCTAAAACATATACCTCTGGGGCTCCCGGCAGTCCGGTGACTGGGCTGCCAGACATGAGGTAGACAAAGGGATCCGCGGGCGGCGATTTAGCTTAGGTATTAATTATACCTTCAGAGTCGGACTAGCACCATTGATGTAAATGAACTGAAATCCGTCATGTTTTTTTATGAAAATCCGGCTTTTTTATATGAAACCCGTCATGTTTGCATGAATTTTGTCCGGTTGATTTGAGTTGTTGTGAAAATGAATGCAGCTAGCGTTGGATGGCTGCCTCCCGCAACCATGTCCGCGGACTGGTCGCCCTATCTGCAGACGGATGCGGGAGGTTTTTTGCTGGTTGCCGTTGGAGATTCCCTTAGAGCATCTCTAGCAGATCCCGCAAACAGTCGGGCGGAAAAAGTTGTTTGAGGGCTCCCGCAAAAACTATTTACCGGACGGTGAGCCCTCCGGGGGAACAGTTCCAGTAAATCCATCCCGCAAATTTTTTGTGTGACGTGTTTGCGGAATCTATTCCGCGCTTGTTGGGGATATAACTACTGAGTGTAAACCGCCCTGAAGGGGCCGGGTTACCCTCATCCATGATCAGGGCCCACGGAGGAGGCCCAAAGCCCAGAGGCGGATTAGGATCCATTCATGTAAACCGCCTTAGTCTTGTAACTTGAGCTGTAAGATAAGAGAGAAGAGACCGAGTCGGACACTTGTATGAGCCGGATCGGGACTCTGTAGACCGGCCGGGCGTCAACCCGTGTATATAAGGGGACGACCCGGCGGCGAGTTAAGGACAGAGAATTCAAGGCTGAGGCGAAGAAATTGCTCCCTAGGCGCCGAAATCACATCAATCCCATCACAACTAGACGTAGGCTTTTACCTTCATCGAAGGGGCCGAACTAGTATAACTCCCGTGTCTTTGTGTCCGCTTTAACCCCTCTAGGTTAACCCGTACGATGGCCCTGCGACTAAGTCCTTTCATGAGGACATCTGCCGTGACAATTCCACGACAGTTGGCGCCCACCGTGGGGCTATCGCACGATGGTTTGATGATCTTAGAGGGCAAGTTCGAAGGACTCGAAGGCTATGCTGTGGGCCGGATGACTAAGAGTCGTCGCGCAAGCTCTACATCGACGATGCGGATCGGGGCCCCGAGGCCGCTCGGTTGAGTACGGATACCGGGTCCCCTTTGGCGGCATACACGTGTTCATCGGCAAGATCGGGCGAGCCAGGGCTCGGCCGGACATCTGCACCGACCTCGCCGAGACGGCTCGATGGGCGAAGAAGAGTCCTGCCACGCTAAACCGCGGTCGGCGTGCTGCGTGGGAGTCGTCCACGGAGACTACGAGGACGGATCAGCATCTGGCGGCGAAACCGTTGTCTACTCTGGCGACGAGTCGTCAGCCGGAGAAACTGAGTCTCTGTACCAGCTGCAAGATGGCCAGATCGGGGGTTGTTCCGACGGTGAGAGTATTCCGGACCCCTTTGATCTACCCAACCGGGTTGGAATCTTCATGGCCGGTACGCAAGCGGCGCTTCACTCTTCGACCGCGGCGCCCCTGGTCGCCGGTTCAACGCGGTGATGGCAGCCGGGGAAGGAGGCCCTGTGCGCCCGCCGGCTCAAGTTTTATCGTAGCTGACGCATTAGCTGTGCTCATGGCGAGGCTAATCCGCCGGATCAGGACCTGCACAATGCGGAGATTCCAAAGGTGAGGGAACAGATCACTAAAGCTAAAGCGGACTGGCAGCCGCGGACGTGAGGATGGCGGCGAACGGGCCGCTTTGGATGCGCAGCTTATAGGCTCATGCCGGATCGTGAGCGCCACATGAAGTCATGAAAAGGAAGTACATATCCCGCTTACCTTCGGTTTTCGAGGGAAGAGAGCTTTTCAATACCCTGTGGGTAGGGACCAAGAATCCGCCGCCGGTGGTAAACCGCCGAAGCACTGGACGGCCGCCACCGTTCAGCCCGTGTGATAGATCTGCTCGCCATCATACCGGGCGCTTCTGCATCAGGCAGACACCTCCGGGTCACTACTCCAACCCGATGGATAACCTTGTTGCGGCTGCGGCACGGTTGGAGGCGATTCCAATTGAAGGTGATTCACCACAGGCGGTAGAGACACGCCGGGTTAAGGAGCTCCTCAGGACGGCCCTGGCTCAATAGGAAGCGTATTCATACAGTCGGGTTCGGATTCACTCTACCCCCCGCCCAAGCCGGAGCTATAGCCGACGCGCCGACGAACTGGCCGTGTCAAGCAATGCGCAGCGTGGTCCGCCTCGCGGCAACAACCCGGCGGGTGGCTTCGAAGATGCTCAAGTGGTAGTGGACCGCGCCAGGCACGAGGGAGGCCGAGTTAGCAAGACAATCGAGGATCATCAGCTCGCTACCGTTCGTCTGACCATCTTGAACCAGAGGTCACGTCTGGCTCTTTGGGGGTGCCTTGCCTCGTCCCCGCTTTACGCAACGTGCGTTTGCCCAAGGACTTCAAAGGGCCACGCAAGGTGCCCAATTATACTGCCGATTTGGCTCCAGAAGCATGGATAGAAAGCTATGAGATGGCCATGGAGATGCTAGATGTGGATGAAGCTGCATGTGCGAAGTATTTCACAATGATGTTGGAAGGTATGGCGGACTTGGTTGAAGAACTTGCCGCCCAACTCGATCAGTTCATGGACCCGCTATGGACCCGGTTCATTCAAAATTTCAAAGACACTGTAAGCAGCCCATGTCTGTGGTGGATTTAGCGGCTTGTGTCCGGCGGAGGGAGAATCCACAACCCATTGGGTGCGCGGCTTTGGAAGTTTTACATTCTTGAGACCGGATCAACCCCGATTCCGCGATCTTAACCTTGGAAGCCAATTGCGGTTTGAACCGTTGAAATTGAAGCTGGGTCGCATGAAGCGTTTTGCAATGACATGGGCACTCTAATGGGCGTTTTGGTAAAGTATGCTGATTACGATAGTACCAAGGATCCCGAGTCCGAGGATGACGAAGTGGGGAAGGGAAAATGTAACAGCAACTCCGAGGCCAGCAAGATCATTCGGCGAGCAATGGAGGGAACAAGCGTAAAGCAAACGGTAACATGGGCTTTGTAGCCAACACCAATGCGCAGGACAAGGGTCAGCGGCGCAAGGGTAAGCAATCAAACCGGGGCGGTCACAATCCGGATCGTCTGAATTACATATTGAATCAACCTTGTCCGAAGCATGGGACGAAGGAGGCACCGGCAAACCATCTTTGGAAGGATTGTTATATTATGCAGGAGTTCAAAAACTCTAACTCTTTCCGGTATGATCAAGGGCCCGGCGGCGGTTCAGTGGTCCGCCGGTTACGGTGGAGGAAATTCCGGCCTGTGGTTCGGTGGTAATCCGGGCGGGCAAGGCAATCAGAGTAATCAGAACAATCAGAGTAATCAGAACAATCAGAACAATTAGAACCAAGGGGGTTACAATCAACAACAGCAACAGTCGGGTTACCAAATTAACCCAAAGCAGTTGAACGGTGGACAGTACCACGTCTTTACCACCAGCTTGGACAGACGAGACCGAAAACTTCAGAAGTGGGCGGTTAGTGTTGTTGAACCGGCTGCGCCGCATTACCTACGCTGGTCAGAGCAACCTATCGTATGGAGCAGAGAGGACCATCCCCCCCGGGTTTACAATCCGGGTCAGTTAGCCCTGGTGGTGGCGCCTCAGGTAGGAGGATACAAGTTTACCAAGGTGCTTATGGATGGAGGGAGCAGCATCAACATCACGTACTACGAGACCTTCCGGCGTATGGGGTTAACGGATAGGCATCTTAGGCCGCCCAAAGACAGTTGTTTCACGGTGTGGTGCCTGGCAAGTCAGCATACCCGGTCGATAAGATAGCTCTGGAGGTGGCCTTTGGGGATGAACATGACTCCAGATCGGAAACATTGACATTTGAGGTGGTGAAAATTCAAAGCCCTTACCACGCCCTGTTTGGGCGGCCGGTTTATGCTAAGTTTATGGCACGGCCCTGTTATGTTTATTTGCAGCTGAAAATGCCGGGTCACAAAGGGACGATAACGGTTCATGGGAGCCGCCGGATCGCTTTGGAGTGCGAGGAAGGTGATGCGGCTTACGCAGAGTCGGTTTGTGCCATCAAGAGCTAAAGTATTATAAAGACAATGTTGACCCGCGGATATGACCCCTTTAAAGAAGCCAACTACAGAGCACGATCCGGATTTGAAGTTCAAATTGGCGGCTGAGACGAAACTTGTTGATTTTGTGCCCAGTGATTCATCCAAGCAGTTCACCATCAGTGCCAACTTGGATCCTAAATAGGAAAGCGCGCTCATCGAGTTCATCCGTGAGAATCGGGACATTTTTGCATGGAAGCATTCTGACATGCCGTGTCTTGAGGGAACTCGCTGAGCACACTCTTAATGTTGACCCCAAGTACAGACCGGTAAAGCAGTTTCTTCGTCGGTTTAATGAGGAAAGGCGCAAGGCCATTGGAGAGGAAGTTGCTAGGCTCTTAGCGGCAGGGTTTATCGTTGAAGTCTTTCATCCAGAGTGGCTTGCTAATCCGGTGTTGGTCCTTAAGAAGAATGGCACTTGGCGCATGTGTGTGGATTACGAGATCTTAACAAAGCTTGTCCAAAGAGATCCTTTCGCCTCCCCGCATTGACCAGATTATTGATGCTACTGGCGGTTGTGAGCGTTTGAGCTTTTTGATGCGTATTCCGGTTATCACCAGATTAAGATGGCGGTTAAGGACCAGGAGAAGACAGCGTTTATCACCCCCTTTGGAGCCTTCTGCTATGTATCTATGCCTTTTGGGCTCAAGAGCGCCCAAGCAACTTATCAGCATTGCATACAGAATTGCTTGCACGAACAGATCGGCCGTAACGTGCACGCTTATGTGGATGATATCGTGGTGAAGTCAAGGCAGAAGGAAACGTTGATTGAGGATTTAAAGGAAACTTTTGACAACTTGCGGGTGTACAAGATGATGCTCAACCCGGCCAAGTGCGTCCAATAGGGGGATCGAAGCTAATCCGGAAAAAATTACGGCTATCACCTCCTTGGCTAAGCCAAAGTGCATCAATGATGTCCAGCGTTTGGCAGGCCGGATTGCTGCACTAAGCCGGTTTATCACCGCTGGCGAGAAGGCCATTCCTTTGTACCGGAATCTTTGAAGAAGACGGATCAGTTTGTCTGGAGTTCAGCCGCTGATGAAGCACTGGAGGATTTGAAGTGGCAGTTGGCCAACCCGCCGGTTCTCGCCGCTCCCATTGACAAAGAGCCGCTGTTGTTATATGTTGCTGCTAATGCCAGGGCAGTTAGCGTGGCCATTGTGGTGGAGCGGAAGGAGGCAGCGAAGGAGTATCAGGTTCAACGACCGGTTTATTACAACAGCTATTTCCACATTGAGTCTAAGCAGAGATATCCACATTGGCAGAAGCTGGTATATGGGGTTTTATGGCAAGCCGGAAGCTAAAGCAATATTTCCGTGGGCACCCCATCACGGTGGTCGATTCAGCTCCTTGGGTGACATCATACGTAACCGGAGGCGATCGGCGGATTGCTAAGTGGGCTATAGAGCTGGGGCCGCACGGTTTAAGGTATGTGCCTCGGACGGCAGTAAAATCTCGTGCACTTGTGGATTTCATTAATGATTGGACGGAGTTGCAAGCTACCAAGAAAAGCCGGATCATACCTATTTGACCATCCACTTTGATGGGTCCAGCAATTGAGGGCTCGGGGTGGAGTCGTATTAACTTCCCCGCAAGGTGACAAGTTACATACGTTCTCCGCTTAATGTTCCCTTGTACTAACAATGCAGCTGAGTATGAAGCTTTGCTCCATGGTCTCCGGATGGCTAAGGAAATGAATCTCAGCCGGGTTAAATGCTTTGGTGACTCGGACTTGGTGGCCCAAAGCAAGTATCGTGTACTTGGGATTCCAAAGATCCACTCATGGCTGCATACCGTCGGGAGGTGGATGTTGTCGCAGGGCACTTTAAAGGATATCAGGTGGACCATGTGGATCGTCGGAAGAACGAAGCGGCTGATGCTTTAAGCCGGCTGGGCTCTCAACGTAAACCAGTTCCGTAACGCCTTCCTTGATGTATCGCATAATCCGCCGCTTAAGCTTCTGATGAAGTTGATTTGGCTATTCCTGATCCGGAGGCTCAGTTGGTGGCGGCCTTGCATGTTATTCCGGATTGGACGCTCCCTTATTTGGCATACATGAACCGGGGCGAGTTACCAGAAGATGAGACGTTGGCCCGGCAGATAGTTCGGCGGTCTAAGTCCATGACCATTGTTAATGGCGAGTTGCATCATTGCAGTGTGTCAGGGGCGTTTCAGCGTTGTGTGTCCCCTGAGGAGGGTTGTGAGATATTGCGAGAGATCCATGAAGGGGACTGTGGTCACCACGCCGGTTCAAAGTCCTTGGTGGCCAAAGCGTTCCGCCACGGTTTCTATTGGTTGATCGCCCATGCCGATGCGTAAGATCTGGTCCGACGATGTGATGGTTGCCAAAAGTTTTCCAGACGTGCTCATGTACCGCCCAAGAATTGAGGATGATTCCAATTACTTGGCCGCTTTGCGACTTGGGGCTGGATATGGTCGGACCTTTCAAAAGGTCCAAGGACAAGAAGACCCACCTGTTGGTGGCGGTCGACAAATTTACAAAGTGGGTGGAGGCAGAGCACGTTAGCAAGTGTGATGCGCCACGGCGGTTCAATTCATCAAAAGGTGATTTTCCGGTTTGGGTTTCCACACAAGATCATCACGGACAATGGCACCAATCTGTCCAAGGGAGTCATGAAGGCGTTTTGTGAGCGAGAGCACATCCGCTTGACGCTTTCTTCAAAGGGCCCACCCGCAGTCCAATGGTCAAGCGAACGAGCTAATCAGGAGATCTTGAAAGGTATCAAACCCGGCTTATGGTCCCTTTAGAGAGGACGCCGGGTTGTTGGGTGGAAGAGCTTCCATCGGTGATATGGAGCATCAACACTACCCCTAACAGATCTACTGGATACACACCGTTCTTTATGGTCTATGGAGCGGAGGCGGTCCTGCCCAGCGATATCCGTCACGACTCACCTCGGGTGGCAGCTTATGTTGAGGCAGATAGCGAGGCTGCATGGCAGGACGCGTTGGATCGACTGGATGAAGAGCGAGATATGGCGGCTGCTCGTTCGGCGGTTTACCAGCAGGATCTTCGTCGGTATCACAGTCGGCGGGTTAAAACCAGAACCTTTCAGGAAGGAGACTTGGTGCTTCGCTCATTCAAGACCAGAAAGATATGCACAAGCTATCCCCACCTTGGGAAGGGCCTTTTGTGGTCAGCAAGAATCTGCACAACGGGTCATACTATCTGATTGATGTTAGAGAGCGAAAGGACTCACACACGTCAGAGGAGGATACCAACAGGCCGTGGAACATAGCTCATCTTCGGCCTTATTATACCTGAGCCATCGGCTCCACTTATGTACATATTAAGACAATGTATATATTATGAATAAAAGCAATAAACCGGATCCTCGGCTAAAGCGGGGTATCTGTTCTGTAAAAAGTCCGGTTTGGGTACATGGAGATGTTGTCGTAAAGCAGCCTCCGGTTTAACCCTTGGTCTTGCTTTTCATAAGTTTTTGTCACTTAGGGCTTGGTCGTGTCCGAACCAATGCAACACCTTTTGACGGGCGAAAGCCACCAGATCACTTGGGGACATGGTCACGTCTGAACCAGTCACGCCTCTTGGTCGGCCTAAGGCCATAGAATCACTTGGGGGCTTGGTCGAACCCGAACCATTGCAATGCCACTTGATCGGCATAATGCCACGATTTCAGTTGGGGACCTGGCTGACTTGAACCATCGCTACACCTTATAGGGAGCTTGGTCCTGTCCGACCATGGTAACACCATCTGATCAGGTTCAATCAAGCCTCTTCTTGCAAAAGGTTTTTATCATTGCCTTTGCTTCCATATGGTTTGCATACCAGTTATTTGACTTTTGTTTGCCTTCTTAATCCGGCGATTTTTTCCGGTTTGATTTTTTCTGTTAACATCCCATTATGGAGTAACAGGGGGCTTGTCATGACCTGACACGGTTTACACGGTAAACCGGTATTATACACACAGGAGTTGTTCTCCTTTGGCGGTAATGGTTTATACAACCTCCGCCCCAAGTTTGGCTAGGCCAACTGCATGCCCGACGGCAAGGTGTATTTTTGGTATCACAAAGTTTTGATCATATACCTCAATACTTTCTTATGTAAATATATAGTCGTCCCAAGCCGGCAAGAGATGCAAGCCGCCGTGTCGGTTTAAGAATTTGTGATTGCAGTCAAAATAAATTGAAGGTTTCAATACTTCAAACCAAAGTATCAAGACCGCCCGTGCAAAAGTTCTGACGGAGGGTATAAAGGCATGTTCAAGAACAAAGTGCTAGCTATTCTATTACAAAGCCTTCCAAGGCCCAGTGGTTCGCATGGCGTTATGGCCAGCAGCTTCTGATGCATCACCCGGCTCGACGGATTAAGCTTCCTCGCCGGGTTGACGTGAGGAAGAGGGGGCGTTTGGCGTCGGTTCAACTTCTTCCTCTTCATCACCCAAAGCCGGAAGTCATTGGTAGACCACCAATCCGGGTTAAGGCCCGAAGACAGCCTCTTCACTTATAAGCTCACCGGATCAACGTCGAGGGCATAAGTGTGCTTACGGATTGGAGGAACAAGGCTCGCACTACGGAATGACAAACTCCACCCGCTTGTTGTTTGCGTCATAAAAAGAGCGGTAAACCGCCAGGTTCGCTTCTGCTGCCAGTTGACTCGCCAGTGGACGCATCTCCTTTGTTACTCGTTTCAGAGCGTTATTATCAAAGGCTTCACCGTTCTCTTGAGCGCTGGGGAAACCCTTGGCTATGTCAGCCGGATCAAGGTCTGCTATCCACGCCTTTGGCACGAGTCGAGCGAGAGTGCCAGCCGGGCCGCGGACCGTTTCAACTCTTCAAGCTGCGCGGAATCATGGACGGTCGGTCCGGTGTCTTTGATCAAGGACGGAGCTGTGTTGTCGCACGATGTGGCACATATGACTCGCTGGGCGCCCGGTATACAGCTGCTCAATCAGGGTGTAAGCGGCCTTGAGCTTCTTCCGCACGCCGAGCCCGGATGAGCAATACGCTTGCTCGCACTGTGTTCGAGATAGCTCAAGTTAAACCGGCGGCAATATTAAAGCAGGTGTATTGATTGCAAATTTTCTTACCAAAGATGGCAAGAGGTCATGGCATGAACTTGGCGCTTCACCGTAAGCTCTTCGGTCACCGGTTTAAGAGTTGATTCAGCATCTTACGCCCGCTTTGTCAAACCGGCTTTCTCGGTGTCCCATTTGGCCCGCTTCGGACGTATATCCCTCCTTCAGCTGTTCCATAGTGGCCAAGGCAGTTCTCAATTCATCCTTGGCCTTGGTGGTCTCTCGCTTGTTGAGTTTCCAAGTTGGCACGAAGGTCCTTGAGTTGCACGGTTTCTTTGGTATATCTCATTACGATAACAAAGGGAGCACGTTAGTTGTGTTATTATAAAGTCCCAAGCTCAATACAAGTATTCAACTTGGCACTTGGGGGCTAATGGCTAATTGATCTCGATTCGGTATGGGATACAAAAATTAAGTCCCGGTTTAACTATGCTAAGTTGAACCGACCCTTGGGGGCTCTGATCTGCAGTTCAAGGTGTATGGTTTCTTTCTGAAGTTAAGTGCCGATTTGACTATGACAAGTTAAACCGACCCTTTGGGGCTACTACGCAGCAAAGGTACAAGACAGGCATAAATCCTTACCTCATAGCGGTCCTTCATGCGATTTACAGACCGGCTTCAAGGTCACGGCTTGTGTAGAGCCGGTTCGAAAGCCGTGTGAAGTTCTTGGGCAGAAAGATTGTCATAAGCCGACAGATCAGTTTTCCCCTTATCTTTACTCATAGTGGCAGACTCTTCCTTGGCGCTGTGTTTTGCTAAAGCGACCGGTTGGCTAGGGGTGGTGTAGCCAGTGCCCGTCACAATAACATCATCATTTTTGGCCGGGCAGGCCGGATCGGCGATCTTCTTTGGGCTTGGTGCCTTCATGCTCTGGCTCGGCGGTTCAATAGTTACGACCCACTCTATGGTCGGACTCGGTGAGCAGGATGCGAGGTTTCCACTTGGGCCTCCGGTTCAGTTTCTGGCGGATCAGCAATATCGTCTCGGTACAACTCGCCAGAGCTATTCTTAGCGACTTTAGGATTTTCGCCTGTTGCTCGGGGTCTTCTCCGGATCAGCATCTCGCAGTAGGCTCAAGATTTTTGCTTTTTACTCAAGCGAGCCTTGGTGCTGCAGTGTTCGGAATTAGAGTAAGATAAATCGACCAACGCAACTATACACCGAATTGGCGGGACAGAGGTATGATACTTACCCTGCAGCAACTTTAAGCGGAGGCAGTTGCATGGTTGATGAACCGCCAGAGGAGTTGGAAGAGGCCTGATAATTCGGGTCAGACGGATTGAGAGGACATCGGAAGAAACCCTTTAAGGGATAACGTGTTTCAGGAGAACAAGTCACCTCTGGACGACGCTTCCGGGTTGGTGTATCCGTAAACCGGAGGAGAGAATCTGTTGACCATCGTGCCGGGTTGTACGGCGCTCTTCAGCCTTTGTGTCTTCAAATAAGCATAGGAATGAGATTTTTCACTTTCCGAACGGGCGCGATTTAATTCTTTTTAACCGCACGCAGGTCGGAGTCGGAAGAAAGAAGGATTACCTCAACATGGTCGGCATGGCTGGCTTCAAAGATCATCCCGGGAATTAAATTTGTCAAGAAGGGAAGAATAAAAGGGACAAACTATAAGTAAAAAGAAACACAAGGTGGATATACTGTTTACGGCGGCTCCCTCGTAAGTATATCAAGTTTTACCTCAGCTTCGATTCTTCATCTTCCGGCGGATCGGAAGACCCGGCGGTTTTCTTGCCAGCCTTTTTGGTAGCCTTGGACTTTATATGCGGAGCTCGGGCCGGTTTGGTCCGCCTCCAGAAGGAGCTGCTAGCCTGCGAGGTAACAAGGATTAATGAATATCAACAAAGTATTAAAGGCCCGAAAAGCGGTGAGCAGAACCTTACCGCAGGCGGTTGGTTGGCAACACGTAAGCGGAGCCAACCCGGTTAGGCTGCAGACGGAGATTGGTTCATCAAGCATCCTCTTTACGCCTATGTGACCTCAAGTTCGCTTATTGGTAATTCGTGACGTCTTTGAGGGTCTTTGAGGCTGCCAGTATATTCGTGCATCAATCCAGGCCGGCGACTTAAGGGCAAGATGCCCCAAGAAACCCAGCATCGCACAAGGTCCACACCAGTTAGTCCATTGGCCATTAGAGCCCGGAGTTTAATGATCTGAGGTGCAAAGTTCTTCCGTTCCGCGGCGGTTAAGCGTAAAGGCAGCGGATGATTGTTGCTGAGCCGGTGAGGACGGTAACTGGCAAAGGATTCTCGTTGGCGGAGCAGTGTTCGGCAGTAGAACCAGGTTTGGTTCCAATCTTTTGGATGGCTGTGGTGTTTGGCGTGGGGAAAGTCCGCTTCCTTCCTCTTACGGATTGAAACGCCGCCCAGCTACGTGTTGGGACCATCGTAAAATTCCGTCTGACGGTTCAAGTGAAAGAAATCCCGGAACAGCTCCACAGAGGGTTCTTCTTGAAGGTAGACTTCACGTAACACTTGAAAATTGCATATGTTTGACACGGAGTTGGGACCAATATCCTGTGGATGGAGTTGAAAATCGGCAAGGACATCCGGAAGAATTTTGATCCGGTGGGCAGAATCCCGGTCTAAGTGCTGCACAAATACAATTACTTCTCCTTCTTGCGGAGTGGGAGGGCATTCGCCATCCGGAACCCGCCAGTGGAGGACATTTTTAGCAGCCAAAGCGCCGGTGGTGACGTATCCGTTGAGTTGCGTCTCGGTGGCCTTAGACCAGACCCAATTGCACGCTGAGAATTGCGGGGCCATTCCAGAAGATCAAAACTGCGAAAGGGAAAAACGGTTCACCGTTAAACGGTTCAGGCACATTATACAATGTTAAACCGGCAATTCGGCAGCCAGTTTCCGATTTCGGTTTAACTGAGGACTAATGGAGTGACGGGTTTGTTATCAAAAAGTTAAACCGCCAAAAGAGACAGAAACAGGTTTCACACGCGAATGGAAGTGATTTAGATCTACCGAAGGTTCAGTGAAGAAAATCTTTGTGACCTAGCAAGCCTCGTAGAGGGCAGGAATGTTCGTAAGGCCCTAAACAAGAAGATCTGGGCAAAATAAAAGATGAACAAGGAGTAAAATCGATGATGGGCGGTCGCCGCAGACAGATGTGTACTACGGCCGAATCATACGGCCATCGCAGGACAGGTATAAAGACACTACGATGAACACCTATGAACTACAAGAGGAACAGGGACCTTCAGATGCGGATCTAGGGTTCGAAGAGGAGTTTACAGTGCGCGCCGAGCGGGCGGAGGAGCGCTAAAGAGCTTCTTGTCCGGTCGAGTATGATGCAGCGGTTCGGGTTGACGCGGCAATCGAAGGTCGGCAGTGGCGGCGGAGCTTCGAGCGTAACGCCGCGAGGAAGAAGAAGAGCGGAAGAAGAAGAGAAAGGGCCTGCCGGTCTATTTATAAGGGACCGGGGCAGTTAACAAAGCACGAGAATCGAGGAGTCAAAAGCGGCGGACGGCGCGGCGGTCGCCTCGATTTCCAGGATAGCATTAAATGAAAGGGAATCTTACTGTTTGGATTTCTTTATTAAAGCTGACGTCAAGGCGCCTGCTATGCGGTGGTCGGAGGATGATGTCACGGCGGTTCAAGCAAATGGCGGTTTACTGGAGATGTTGAAGATTAACATGAACCGTTCAAGTCAATCTGGGGCCTAATGTTGGGATATAACTATCGAGTGTAAACCGCCCTGAAGGGGCCGGGTTACCCTCATCCATGATCAGGGCCCACGGAGGAGGCCCAAAGCCCAGAGGCGGATTAGGATCCATTCATGTAAACCGCCTTAGTCTTGTAACTTGAGTTGTAAGATAAGAGAGAAGAGACCGAGCCGGACACTTGTATGAGCCGGATCGGGACTTCAGAGACCGGCCGCAAGGCCAACCCGTGTATATAAGGGGACGACCGGCGGCGAAGTTAAGGACAGAGAATTCGAGGCTGAGGCGAAGCTATTGCTCCCTAGGCGCCGAAATCACATCAATCCCATCACAACTAGACGTAGGCTTTTACCTTCATCGAAGGGGCCAAACTAGTATAACTCCCGTGTCTTTGTGTCCGCTTTAAACCCCTCTAGGTTAACCCGTACGATGGCCCTGCGACTAAGTCCTTTCATGAGGACATCTGCCGTGACAATTCCACGACAGCGCTGGAGGGCTCGCCATCTCGCAAATACAATAATAAGGACATATTTAAGTTCATCATCATCATATATGATGATGATGAACTTGTCATGATGAACTTTTTAAATATGTGACGAACTAGTTCATACATCACTAGTTGATCATCATACTAGTTCGTCACATCCAAAATCATGCGCAACAAATGAGGTATCAAGTTTAGGTTCATGAATGTGCGATAGAACAAGGCAAAAGATGCTCAAATGACATAGATCAATCAAGCAACATTCTCAATGTTTTGAAGAACGTCCTCCTCTTGGTGCATCATCACTATCATCATCATACTCAACCTCCATTTTCATGCCTCTCTTTGGCGGGGATTTCTTGTCCCTCATCCTCCACTTCTCGTTATCCCAGAGCCATTTCCAACAATGTTGAAGATTGAATGACCGGTCATTGGAGGTCGGGGTTTGCTTGTAGTACTTGGTGGTGATGCGATCCTGCACACAAACATTGAGACAATTGTGAGCTCATAATCTTCCTATGCACATGTCTAGGGACTTGAAGATCAAGAAATGCTCACATAATCATCAATAGTGGAGACACTTGGTGGTGCATTCCGCACTTGCTCCAAGCATCTGGACCAATGGGAGCAAGGTTTGCTGATGGTGTCCCAACGGCCTTGAAGGCCGTTCAAGCTCTGGTCGGATGGGAATGACATCATTTGATGAAATTTGTCTTTGATCCTTTACCAATAGTTGCCATTAGTTTGATCATGCCGGTGATGGAGTCAAGAGAGATGCTTTCCCATGCTTTAACTAAGCATACATCCTCCGTCTCCGTGTAGTTGCCGGTCCTCCCTAACCTAGCATCATAATCAGCCTCTGGGATCTCTTGCACATCATCATCATAATCATTCTCATCGTGCACCTCCACCTCGACCTCAATGTATGATGCATCGAAATCGCTAAGAGGGGCACTCAAATTCACCGTGCTCTTGGCCAACATCTTCGTATATGTGTAGGGCACATTTTGGCTACAAAAATTGATGTCCGAAGCTCAAGAAGTGTTCCGAAAGGCCGAAAATGAAGATAACCGATGCAAAGCAAGCAAAAGAATTTTTTTACCTCCCGGCCGTTTCATCAAAAACGTTGTGGGCGTGGCCGGCGGATTGGCCGTCAATGTGGATGCCAGGGACGACCGGAGGTGGAGGAGGAGCCCGACCCCTTGACACGATCGCCTTCTTCCTCGGAGGCTTCGCCAGCTCATCGACGGGGCGGTCAAGGCGGTCTTCTTCCTCTTGGGAAGGGCGCGTGGAACTCGAGCGGGGGCGGCGCTTGATGTTGCCGCGCCGGGTGCTCCGCTTTGAACGAGATGGCTCCTAGCTGCTTCCTCTTGAGGGCGGCGGCAGCGGGAGGAATTGGTGTGGCGGAAGCGGGAGGAGTTGGATCCATGAGAGGCCCGGGCGGACGGACCGACGATGGTGGCGGAGCATGGTATGGTGCACCTGGGGGCGGTGGTGGCTCCATCTTGCTGAAGTCCAGCGCGGCAAGGCCGAATGGCAAGGTCGGAGGATGGATGGGCGGCGGTATCGGGGCGGGATGCGGGAAACGAAAGCCAGCGGAAGTGCTTCGCGCCATCCGAAATGGGATGCGGCAAAATCAGGGGGGTTCCTGCACATATGGATGAAACGGGCTCATGGACACGGGATCCCACAAAAAAATCTGGGACGGCCCAATTTGGTAGATCTGGTTGGGCCGGCAATATGGGATGGATCCTGCAAACCGGCGGTTACTTTAGCAGATGGCCTGGTTTGCAGGATCTGCTAGAGATGCTCTTAGGCTAGGTATATGACACATAGGAGTTGATGATGATGATCGCGTCCAATTCTCCTTTGGAGAGGACAAATCTAGTCTGAAACAACCCTAGAAAGAAGAAATAGGTTTCTGTCTCGAAGAAGTCGGAAAATTCTCCCAAAAATTGATATGGAGGATTCCCCTCGGGAGAGAGTCATGGGCACCATGGAGGCAGGGGTGCATGTGGGCCCTAGGCGCCCCTTGTAGGCTCCCTAGTTGGGTAGGCGCCTACCCTAGGTGCCTAGGCCCACCAGGCCCCCTAATTGTCTGCTTCTTGCGTATAGCTTCTTTTCCTGTATAATCCATCATCAAATTTTTTTTATTTTATCTGAACTTTTGGAAACATACTTTCTTCACGAAGCTTCAGTTTTCTCCCTAGACAACACCTCTAATAATTATTCCATCAATTTCTTGCATTGTAGTAGGTTAGGAGAGTTTTCTTTAAATCTTTTTGTCTCTTTTACCGCAGGAAGTTCTCCAAAAGTATGAAAGGTCGGAGGGCTTTGTACCAACCATTCTAGTGTGATTGGAATCTATTCAACAGCCCAAGGAGTTTCCACACATTTTTTGTTCTTTCCACTGCGTGAAGTGATTGCAACAACTATGAAGAAATGACGAATACCAAATATGAATATATATAAGAACCAATACTGCTAAGAGCATTCCATCTGGCGTAACTGCTAATTTGATGCAAAGGTGATTTAATAAGCATCAAAATAGAGCATTTATGCTCTGAAATTGTGATGCAAAATGCACATACCATTTAGTAGTCTCGGCTACCCGAGCCGAGCCAATGCGAGCTCTATTAGCATGAGGGAGATAATTGATGAGTACTGTGATTAACTCCTCCCATGTCAACAACTCCCAGACGCACCGACTCCATCTTAGAACTTCACCCCTATGCACCCATGCCACCAGTTACGCCCTTGACCTCACCCCGCCCTCAAGGTGCTTGGCTGATTGTCCCTAAGTGGTCAGGGTTGCTTGGATCTATCAATTGTATGCACTCGACATAGAATCATTGTCCTGCCACATGGCATGGACAGTTCAAAGGGCATTGTCATGACCCAACCATCAATATTTGAAGCAGTTGCATAAGAGGATCATGTATTTGGCATTCATACTTTGGGATGCTTGGTTCTCACATGACCTGAATGTCCTACATAGATCTCATCTATTTCCAAGGCTTGCTACCGTCAAAACTCCAACTTGTAACTATGTAGTTAATGGCCACCAGTACAACATGGAATACTACCTTGCATGTTGCATCTACCCTAAATAGGCTACATTTAGATACATTATAACCGGGCACTTTTTCTGCCCTCTCAAGCCAGCAAGGTTCTTGGCCATCGGATCTCGTGGACGAACATTTTCTGGCCGTCCAATCGACTCCTGGATGGATGTCTCTAGTGCAGCTACTCCCATAACAAATTCTGCCTTCTATGGTTAATTGGACCAAAAAGGGCTTTCTAATTGCAATTGTAGTCGATACGTCTCCTTCCCCTTCTCTCCCTATCGCAAAAAATCCCTTGAGTAGTAGTAAACCCAGGCGGCGGCAGTCGCGCCAAGCAGGCGGACGATGACATCTCCTCCCGACCTCTCGTCCCAGGCCATCTTGGTGGGTGCCTGGGTCCCTGCCCATGGATCTTCATCGGCGCGCTGATGGTAAATTATGCCCCTTTCTCCTCCTGACCTCTCCTCTTCATCATGAACTGGATGGATCCTAGGTGCCCCGCCACCCCGTCTTTGATCTCCTCATCGCCGTTGTAGTATACCCTCTCGCGCCTCCCGTTATACTGTCCGCCGCTCGTTCGACCCCTCAGCTTCATCTCTTATCTCGCGAGCGCCCAGATGAGACCCTAGCCATACTCTAGGAGCGGAGCAGCTTCCCTTGCAATGGGCGTCTGCGCAGTTGCAACCATCATATCTGGCGAGCCCAAGCTTGAAAACTATAGTACCCGCATCACGGAGATCAAGTCAAAGGGGCATCACAGGCCATGTTGAGACTAACTATAGCCGATTGAGCTCACACCTAGGCGTTGACGATAGCAGGCGGCCGGTCGCTGATGAAGGAAATGAAACCTGTTGGGGAACGCAGTGATTTAAAAAAAATCTTACGCACATGCAAGATCTATCATGGTGATGCATATCAACGAGAAGGGAGAGTGTAGTCCACGTACCCTCGTAGACCGTAAGCGGAAGCGTTATGACAACGCGGTTGATGTAGTCGTACGTCTTCATGATCCGACCAATCCTAGTACCGAAAGTACGGCACCTCTGCGATCTGCACACGTTCAGCTCGATGACGTCCCACGAACTCTCGATCCGGCTGAGTGTCGAGGGAGAGCTTCGTCAGCACGACGGCGTGATGACGCTGATGATGAAGCCATCGATGCAGGGTTTCGCCTAAGCACTACGATGATATGACCGAGGTGAATTATGGTGGAGGGGGGCACCGCACATGGCTAAGACAATAATCAACTTGTGTGTCTATGGGGTGCCCCCTCCCCCGTATATATAGGAGTGGAGGAGGGGGGAGGGCCGGCCCTCTATTGCGCGCCCTGGAGGAGTCCTACTCCCACCGGGAGTAGGATCCCCCCCCTTCCCTAGTTGGACTAGGAGAGGAAGGAAGGGGGAGGAAGGAAGAAAGAAAGGGGGGCCGGCCCCCCACCCAATTCGGATTGGGATTGGAGGGGGGCACGCCTGTCGGGGTGGCTGATCTGGCCCACGAACACCTATGGGACTGGCGGACCGAGCCCCTTTCGGTTCGGCGGGGGGCGGAGGTCGCACGAAGAGCATATCGAGGCGAAGCACACGAGCGGTTTACCCAGCTTTGGAGCTCTCCGGAGAGATAACACTCCTACTACTGCATGTCTGAGTGTATTGAGTTCTTGCTCGGGAGCGCTTGAGTGCTACAGTACGCACAAGCTGCTAACGAGACTGAGCGTGAGTGTTCTCTGGCTTCGAACCTTTCGAACCCTCTCCAACCCTCCTCCCTCCACGTTGCGCACGGGCCTCCTTTTATATGCTCAAGGGGTCTCCGACAGGTGGCAACGTAGGCAAGGGTAAAAATGGAAAAGGAGTTGTGGTTGGTACAGCTACTTGTACAGTGTATCATACCTAACCCTGACGGCAGGGGACAAAGGCATTAAATGCCCGTCTACGTCGCCCTAACAGTGCAGAAAGGGACCGCGAGGGGCGCCACCGCTAGCCACGATCTCAATCTTGTCGGCGCCGCTTACCACACCGCACCGGGCTGCCTGACCTCTCGCCACGCAGCGCTGGAAAGGTCCTGTGGCGACACGTTAGTGGATGTCTTTGGAGCGCAGGTACAAAGTGGTGGTCTGCCGGCAAGCGCCTTTGTCATGTTGTTGTCTTGTCGCGTCCGGAAGCCTGTCGCTCACCGGGCCTTCCAGCAAACTCCTCTTGCCGGGCCTTGTCTCCTGTGCCTTGGGTGGCCTTCCCGGCAAGCTCCTCTTGCCGGGGCCTTGTCTCCCAGGCTTGAATACTTTGCTCTTGAATGGCTCCAAAGGAACCACGGAGGACCTTGGCGGTCACCCGGTAAGCCTTGCCGCGGAGGGCTACAACTGCCCGTGCACAAGTTCGGGATACTAGGGTACCCCTACTCTAGTACACCGACAGAGCCCCGGCCCGGGTCAAGACATGGTGCCGAGCGCTGTTGGGCCAGGCCCAAAACAGGGCACGGGAATTTGTAGTTCTTCGGCTTGTTGCTTTGTCTTGTATCTGATTTGCTTCACTCTGAACCCTTTCCTTTTTAGGACGCTGGCCCAGAGAGCGTCGAAGAGAGCCAAGGCCCCTGTGATTTTCATCGAGGACGAACCCACCGCGACAGCAGGAGGCACGTCCGAGACCACCTTGCCGGACGTGGCAACTCTTCCTCAAAGCAGCCCCCAGCGCAGCCCCCAGCGTAAGTATATGGTTTACTTCTTGCTGTTTGGCGTGCATGGGTGCTATTTCTTTGCTGATATCTGACCGCTGATTTGTGTAGGAGCAGAGCAGCCTTACCAGGAGTGCCTTGAAGCCGCTCCTGACATGCCTTCTGCTTCGACTACACCGCCAAGGGAGGATTCCCCGGCAAGGGAGCGTTCTCCGGCAAGGGAGACTTCTCCGGCAAGGGCAGTTCTCCGCAAGGGACAGCTCTCCGCAAGGGACAGCACTGCGATCCCCAGTGGCGGAGACCATGACTGCAGACCCTAGCACAGGTAATCCTCTTGCTTGAAAACTTTCCTTGTGTTCTTCTTCTGATTTTCTTTTTGAATATTTGCTTGACTTTTCTTCATTTTACGGGTCGCCGATCCATCCGCCACAGAGCCAATGGAGACCGAGGCCGCCGGCGAGGAGGACGCGCGCAGCAATACTGAGGACGCCGCTGCCGTCGGAGAAGAAGCTGGCGCTGACGAGCCAGCCGGCGAAGAGGCCGCAAAAGCTTCCGCCGCAGAAGCTGGCGAGGGGTCCGGCGATCGCACTGACGGCCCTGAGGTCGCAGGAGCGCCAGGCGCTACGCCGACCGCCGATCCTCCCGCCGCTGCGGCAGCGTCGGGCTCCGAAGAGCCCCAGCCCGGCGCCTATTTGAAAGCCGGCGATGGCGTCTTCATCAAGCTCCCATGGGCGTCGAGCTCTGTGGCGCCGGCAAGGAGAAACTTTTGATGAAGAGCTGCTCGCCTCCGCTGGACTGACGCTGGTCGCCGCCCGCTTTCTCTTTTTCTTGCCGCTGCTGGTCATGTTATGAGAACAATCTATTAGAGCTGCGACAAGCTATCTTGTAATATAACTCTATTTTGGGTAGTGATTGCTATGTTTTTTCCTTTACTTGATTCCTTCCTTTGTATGTTTTTGCCCTACGCTTTTAGGGAACTTGTCGGCGCAGGCACTGGCCATGAAGTCTTGAGGGACGTCAACTTCTTTGGCGGTGCCGCTACCGACAAGAAACCTTGTCGCAACTAGTCGCAGCTCACTTAAGTTGTTGAGCGGACTCGAAACAAAGTAAGGGCGCAACTAGCTACGAGTTGGAACTTGTCGGTATAAGCACCGGGGCCACTGGCCGAAAAGTGCGGACGCTGACCTTTGGCGGTCTTGCTAACGACAAGAAACCTTGTCGCAACTAGTCGCAGCTCACTTAAGTTGTTGAGCGGACTCGAAACAAAGTTAGGGCGCAACTAGCTACGAGTTGGTTCCTCCGCGCACAGGTTTTCCATACAAAGTACGGTCGTTCGAGGAAGATAACTTAAAAAATTTAAAACTGATTGCTCAAACTTTAGCAACTTAGCTTTTCTGTCGTTTGCTTCCCGGTGAGCGACGCTTGGTCCAAACCATTATCTTCTCCTTTCCCCCCGGCAAACTTGTGGGCGAGGGAACCTTCCTTTCTTTGAGAAAGAGAAAGAAGAGAAAATAAAGATATGGAGCCTTATGGCTCGTTATTGCTTACCGGGGTAGGTGCTGCACAAAGTGTCAGATAACGCATGCAAATAGAAGTAGAAAGCATGAAATTGACAAGATGTGCGAAGCACATTAGCTTTGCTTATGCACGGGGTCTGCGCCCGGCTTTGTACAAAGGATTACATGCAACATCGGCAAGACTTGTACAAAATGTGGTTGCCGGAACAGGTTCCGGCAACCGCGCCCTACGGGTAAAACTTACGAAGATGCTCAATGTTCCAGGAGTTGCTCACCGGAATGCCATCTTCGGTCTCAAGGCGGATAGCGCCAGGCCTAGTGACTCGTATCACCCGGTCAGGGCCTTCCCCCTACGGTGTCAACATGATGGAATACTTGGCGGATCGAACGCAGCGAAGAACAAGGTCGCCTTCCTCGAGACTTCTGGCATTAACTTTGCGGCTATGGTAGCGGTGCGAAGCTTGCTGGTATCGAGCAGCTCGTACAGCAGCCTGAAGACGATCCTCCTCAAGGAGCAGCTCGTCATGTTGTCGCAACTGCTCTTGCTCAAGCTCATCATAAGCGAGCACTTGAGGTGATCCGTATGCGAGTTCCGTGGGGAGAACTGCCTCTGCTCCATAGACTAGAGCGAAAGGTGTCGGCGGTGGCTCGATTTGGCGTCGTCTGATCGACCAAAGAACCACCGGCACATCTCGCTGCTGCGGGAACATCTGCTTCCACGGCGAGAACTCGCGGCTCAGCCGAAGCTTGGCGTTCCCGGCAATTTGCCGGAGCAAAACTTGTCGGGAGCGTACGCTTCAACGGAACAAACCCTAGGGCTTGCCGGAGCAGATCGCTCCTTAGCACTTGCCGGTGGAGCTCGATGGTGCGTCCTCGACGGTAGCGCAGCACTCAAGAGGTGCGCTTGCCGGAGTGGGCATCGAGCTCTTGCCGGACTTGGAGCGTCTGCTTCAACGGAACAAACCCTAGGGCTTGCCGGAGCAGATCGCTCCTCAAGACTTGCCGGTGGAGCTCGATGGTGCGTCCTCGACGGTAGCGCAGCACTCCGAAGAGGTGCGCTTTCCGGAGTGCGCATCAGAGCTCTTGCCGGACTTGGAGCGTCTGCTTCAACGGAACAAACCCTAGGTCTTGCCGGAGCAGACTGCTCGTCGGCACTTGCCGGTGGAGCTCGATGGTGCGTCCTCGACGGTAGCGCAACACTCCGAAGAGGTGCGCTTGCCGGAGTGGGCATCAGAGCTCTTGCCGGACTTGGTCTTCTTCTTCGCCCCGGGAGCTTCAGTATTCTCTCCGGGGAGTCTCCTCCCTTCCTCAGCACGTGCACACTTGTCGGCCAGGGCATATAGCTCACTGACGTCTCTGATCTTGCACATCGCCATCTCCTCCCGCATCCTGCGGTTTCGCACGTTCTGATGGAACGCGCTAATTACCGCGGCAGGGTGGACATTCGGGATGTTGTGTCCGACGGGCTGAATCTCTGGATGTACTTGCGCAGGGGCTCTCCTTCCTTCTGGGCGAGCAGATGAAGGACGCTTTCTTGGCCATGGGGCTTGTGGCCGCCTGTAAAGGTGCCGACAAACTGATGGCATAGATCTGCCCAAGAGGATATGGAGTTGTCCGGCAAGTGCATGAGCCAGGATCTGACATTGGGCTTGAGCACCAGCGGGAAGTAGTTGGCCAGGATCTTGTCGTCTCGCCCCCCGGCAGCTTGCACCGCGATGGTCTAGATGTTGAGGAACTCCGACGGATGCGTCTTGCCGTTGTACTTCTCTGGTATGTCTGGCTTGAAATTCTTCTTGCTGGGCCACTGGACTTGCCGCAGCTCACGAGTGAATGCAGGACAACCTACAGCGACGGCAAGTCGCTGGTTCCTGGCGCATGCATGTCGACAGAAGGGCCCAGTAGCGCTGGTCGGATTGACGCCGCGCTTCTCTTGGCGCTTCGATGCGAGTTCGAGCGTCTTCTTGCTGTCGTTCGTGAAGAACTTGGCGCTGATCGCGACGAGCTCGTGGATCCGATGATGTGGTGGAGTCGCTGTCGAGGTGGATCCGGCGAGTCGGCGATCTTGGCCTTCGGGGCGGAGAGTGCATGGCGGTTGCACCCCCATCGGTTTCGTCGCCACCGGCTCGTGTTTGGCAGTCCTGCCGCGGCAGCGATGCACTCGGTCGCCGGGGAGCGTCGCCGTTGGCAAAGTCGATGAGACTCTGAATGGTGGCCCTCCATTCATCGACCTTGTCGGCTGTTGGAGGGTAATCCAGGAACAATTGAGCTCTCGCCAAAGCTTCTGCTGGAGTGGTGGGTGGCAGTGGCGAACGGCGCGAGGAGCGGGATATGCTCGGACTTCTAACTATGTTAGAAGGAGCGATATCCCGTCCAGCGGCAAATGCCTTGCTCGCGCCGACATGTTGGCGTGCATGCTGGTCTTGAGCATCCCGAGATCCACCAACTCGATCTTGGTCCAACGGCGTATGGCGTTGTGAATACCATGACATCGTCGGTCCCGCGCCTCCCCGAGACGGGCGCGGTGCATGTACGGACGCCGAGGTCTGCGCAGCCTTGTACTTGGACTTGGCAGCACCGTGGGCTCCCGTCGACGTCCATTCTTCCGCTGGCGTCTACCCCACCACCCGTTTGCTCGGTGGTGGTGGGTTCGACGCAGACGGAACATCTGCCGCCGAAGCCTTCTTCTTCGGTGGCATGTCGATGAAGATGATGAAGATCTAGCTTCGTGTGGGCGCCGGATCAGGTTCACACAATCTCGACGCCTCTACCCGGGCGCGCCAAAGATGTCGGGTGGCTGATCTGGCCCACGAACACCTATGGGACGGCGGACCGAGCCCCTTCGGTTCGGGCGGGGGTAGAGGTCGACGAAGAGCAGATCGAGGCGAAGCACACAGCGGTTTACCCAGCTTCGGAGCTCTCGGAGATAACACTCCTACTACTGCATGTCCGAGTGTATTGAGTTCTTGCTCGGGAGCGCTTGAGTGCTACAAGATGCGCTGTCGCTAACGAGACTGAGCGTGACTGTTCTCTGGCTTCGAACCTTTCGAACCCTCTCCAACCCTCCTCCCTCCACGTTGCGCACGGGCCTTCTTTTATATGCTCAAGGGGTCTCCGACAGGTGGCAATGTAGGCAAGGGTAAAAATGGAAAAGGAGTTGTGGTTGGTACAGCTACTTGTACAGTGTATCATACCTAACCCTGACGGCAGGGGACAAAGGCATTAAATGCCCGTCTATGTCGCCCTAACAGTGCAGAAAGGGACCGTCAGGGGCGCCACCGCTTGCCACGATGGCAATCTTGTCAGCGCCGCTTACCACCGCGCACCGCTGGCTGCACACCCTCTCGCCACGCGCGCCTGTAAAGGTCCCAGGGCGACACGTTAGTGGATGTGCTGGAGCGCATGTACAAAGTGGTGGTCTACCGCGGCAAGCGCCTTGCCGCGGTTGTTGTCTTGTCGCGTCCGGAAGCCTGTCGCTCACCGGGCCTTCCCGGCAAGCTCCTCTAGCCGGGGCCTTGTCTCCCAGTGCCTTGGGTGGCCTTCCGGCAAGCTCCTCTTGCGGGGCCTTGTCTCCTGTGCTTGAATACTTTGTTCTTGAATGGCTCCAAAGGAACCACGGAGGACCTTGGCGGTCACCCGGTAAGCCTTGCCGCGGAGGGCTGCAACTGCCCGTGCACAAGTTTGGGATACTAGGGTACCCCTACTCTAGTACACCGACAACGCCCCCTCCTAGGCTGCCTCCTCCTCTCTCCCACTAAGGCCCATTAAGGCCCATGTACCCCGGGGGGTTCCGGTAACCCCCCGGTACTCCGGTAAATGCCCGAACTCACCCGGAACCATTCCGATGTCCAAACATAGGCTTCCAATATATCGATCTTTATGTCTCGACCATTTCGAGACGCCTCGTCATGCCCGTGATCACATCCGGGACACCAAACAACCTTTGGTTCATCAAAACACATAAACTCATAATACCGATCGTCACCGAACATTAAGTGTGCGGACCCTACGGGTTTGAGAACTATGTATACATGACCGAGACTCATCTCCGGTCAATAACCAATAGCGGAACCTGGATGCCGATATTGGTTCATACATATTCTATGAAGATCTTTATCGGTCAAACTGCATAACGGCATACGTTGTTCCCTTTGTCATCGGTATGTTACTTGCCCAAGATTCGATCGTCGGTATCTTAATACCTAGTTCAATCTCATTACCGGCAAGTCTCTTTGCTCGTTCCGTAATGCAACATCCCATAATTAACTCATTAGTCACAATGCTTGCAAGGCTTATAGTGATGTGCATTACCAAGAGGGCCTAGAGATACCTCTCCGAAACTCGGAGTGACAAATCCTAATCTCGATCTATGCCAACTCAACAAACACCATCGGAGACACCTGTAGAGCATCTTTATAATCACCCAGTTACATTGTGACATTTGATAGCACACTAAGTGTTCCTCCAGTATTAGGGAGTTGCATAATCTCATAGTCATAGGAACACGTATAATTTATGAAGAAAGCAATATCAACAAACTAGACGATCATCGTGCTAAGCTAACGGATGGGTCAAGTCAATCACATCATTCTCTAATGATGTGATCCCGTTTATCAAATGACAACTCTTTGTCCATGGTTAGGAAACTTAACCATCTTTGATTAACGAGCTAGTCAAGTAGAGGCATACTAGTGACACTCTGTTTGTCTATGTATTCACACACGTACTAAGTTTCCGTTTAATACAATTATAGCATGAATAATTAACATTTATCATGATATAAGGAAATATAAATAACAACTTTATTATTGCCTCTAGGGCATATTTCCTTCAGTCTCCCAGTTGCACTAGAGTCAATAATCTAGATTACATTGTAATGATTCTAACACCCATGGAGTCTTGGTGTTGATCATGTTTTCCTCATGAGAGAGGCTTAGTCAACGGGTCTGCAACATTCAGATCCGTATGTATATTGCAAATCTCTATGTCTCCCTCCTTGACTTGATCGCGGATGGAATTGAAGCGTCTCTTGATGTGCTTGTTTCGCTTATGAAATTTGGATTCCTTTGCAAGGCAATTGCACCAGTATTGTCACAAAAGATTTTCAATGTACCCGATGCACTAGGTATGCCACCTAGATCGGATATGAACTCCTTCATCCAGACTCCTTCATTTGCTGCTTCCGAAGCAGCTATGTACTCCGCTTCACACGTAGATCCTGCCACGACGCTCTGCTTGGAACTGCACCAACTGACAGCTCCACCATTCAATAAAAATACGTATCCGGTTTGTGACTTAGAGTCATCCGGATCAGTGTCAAAGCTTGCCTTGACGTAACCATTTACGACGAGCTCTTTGTCACCTCCATAAACGAGAAACATATCCTTAGTCCTTTTCGGGCATTTCGGGATATTCTTGACATTGTCCGATGATCCACTCATGGATTACTTTGGTACCTCCCTGATAAACTAATATCAAGGCACACATCAGGTCTGGTACACAGCATTGCATACATGATAGAACCTATGGCTGAAGCATAGGGAATGACTTTCATTTTCTCTCTATCTTCTGAAGTGGCCGGGCATTTAGTCTGACTCAACTTCACACCTTGTAACACAGGCAAGAACCCTTTCTTTGCTTGATCCATTTTGAACTTCTTCAAAACTTTGTCAAGGTATGTGCTTTGTGAAAGTCCAATTAAGCGTTTTGATCTATCTCTATAGATCTTGATGCCCAATATATAAGCAGCTTCACCGAGATCTTCCATTGAAAAATTCTTATTCAAGTATCCTTTTATGCTATTCAGGAATTTAGTGTCATTTCCGATCAACAATATGTCATCCACATATAATATCAGAAATGCTACAGAGCTCCCACTCACTTTCTTGTAAATACAGGCTTCTCCAAAAGTCTGTATAAGTCCATATGCTTTGATCACACTATCAAAGCGTATATTCCAACTCCGAGAGGCTTGCACCAGTCCATAAACGGACCGCTGGAGCTTGCACACTTTGTTAGCACCTTTTGGATCGACAAAACCTTCTGGTTGCATCATATACAACTCTTCTTTAAGATATCCATTAAGGAATGCAATTTTGACATCCATTTGCCCAATTTCATAATCATAAAATGTGGCAATTGCTAACATGATTCAGACGTACTTAAGCATCTCTATGGGTGAAAAGGTCTCATCGTAGTCAACTCCTCGAACTTGTCGAAAACCTTTCACAACAAGCCGAGCTTTGTAGACAGTAACATTACCGTCAGCGCCAATCTTCTTCTTGAAGATCCATTTATTTTCTATGGCTTGCCGATCATCGGGCAAGTCAACCAAAGTCCATACTTTGTTCTCATACATGGATCCCATCTCAGATTTCATGGCCTCAAGCCATTTTGTGGAATCTGGGCTCATCATTGCTTCCTCATAGTTC
This sequence comes from Aegilops bicornis, assembly GCA_021605145.1. NCBI lineage: Eukaryota > Viridiplantae > Streptophyta > Magnoliopsida > Poales > Poaceae > Aegilops > Aegilops bicornis. The sequence continues at coordinate 396,419,438 of CM038669.1, forward strand.
GTAGGTTCGTCATGGTCAAGTAACATGACTTCTAGAACAGGATTACCGTACCACTCTGGTGCGGATCTTACTCTGGTTGACCTATGAGGTTTGGGAGTAACTTGATCAGAAGTTTCATGATCATCATCATTAGCTTCGTCACTTGCTGGTGTAGGAATTACTAAAACTGATTTCTGTGACGAACTACTTTCCAATAAAGGAGCATGTACTATTACCTCATCAAGTTCTACTTTCCTCCCACTCACTTCTTTCGAGAGAAACTCCTTCTCTAGAAAGGATCCATTCTTAGCAATGAATATCTTGCCTTCGGATCTGTGATAGAAGGTGTACCCAACAGTCTCCTTTGGGTATCCTATGAAGACACATTTCTCCAATTTGGGTTCGAGCTTATCAGGTTGAAGCTTTTTCACATAAGCATCGCAGCCCCAAACTTTAAGAAATGACAACTTGGATTTCTTGCCAAACCACAGTTCATAAGGTGTCGTCTCAACGGGTTTAGATGGTGCCCTATTTAACGTGAATGCAGCCATCTCTAAAGCATAACCCCAAAACGATAGCGGTAAATCAGTGAGAGACATCATAGATCGCACCATATCTAGTAAAGTACGATTACGATGTTCGGACACACCATTACGATGTGGTGTTCCAGGTGACTATTGCGCATTGTTTCAAATGAAGACCAAAGTTGTACCTCAAATATTCTCCTCCACGATCAGATCGTAGAAACTTTATTTTCTTGTTACGATGATTTTCCACTTGACTCTGAAATTCTTTGAACTTTTCACATGTTTAAGATTTATGTTTCATCAAGTAGCACTACAAGAAAAATACACTTCCGTGATGATACGTGTTTGTCACAGTAGGTCGCGTTTTTTGTCATGCATGTACATCCATGACGATTTTATGACAGAATCAAGATAGTCATACTGTCTTTGTCGTAGAAGTGTTCCATGACATTACCAAAATTATCATCACGGAAGTGTGCACTTCCATGACGATAAATCGCGCGTCCTGAAGTGCTTTTCGTCAAGGGTGACCGACACGTGCCATCGCGTAGCGGAACGCGGTTAAGCTATCGGGTCGGGTTTTGGATCCGATAACCCGTTAACAGCCCCGACCAATGGGGATTTTCCACGTGTAAAATCATCATTGGCTGGAGGAAACGCGTGTCGGCTCATCGTTGGGACAGATGTCATCCACTCATTGGACGGAAGGCACCTATGATACGTCGACACGTGGCGCATTATGAGAGGCCCATTCACGTGAAAAGGCGGCCCGGTAAAATGTGAGCCAGCCCATATAAGGCCTACTTGTGTCAGTCCATTTAAGCCCACGGCCCACACGAGATGTGCCAATTCGCCCGTCAACGGCCCGTTAAAGATTTGACACCATTGCAGCCCATCGTCGATTCGAGCCCGTTAACGACCGCTATATATTTGGGCTCAATATCGGCCCGATGAGATTTCGGCTTGTTAACGGCTCATTTAATGGATGGGCCAATTTTCAGGATGTACATCTTTCGGCCTTTTAGCGACCAATTTAAATGTTGGGCTAATTTCCGGCCCGGTGTATCTTCGACTGTTATTGGCCCATAAATCGATGGGCCATTTGTTGTCGGACCTGAGTTTGACCTTTTAGCGGCCCATTTAAGTGTTGGGCCAATTTACGGCCCGGTGTCACTTTCGACTGTTGACGGCCCATAAATCAGTTGGGCCATTTGTAGTCGGACCTGAGTTTTGGCCTTTTAGCGACCCATTTAAGTGTTGGGCCAATTCCCGGCCCTGTGTGCCTTTCGACCTGTTAATGGACCATAAATGAGCTGGGCCATTTGTAGTCGGACCTTAGTTTTGGCCTTTTAATGGCCCATGCCCTTCATGGTCAATTACCAGCCCGGTTTCTCTTTCGGCATGCTAAAGGCCCACAACACAGTTGGGCCATTTACAATACGACCTAACTTTCGGCCTCTTAGCAGCCCATGGTCTTCATGGTCCAGTACAAGCCCGCTGTCTCTTTCGGCCTGCTAAAGGCCTAAAGTATAGTTGGGCCATATGTAGCCCAAACTTAGTAACGGCCTATTAACGGTGAGTGAAATAAATTGGGGCCACCTGTTGCCCGCTTCGATGTCGGCCTGTTAACGACCCGAGAGGTAAGAGGGCCGACCATTAACTTTCGGCCTAGTAACGGCCCACTAACTTAATGGGCCCACTAAAGTTCGTACATGTCTTTAGGCCAAATTAGATAATTTGAGCCCATTACGACGAGCAATTATGCACAGGACCAAAACCGATCAAGCAAAGGTATGGCATACAGGGAATAACGTTGCACATCCAAAGATATATTACATGAAATTACATCCTTTGGGCAATCAAAGATTGATGCCGGTGCAAATAAATAATGAGAACCTAACCATCTACAACGTCACAATCTGCAACCTCGGCATAGATGGCGCCCATAAGCATGAGGGCAAGTTCTTTACGCTTTGCTACATCTCTGAAAACATTGATCGGTTGTTGTGTCATACGACTCTGTACCTATGATTCATCCACCATTTCCATCATTGCTTCAACCATTAATTGGTTCACAAACATACATTTATTCCGTTGCATTCGATCTGAGAGGATCTTGAGCAGATTCAGGATGGCGATTTTGGCAGGCTTGTATTATTGGTAGTGGAGAGTGTCTCGACCAACGCATCATAACATAAATTAGGGCGGGAACCAAACAGATTAATCATGAGTTATTGCCATATTACTTGACCTAGATTCTTTGGAAAGAAACAATGGGGTTGCCTTGCTGTTTTGAGTTTGTCTTCTTATCTTGAGCCTGCACAAAATTAACACACTAGCATTGCTATCATTAGCCAAGTCAGATAATAGGAAAGCAACATTGACACAACAAACGTTTGGGCAACTAACCTACACCAAATTAACACAATATGGCACAGCTATCATCAGCCATGTAAGGTAGTACGAAAGCAACATTGACACAATGCATGAATGGGTAACCAGAGAAGCATTACAATTCAGTAATGTGCGTGATATGAGATAGTACATTCATGCAGCTCAGTATGCAAAACTACCAGGCAGTTTTCCTTACAAAAATCAACATTGGCGCCTTTAACATTTTGCTACAACTAATTTTAGATCAGATAAAGGTTAGATTCACGCCGATTAACAAAATGCATGTTGATGTAAAAATATAGTGATATACAGCAGGTACTTACATCAGCATTGGAGCCTGAGAATTCCATAAGATATTTTCCTCGAATACGATCCCAATGGGGGAAGTCTTCTATCGTTTAACCTTATTTTCTAAAAGAGATATGGGTAAGAAACATGAAGAAAATATGATCAGAATGCTATAAAATTTCATGATGCGAGGATACACACACGCTTCTTAGAATGGAGTTGACATTCTTTTCTTTGGTGGAAGCGGACCAGTTCTTTGTACTGGAATCTGCTTATTATCGATTGGGAGTTGGGTTTCTCTGCGCTAGAGCAGTATCTATGAAAAATGGAGTTGGTTTATTATCTCACGGCATTTGGATCTTTTGCAAAGACCTGGTTTGTAACCCTTGATTCTAACATAGCCTTCTTCCCCTTGCATGCCTTATATAGAAGAATGGTGATTCAGTTATAAAACATGCTACAGCAGAGATGGAATAGGTACTCAAGAATAGAAAGGCATGACATATTGACATGTATTCCCTCCTTCCGGAAATAAATGGACGGGTCTAGGTGTATTTCAGTTCTAGATACATCCAATTTTATCCATTTCTGCGACATTTAATCCGGACGGAGGGAGTATGATGTAAGAGCTAGGGATAAGACAGGACAACACAGTAAAAAAACACTGAAAACCCCACTGCAGAACCAAAGTATTCAAACCCCGATATGAGATAGTACACTCATGCAGCTCGGGATGCAAAACTACGAGGAAGTTTTCCTTACAAAAATAAACATTGTGGCCTTTAATCATACATTTTGCTACAACTAAATTTAGATCGGATAAAGGTTGGATTCACCTTTGATTAACAAAATACATCTTGATGTAAAAATATAGTGATATACAGCAGTACTTACATCTACATTAGACGCAGAGAATTCCTGCAAGAATCTTTCCTCATAAGCGATACCATTGCAGAAATTCTTCTATTTATTAAGCTTATTTTCTAAAAGAGATGGGTAAGAAACATGTAGAAAATATGATCAGCATGCTATAAAATTTCATGATGCAAGGATACGCACATGCTTCTTAGAATTGAGTTGACATATTTTTGCTCATTTGGGCGGACTAGTTCTTTGGCCACTTTGGAATCTGCTTATTATCGGTAGAAGTTGGGTTTCTCTGTCTTTGAGCAGTATCTATAAAAACTGGAGTTGGTTTATTATCTCCTGGCGTTTGGATCTTTTGCAAAGGCCTTGTTTGTAACCCTTCAAATTCTAACATAGTCGTCTTCCCCTTGCATGCCATGTATAGAAGAATGTGCTTTAATATAAAACATGCGACAGCAGAGAGATGGAATAGGTACTGAAGAATAGAAAGGCATGACATATTGACATGTATTCCCTCCATCCAGAAAAAAATGGATGGATCTAGGCGTATTTCAGTTCTAGATACATCCTTTTTTTATCCATTTCGAAAACATGTAATCCGGACGGAGGGAGTATGGTGTAAGAGTTAGGGATACGACAGGACAACACAGCAAAAAAAACACTAGTTGAATGTAAAACTATATGCTAGCGGAATATGTACAAAAAGAACTAAGGCAACATACACGTGTATGATTGGGAAAATAAGATGGCATTGCAACAGAGCACTAGAACAACACTTCAATGTAAAAAAACATGGTATGACAGACAGATGAAGTACATACTGATGAATAACAATGCATAAGATATTCAGAAGCATGATGTCCAAATTAAGCAGATGGCATTGCGATAGAGTAGAATGACTGTACTTGAATTTGAAAACATGTTATCATGAATGGAATAGAGTCTTGAAAAACAGGAAGGCATGACATATTTACATGCATGATCAGCATGCTAAGCACATGGCATTGCAACAGAGTAGATACACTCCGAGGACATTATATGCATGTTGTACCCATATCACAGGCCAAGTTAGAGCAAGGACCTTGTGGGGTGAAGAGGATTCATCATCTTTACGCAAGTCTTACGAAGAACTGCCTTTACATGTTCCATCATATTGGGTATCATTGACATCAAGTTTATTGGCCTTTACATTGCTCCGTGAGGTTCTTGTGGATATATCAGTGTGTGCAATTATATCTGACATGCATGAAAAACAACTAGTAGTTAGATTTATGCAAATGAGTGCCTGTAGGAGACGACATAAATAGTAGGACTGGGGTTAACTAGCAGCAACAAGTCTCATAAACTAAAGGGAGAACACAGATGAAAGCTACAGAATATGTATCGTTTGTACTCGAGATTAACTAGATGGCACACAAAAGTATTAAAGAACAACATAGGTAATACTAGAAGTGGTATAATACTATAATCACCAGCCTGTGGGATAGCATTGGCTGGTGGATGATAACTATGGAACAGCGTTACCTAAAGAACAAGTATCTTAGCTGAACTATGGAACAGCGTGAACTCCTGAACAAGACCCATAAGAGATCAGCATGAATATACAGTGAAATGTGATGATCTATTTTCCGTTATTAGATGAATAACAAAGCCATAAATGTTGCACACAAGTAAGATGAGGGTACAACCTATCTGGCTGCCATCCATAGGAGCGAGCATCATGTCGACTTGTCGATGGCCTTGCGATTCTTGTGGCTGTCCATGTCGAAACGCGCGCATTCGATCTGAGGAAGCTGTTGAGTGGGGAATGTAGATCCCTTACATTGTATGCTTCCCTTGTTGGAGCAGCTGCGGTGAGTCGGAAGATGGTGTGTGCGAAGATGTAGATAACGCATAATGTTAAGAACGACATATCTCTTTGATGCGAAGAAATACACTAAGAGATCAACATCAAAGATGCGAGTGGTCACCGCGTCTGTTGTTGAAGACTAAATTGGGGTCACACGATTTTATTTTATTTTAGTCTTGTCCGATCTACACAGGATGGCTTGATGGCCGTCTTATGCCTCCCGGTGACACTTTATTCGGAATCTTCCCGAAGAGCCAGCGACCAACGGCAGAGGCTGCCTCCGCCGTCCGTGGCCCCGCCAAAACCCGCTCCACCCCACCGCCTTTGCCGTGGTTGCGCCGCCCGGGCCAATCCACAAAGACTCCCGTCATCTAGATCCGGCGGCGGCAGTACCTTCAACCCACGTAACTCTAAAAGATAGCCATCTAAGCACTGCTTCCGCAGCGAACTTGCGGCCCGCACCCTTACGTTAGACACCAGCCAACCGGCAGCCTAGGAGCTCTGCCGCCTCGAGGGGTGCTGCTTCCCATTGGGAATCGATTGGCCCGGAATAAAAATTCAGAGAACTGACGCCTAAATAAAGTGATTTGAGATGAGGGTGCGACCTATCTGGCGGCATGGTGAAGTAGGCAGGTCCATTGCCCGAGTCGGTGAGGCCGACAGCGGTTGAGGTGGCGACCGCGGCAGGGAAAGAGCGATGTCGCGACGGTCGACGGCTATGCGGAAGCAGCGCCAGGACTCTGGACGGATCCTAAGTTGGAGCCGCTCCGGCGCTGTGAACAATGGCGGGGGTGAGTCGGCTCCGGTACGGTTCACGCGACCATCGTCGAGGCAGCACCAGCAGCATGGAGTAAGAGGCACACGGCCCAGTGCAAGACGGCAATTGGACAGCGTCTCTGGCATTAGGGAGGAGGGCGGCTGTGAAATTGGTGCGGTGGGGGGGGGGGCATGGAGGTGGGGCTGAGGTTTCGCGGCTCGGGAGAAGGGCTTCAGGGGATAAGGTGATTTAGGCGCCCACGAGGTATGAATGGGCGGGCGAGAATTGAGAGGGAATGGAACCATGACTTACGGACGCTTTTTACGAAATGTGAGGGGAGTTACAGTTCTACCCTTGCCTATAGGCTTCTCGGCTTGGAGTGCATGTCTTGAGGGTCGGGGATAGTAGAGTAACTTTGCTTCTCCCCAAATAGTGGGCGGGAGCGATTTGAGGCGAGGAGGCGTGTTTTGAACTATAGTGGGCGCGAGCGATTTGAGGCGAGGAGAGCGTGTTTTGAAATAGTGGGCGAGCTATTTGAGCGAGGAGAGCGTGTTTTGCCGACCATGGTTTATGAATTATTCGGCACATGTCATTTGGCCGAGGAGAAGGCACGCTTGGATGAGATTCTGAACCTACCCTCGATGTACAACGGGCCAATTGATGCGTGTCCCACATAGGACGGTAATTTCGCGTCTCCCATTTATTTGCTCGGGCGAATTCCACCGAGCAGAGAGGATGTTTAACTGTTCGTTCAAATTTTGGGAGAATGAGCATCCACGTCTACCTTACCAAGTCGATTCGAATAAAATTTTGAAATATTAGCTTGCCACTTCTTTTTTAGATGGAGAGATGATGCTCGGGAGTAATGTGTTTTTACATGCTCCTTGCTAGCGATTTACTATATGACAAATAGTTGACCCACACAAAAACGTGAATCAACCCCAAAATGAAATATCTCGGTTCAATGAACTAGCCCATTCAGTAGGTCAAAATAGTGAACTAAATCCAAAATTGAACACCTCAATTGAGTAGCATGTTGTACAGTATTGTAGTACTCCATGAACATGTTGAAAGTCAAATTAATGAACTTGTTTGATATACGCATATATCCGTTCATGTGTGGATTGCAGACAACATGTTCTCCAATTTAAATATTTGAATGCAAGTTTATATCGAAACATGGTTTATATCACTCTTTGATGCATAAAACGCGACCTCCCCCTCTCCGGACTCCTGTTCTCTCTCTCTCTCTCTCTCACTCACTCTCTCGCCGACAATCTTCAATTATGCGCACGCACCCGACACAAAAACCTTGTTGGTCCCTCTCCCTTTCTCTCCATTTCTCTCTCTTTCTCTCTCTCTCTCTCTCTCTCTCTCTCTCTTTGTGTGTGTGTGTGGGGGGGGGGGTCTTTCTAGTTCGCATTCATATATACACCATCTATAGGTCTCTCTCGCACACTATGTATGATACTCTAGCTAGTCCAAGAAAGATATCTTGGGTGCACTCATCATACGCACACAAATTCCTTGGCTCTTTGCCTGTAACTCTCTCACGCACCACTATGTCATATCGGAGCTCTCCCCCCCTCTCAAACTCTCCATCCACCTGGGTCACACATACACATGCATATCTCACTCGCACTCGATAGGCCCATCTAAAACTCTATCTCTCTCCCTCGTTCTCTCTCCATCTCACACGCACACACACACACACACACAATCTCATGCCCAACTAGCCAAGTATGATGGTCTCTCACTCAATTGTAGGCACACGCAGTCCCCCTATATGTATATGACTAGCTAATCTTAGTCTCCATCACAACCATGTGCATGGTCTATCTCAATTTCTCTCGGGGCATCTTTCTATAGCGCACGCACTCCCTCGATCTCCCACCCATATAGTCCCCTCACGATCTCGAGGGGATCTCTCTATCACAAACACACCCTCTCTCCCTCCCCATGCGTCCATGCCATCCATGTGTCCCTCTCGACCTTTTTCCTTGTTGGCCAGACCTCTATTGGACATGTGCTACAGGGGTGTCTCTCTCCGTTGCAAACAATCACACACTAGCTATCTTCGTGTATCTCCTCGCCTCACTTTTCCATCTCGGAGATGCATGCGTGATATGTTCGCATAAGAAACGAAAAAACACACTCTCTCTCTAATTTATCGTTTGTTGTCACTTTCTCTTTCACACACATACTCTTTTTGCACACTTACTCATTCTCCTTCACACGCACTTGATCTGTCTCGACTGAGGCACTCTCCTCCGTCCATAGCACATAGATTTATTGAAAAGTCAAACATCACAAAGTTTGACCATATGCGTGGAGAAAAAGAATTACATCTAGTACGGCAAACATATACCATTAGATTCACCATGAGATGTAGTTTTGTATGATGTATCTTTGGTATTGTAGATATAAATAACATTTGCGTAAACCTGATCAAAGTTTCCAAAGTTTGACTTCTAAAAATTTACATGCCTTTGCATCATCGGCGGATGGAATATCTCTTCCCCCAGCTATCTCGGCGCACCACTCAGCCTTATCGGGCTCCTCAATCTCTCTCAAACTTTATTGGTCAGTTTGGTTCGTGACTGACCCTCATGCCTTGATGGTCGGCACCGCACGGTGTGGACGTGAGATGTAAAATATTTCTGCTGGCCAGGCTTGTGTGGTGTCAAGCGTTTGGTTCATGCGGGCGAGCAAAGCATCAACGTCCCATCAATCAATCCATGCATCAATTATTTAATGCTAATATCCATCCATGTTGTTGTTAGCCTCGTGGCATACGACCGTGCATGGCCAGGAATTGAAATCGGTCGCTTGGGCGAGGCTACTTGCGATGTGCGGAGTTCAGCCAGGCTAATTAAAGTGCAAAGGAACCCAGCCCAGGCGGGCTTTCTTTTTCACAGGGTAGCAACCAAACAAGCGTGCATGAAATCCAGCCACAACCCCAGGCCACGCAAAAGATGCTCACGACGCAAGCCAAACTGGCCTTATATCTCCCTGGTTCACACATACACATGTCTCGCTCGCGCTATACATATAGGCCCATCCAACACTCTCCACCCTTGTTCTCTCTCCATGTGACACGCACCGCCCTAAGTACCATAATCCCTCACTCCATCATAGGCTCTGTTTGGATCCATGGGTTAGAGTTAGTTTGGGTTAGTTTCGAGTCAAAAGATCCAAACAGGAGGGTTAGTTTAGGTTAGATGCATCTAACCCATCAAAAAAAACTAACCCATCCAAGAGGTGCTTATTTGGGTTAGTTCTTCTCGGGACCACTAATAAACATTTTTTTTCTCTTTCTCTCCCCACAACAGATCCCTCCCCACTTCCTCGAAGCTTCTCATCCTCTCCCTCCCTCCCTCTCGCACCGCCCGTGAAGGTGCCTCGCCGTATCCGCGCTCCATCTAACCCTGCCATCCAAACACCTATTTACTTAGAGTTAGTTCATGGTTAGTTCAGGGTTAGAATCTAACTCTAACCTCTAACTGAGTTAGAGTATCCAAACAAGGCCATAGGCGCAAGCACTCCCCCCCTCCTAAGTATGATTATCTCTTACTAGCCATCAGGAACACATGTATTGTCTCCTTCCATCCATACGTCTATCTCGATATCTCTCGGGGCATCTTCTATCGCGCACACACCTTGTCACTCGATCTCCCACCGATGTAGTCCCATCACGATCTCCAGGGGATCTCTCTATGACAAACATACCTCTCTCCTCCCCATGTCTGCATTTTCTCCGTATGTCTCTCTCGACCTTTCTCCCTTGTTCGCCAGACCCCTGTTGGCCACGTGCTAGGGGTCTTCCTCTCTCGGTTCCAAACAACCACACACTATCTCCTCACCTTGCCTCCGTTGTCGAAGATGCATGTGTGATATGTTTGCATAAGACACGCATGCTTTTTCTCTACTTTTATCGTGTGTTGTCCAAGTCTCTTTCACACACACTTTTACACTTCTCTCTCTCTCTCTCTCTCTCTCTCTCTCTCTCTCTCTCTCTCTCTCGTTAGGGACTCTGTCACGTCCATAAGCATATGGATGTTTTGAAAAGTCAAACCTCAGAAAAGTTTGACCAGGTATATGTGGAGAAAAACATTTATATTTGGAATGATCATTAGATTCATCACAGCATGTACTTACTTCATACTATCATTTATCTTTGGAATTGTAGATATAAGTAATTTCTTTATAAACTTGGTCAAAGTTTCAAAAGTTTGACTTAAAAAATGTTGTAACTACATTATCGAACGGAGGGAATAGCTCTTTCCCTCTCTCTCTGCTATCTCTCACGGGCCTCCCCTCACTCGAACTCTCTATACCGATGGATTATACGCTCACTGTGTCAGCGTATAGCTCCTTATATTGTTTAGTTGACCGGTCAACCAATCCACATGCTGCATTGTCAGCTCGTGTTCTGTATCTTGGTGTGCTGGCCCATGTGGCAGTGGGTGAAAATAAGTAAACTAGAGGCCCATCTGACACGCGGTGAAGTAAACAAAGTTGAAACCACTCGGGGTAGCACCCCGCACGCTAGTAAATTGAGGGCGCATTGAGGACAAACTTCTTGCGCGAAAAGGACGCACTCGCGCACAATTCACCACTGCGCGGCGGCATACACAGAAGGACGCACTCGCGCACACCCAGCACACAACATACACCAGCACACATGTACACCGGCGTCGCCGCCGGTTGAGATGGACGGCAAGGCAGCCAACAAGCGGAGGCGGCTCGAGCCAAAACCGCATCCGGCGAGCCTCGACTTCATCAGCAGCCTCCCCGACGACATGCTGCTCGTCATCATCGGCCTCCTCCCCACCAAATCTGCCGTGTGGACCGCCACGCTCTCCGGCGGTGGCGCCCCTCTGGCGCTGCGTCCCCCTCAACCTCACCATCGACAGCTGCCTCTGCGGCGGGGATTGCAAGCGCATGGCGCGATCTCCAAGATCCTTTCATCGCACCCTGGGCCAGCCAGACGCCTTGACATCCGCATGTTCAGTACCAACTGCAAGGTCCAACCCAAGTTCGACGAGTGGTTCTTATCCCCCGCCCTAGATCAGCTCGAGGAGCTCATCTTTGAAGCTGGACGATGTCGCTCTCTGCCGCCATCCACGCTCCGCCTCACGCCAACGCTGCGCCGCGCCAACTTCAGCTCCTGCTATCTTCCCCAGATTAATGTCCCGCCCGCCCTTCTTCTCCCTCAACTCAAGCAGCTCGACCTCTTCGACGTTGTCATCTCGAAGAAGGCTATGGAGCACCTGCTCCGCAGCTGTACTGCGCTCGAGTACCTTCGTCTTGAGCAGATCCACGGGTTCATTAGCCTCCACATCGCCTCAACGAATCTCCGATGGAGTTATGTGTCTTGCTGGCCCCTCAACAAGACATCAATTGGGAAGAGATCACTCCAGCTGTTCCACATTATGGTCATTGAGAATGCGCCTTTCCTTGAGAGATTGCTTGTATCGGATCTAGAAGGTCCAACAAAAATCAGGGTCATGCGCCGAAATTTGACAGCGTTGGTGTACTCGTCTGCCAAATTCTCCGAACTCTTTATTGGATCCATAATCGTTCAGGTACAACACTCATCTTCGCCTCCGTCTTCTTGAAATTCACATTTTTAAATTTCTTCTTGATCTATTTACGACCGTCTTCCAGAAAATGATTCCCACAAGTTTGACCCAGTCCATGCGCACAGTGAAGATCTTAGCACTAAAATCTATCGGCCCCAGTCTGGATCAAGTTGTTGCATTCCTTACATGCTTTCCGTGCACAGAGAAGCTACTCATCGAGGTGAAACTTCTTTCCTATAAGTAAAAGGTAATCACAATGTAGCTCATTTTTTTCATAATTTTCCCAAATTACGATGACAAGTGTAGTGTTCAAAACTGCATCTATGCCTTTGCAAGAAAGAAATGTTTTAGTATTTTTCTCATGTGATCACCGCATCGCTTTTTATAATGTACTACTATAGTAGCCTAGGCTAGTCATAGTGGAAAGTAACTTAGACTACTCCAGTAACTCTATGGTTACCCTAAGAGCAAGTACTACCTCCGTCCTCTGTTTACTCTTCCAATTTTGTAGTATCAAAATTTGACCATAGATTTAACTGACAAAATGTTAATGCATGTCACTAAGAACTATATCGTTGGATTCGTATTTGAACATAATTTCAAATGGTGTAATTTTTAGTGACATGCATTGGCATTTTCTTAGGTAAATCTATGGTCAAAATTTTATACCAAATACGATGTAGTATTCCCTCCATCCCAAAATTCTTGTCTTACATTTGTTTAGATACGGATGTATCTAACACTAAAATGTAACTAGATACATCCATATTTACACAAATTTAAGACAAGAATTTTGGGACAGAGGGAGTACAAAAGTGGGCTATGTAGGCCAAAACATGTGCCAAATTCACTTGTGATGCATTTGGCATCGATGCCCCTCCATTGCTCACGTGGTGCCCCAATCTGGATCACCTAATTTGCTCGGTGCCAAATTAACTCAAGCAATGAAAAAACAGTGCGTGGGAGAGAGAGAGGACTGATGCAATAAAAAACACTTGTTTGGGAGAGTGAGAGGCTGGTGTAGTTGGTTTGATTGATTTATTTATACATGTGGGTCTGTGTGCACAGCGGTGTCAACTCTCTCACATCGCGAGAGCGGTGCCAAAATCTTTTGATTTGACATCGATGCGTATTATGTGGCATACTTTTGCGAAATATGGCATCGACCACATAGTGGAAGGCAACAAATGCCCAAGCTCTTCACATGCTCCTAGTTAAATGAGAGGAAACAGAAAGAGAGAGAGAGAGAGAGAGAGAGAGAGAGAGAGTGAAAAAATATCACTAGCCAGCCAACCCTATCGTATGAGCGAATGATATTGGTACCTCTTGATGACACGGCAATCTTATACAACCAGCTGCTCTAATATGTTCTCTTCTTTTGCAGATAAAAAAGACCCGAAAGTGAAAAATGTGCTCCACTATAACAATCTCATCGAATGCCTTGATCTCCATCTTACAGAAATTGATTTGATTGACTACCGAGGCAGCACATCTGAGATTAAATTGGCCAGGTTCTTTGTTCTGGAGGCAAGTGTGCTCAAGGCAATGAGGTTGGCGTTCTCTGGCGCAACAATGAATGGCGTGCTGATCACCGCAAGCGTCTAAACCTAAATGACAAAGTCTCCGCAGAAGCTGAATTTGTTTTTGAAACATCAAGTTTTCGAAAACTTATTTGCCCATTAGTGACTTGTCAGGGCGGTGGATTTTAGTTTGTACGATAACGCTGCATCCACCTAAAGTAATGAAAGTTCTTACCTAAACTTCCTAGTAATTCCCTCTTCCTAGGTGCAGCATTACTCCTAACATTTGTAATATCAGTTTGAAACTTGTAATATTGTCGTGTCCTATTCCTGCGTTTTCAAAATCCTGCGAATCAAACAGGTCATGAGTTGGTGATGATGTTGTGCCTCCCATCTTTCACCAGTAGCCGTCGGATCTAGATCTGACGCATACAAACCAAGCTTCTCCATTTTTGCAAAAAGATGCCCGCACTTGTTCCCTATTTACAAACAACTCTTGTCTCTCACAATCATCCTTATCTCCTCCCCACCACATCTAGAAGCCCGTGGAAAAATATGGCGCGATGGCGGCCGGGCTATCCACCCCAATCTTGGTGTTCCGTGCAATGCACGGGCATCTCTATACGGAAATTATGTCGAACATGGCTAGTTGTAAGCAGGCTAGCTCTACAGCCATGATGATAGTGACTGCAGACGGTGAGGCTGACTATGGTATGCGAACACGGCGCCTATACTCAGTGTCATCTCCGGCGAGGTCTTGTCACTTCACTATGAGGAGCAGCACGTAATAATTTGACCAACGGGTAGTACAGTGCTAGTACTCCTACTACATTGGTAGTACTACTACTAGTACTAGTAGCACCACCGTCTGGATTTAGGAGTACTACCACGTCCATCTCGATTTTAGTATTTGACTAGCAATATCTAGTAATGCATGTCACAAAAAATTTACTACTCCCTCTGTAAATAAATACATGGTGTTTTATTCCTATCGGTGAGAGAACTTAATGTTTTTTTGCTAATTAGAGTACTAATAGGATTACATGCAGTGAACTAAACACTGCATGTCATGTTTGGTAGTCTCAAGTCATTGAAAGCATGCACGGCCCACATCTCTCATTGGTTAATATGTCATGAAATTAGAAACAAGGAGGGAGTTAATGCACCGTGCCTAAGTGTTTTGGGATTATTTGGTTATCGTAATGTGACTTACACAACATTTTTGTTTACATGCATTAACATTTTATTAGTTAAATCAAAGGTCAAAACTTGGCGCAAAAATGCAAAGGGGACCAATAAACCAGTAAACATCAAACTTCTCTCGTTTGGCCCCAACTAGAGGTCCGGTGAGATGACTATACTGCACCGGCACGGAGGGGGACGCAGCTTCATTGACTTACATCAACTTCCTTTGGGTGAATGACACGTGGGCCCAGGGGGTGGCTGGCCCACCTATCATACAACCAAAGGCAGGTGCAGTAGAGAGCCGAGGAGTAGTATGAAATCCTACGCACCTACGCACGCTAACCAAGGGCAAGAGTGATCACTCGAATCGCAAGATCAGTTGACTAGAAGCTAAGCTAGACCCATGGAGGCGATGAGCGCGAGCATCAGCCAGCTGTGCCAGATGGTCCACGACGCCGACCTGCAGCCCAGCAACGAGGAACGTCTCCAGGTAGTATTTCTTGAGGCCGCCAGGGCGAGGGGCTGCTTGGACGACAGCTTCGTCTCCTTGTTCGACGAGGTCCTCGTCGGTTTCCTCGACAAGTTCACCGTTGTCAAGAAGCTCACGGACGACTTTGACGTAAGCCTCCAGACGACGCACCCAGGCTCTGTGATGCCCGCCACCCTCAACGGCCACTATGGTGACAACCTCTTGGCCTTTGGTGGCCTACATTGCCTGCCGTCGCGCCGGAGAATGTCCACCTCGAGGTCGCGCTCACCGCGCAGCTCCTGGCGTAGCAAGACACCATCGACATAATCACCCACGTCTACGCACAAATCGTCCACAAGGACTACTACATGCAAGAGGAGGACGATATGTAGCGACCCAGCCTCAAACGGTCAAGTCTCTGTGTTCCAGTGTCATCCCTGGATCAGTAATGCTGACACACACAGTACTCGAAGGATTTATAACAGAGTAGCAATCACACACTTATTACATCGAATGTCCCAAAAGAGAACTTATTACAATAATATGGCTTAAGGCCATCTAATGCGATAACAGCGGAAGGCTTGGAAGATAAAGTGAGTCCATCAACTCCAACGGCATAGCTGAGTTGCACGGCAACGACCTAACGAACCTTACTCCTCGTGCGAAAATGCGCAACATAATACGTTGCAGCCCGAGAACGGGTCAGCACATGGAATATGCTGGCAATATAACACAATAGAGTAGAAACAGAATAATGCTATCACTACATGCATATTTGGCTGGTGGAAAGCTCTATGGTTATAGTTTTGCGAAAAGCCATTTTTTCCCTACAACAAAGGAATAGATTTATTATTTAACTATCATGGTGGTTGAAACATTGAGAAGGTATAACCCCAACTGAATCCCAATTAAAGTAATTAACAACCCAACAATATTATTTAAGAGTGATGAGATACATGTGATAACTCAAATACTAGTTACTCAAAATGTCCATAACCGGGGACACGGCTAACCATGATTAGATCGTACACTCTGCAGAGGTTTGCGCACTTTTCCCCACAAGACTCGATCGCCTCCGTTGATTTCTCGCACTACATGGTTTTTTAGAAATGGATGGCCGAGACATAGTCTTTCAGAAACATTAACTCTCTACTCCGGGTAGACCATACGAAACCTACAAAACCCACTACCTGCTGATCTACCTCTTCAAGAGCTTCACGTAACTTACTCAACTATGCTAGAGCCCATAGTAGCTTGTGGCTGCACACGGAAGTTTCTAGCATGAATAATCTCAGTTCCCTTTCAGCCTAGGTGGCGGTCCATAGGAAGATCACACGGGTACCCCGGGATTTCCAAAAACAAAACAGAGAACACTGGGTTCCCCAGGTGCCTCAATCCACCCAGATGTGTATTAAAGTTGCCACCTTAAATTAAACCATTAATTAACAATCTCACATCTGTCATGGATTCACTCAAACCCAACCACGTCTACCAGCATAGCATAGCAATATAAGCAACACGTAGAAGTAACTCCCAAGGGTTTGATAGTAACAGGCAATAGGTTCTACCTCAACTACTACTTCCCAACCCACAAGTTAATGACATCCTAACCATGCAATGTTTGAGGATTGGAACTAATGCATAAAAACTGGGTATGAAAAGAGTATGATCAAAGTGTTACTTGCCTTGTTGACGATCCGCGAATCCTAGAGACTCGTAGTAACATGCTTCGCACGCCGGGAATTCTATAAACAATAACATACATAAGCAACAAGCAAATATGCACAAGTAAAACTCAACTAAAAGAGGTGGACCAGAAAGTTCAACTTAAGAACTCCGGTTCGCAAAAAGAATCAAACCAAACGGAGCAACGAAACTCAAACGGCAAAAGAAGCAAGATCTGTTTACTAATCTGAACTAGGGTCAAATTTTATAGTATCAAAATCTTGTTTAAGTTGTTTAAACAGAAAGAGGGTCTCGAGACGAAGATCTACGCGCTTGAATCGCCTGATTCTGATAAACGAGCGAAAAGATAAACAGAAACTAAGATCGGATTAGAAATCACGATCAGAAAAATCGTGGAATAAAATCTGAAAAAAACTGACGAACAGATTAACGAATGAACGTTCGTTATCTGTATCTAAACGAAGAATGCGTTCATTAAAGCGAACGAACGAGCGAACGCTCACTAAATAAATAAACCGGAGAAATAAACCGATCTAAATAAAAAAACGGAAACCTAGGATTTTCTAAAAAACCGAACGGTGGCGGGGCGGCTACCTCGCTCGGCTCGGCGGGCTCGAGCTTCAGCGGGTGGCGGCTCCCGGCGGCGGTGGGCTCGGCGGCGGCGGCGGGCTCGGCCCGGCTCGGGTGCGGAGGTGGCGGGGGCTCCGGTATTTAAAGAGGGGCTCGGCTTGGAGGAGGAAGGCGGCGGCGACGCTGAGTCCGGCTCGGACTCCGGTGTCCGGCCGGTAGTGGCGGGCGGCTGGCCTTGAGAGGCGGGCGGCTGGGCCGCCTGTTTGCTGGGCCCTAGGCCCGGTCGGCGGAACTTTTTTAAATAATTCCGTCGACAGAAAAAAAATCCTATAAAACAAATTTTCACCGTCTAAATGAAATATTTAGAACGAGATGAACATTTTCGTGGCCCTAAAATGCAATTTTGAAAACGTGCAATTTTTCTAACGCAAATAAAATCCAAATAAAATCCAACAAATGATTTTAACATTTTCCCTCCAATATTTCAATTGTTTTGGAGAAGTCATATTATCTCCTCTCATTTATTTTTAATATGAAATATTTTTCCGGAGAGAAAAATAATTAAAATAAAAAATCCTCGTTTTCGCTATTTGATAAAAATCAAATATGAAAACCGGAAAATCCCCAACTCTCTCCGAGGGTCCTTGAGTTGCTTAGGATTTCGAGCATTGCGGAACGAAGATGCAATAAAATATGCTATGCATGGATGACCTATGTATAACATTCCAAATTGAAAAATTGGGATGTTACAAACCTACCCCCCTTAAGATGAATCTCATCCTCGAGATTCGGGTTGGCTAGAAAATAGGTGTGGGTGGTCCTTGCGAATATCATCCTCTCGTTCCCAGGTGGCTTCCTCCTCGGTATGGTGGCTCCACTGAACTTTGCAAAACTTAATAACCTTGCTGCGGGTGACTCGGCTGGCAAAGTCAAGAATCTTCACTGGCTTCTCCTCATAAGTCAAATTACTATCCAACTGAATCGCCTCCAGGGGTACTGTATCTCTTAATGGTATATCGGCTATCTCAGCATGACACTTCTTCAACTGTGAGACGTGGAACACATCGTGAACTCCTAACAATCCTTCAGGTAACTCCAGCTTGTAGGCAACTTCTCCCATCCGTTCCAAAACACGGTACGGTCCTACAAATCTCGGAGCTAATTTTACCTTAACTCCAAAATGTTTCACTCCTCGCAAAGGCGATACTCTTAGATATGCTCTGTCTCCAATTTCATAGGTTACCTCCTTGCGTTTCGTGTATGCATAACTCTTCTGCCTGGATTGAGCAATCTTCAATCTGTCACGGATCAGTTTAACCTTCTCCTCCGACTCTTTGATCAAATCTGGTCCAAACAACTGACGGTCTCCTACCTCATCCCACATCGAGGGTGTTCTACATCTGCGTCCATCTGAGCTTGAGCGGTGCCATCTTCAGACTGGCCTGGTAGCTATTGTTGTATGAAAACTCTGCGTAAGGCAAATTGTCATCCCAACTAGATCCATAATCTAGCGCACAGGCTCTCAACATGTCCTCCAGAATCTGGTTGACTCTCTCTGTCTGTCCATCTGTCTGCGGGTGAAATGTTGTACTGAACTCCAATCTCGTACCCAGGGTCTGGTGTAACTGATGCCAAAACTTTGAAGTAAACTGTGTTCCTCTATCTGATACGATGGTCCTCGGAACTCCATGCAAACATACGATCCTGGACATATATATCTTGGCCAACTTTGCACTTGTATAAGTTGTTTTCAGTGGGATGAAGTGAGCCACTTTGGTCAAGCGATCCACTACTACCCATATTGAGTCATATCCTGCTTTGGTCCTGGGCAATCCGGTGATAAAGTCCATGCCAAGTTTATCCCACTTCCATTCGGGTATCGGCATAGGCTGTAACAGTCCTGCTGGCTTCTGATGCTCTGCCTTCACTCTCTGACATACATCACATACAGCTACATACTCGGCAATATCCTTCTTCATGCCAGTCTACCAGAAACGTTCTTTCAAATCCAAATACATCTTGGTGTTTCCGGGGTGAATCGAGTATGGTGAGTCATGAGCCTCCTGAAGTATTAACTACCTGATCTCTGGGTTATTAGGCACATAAACTCGATCCTCAAACAATAAGGTATCGTGCTCGTCCTCGCGAAAACCTTTGGCCTTTCCTTTGCTCATCTTCTGCTTTATCTCAGCAATCTCTTTGTTTTCCTTCTGAGCTTCTCGAATCTTGTCCAACAATGTAGACTGAACTTCCATTGTTGCAATGAAACCTCTTGGAACAATCTCCAACTGAAGTTCCATGATATCTTCAGCTAACTCCTTTGGCAATCCCTTACTTTCAAGGATATTAGCGTAACTCTTCCAGCTCAAAGCATCTGCTACGACATTGGCCTTTCCTGGATGATAGTGTAGCTTCATATCGTAATCCTTTATAAGTTCCAACCATCTCCTTTGTCTAAGGTTCAACTCCTTCTGCGTGAAAATGTACTTCAAACTCTTATGATCCGTGTACACATCACAACGGTTTCCAATAAGATAATGTCTCCAAGTCTTCAATGCATGCACTACTGCTGCTAGCTCCAAATCATGCGTGGCATAGTTCAACTCATGGGGCTTCAGTTGTCGTGAGGCATACGAAACAAACTTTCCGTCCTGCATAAGCACACATCCATGTCCCAATCGTGAGGCGTCACAATACACTTAAAAGTCCTTATGTATATCTGGCAATGTTAGCACTGGGGCTGTAGTCAAACGTTCCTTAAACTCCTGAAAACTTTCCTCTCAATCCTCTGTCCATTTAAACTTAGTATCTTTCTTCAGCAATTCAGTCATTGGCTTAGCAATCTTGGAAAAATTCTCAAGGAATCTTCGATAATATCCTGCGAGTCCAAGGAAATCATGGATCTCGCCAATCAAGTGGGTGCCAACCATTTGTTGATCGATCGAACCTTACTGGGATCTGCTGCTATACCCTCTCCTGATATAACATGCCCAAGAAATCCAACTTCATTCAACCAAAACTCGCACTTGCTGAATTTGGCGTATAACTGGTGTTCCCTAAGTTTCTCGAGAACTAAACGCAAGTGCTCTTTGTGCTCCTCTTCGTTCTTCGAGTATACCATAATATCATCAATAAACACCACAACAAACTTGTCCAAATATTCCATGAATACCTTATTCATCATACTCATGAAATAGGCAGGGGCGTTAGTCATTCCAAACGACATGACCGTATACTCGTATAATCCATACCGCGTGGTGAACGCTATCTTTGGTATATCCTTCTCTCGGATCTTCAACTGATGGTATGATCAATCTTCGAAAAAACCTTAGCTCCTTGCAACTGATCAAACAGATCATTGATCATCGGTAACGGGTACTTATTCTTAATCGTTACTTCATTCAAGGCTCGATAGTCAACAACCATCCTTAGGGATTTATCCTTCTTCTCAACCAAAAGCACTTGGGCTCTCCAAGGTGATGAACTCCTTCGAATGTAACCTTTCTCCAATAACTCCTTGATCTGTTTCTTAATTTCCACCAGATCATTTGCGGGCATCCGATAGGGTCTCTTGGATATTGGCCCTGTACCTGGCAATAGCTCTATCAGGAACTCGATGTCTCTATCCGGTGGCATGCCTAGTAACTCTTCTGGGAAAACATCCGGGTAATCCTTTACTACAGGCACTTCCTCCTGAACAACTCCCGTGATGGCATTGAATTGGCTCCTCCTAGGCACATGCCTAGATACATACTTAATCCTTTTTCTCCGGGTGGTAAGATAAATTGATTTGCTAGCACAGTCAATGCTTCCTCCATACTTTGACATCCAGTCCATACCTAATATCACATCCAATCCTTGCGACTCCAAGATAATTAGGTCAGACGGAAAAACATGTGTGCCAATGGTTAGGGGTATCTGGTTGCACCATCGGCTAGCCATGTACTCTGCTCCAGGCGAGCTCACTAAAAGACGGGTCCTAATGGTTTGGGTTGGTAGCTTAAACTTATCCACAAATCCCCTTGATATGTATGAATGCGATGCACCAGTATCGAAAAGAACAAGAGCGGTAAATGACTTAACCAAAAACTTACCCATTACTGCGTCCGGCTGCTCTTCAACTTCCACCACGTTAACGTGGTTCACTTGTCCTTTGTTGAATGGATTGGGCTTCTTCCCAGCGCTCCCATTTCCGTTTCCATTCCTTCCTTCATGGCAATCATTGGCATAGTGCCCTGTCTTCCCGCACTTAAAGCAAGTAACTTGACTTAGGTCCCTTTTGGCGGGTTAGCTGGGTTGGAGCGGTTCTGATTGTTATTAACTCCGTTCCCATTTCCATTCTTAGCACCATTGTGGTTATGCGATCCTACTCCAGTGTGGTTGTGACCTCCATGATTATGAACAAGTCCTCCCGAGTTCAGGGTTAAGCGGGGCTTCTGTTGAGCTCCTAAATTATACTTCCCTTGTCCATACTTCCTCTTACGGCTCCCAATCTGCTGCTGCTTTCCTTCAATCGTAAGGGCCTTGTCTACCAACTCCTGGTAGTTGTTGAAAGTTGCCACCATAAACTGCATGCTCATCTCATCATTCAGCCCTTCCATAAACTTCTCCTGCTTTGCGGCATATGTGGCCACATCATCAGGGGCATAGCGTGATAACTTGCTAAAATCATCCACGTACTGAGCCACAGTACGGTTCCCCTGGCGTAAGTTGCGAAACTCGCGCTTCTTCATCTGCATGGCTCCAGTTGAGACATGGGCCATGCGAAAAGCTTGCTGAAATTGGTCCCAAGTGACATTGGCTATAGGAAAACTAGCCGTGTAATTCTCCCACCATGCGGCTGCTGGTCCATCCAATTGATGTGCGACAAAGCGCACCTTCTCAGCATCTGTGCATCCTGCGGTGGTTAACTCCCTTCCAATACGGCGTAGCCAATCATCAGCAACTATTGGCTCGGTGCTACTGGAAAACACCGGCGGCTGTAACCTCAGAAAACGGGCTAGGTTGTCCACTGGTGGCGGGTTATTGTTGTTGTTGTTGTTGTTGCCCTGGTTCTGAACTAGCAGTTTCATCAAGGCATTCTGCTGCTGGATCAACTGGGTGAGCTCCGGTGGAAAAACAAAACCGGTGTCACGTCTCGGAGGCATCTGATGGGTTTAGATGGAAGAGATTAGAATAGAAAAAGGGTCTAATGAGAAAACACTACCCATATGCATATGAGGCAAACACAATCATTTCACTCAATGAATCAAGCAAGGGCATACAAACAGTCCAGGACTATCGCAAAAGTGCTCAACTACTATTAGATACATGGGGGAAAATACTACTAATATACGGTGGTCACCTAGAAATTTTGATCGGTGGAAGACTCCATGATGTCTGCTCCAGCTTCGTCTTCGTAGTCGTCATCACTTGGATCAGAATCGGTGTCGTCGATGATGATGTAGTTTTCCGGGCAAGTGGGGTCGTCGTCTTCTTCTTCCGGTGTTGGTCGTCCCATGAATACTCCGATCTTCTTAACTAGGTCGTCGTTCTTCTCTAGTAATGTCTTGATTTCCTCCTCATATCCGTCGCATGTAAACTTGAGTTCTTCCTCCAGCTCGATGATCCTGGTCTTCGCCTTCTTCAACTCCATCATGTCTGCGCACATCTGGTTCTCCTGACGCCGAATGTGCTGGTTTAGCTCCTGAATGAAAGCTGCAATGGATCTATCCTTCTTGGTGCTGATCACTTCCCATTGCTTGTCTCGGTGCCCACATATTTGATAGATGGTGTCCTTAATATCCCTGTTGTAGACTTCTCCAATGTGTCCCATGGTAATGTGGGCTGCCATGCTCTTGCCTAGACTCCAGGTGGGTTCTTCGAAAGAAAATTCTATGGGTTTAGAAGTTGGCGAGAACGTCATTCCTGGAACTTGTACTTGAATCATCCAGCGCTCCTCTTCGGGTAAGGTGGTGTTGTACGTCCCGGTGAAGCTTGGTATTCCAATATTCAAGTATCTAGTGACTTCCTTCAAGTGGCGTCCAAAAGGTGTGTCTTCATCCGGTTGTGCAAACTTGTTCTTCATCTCCGTCATCCTAAAGAGTGGACAGATGGAGAGGAGTCAGAAATGAGTAGAGAAGAGTGACCTATGGTTTATCTTAGTGGTCGTGTCCTACACTCAGCATGTCCTCTGATACCATCTTGTAGCGACCCGACCTCAAACGGTCAAGTCTCTGTGTTCTAGTGTCATCCTCGGATCAAGAATGCCGACACACACGATTACTCGAAGGATTTATAACAGAGTAGCAATCACACACTTATTACATCGAATGTCTCAAAAGAGAACTTATTACAATAATATGGCTTAAGGACATCTAATGCGATAACAACGGAAGGCTTGGAAGATAAAGTGAGTCCATCAACTCCAACGACATATCTGAGCTGCACGGCAACGACCTAACGAACCTTACTCCTCGTCTCAAAAGTCTGCAACATAATACGTTGCAGCCCGAGAATGGGTCAACACATGGAATATGCTGGCAATATAACACAACAAAATAGAAATAGAATAATGCTATCACTACATGCATATTTGGCTGGTGGAAAGCTCTATGGTTATAGTTTTGCGAAAAGCCAATTTTCCCTTCAACAAAGGAATAGATTTATTATTTAATTATCATGGTGATTGAAACATTGAGAAGGTATAACCCCAACTCAATCCTAATTAAAGTAATAAACAACCCAACAATATTATTTACGAGTGATGAGATACATGTGATAACTCAAGTACTAGATACTCAAAATGTCCATAACCGGGGACACGGCTAACCATGATTAGATTGTACACTCTGCAGAGGTTTGCACACTTTTCCCCACAAGACTCGATCGCCTCCTTTGATTTCTCACACTACATGGTGTTTGAGAAACGGATGACCGAGACATAGTCTTTCAGCAACATTAACTCTCTACTCCGGGTAGACCATACCAAACCTACAAAACCCACTACCTGCTGATCTACCTCTTCAAGAGCTTCACGTAACTTACTCAACTATGCTAGAGCCCATAGTAGCTTGTGCCTGCACACGGAAGTTTCTAGCAAGAATAATCTCAGTTCCCTTTGAGCCTGGGTGGTGGTCCATAGGAAGATCACACGGGTACCCCGGGATTTCCAAAAACAAAACAGAGAACACTGGGTTCCCCAGGTGCCTCAATCCACCCAGATGTGTATTAAAGTTGCCACCTTAAATTAAACCATTAATTAAGAATCTCACATCTGTCATGGATTCACTCAAACCCATCCACGTCTACGAGAATAGCATAGCATTATAAGCAACACGTAGAAGTAACTCCCAAGGGTTTGATAGTAACAGGGCAATAGGTTCTACCTCAACTACTACTTCCCAACCCACAAGTTAGTGACATCCTAACCATGCAATGTTTAAGGATTGGAACTAATGCATAAAAACTGGGTATGAAAAGAGTATGATCAAAGTATTACTTGCCTTGCTGACGATCCGCGAATCCTAGAGACTCGTAGTAACACGCTTCGCACTCCGGGAATTCAATCGCAAGCAAACAATAACATACATAAGCAACAAGAAAAGATGCACAAGTAAAACTCAACTAAAAGAGGTGGACCATAAAGTTCAACTTAAGAACTCCGGTTCGCAAAAAGAATCAAACCAAACGGAGCAACGAAACTCAAACGGCGAAAGAAACAAGATCCATTTACTAATCTGAACTAGGGTCAAATTTTACAGTATCAAAATGTTCTTTAAGTTGTTTAAACAGAAAGAGGGTCTCGAGACGAAGATCTAGGCGCTTGAATCGCCTGATTCCGATAAACGAGCGTAAAGATAAACAGAAACTAAGATCAGATTAGAAATCGCGATCAGAAAAATCGCGGGATAAAATCCAAAAAAACTGACGAACAGATTAACGAACGAACGTTCCTTATATGGATCTAAATGAAGAACGCGTTTGTTAAAGCGAAAGAACGAGCGAACCCTCGTTAAATAAATAAACCGGAGGAATAAACCGATTATAAAAAAACGAAAACCTAGGGTTTTCTAAAAAAACCGAACGGTTTTCTTTGGAAAACCGGGGCGGCGGGGCGGCTACCTTGCTCGGCTCACGGGCTCGGCTCAGCGGGTGGCGGCGGAGGCGGCGGCATGGCGGGGGGCTCAGGGCGGTGGGGCTCGGGCGGCGGCGGGGCTCGGCTCCGGCTCGGGGCGGTGGCGGGTGGTGGTCTGTGGCGGCGGGGAGGGGGGGGGGGCTCCGGTATTTAAAGAGGGGGGGCTCGGCTTGGAGGAGGGGGAAGGCGGCGGCGACGCGGAGTCCGGCTCAGACTCCGGTGTCCGGGTCGGTGGCGGCGACGGCCAAGGCAGAGGCGGCGGTCAGGCTGGGCCCTAGGCCCGGTCATGAACTTTTTTTAATAATTCACGACGTAAAAAAAATCCTATAAAATAAAATAAAAATCTAAAAATGCCAAAACATATTTTCAGCGTCTAAATGAAATATTTAGAACGAGATGAACATTTTGTTGGCCCTAAAATGCAATTTGGAAAACGTGCTGTTTTTCTAACGCAAATAAAATCCAACAAATGATTTTAACATTTTTCCTCCAATTCAATTGTTTTGGAGAAGTCATATTATCTCCTCTCATTTACTTTTTAATATGAAATATTTTTTCGGAGAGAAAAATAATTAAAATAAAAAATCCTCGTTTTCGCTATTTGATAAAAATCAAATATGAAAACCGGAAAATCCCCAATTCTCTCCGAGGGTCCTTGAGTTGCTTAGGATTTCGAGGATTGCGGAACGAAGATGCAATAAAATATGCTATGCATGGATGACCTATGTATAACATTCCAAATTGAAAATTTGGGATGTTACACGATAGGACGCTGGCCTTCTTGGACCGCAGGGCAACCTTGGACGGCACTGTTCAGAAGCACGTTGAGCTCGCCGCCAACGCCGCTGCTCCTCACACGTCGGTTGGTGACCCGACGCACTAGGGCGTGAGGATGTCGTTGATGGATCTGTATGTATTTTTATCTTTCCGTCAAATCCATGTAGTAGTATATGATACTACAGTAATTATCTTACCTTTCGCATCAACTTCATAATTTTCGTACGTACACCATGCATGAACGGCGCCAGAACCAAACTTTTCATTACTCTAGGCAAAATCGTTATTTTCTATCTATCGATCGCGCCATGGAGCAGAACCAAATTTTACAAGTTATGAGTTCAAAAGGAAGAGCCTGCCGTGTTCGTCGCACTTCACACGGTTGGTCCGGCACGCCGCTCAAGCGGGAATGCGTGCGGTGTTGCATTTTCACTTACAAGTGGGACCGCAGTTGAGCAAACCGATTATCGGCAAACCCCCACCCCGCCCACCGCGCGATGGCTGAGAAAATAGGAGGGAGAAGAGATGGTTGTAGCACGGACTCCAAGAAAATTGGTGTTGGATGGGACTCGTGTGGGTGGCGTGTCTTTGCATTGCTAGACGTGAATGCTAGTTATGGCCTGTGCCACCCCACTATATCGAGCCTATATCGAGGCACGAGAACAAATTTCGTGGAGTCCGTGCTCAGCCCTCCTCTATCTCTCTTCTCACCACCAATGGACGCCATGGAGCCCATCGTCTGCTTGCTCACATGCGGTCCCACATGTTCATGAAACGCATAAGCGGACCCATCGAACTCCGCACATCTTTCACCTCGACGTCGCTTGGTGATGAAAAACAAATCCAAGAAAGATCTTCGTGGCCGCTTTTGGAGTTAATCAAGATTAGTAAGATTCTATTTACAGTTTAACCCAAGATGCACATCTCGTGGCTTCAACTACCACTCTATTTTCTTTCATGACACTACCTGGATGCTGGATGTCCCACGTGTCGGCAAAAGGAGGAAGAATCCGACCAAATCTTCGGTTGTGCTCTCGGATTAGACTAGTTGTGCTAACTTAAAAAATTTATTGTGTACTCCCTCCGTTCCAAAATACTTGACTTCCATTTGTCCAAAAATGGATGTACCTATATACTAAAACATGTCTAGATACATATACATTTTGACAAATAGAAGGCATGTATTGTGCAACGGAGTGAGTAGAATGGATACAAGTTTTTGTATTGGGAAGAAGAGTACATCCATATATTGATAGAGCGCAATTTAGTAGATGCTCTATCTCTTTTAACTAGCACAAAGGCTATAGATGAGATTAGTGCACTTGTTGATACTCCTACTTGGTATGTGTGTTGCTACTTAGACGCAGAGAAAAACGGACCGGAGGGAGTATTAGAATAGAGGCTAGACATGAGACTAGATGCGAGGAAGCAACGTCTAGTTCTTTACACTCGAAGAAGAAAGAAGCACGCAAGATCGAGCCTCCGCAGATCAACAATGAATGCATCGAGAAGGCACTATTCCAACTTACAGGAGTAGTAAAATGTATTCTTATGGTTCTTGTTTTCTTTGGTCTTGCTTTTCTAATCAAAATTATCGTTGGAGTTCGTGCAAAACGGAGGTCCGTTTGGGGTCGTATGCTGCGCTTGGCCTTACAAGTGGGACCGCAGTTAAGGAAACCGACTATCGGCAAACCCCCACCTCGCTTGCCATGATGGATGAGTTAGAGAAACGATGAGGTTGAAGAGCTTGCTCTAGCACGGACTCGAGAAATATGGTGTCGATGGAAGTCGTCTTTGGTGGCGTGTGCCGTACTCCTGGACGTGAATGCTTGTTCTGGTCCATGCCACCCTACTACTCCTACTACTTACTATATAGTACTACTAGTATCGAGGATTCGAGGTGCTGGTTACGTAGTAGTACAATATGGCTATATTAAAAACACCCGCACGACGCGCGAAGCATGTGAAGCTAGTACAAATAGTGTACTACTATTGTTGATTGGCCTCATCCGATAACCTGTTGCAATGCACGTACGATTATGTATTAAGAAAATATTTTTTTGCCTCATTGCACCACTCACTCACAGAAGCAACTCGAAAGCCATTCATAAATTTAGTGAGTTTATCACAGGCATATCATTTTATTACATACAACAGGTCATCAACCCACATCGACAACGAGGATACATTATAAATACTAAAGTTTTCACCACACAAAAAATAACAAGCAATGAAATGAACTTCAACTCAACCATTCCCCGGCGTTGGAAACAGTTGCTTTGAACCACAAGTGATTCTCTGGGACGGGCCATCCATTGTCGATCTGGAGACCAACGCCGGACTGATCATCCAGGCTGAAGCGGCCTACTATATCAGTACCAGGGTAGGGAACCACCCAAATGTCCGAGGTATAAACACAGTTGCTTCTCATATATGGTAGTAACATTGTGGCAACAACAGTTGGATCGCCTTTCACCATCATTGGATAGTTTTGTCCAAGGAAGAGCGAGTTTTCTCCAAGACTATCAATTTTGTACCAGGGAGAAGGAGTTGGCGCTAGCACACTAGTATCCATCTCGAATACCATGCAGCGGGTGTTGGAATAGGTCCGGAGAGTGCAACCATGGGAGATTACACCTGCTTCCTTAGCAGTAACATCATCAGTGGGCTGTATACACACGAGATGAGGTGATCCATAGGAATTAGTTGCCAGGCGCCAAATAGTATATGGGCGCTGCTCGTCCTCATGCTCGTGAACATCACCATCATCATCTCCCCCTTGGTTATAAAAATCTTCAAGTATAGGTGGTGGAATGTTCACAGGACCTTGGAAACACAAGAAGAAGGTTAATTAGTAAGGCTGGCCATAGTGGGGGTAACATAAGTAGTATCATGCACTCTGGACTCGCAAACATGCTTATGTGGCAGGCAATTAAGGAAGAGAGAGATGGTTATAGTAACATAGGTAGATACCGTAACATAATAAATGTGATGCTACTATGTGTCATGCATGGCAATAAATGAGACCACCTATGATACTAATCTAAGATACTATGCACTATAGAGGTAGTAACATAAACTAGTAACATATGCATGTTGCTAGTCTAAGTTACTCCCCGCATGCATGTGGATGAAACAATTATAATTACGGTGGAAGACAAGCGTATCAAACAACGAGGATGCCATGCAAAAACAAAGGCCACGCAGTGGTGGCAGCAAACACAAGGCCCTCATATTGAATTGCATCACGGTACTCATCCGTACGTAAACTGATTTTTACCAATATCCATCCAAATAAACCAGCGACGACGGCAACAAGCTTGTCGAAGATAGCAACAACTTCATAGTTGTTGTAATTACAAGAGCGGTTGGGAACTCGAGAAATTGCTATCTTCCGTAGAAGACAGTCACCATGATTGTATTTGAACGTGTGTACAATACCGGTGTGCTCAACCTCTGGGCAGTCTGCTGAGATTTTTGGAAGTGGAACCTGGTCACGAGTGTACACATTCACAAGTTCCCACTCGCAGTTGGACCCAATGTAAACAACCCAATCTCCATTTGCGCCTGCCTAAGCCTTGCCCCCAAGCGATGGCATCTTAACATCATACGTATCATTATCAAGCGGCATCAACTTGCATAGGGCGAGGCCTCCGTCGTGACGGCGCCAGTCATCAGGGTCACGGCGAAGAAGACAGGGGAGATCAAACCGCTCCTTGACTCTTGGGTTCCTTGTAATGATGTTATTAGTTGAGTTGAGAATGGGCTTGAACGAACCTGGCATGCTAGCCGAGGTGATGACGTTGCACCGATCAATGAGTTCCTCCACCACGTCATCTTCGGGATCGGGCAAGAATAACGGGTCGTTTCCGTCCTGTTCCCTCCATGGAGAAGACGATCAAACAATGGCGTAAGAAAGGGTGAAGGGCTGAAGGAAAATGGAGGAGGGAGAGGAAGAGCGTGCGACAGCAGTTCCAAATCGAGAGGGAAAGGCGAAGAGTCGGTGGACGGTTGCCAGTTTGCCACGGTTCACAAAGGGGCGCCCCGGCCTACACGTCGGTTCGGAAATACTCCTACTACTCGCCGTCGTCTCACTGATATGTTGGAACGGGACCACATGTCAACAAAACATGGTGTGTAATTTCTCGTGCAAAATGTGATCTGGCGGGGTTGGCCCGAGGTGCCGCATTAGTTATCGACCTTTATTTTTTTAATGGCGTGCCATTCAGTTTTGAAGCACGACTAACTGCATGCAGACGCAGAGAAAATATAAACTACTCTACCACTACTCCACCTCCAGTACTAGTAGTATAAAGAAGATATATAGGCTGGAGCGTCAGCGCTTTCTTGCCAAGGGCTACCCACTTGCTTCTCACACTACCATCCTCTCTCCAGATCTAGAAAAGACGGCCCTCTCTCCCTCCTCACCGGTGGTCACAGATCCGCCGGGGAAGAAAAGGACGTGCAGCGTTGACGCACTCGTCGTCAGAGAGCGAGGTCACGCACTGACGACAAAGCCATCCTCTCAGACCTAGCGCCCTCGCGGGATGGCCTCCGTCCCCAAGCTCTCGGCCGTAGTGTGTGCGGAGGACGACGACCACGAGCGAAGCCACTTCCGGTCGACCCTCGGGTATGCTACCTCTTTTCGAACCATACCCTTGTTCTATTGCCCCATCTGGCACGTCGTTGCATGTGGATCTTTTTTCCACTCCACCATCTTCCCAATTTGCTATCCTCTGCTCTACTGGCCACGCAGACGAAAACCATAATTTGCACTATTAAAGGAAACCCTACTTCATGCAGACTAGTGCATGTCTGGGTTGAATAAGGAAAGGAAGGGAGACTATACTATCCAAGAGAGTAGGCATCGAACCCGCATCTAGGTTGAAAAGGGGAAAATCAGTAGTTAAGGAACGAGTCTCGTGTCTCTTGGTTGAAGAAGGGTAGAAAGGCATGACAACACAATAGAGAATGACCAGGTCGATCGGGTTTGTTGTTCTCACATAGGAAAAAGGTGGCTAAAGAGAACAAAAATGGGACGTAATCCACATATGCTGCCTGGATATTTGTTGCTCTGGGCAACCATACCTCCCTCACCAATCTGCGTCCGTGGTGGTACATCGTATTGTTGCGCACACTGTCCGAATTGGCCTCCCTTGCTCTTATTGCCAATTTTTTGTTGTTAGTATAACGCCAAAGAAGTCAAGCAATGCTATCGATAAAGTGATGCCACATTTAACTAATGCCGCCCGAGTCTAATGCCACCGATAATTTAAGCAATTGCCATTTAATGTCACTTTGGATCATTTCGTGGTTAATGTTGATTGTGGATGTATTAAAGATTTTTCAGCTAAGGCATTCTAATGTTGTTGCACAGCCAAGATACCAACGATGAAACTTGTTACTACCTTCAGATTTTTGCACCGTTAATGCTTATAGATTACATACCTCACTTTCATGAGATAAGTTAATTTTTTGTAGGTGTCACCAAAATGCCAAGGCTACCGATGTCATTTTATTTTGGTTAAACTGCACAGACAATTATGAAGACAAGAGGAAAGGTCAAGAGTGGGCACCTCCTCCTCCGGTTGTTCTCTTGATTCGTTCGATCAAGTTTTTATGTTTGAACAATTATCAAGATTGGGATAGCAATTTGTAAGGTCCCCCCGAGTTCGAAATGATATTTACCTTGGAGGTACATGGTTTGCAATTTTTTTATACTGTCATTAGTTAAGAATGCTAGTTACCTTCAGACTTCTGTATTTGGTTTTAATGCTCATTCATAGCTAGTATACCAATGCTGAAACTTGTTACCTTTACATTTTGTATTGTTAATTCTTATAGAAACCTTCCAGTGCTAGAGTTTATTGAAATCTATTCAGTAAAACCATTTTACTGTACCCTGTAATAAACTAACTACTCTACTATTGCACTAGCCATTGGATTAGTGTATATTTGTAGTATTCGAATGGTGTTGCATTAGCGTATGGACATAAATAAAGTGTGGCAAGCTTTCCCAGATATGTGCTCAAGAAAACTACTACCTTTTTTTCTAAATACTAGACGTTTGGGTACTTTAAATTGAACCGCGAAAACGTCTTATATTAAGGAACAAAGGGTGTAGAGTTCAATCAAACTATCCCGGTAAAGCTAGTCACACCTTTGTTAAAATTAATGTTCATTATGTTATCGGAGGAGGTCTGTATGTTTGTCTCTAATGCCTATCTACTACATACCCGACATCATGATGTAATGTTAAGTCATTTCCTTTTGTACGGTGTCACTGAATTGTCGAGGCGGTGATGGCATTTTATTTTAGTAGAACTGCACAAAATTTGCTTAAAAGAAGAGGAAAGGTCAGGAATGGCTCAGTTTTTTAGAAAAAACTATGTATGCCTTCTTGACATCAGCCGTTGTTGCTTTATTTATTCCTTCAAATAGGTGGTTAGAAACAGTCTTGCTACCTTTTCCCATTAAGAAATTGGAATGCTTATATTTGTGAGCCTATGCTTCAACTAGTGCCACTTTTATAGTAATCACACTTTCAATATCTATGCAAACAGGGATGCTCGATTTTAGTGGAACTGCACAAAAAGTCCAACTGGTTCAACATTAGGAGCATGTTTTTTTCCAAACCTTTATATCCAATTGGTGGCACTATGAGCTGTTCATTACGAAGGTACATGGTTTGCTATTATCGTGCTAATCTTTTTGTACTGTCATTAGATAGTAATTCTAGTGGTTTGCATGTGAATTTATTGGTAGGGTGGACCTACATTGGAGGTGCAGGACATGATTCAATGATTGGATGCTCAATTTCGGTTGTATCGATTTCACCTCTTCCATCACTGCGAACATGGTGTGGTATATGTTTACTAGCTGTTTGATATTTGTGTAGACATAGATGTCTGCCCGTTGCTATTTGGCAAACAAACAAAGTGTCCACAATTTTGGTTGAACTGCACAAGAGAATAGTATAGTCACTGCATGTAGTGCCATTTGAAAATAGACACAAAGATTGGATAGTCACTTCATGGACTGCAGAAAAGTAGTACTGTACTATTTATCGCCAACACTAGGTGCTTCATTGCTTTGGTCCGATTATACAATGGGCATCATTTTCCCTTAGTTAAAGTTTGTATTCAAAATAGTCTCAGCGGTGTGATCGAGAGAAGACCAAATCATATTGCAGTGGATGTTCCTCCATCATGTGTGGTTCATTCTCATGGTTCCAAATTGTTGGTGAAACCACTTACGTTTGCAAGAGGAATTCTAGACTTCACAAACAAATTTGTCTTTCGATCTGCATCTTGAATGTTGGCTAAGAGAAGCATCCATGTTAGTAGGAAGAACAGATGTTTTTTCTAGTTCTTTGCTTTTGGAGCTACATATTTGTATATGATCTATGAATCATTGAGATGCATTAACATGTTGATCTTATGTATGGGAATCGTACTATTTAGTTTTAGTTGCGACGCAAGATCCGAAGTGGCTGATCTTTGCTTTTGGAGCTACATATTTGTATATGATCTGTGAATCATTGAGATGCATTAACAGTTACTTATTTATGTTCGCTCAATGTTTACAAGTTACTGATCGATCACTAGCTAGCCTACAAATGCGCTCCTGGCAGTTTTATTTGCAACGCAAGATGCGAAGTGGCAGTTTTTGGAATAAAAATGCCTACCTCTGAAGAAACTGACAAGCTACACTATCGATCCTACACGGATAAAAATGCCTACCTATGAAGAAACTAACAAGCTACACTATCGATCCTACAAGGATAAATAGCGTTTCATGCATGTACTACCTCCTTTCCGGTTTGCAGGGCTCAATTCAAGAAACGACCTACTCGATCCTACACGAATAAATAGCGGATCACACACGTACTAGTACCTCCTTTCCGGTTTGTAGGGCTTAATTCAAACCTCTCACCAACCAAGGTACTCCCTCCGTCCGGGTTTATTAGTCCCGTGAGCAAAGCAGCAAGACCAAGGCATGGCAATAATTAACGGCATGCAGAAGTTTAAGCCTAATTAATTCTAGCAATTTAAGTGGCTGCATGCGTGCCTCGGTCGTGACTCGTTGCATGTCGCTTCGCGCATCGCCTCATGAGCGATTCCGAGTGCCTGCATGCAGCCGGCCGTAATTAAGGCTGGTAACTGATGCGAAAAAAGATACGCTTTAATTGTTGCGGGCTTTTTAAATCCGTGAAATCATTATTGACAAGGAGGGAGATGATTCGAGTGCACTCGTTTGACCGCCATGCCGGCGTGCGACCCAGACGGGACGGGACGGCATAGTCATAATTTCAGTTTCCCTAGTTTTCCACGGCAAGCTGGCGCGCTAAGCCATTATGCATTGAATTCCGATGACCGTCGCGCTACCTTCCCCCAATAAGTAATGTTTACCAGCCATCTACAGTGCCACCGTGACCCAACTCACCATATCCTCATAAGCCCCCACCGGCCCTACGTCGCTTGCCACGTCCTCCATGCCCCCGCCCGTCCGCGGTAGGCGACGCCGGAGGCGGTCACCGCCGGAACTAGTGTTCGGTTTTTCACC
This sequence comes from Aegilops bicornis, assembly GCA_021605145.1. Classification (NCBI taxonomy): domain Eukaryota; kingdom Viridiplantae; phylum Streptophyta; class Magnoliopsida; order Poales; family Poaceae; genus Aegilops; species Aegilops bicornis. The sequence goes on from CM038669.1 coordinate 396,454,572, forward strand.
GGAAGGCAGACGGAGGGAGGAGGCATTCTATCTGTCTTTAGATGGCAATGCATAGATCGAGGAGTTGTTGGATCGCGACTGCATGGCAGAGGAGCAGGAGTTGTTGGAGCACGACCGCCTAGCAGAGGAGGAGCGTATCGCTGATTTGCACGGCCAGCGGGACATGGAGTAGCAGCGCACCAACGCTCTGCTTCGCGAGCAGAGCGCCCGCAACTGGGCCGACTACATGGAGGCCGGCGCCCGGCAAATAGCCCTGGAGGCTGTTGGGAACGCACGCGTTCGCGACGCCGATTTTTACTACCAGCTCGTCAAGTGGGTTTCCCGCTTGGAAGCCGAACCTTCGGTGGACCAAGCCGGCATGGAAAGGGCCAACGCGCAAGCAACGCACCCTATCGCACATCTGGCAAGTCCGAGGCGAGGCGCAGGACGCCGCTGCCGGCGTTTAGCGTGTACCACAGATGGCGGCCGGCATCATCTAGTTAGCTAAGAGTAAGTTAGTACTTGTCTAGTGGGAGTAGATAGTTAACTTGGCTATGATGGTTGTCAATGTGGAAGTTCAGTACTCTATATGTGGATCAAACCTCTTACTTTTCTCTGAATGTTGAACTTTCCGTTTGAACGTATGGAATGGGTTGTTATTTTTTTAAATGGGTTGTATTTGTCCTCCACGGGTTTAGAGGCTGACTTGTGGGCCTAGCAAGTTGACGCTGCATACACAATCGGAGATGATTGTATGTGGAGAGGATGACAGCGAGGACCCGCCAAGGTCATGGCAAGACGCAAGCAAGTGCCTCCTTATTTCAAGCCAATAAAAAACTGGCTCCTCCCAAAGGATTTCGACATCCGGGTCCCATGCCATTGTCAACGTAGTCAATAAACGAGAGAATTGCACAACGAGCGGTGACACTGTGACCCAAAGAGCTCGCCCAGTTTTTTTGGTTTTGGGTTAATTTGATAAATGCTTCCGAGAAATGCCACTGCAATTTCCAAACTTTGAAAAATGCCATTTCATACCATTTCTAGTGGCATTTTTCGAAGTCTGGAGTGGCGTTTTTCAAAGTTTGCAAACTGCAGTGGCATTTTTCAAAGTTTGCAAAAGTTGCAGTGGCATTTTTCAAAGATTAGAAATTGCAGTGGCATTTTTATCAATCGCCATAATTGGAGTGGCATTTATCTAATTTGTTTTTGAGACGGAAGCAAGGTGTCAACTGGGCTGTGCGGGACACTCTGGCCTGTCTAGACAGCCTTTTCTTTTATGTTTACAACAGACCAGCCCAGTAGTTTTTTTTGTTTTTGAAAATGGCTAGCCCAGTTTTTTTGTGATTTGTCAAGTAAGTCGCTTTATCAGGCCTGTTGGGCTGCAAATCTTTCAAGACGAGGAGAGATTCATTCGGCTGGCCAAGAAAATGTCCTATCAGTAATGAGAAATGGGTTGTACATTTTTAAAACACATCAAACCGGCAATTAGTTTCAAATGTCTTTTTTTCATTTCAAGATTTTAAATTGCATTGATTTTTATGCGTGGAAAATTTATTGGATTTTATATTGATATACATTTATTTTTAAAATCAGTCTAAATGTGACTCGAAATTTCGGGATTAAAAAAAGTTCAGACCGCACCGACATATGCAAAATTTCGTATAATTTTTTAACCGTGGCCACAATATGGGCTGTAATGCTAACAAAAAGAATATGGGCTCCAAAAAACCCGTAAGAATTAGAAAATGGGCTGTAAACTATTTGAAATAATGGCAGATGGGATGTATGCTGTTTTCCATAGATTTGAGGCTTTCCACAGGATGGCACATATCTTTGTTGGATGTCCATCCAACGGCCGTCGTCTTTTCAATCTCTCGCTTCTTCCTGCTCCACCTCTCAAACAAGCGCCGCAGACTGCCTGCTTCCTCCTCCTCATGGTCGGCCAGGTCAAGACCGGCCTCACCGCCCCACCATACTCCCATCGCTGGCCTAGCCATCCCTCTACTCACCCACAGTCCCACACCTGCTGTTATTCTCCGGCGGCGGTAGACGAACCAGTAAACCCTCGTATTCCTCCGCGTGGGAAACAAGTGCCGAGTATTCCCTGGCTCCGTGGCGTTCCCTTCCTAGGCCTCGCTGTCGTCCACCGCCCTGGTGCTCTCGGCGCGGCCTGGTCAACGTGGTCAACGACCGACATCCATCGGAAGTGGATCAGGACGTGGAGAGGCCGATACTGGGTCCACGGCCGCACGCAAGGAAATGCCTCCTAATTAGATGCAAAATAATGATTCCTCCACCGACAGCTAGGACCCACGGAAGGGCCTCAGATTTCATGAAAAACGTTCTCACCGATGTGTCGGACCCACCAGCTATATCTTCGCACGCAAGGAAGTGCCTCCTTATTACGCCCAAAACAATGAATACCCCCTGCTAGCTGGGACCCACCATATCGCAGCCGAACCAGTAAACACTCGTACTCCTCTCCGCGTGGGCATCCACTGCCGCGTCTTCCCCGGCTCCGCGTCGTCCCCTTCCTAGGCCTCGCCGTCGTCCACTGCCGTGGTGCTCTCGGCGCGGCGTGGTCAATGTGGTCAACGACCGACTTCCATCGGAAGAGTATCAGACGCGGAGGAGAGGTCGACTGGTTCCACGGCATCCGCAAGGAAGTGCCTCCTTATTACGCTGGAAAATAATTATTCCTCCACCGACAAATGGAGACCCACCGGACGGGCCACCGGTATTTTGCGAAAAAATCATTTCCCGATCGCTGGGACCCACCGGAGGAGCCACCGATTTCGCGAAAAAACGCTCCCCATTGTCACCGGACCCACGGTAAGTGCCTCCTTATTACACACAAAAAATGAATACTCCCCATTAGCGGGGACCCACCTTGGTGGGAGGTTGCCTTGTGGGCCTACTCATTTCACGGGGACGATGTGCTTTGTCAACTTAGTCAATATGAACGACTCTAGCTCCAGTGACCGTACGATGTCCATCCAACGGCCGTAGTGCTTTTTCAACCTCTGGTCTTCTTGCTCCAGCCGCCCAGAGCAGCGCCGGTCGTGCCGCTTGCTCCTGCCTCCCGTGGCCGGCTCTGCTGCCGCAGAGGCCTCACCGCCCCCTACTATTCCCACGCCTGGCCAGGCCCTGCGGCGACGGAAGCCTCACACCGCAGCCGAACCAGTGAACCCTCGTACTCCTCTCCGCGTGGGATTCCACTACCGCATCTTCCCCGGCTCCGCGTCATCCCCTTCCTAGGCCTCGCCGTCGTCCACCGTCGTGGTGCTCTCCGCGCGGCGTGGTCAACTGGTCAAGGAACGACTTCCATCGGAAGAGTAATCAGACGTGGAGAGGCCGATACCGGGTCCACGGCCACAGCCCATTTTTTTTGTGATTTGCCAAGTAAGTCGCTTTGTCAGGCATGTTGGGCTGCAAATCTTTCAAGACGAGGAGAGCTTTCATTCGGCTGGCCGAGAAAATGGCCCATCTGTAATGAGAAATTGGCTGTACATTTTTTAAACACATCAAACCGGCAATTAGTTTCAAATATCTTGTTTTCATTTCAAGATTTTAAATTACATTAATTTTTATGCGTGGAGAATTTGTTGGATTTTATATTGATATACATTTATTTTTAAAATCAGTTTGAATGTGGGTCGAAATTTCAGGATTAAAAACAGTTCCGAATCAAGAATCAAATTTGCAAATTTTCGTATAATTTTTTATCCGTGGCCACAATATGGGTTGTAATGCTAACAAAAAGAATATGGGCTTCAAAAAAACCCTTAAGAATTAGCAAATGGGTTGTAAATTATTACAAATAATGGCAGATGGGTTGTATGTTGTTTTCCACAGATTTGAGGCTTTCCTAAAAAAAAGGTTGACGCACAAGCAAAGGATCGTTGGATGTCCATCCAACGGCCGTCGTCTTCTTCAATCTCTGCTCTTCCTACTCCAAATTACCAAACAATCGCCATGCGGACTGCCTGCTCCCTCCTCCCGTGGCGGTCATTGTTCGCCACAAGAGCCTCACCGCCCCACCGTACTCCCATCGCTAACCTAGCCATCCCTCTAGTCACCCACACCTGCTGTTATTCTCCGGCGACGGCAGATGAACCAGTAAACCCTCATACAACAGATTCCCCTCCGGTGGGAAACAACTACCGAGTCTTCCTCGCCTCCGTGTCGTCCCCTTCCTAGGCTCGCCACGTCCACCGCCGTGGTGCTCTCGGCGCCGGGCGTGGTCAATGTGGTCAACGACCGACTTCCATCGGAAGAGTACTGCGGCGTGGAGACGCCGATACCTGGGTCCACGGCCAGCAAAGAAGAAGTGCCTCCTTATTAAGTGCAAAATAAATATTCCTCCATCTGACAGCGGGGACCCACCGGACGGGTCACCGTATTTCGAGAACAAAACGCTTCTCGACTGCCGGGACCCACCACTACACCTTCGCACGCAAGGAAGTGCGTCCGCAAAAAGCCAAACGACGGTTCTCGATCGCTGGGCTCACGGCTACATCTTCGCACGCAAGGAAGTGCGTCCGGCAAAAACAATTACCGACTGCCGGGACCCATTAGCTACATCTTCGCACGCAAGGAAGTGCGCTCGATGAGGGACCCACCTGGTCGAAGCGCACGAAGCGTTGTCATTCTGGGTCGCGAACGTGTACGTACATACCGGTCGTTGTAGAGGCGCCGCACGTCGTAGTAGAGGCGCGTGACGTAGCATGTACACGCACGTATAGCGCCACGGTGCAAGAAATAAATACGGCCACGTATGTGTACATACGGGCAGGGTCTCGAACGCCTATCACAGACACGCACGCCAGGGCTCGTGTACATGGCTGGGTCGGAACGGAGAAACAGCGTCGTCGTCGTGTTCATGGGGAGGCAACGGAATGCGTCGTGTTCATGGGGAGGCAACGGAATGCGTCGTGTTCATGGGGAGGCAACGAAATGCGCCGTGTTCATCGGGAGGCAACGGAATGCGTCGTGTTCATCGGGAGGCAACGGAACGCATGGGAGCCAACCGGCTGGGTTGGAGCGAAATGCGTGGTCGTGTTCATCGGGAGGGCTTGGACGGAACAGGCGATGGAAACGAGGCTTGGCGTTCCACGGAACGGAGGAAACGGACCTCCTACGGTCGAAACGGGGGTCCTGCTGATCGGGAGGGGTGTGGCGTACCGCAAAACGGAGGAAACAGACCTCCTACGGTCGAAACGGGGGTCCTGTTGATCGGGATGGGTGTGGCGTACCGCAAAACGGACGAAACGGACTTGTGTTGGAGCGCTACGGTCCAAACGGGGGTCCCGTTCATCGGGAGGGGTGTGGCGTACCGCAAAACAACACTCCACGGGATACTGTTCACCTCCACCGTCAACCTCCTCCAGCCTCCACGAGCTACCGCCGACCTCCTCCAGCCTCCATGGGCTCCTGTTCATCCAGCCTCCACCGCGCGCTACTCCACCGCCTACTGTTCAACCACCCCTCCACAGGCACCCCTCCATCGTCTACTGTTTATCTAGCCCTCCACACCACGGGGTCCTGTTCAACCACCTCTCCACGGCCACCCCTCCACCGTCTACTAATCATCCAGCCCTCCACACCATGGGGTCCTGTTCATCCAGAGGCAATGCCACCGCTCACTGTTCATCCAACCCCCCGCAACGCCATTTGTTCATCCAATCGACCGGCTTGATTAGCAGCGTAGCGGCGAATCGCCGATCGGGTTCGATTAACAGCCATCGATCGATCGCCGGGTTGAACGCAGAGTTCGCAAAGGTAATCGCCTTTGGGTTCGATTAGCTAACGCCGCACATACGCGTGCGTACGTGTAGAGAAACGCGCATCGCCGCCCCGACTTCCCACCGTAACCGTAACTCCTCAAATTTTCCTCCCCTCGCTTCTACCACGGTTTTTTCCGTCATGGACGGCCCAAAGAATGTCATGCAACCGCTGCGTCTCCGCCCGCCTGTGACGAAAAGCCCATTTTCTGTCATGATTTTTGTCACGTATAGGAGCCCACCACATCTATGATGATACCGGGTTTTGTCACAATTATCGTCATAGAAGTGTCATATGTATGACAGAAAAAAAATTCGTTCGGACCAAAATGTCTTGGATGTGTCTTTTTCTGTAGTGTAGATTTACCCATATCTGCTCCAATCATCTATGAAGGTAAGAAAATAACGATACCCGTCGTGAGCATCAACACTCATTGGACCGCATACATCAATATGTATTATTTCCAACAAGTCTGTTGCTCGCGCCATTGTTCCGGAGAACGGAGTCTTAGTCATCTTGCCCATGAGGCATGGTTCGCAAGCATCAAGTGATTCATAATCAAGTGATTCCAAAAGCCCATCAGCATGGAGTTTCTTCATGCGCTTTGTAGGCGTTCTGGGAACGGGGGTACCCAGACTTGCCTGCCTGCGGCATGCAACGTGGCTCAAGGGGTGGCCCAGTATGGCCCATCTTCATCAACACAAGCTCAAGACCCTCGCGAGGGGCCAAGCCTCGCGGGGCGGACGACAGGAAGCTTCCTCAGGCACAGCCTCATCAGGCTGGCTCCCGAGGAGGCAGAGAGATCAAGGCGGGGTACCTCCCGAGGTGCCCATGACGCAAGCCATGACGACCAAGGGCGCCAAAGGCGCCCGGCCGCCCGCTGAAGGCCCTCATTTCCTCTTTGGTGCAAGGGGCAAGCGCAAGCGAGAGTATCAAGCAAAGGCATCCGCTTCGGTGCAACAAGATCAAGACCGTCATAACGGTAGGAAGGAGGTCATCGTCGAGCCCAAGCCAAGGCCACCACTCGTGAGCCTTTGATGCAAGGACCAACTTTAGTCAGGATAAGTGTACTAGATATTCCCCTTCAAAATGGCCAATTGTTGGCGCCCTTCCCGCTCAATATTTGGGAAGAGGCCCAGGGCCTCTGCCTATAAGTAGAGCTAGCCACCGCAGTAGAGGGAGGATCGATCCGGACATCTCATCTTAGCTTGATCCAATCCGATCGAGAGCCTAGCCACAAGAACACCTCACCCTCGCGAGGTTTTTCTTCCTTGTATTGTTCATCATCAGCCCAAGAGGTAATCCACCACACCACACACTGGAGTAGGGTGTTACACCACAATGGTGGCCCGAACCTTTATAAACCTTGTGTCTCTTGTGTTACTCTTTTGGTAGTTTAGATCCTTGCGAGGCGGCAAGGTGCAGGTAGGTAGGGGATGAGATCTCCGCGTGCACCCCAGAGTTCGAACCTAGAGGGTCTGCTGGAACCCGAAATCCGACATTTGGCATGCCAGGTAGGGGTGCGCCGGAGCTTTCCCTTCCGCAGACCCGCTCTCCGCCGACATCGTGACTCACCCTACGATGAGCAGCACAGACACACTCGCCCGGCCAGCCGAGGGAACCAAGGGCTTTCCGAGCCTTGGCCCCAGCCTTGCGACAAGGGCGGTGGCCGAACAAGTTCAAGCCGGAGACGCCGCCGCATTACAACGGCACGACTGATCCACTGGCCTTCCTGCTGGCGTACGAGGAGGCCATCCTCGGAGCAGGAGGCGACGACAGGGGTCATGGCTAACTGGCTTCCCATGGCCCTCACCGGTGCCCCGCGCATGTGGCTGCTCCACCTGCCAGCGGCTTCCGTGGACTCTTGGGGGGAGTTGCGCAACCTCTTCCTCGCCCAGCATGTTGCGCCGGCGCCCCGGTCGTCGCAGCTCTCCTGGGCGGCTTGCAGGCGCCACCTTCAGGCCGCCACGTCAAGCCATTCGTCTTCCAGATCGGTGCTGCCTCCGCGCGGTAGGGGGCTCCCCCAGGTCGGTCGGCGCCCAAGGCCGATCTGGCCTTCAGCTCGGAGGACCACCCCTCCAACTCAGCCTGCTCGGTCGCGCTCCCAATGCTGTGCACCCCCACCATCTGCCAGGTGGCCGTTACAGACCCTCATCGACGGCGCGGGCCTCAGCGTGCTCTCGGTTGAAGCCTTCAGCCTCCTCCACATACCGCCGGAGCGGCTTCAACCTAGCGGGCCCTTCTTGGGCGTCGGAGGCGGTTCAGCCGGCTCCCTGGGGCAGATCCGTCTCCCAGTGACCTTCGGCACCTACGACAACTTCCGTACGGAGCTGATCGACTTCGACATCGCCCCCATCGGCCTCCCATACAACGCCATCCTCGGCTACCCAGCACTAGCCAGATTCATGGCCGCGACTCACCCCGTGTACAACCTCATGAAGATGCCCAGGAGCAACGGCGTCCTCACCGTGTCCGGAGACACGGGGATGCGTTGCAAGTACTCAAGCTCATCTTCAAGACTGCGGCGGCGGCCCAGCCCGCCGGCTCAGACGCCCCTGAGCCAAAGGGGGCTGCGCCGGCCAAGAAGAAGCAGCTGTTCACCCAAGACAAGGCAGAAACCAAGCAGATACTGGTCGACGTGGACGGATCCACTAACGCCACCTTCACCATAGGCGCCAACCTCGGGCCCGAGCAGGAGGGGGCCCTGGTCAAGTTCCTACGAGCGAACAAGAGGGTATTCGCATGGGAGCCAGATCAATTGGCACGGATCCCGAGAGGCGTAATCGAGCACCACCTCAACGTGTGCCCCAACATACGCCCCGTGAAGCAGAAAGCGAGACGGCAATCCACTGAAAAGCAGGCTTTCATCATCCAAGAGACCCGCAAACTAGAAGCTGCAGGGGTTATTCGCGAGGTCCGATACCCAGATTGGTTGGCTAACCCGGTTGTCGTGCCAAAGAAAGGGGGGAAGGAGTGCATGTGTGTCGACTTCACCAACCTCAATAAAGCCTGCCCGCGGGATCCATTCCCGCTCCCCCGTATCGATCAGATCATCGATTCCACCGCCGAGTGCGACCTGTTATGTTTTCTGGATGCCTTCTCTGGCTATCACCAGATGAAGATGGCGGTAGAAGACGTGGAAAAAATGGCCTTCTTGACCCCGTGTGGAGTGTACTGCTACACATGCATGCCGTTCGGGCTGCGCAATGCAGGAGCGACCTTTCAGCGGCTTATGCACATCACCTTGGGTCCACAGCTCGGGAGGCCAAAACCCAGATACAAGACCTGGAGGAAACCTTCGTGAGCCTCGACGCAGTGAACCTGCGGCTCAACCCAGAGAAGTGTGTGTTTGGGATCCCCTCGGGCAAGCTCTTGGGCTTCCTCGTGTCCCATCGGGGCATCGAAGCTAACACAGAAAAGGTCAAGGCAGTTGAGGACATGAGCCCGCCGAAAACCCTCAGAGAAATGCAGAAGCTCACTGGGCGCGTGACCGTGCTAGGATGTTTCATCTCCAAGTTGGGGGAACGAGCGCCACCCTTCTTCAAGCTAATGAAGAAAAAGGGCCCCTTTGAATGGACTGAAGAAGCCGACAAGGCATTCCAAGACCTCAAGAGGTACTTACCCAGCCCCCCGGTAATGGTGGCTCCGCGCCCCCAAGAGCCCCTGGTGCTCTACCTTGTAGCCACCCCCTACTCTGCCAGCGCAGCCCTGATGGTGGTTAGGGAGGAGCGTCGGGCCAAAGCCGCGGCAGCTGCCCGGGTCAAGGAAAAGCAGGATCAAGAGGGCCTCACAGAGACCACTACCACAGCCGAAGCGCACTCGGGACAGAAGAGACCCCTCCCCCTGACGACCAGCCGCTTGGGGCTCCGTTGCCTCAGGAGGTGCCACGGCCTCCGGAGGACGCCAACGACACCAACACTCCCAACCTCGTCGAACACCCCGTGTACTTCGTCAAGACAAAGGTTGCGGGACGCGAGGGCTGCACCCCATGCCCCAAACTCCTCCTCGCAAGACTTGGTGGCTTCTGCAAGCTACGGCACTATTTTCGTGGCCATCCCATCAAGGTTGTCTCGGCAGCACTTTGGAAAGGGTGCTCAGGAGCCCTAACTCAGCCGGAAGAGTCGCTGAGTGGAACATCGAGTTGCAAGCGTTTCAGCTAGAATTCAGCACCACCAGATTCTCAAGGGAGCCGCGCTAGCGGACTTCGTGGCGGAATGGACGGAGGCGCCACGCCTCAACGCTGGCGAGGATCGGTCCCTCTCCCCGGGAAGCGAGGCACCAGACGGTTGGATCATGTACTTCGACGGGGCGTTCTCCAGACACGGCGCGGGAGCTGGCGCAGTGCTTATATCTCCTACTCAAGACAAGCTCTACTACACCGTGCAGCTCGCTTTCCAAAGACGGAGAAAAGGTCTCCAACAACATAGCGGAATATGAGGGCCTGATAGCAGGCCTGAACGCTGTGGCTGCCCTGGGAGTGAAGCGCCTTACCATCAAGGGTGATTCACAACTCCTCGTCAACTTCTCCAACAAAGTATACGAGCCAAGGGATGAGCACATGGAAGCCTACCTCGCAGATGTCCGCAGGATGGAGAAGCAGTTCTGGGGGCTGGAGTTGCAGCATGTGCCTCGTGGCACCAATCAGGAGGCTGACGACATCGCCAAACGGGCATCCAGGCGGCTACCTCAAGAGCCCGGCGTCTTCGAGGAACGGCTCTTCAAGCCCTCGGCAACGCCATTGCTGTCAAGCACAGTGCAGCCTCGGGAAGAGCTCCCCCAGCCACCTGCCTCGGGAGCCCCGGTCTGTGGCCCAGCCTCGGGGCGCTGCCTCCTAACGCGCTGGAGCCTCAGGAGGGATGCTGGATCACAGAGCTCCGGAGCTACCTGACGCAAGGGACCTTGCTGGAAAAGGATGAGGAAGCGGAGTGTGTGGCGCGGCAAGCCACGGCGTACTGCATCAGGGATGGAGAGCTCTACCAGAAGCGACCGAATGATGTGTCCCTGCGGTGCATCTCCGGGGAGCAAGGGAAGGAGCTGCTGGCAGACATACACGGTGGAGACTGTGGGCACCATTCGTCATCACGGACCCTCGTTGGCAAGGAGTTCTGCAGCGGGTTCTATTGGCCCACTGCGCTCATCTATGCCATGGAACTGGTAAAGGCTTGCGAGACCTGCCAATTCCATGCCAAGCAGATCCATCAGCCGGCAGGAGGTCTGCAAACTATACCCCTCTCGTGGCCATTCGCAATCTGGGGGCTGGATATCCTGGGCCTGTTCCCACGGGCACCAGGAGGCTATCGTTACCTCTACGTCGCAGTGGACAAGTTCACCAAGTGGGCCAAACTGGAAGCCGTCCGCACCATCCCCGCAGGTTCTGCGGTCAAGTTCATCAAGGGCATCGTAAGCCGGATCAGGGTGCCGAACCGCATCATCGCCGACAATGGTTCACAGTTCACCAGTAACCTCTTCAAAACATATTGTGCTAATCTTGGGACGCAGGTATGCTACGCCTTGGTAGCGCATCCGCGGAGCAACGGTCAGGCCGAGCGGGCCAACGCAGAGGTCCTGAGGGGCCTCAAAACCAGGACATTCAAGAAGAAGCTGGAGGCTTGCGGCAGAGGCTGGTATGATGAGCTTCAGTCCGTATTGTGGTCCATCCGCATGACCGCGACCAAGCCGACTGGCGAGACCCCGTTCTTCCTGGTCTATGGAGCTGAAGCAGTCCTCCCTCACGAGTTCAGACGTCGTTCTGCACGGGTCCTGGCATTCGACGAGGCGCAGCAGGACGCCATGCGGGGTACGGACCTCGTGCTAGGGGAGGAGCATCGTTGGGAAGCCGCGCTACGAGCGGCAAGATACCAACAAGCACTACGGCGATACCACTGTCGCAACATTCGCCCCAGGACTCTTGAGGTAGTAGACCTCGTGCTCAGACGGGTTCTCTCCAGGGAGGGACTGCATAAGCTATCTCCCATGTGGGAGGGCCCGTTCAAGGTTGTTCATGTTTCTGTGCCCGCCCGCCGCTTGAGACTCGTGGAGGGGTGCCCGGCCCGTAACGCGTGGAACATCTAGCACCTCCGGAGGTTTTACCCCTAAAAAGGCCCGGCGCCTGTGAATAAGGCGAATGCGTGTGAAGCGTTGCGTTTTGGGAAAGGCCCGACGCCTGTGAAGAAGGCGAATGCCTGTGAAGCGTTGCGTTTTGGGAAAGGTCCGGTGCTTGTGAAGAAGGCGAATGCCTGTGAAGCGTTGCTTTTTGGAAAAGGCCCGGTGCCTGTGAAGAAGGCAAACGCCTCTGAAGCTTATCTTTCTATGAAAGGCCCGGTGCCTGTGAAGAAGGCAAACACATGTGAAGCTTATCTTTCTATGAAAGGCCCGGAGCCTGTGAAGAAGGCCAATGCCTGTGAAGCTCGCCGCCCGTGACACTCTCACGTAATAATGAGTTGGGGTTGTACACGCCCCGGAGTCTCAGGAGCGCCCGGCCTCAGCCCCGGGCTCCCTCCCACGCCCGATGGCAGCACTTTGCTCCGCGCTGGTGAGAAGACACCGAAGACTAGATTAGGTGCCGGACGCGGCTTTTTTCATTTGCTTTCTGCAGTTGGCTTGTTCATTCCCATTTGAAGTTTTATTGAAGTGGTTGCCGTCTTTGGCTTGTGACTCTTTGCCTTCTTCGCTCTCCTGCCTCAATTTCTCGCCTTGAGTCTCGCGAGGGAGCAACGCGGGCACCCTCGCGAATGTTTTCTGCCCCTGTTGTTTGAGGCTTCCCCAACCGGGTCCACTACGGGAGCGCCCCTCTAGTCTGTGCCCCACGGGCACCGTGATGCGAACACCGGACCTAGGTCGGTCGCCTCCACAACTGAGGCTAGGAAGCTACCTCTCCTGGCTAATCTTTGTAGGGCATGAAGCGTTCGACGAGGCCTTGGCCTCGGGAGGCGAAGACCGCGACAGACTGCCCCCAAGCTAAGTAATTTCTACGCGCAGGCATGTGGCATAGAAGCCTAATATAGAAATAGCGGGAACAGTATGATAGTTAACAGCAATAGTCCAAGCACGCCCCCGCGGGGCCCTACACTACTGTCTCCTTGCGTAGGAAAAGGAAAAGAACAAAACAGGCGCGACTCGCCTGACACCAACTCGCGGCGAGAGCTCGAACTACCTACGGAGCTCAGGCGGACTCCCTCTCGCGCTTCACCGAGGCGCGACGGCGGGCAGACCCGCTACCTCCCTCCAGGCGGGCGCGGCGGCGCAGGGGCTGGTCGCGGCCACCGCTGGAGGAGCCGCTGTTCGAAGAAGAGACACCAAAGCTCGACGAACCCCGAGCGCCGCCGACCACGCACGCGCTGTCATCTTCATCGTCGCCGGGGCTAGGCCCATGGCCGCAGTCGTTTTCCTCGGGGCAGCACCCAGCGCGGCGACCGTCCTCCCCGAACACCCTCACGTAGAGGGTGGCATCGCCGTCGAACTTGAAGTGCAGGGTGCACCGTCGGCTCAGACCACGCAGCTGGTAAACGCTTGCCACCGCTGGTCAGGGCCACACTCCCGCCGCGGAGACCTCCAGCGAAGCCTAGGAGGCCCGCTGCAAAGAACCGTCCGCCTGGAGCCAGAGGCCGCCCGGGGCGCCGGCCGGAAGTTCACCTAAGAGGAAGCGGGGAAGCTGGAGCCGGGTGCTGGTCGGCTCCACCGACCACACGACAAACTCCGTTAGCACCTCTGTCGAGCGGAAGCGTGGCCTAGGGGGTCGCGCGGCCGTAGCGCCCCCCCCATCAACGGCCTGACGCCCGTCGCCGCGCGGGAGATCGCCTCCATGGCCGCGGGAAGCCGCTATGGGAGCCACAGGGTGCTTGCGAGGATGGCCTCGACCGCGCTTGGCCGGGGGAGAGTCAGGCTCCACCTGGCGGGCCTTTCCTTTCTCCGCGGCCGAGAACCCCTTCGGCGGAGCCATGGAGAAGAAGGAGAAGCAAGAAGAGATGGACTGGAAGGGCACGCGCCGTTCCGTACTTATAGCCAGGGAAGGCCAACCGTCGACCTCCACGATCGCAGGTAATCATGACTCGCTTCGCATGCAGGGACTTGTCAATTCGTGCAGTTGTCGAGGCGTCGTGGGGAAGTGGCGACACCCACGTCCAATCAACCGCCATGCGGCGCCCAAGGCCGCAGGCTGTTAGGGCCCGCGGCGCTTCGCACTTGCCCCTTCGCTTCTCTGCTAAGCCAAGTCCAGGCGCGCCTTGGGCCCGGGGGCTACTGTCGGTGTTCTGGGAACAGGGGTACCCATACTTGCCTGCCTACGGCCTGTGGCGTGGCTCAAGGGGTGGCCCAGTACGGCCCATCTTCATCAACACAAGCTCAAGACCCTCGCGAGGGGCCAAGCCTCGCAGGGCGGACGACAGGAAGCTTCCTCAGGCACGGCCTCGCCAGGCTGGCTCGCGAGGAGGCGGAGAGATCAAGGCGGGGTACCTCACGAGGTGCCCATGACGCAAGCCATGATGACCAAGGGCGCCAGGCGGGCGCCAGCCCGCGAACTGTCCTCATATCCTCTTAGGTGCAAACGGCGCAAGCGCAGTAGATTATCAAGCAAAGGCATCCGTTTCGGTGCAACAAGACCAAGACCGTCGCAACGGCATGAAGGAGGTCATCGTGGAGCCCAAGCCGGCGTCACCACTAGAGCCTTTGATAGGCGAGGACCAACTTTAGTCAGGATAAGTGTACTAGATATTGCCCTTCAAAATGGCCAATTGTTGGCACCCTTCCTGCTCAATATTTGGGAAGAGGCCCAGGGCCTCTGCCTATAAGTAGAGCTAGCCACCGCAGTAGAGGGAGGATCGATCCGGACATCTCATCTTAGCTTGATCCAATCCGATCGAGAGCCTAGCCACAAGAACACCTCACCCTTGCGAGGTTGTTCTTCCTTGTATTGTTCATCATCAGCCCAAGAGGCAATCCACCACACCACACACTGAAGAAGGGTGGTACACCACAATGGTGGCCCGAACCAGTATAAACCTTGTGTCTTAGTTTAGATCCTTGCGAGGCGGCGAGGTGCAGGTAGGTAGGGGATGAGATCTCCGCGTGCACCCCAGAGTTCGAACCTAGAGGGTCTGCCGGAACCCGAAATCCGACACGCTTTACACCAATATGACCTAAACGGCAGTGCCAAAAATAAGTTGCACTATCATTATTAAACTTATATCTTTTTGCTTCAATACTATGAACATGTGCATCACTACTATCAAGATTTAGTAAAAATAGACCACTCATCAAGGGTGCATGACCATAAAAGATATTACTCATATAAACAGAACAACCATTATTCTCTGATTTAAATGAATAACCATCTCGCATCAAACAAGATCCAGATATAATGTTCATGCTCAGCGCTGGCACCAAATAACAATTATTTAGGTATAAAACTAATCCCGAAGGTAGATGTAGAGGTAGCGTGCCGACGGCGATCACATCGACTTTGGAACCATTTCCCACGCACATCATCACCTCGTCTTTAGCCAATCTTCGCTTAATCCGTAGCCCCTGTTTTGAGTTGCAAATATTAGCAACAAAACCAGTATCAAATACCCAAGCGCTGCTGCGAGCATTAGTAAGGTACACATCAATAACATGTATATCAAATATACCTTTCACTTTGCCATCCTTCTTCTCCGCCAAATACTTTGGGCAGTTCCGCTTCCAGTGACCAGTCCCTTTGCAGTAGAAGCACTTTCGGTCTCGAGCTTAGGTCCAGACTTGGGCTTCTTCACTTGAGCAACAACTTGCTTG
This sequence comes from Aegilops bicornis, assembly GCA_021605145.1. Lineage (NCBI taxonomy): Eukaryota > Viridiplantae > Streptophyta > Magnoliopsida > Poales > Poaceae > Aegilops > Aegilops bicornis. The sequence continues at coordinate 396,470,103 of CM038669.1, forward strand.
ATGTTCTTCTTGAAATTCCCTTCTTCCCTTTACCCTTTTCTCTAAATCGGTGGTCTTGTTGACCATCAACACTTGATGCTCCTTCTTGATTTCTACCTCCGCAGCCTTTAGCATTGCGAAGAGCTCGGGAATTGTCTTATCCATCCCTTGCATATTATAGTTCATCACGAAGCTCTTGTAGCTTGGTGGTAGTGATTGAAGAACTCTCATTAATGACACTATCATCGTGAAGATTAACTCCGGTTGAGTCAAGTGGTTGTGGTACCCAGACATTACGAGTATATGTTCACCGACGTAACTATTCTCCTCCATTTTGCAAACAGAGAACTTATTGGAGACTTCATATCTCTCAATCCAGGCATTTGCCTGAAATATTAACTTCAACTCCTGGAACATCTCATATGCTCCATGACGTTCAAAAGATCGTTGAAGTCCCGGTTCTAAGCTGTAAAGCATGGCACACTGAACTATCGAGTAGTCATCAGCTTTGCTCCGCCAGACGTTCATAACATCTAGCGTTGCTCCTGCAGCGGGTTCGTCACCTAGCGGTGCTTCCAGGACATAATTCTTCTGTGCGGCAATGAGGATAATCCTCAAGTTAAAGACCCAGTCCATGTAATTGCTACCATCATCTTTCAACTTAGCTTTATCTAGGAATGCATTAAAATTCAACGGAACAACAACACTGGCCATCTATCTACAACAACATAGACATGCAAAACACTATAAGGTACTAAGTTCATGATAAATTAAAGTTCAATTAATCATATTACTTAAGAACTCCCACTTAGATAGACATCCCTCTAATCGTCTAAGTGATCACATGATCCATATCAACTAAACCATGTCCGATCATCACGTGAGATGGAGTAGTTTTCAATGGTGAACATCACTATGTTGATCATATCTACTATATGATTCACGCTCGACCTTTCGGCCTCAGTGTTCCGAGGCCATATCTTCATATGCTAGGCTCGTCAAGTTTAACCCGAGTATCCTGCATGTGCAAAACTGGCTTGCACCCGTTGTATGTGAACGTAGAGCTTATCACACCCGATCATCACGTGGTGTCTCGGCATGACGAACTGTAGCAACGGTGCATACTCGGGGAGAACACTTATACCTTGAAATTTAAGTGAGGTATCATCTTATAATGCTACCGTCGAACTAAGAAAAATAAGATGAACAAAGGATAAACATCACATGCAATCAATATAAGTGAAATGATATGGCCATCATCATCTTGTGCCTTTGATCTCCATCTCCAAAGAACTGTCATGATCACCATCGTCACCGGCTTGACACCTTGATCTCCATCGAAGCATCGTTGTCGTCTCGCCAACTATTGCTACTACAACTATCGCTATCACTTAGTGATAAAGTAAAGCAATTACATGGCGATTGCATTTCATACAATAAAGCGACAACCATATGGCTCCTGCCAGATGCCGATAACTCTGTTACAAAACATGATCATCTCATACAATAAAATTTAGCATCGTGTCTTGACCATATCACATCACAACATGCCCTGCAAAAACAAGTTAGACGTCCTCTACTTTGTTGTTGCAAGTTTTACATGGCTGCTATGGGCTGAGCAAGAACCGTTCTTACCTACGCATCAAAAACCACAACGATTTTTCGTCAAGTGTGTTGTTTTAACCTTCAACAAGGACCGGGCGTAGTCACACTCGATTCAACTGAAGTTGGAGAAACTGACACCCACTAGCCACCTATGTGCGAAGCATGTCGGTAGAACCAGTCTCGCGTAAGCATACGCATAATGTCGGTCTGAGCCGCTTCATCCAACAATAACACCGAATCAAAGTATGACATGCTGGTAAGCAATATGACTATTATCGCCCACAACTCATTGTGGTCTACCCGTGCATATAACATCTGCGCACAGACCTGGCTCGGATGCCACTGTTGGGGAACGCTGTAATTTCAAAAAAAATCCTATGCACACGCAAGATCTATCATGGTGATGCATAGCAACGAGAGGGGAGAGTGTAGTCAACGTACCCTCGTAGACCGTAAGCGGAAGCGTTATGACAACGCGGTTGATGTAGTCGTACATCTTCACGATCCGACCAATCCTAGTACCGAGAGTACGACACCTCCGCGATCTGCACACATTCAGCTCGGTGACGTCCCACGAACTCTCGATCGAGCTAAGTGTCGAGGGAGAGCTTTGTCAGCACGACGGCGTGATGACGGTGATGTTGAAGCCACCGGCGCAGGGCTTCGCCTAAGCACTACGATGATATGATCGAGGTAGATTATGGTGGAGGGGGCACCGCACACGCTTAAGACAATGATCAACTTTTGTGTCTATGGGGTGCCCCCCTCCCTCGTATATAAAGGAGTGGAGGGGGGGGAGGGCCGGCCCTCTATCGCGCTCCCAGGAGGAGTCCTACTCCCACCGGGAGTAGGATTCCCCCCTTCCCTAGTTGGACTAGGAGAGAAAGGAAGGGGGAGGAAGGAAGAAGGAAAGGGGGGCCGGCCCCCCACCCAATTCGGATTGGGCTTGGGGGCGCGCCCCCTCCTATGCTGCCTCCTCCTCTCTCCAACTAAGGCCCATTAAGGCCCATGTACTCCCTGGGGGGTTCCGGTAACCCCCCGGTACTCCGGTAAATGCTCGAACTCACCCGGAACCATTTTGATGTCCAAACATAGGCTTCCAATATATCAATCTTTATGTCTCGACCATTTCGAGACTCCTCGTCATGCCCGTGATCACATCCGGGACTCCGAACAACCTTCGGTTCATCAAAACACATAAACTCATAATACCGATTGTCACGGAACATTAAGCGTGGGGACCCTATGGGTTCGAGAACTATGTAGAAATGACCGAGACTCATCTCCGGTCTTTAACCAATAGCGGAACCTAGATGCTCATATTGATTCCTACATATTATACGAAGATCTTTCTCGGTCAAACCCGTAACAGCATACGTTGTTCCCTTTGTCATCGGCATGTCACTTGCCCGAGATTCGATAGTCGGCATCTTATTACCTAGTTCAATCTCGTTACCGGCAAGTCTCTTTACTCGTTCCGTAATGCAACATCCCGTAACTAACTCATTAGTCACAATGCTTGCAATGCTTGCAAGGCTTATAGTGATGTGCATTAACGAGAGGGCACAGAGATACCTCTCCGATATTCGAAGTGACAAATCCTAATCTCGATCTATGCCAACTCAACAAACACCATCGGAGACACCTGTAGAGCATCTTTATAATCACCTAGTTACATTGTGACGTTTGATAGCACACTAAGTGTTCCCCCGGTATTCGGAAGTTGCATAATCTCATAGTCAAAGGAACATGTATAATTTATGAAGAAAACAATAGCAACAAACTACACGATCATCGTGCTAAGCTAACATATGGGTCATGTCAATCACATCATTCACTAATGATGTGATCCCGTTTATCAAATGACAACTCTTTGTCCATGGTTAGGAAACTTAACCATCTTTGATTAACGAGCTAGTCAAGTGGAGGCATACAAGTGACACTCTGTTTGTCTATGTGTTCACACATGTACTAAGTTTCTGGCTAATACAATTCTACACTGCAAAAAAAAGACACATCCGTGACATTTTGGGCCGAACGAAATTTTTTTTGTCATACTTATGACACTTCTATGACAATAATTGTGACAAAACGCGGTATCATCATAGATGTGGTGGGGTCCTACTTCTATGACAAAAAATCATGACAGAAAATGGGCTTTTCGTCCTGGGCGGCTGTAGACGCAGCTGCATGACATTCTTTGGGCCGTCCATGACGGAAAAACCGTGGTAGAAGTGAGGACGAGGAAAATATCGGGTGTTCCGGTTACGGTGGGGTGGTCGGGCCGAGGGATGCATGTTTTCTCATACACGCACGCCGCTGCGGTGCGAGGCGCTGGGCTCTAATCAACCCGAAGCGAGGCGTTGGGCTCTAATCGAACTCCGGCGTTTACCGCAGTTACGTGTTATCAACCCGAGCGATCAATCTGTGGCTGTTGACTGAACCCGATCGAGCGATTCCTTCGCTACTGCTGCTAACTGAAGCCGATCGATGCTGCCTCTGGATGAACAGTGAGCGTTGCTGGGGGGTTGGATGAACAGTTCCTGGTGGGGGTGGATGAACAGGACCCCATGGCGTTGCCTCTGGATGAACGGTGAGCATTGCTGGGGGGGTGGATGAACAGGACCCCGATCGTTCGAGCCGGTTGGGGCTGGATGAACAGGACCCCGTGGAGGGCAGGATGGACAGTAGATGGTGGAGGGCTGGATGAACAGTAGCCCGTGGAGCGGTGGTTGAACAGGAGCCCGTGGAGAGGGCTGGTTGAACAGTAGCCGGTGGAGTAGTGTGCGGTGGAGGCTGGATGAACAGGAGCCCGTGGATGAACAGTCGTAGGTGGAGGCTGGAGGAGGTCGACGTTGGATGAACAAGAGTTCGTGGAGGTCGGACGGGGCGACGGTGGAGATGAACAATATCCTGTGGAGTCCTGCTTTTGCGGTACGCCACACCCTTCCGATGAACAGGACCCTGCTTTCGACCGTAGCGCTCCAACACAAGTCTGCTTCTCCGCTTTTGGCGGTACGCCACACCCTCCCGATCAACAGGACCCCGCTTTCGACCATAGGAGGTCCGCTTCCTCCGCTTGCGATGCACGCTGCACTTCTCCCGATGAACAGGATCCCTTTTTGAACGTGGCCGATCAAACACAAGGCCGTTTCCTCTGTTCTACGGTACGCTAGGCCTCGTTTCCATCGGCTGTTCAGTCCAAGCCGGTTGGCTCCCACGCGTTCCTTTACCTCCCAATGAACACGACGCATTCCGTTGCCTCCCCATGAACACGACGATGACGCTATTTATCCATTCCGACCCAGCCATGTACACGAGCCCTGGCCATACATACGCGCGAGTAGGCGTTCGAGACCCCGCCCATATGTACGTATCTGGCCGTATTTACTTTCTTGCACCCTGGCCGTCAGACGACGCGTGTACATGCTACGTCGCGCCTCTACATCGAACAAAGATGTACGCATCGCTCGACCAGAATGACAATGCTACGACGCTTCGACCAGGTGGGTCCCGACCGCCGTGCACTTCCTTGCGTGCGAAGATGTAGCTGGTGGGTCCCTGCAGTCAGGGGGGCGAATCGTTTTTCTTTTTTTTTGCCCGGACACACTTCCTTGCGTGCGAAGATGTAGCTGGTGGGTCCTAGAAGTCAGTGGGAAACATTTTTTTGCGAAATACGGTGGCCCGTCCGGTGGGTCCCCGCTGTTAGGTGGAGAAATAATTATTTTGTGCGTAATAAGGAGGCGCTTCCTTACTGCGGCCATGGACCCAGCTGTCAGCCTCTCCACGTACAGTACTCTTCCGATGGAAGTCGTTCCTTGACCACGTTGACCACGCCGCTACCGAGAGCACCAGGCGGTGGACGGCGATGGCGAGGCCAAGGAAGGGGACGACACGGAGCCGGGGAAGACCCGGTAGTGGAAGCCCGCGCAGAGAGGAGTACGAGGGTTCACTGGTTCGGCTGCGGTGTTCGGCTACTGTTGCCGTAGGGCCTGGCCAGCAGTGGGAATAGTAGGGGCGCTGAGGTCTCCGCGGTAGCACAGCCGACCATGGGAGGCAGGAGCATGCGGCACGACCGGCGCTGCTTTGGGCGGCTGGAGCAAGAAGACCAGAGGTTAAAGAAGCACTACGGCCGTTGGATGGACATCATACGGTCACTGGAGCTAGAATCGTTCATATTGACTAAGTTGACAAAGCACTCCGTCCCGGTCAACTTAGTAGGCCCATTAAGTCAGCCACCCACCAAGGTGGGTCCCAACTAGCAGGGGGAGTATTCATTTTTTTGTGCATAATAAGGAGGCACATCTGGTGGGTCCGAGCTGACAGCGGGGGGAACGTTTTTTTAGCGGAATACGGTGACCCGTCCGGTGGGTCCCAGTAGCCAGGGGGAAACCTTTTTTTCGCAAAATACGGTGGCCCGTCCGGTGGGTCCCTGCTGTTAGGTGGAGGAATCATTATTTTTCGCGTAATAAGGAGGCACTTCTTTGCTGCGTCAGGACCCACTGCCGCCTCTCCATCGACAAAGACACTTCCGATGGAAGTCGTTCCTTGACCACGTTGACCACGCTGCGTTCCGTTGCATGCATGCGCCCATGGGCGTGGCGCCCCCACCGCCGCCTCTCACGTACAATCATGTTCCGATGACTCTCGGTTGTTGACCACGTTTACCATACCGTGCCGAGCGCACCGAAGGCTGGTGGACGAGGCGAGGCCCCAGACTGGAACGACCCGGAGATGGGGAAGACTGGGCAGTGGAGTCACATATGGAGAGGAGTGGGAAACTTGATTGGTTTGGGTGCGCGGCAGCACAGCCGCGGTGCCGCCCACGGGAGACAGGAGCAAGAACAGAGGTTGAAGAAGGAGCACGGCTGTTGGATTAACATCCAACGGTCCAACTGCTAGAATCATTTGTTGATTAACATGACAAAGCCCTGCGTACATGTCCGCTTAGTAGGCCCGCAAGTCAGCCACCAAATCTGACGGGTCCCAGCTGTGAACAGGAGGAATAATTTTTTCGCATAACAAGGAGGCACTTCCTTCCGTGCGAAGATACAGCCGGTGGGTCCTAGCTGTCAGGTGGAGGAAACATTTTTTTCAGCTTAATAAGGAGGAACTTTCCTTGCGTGCGACCATGGACCTTGTGGGTCCCAGCCGTCAGGCTCTCCACGTACAGTCCTCTTCCGATGACTCATTTGTTGACCACGCCGCACCGAGCGCAGCGAGGCTGTGGGCGACGGCGAGGCCCCGGACGGGAACGACTCAGAGATGGGAAGACGCGACAGTGGAGTCGCAGATTGAGTGGAGGAGAAGGGTTATTACTGGTTCTGGTGCGGCGTGGGGCTGCAGTCGGTGGAGAATAACAGGAGGTGTGGAGGGATGGAGGGATAGCCTGGCCGGCGCTAGGGTAGCGCTTCGCAGCGATGCGTGCTAAGAAGAGCTGCTAGCCGCTGGAGGCCGGGCCAGGCGGTCCCGGCGATGCTGGAGGAAGAAGACGAGAGATTGAAGGTGCATGTCGACCAACTTGACAAAGCCCTGCGTAGGCTTGGACCTATTGGCCCACATGTCAGCCTGCATATATTTAACCCATGTTTTCTAGAATGTACAGTCCATTTGCTGGGCTGGGTGAAGAAATAATTTCGCGTCAATGCGGCCCATCTATATTATCTAAGAAATCCCAGCCCATTTGCACTTCCTTCAAATACACGAATTAGCTGGGCTCGTTATATATATAATGTTATGTTAGAAGGAGCAATTAATATCAAAAATAAACCGGAGAGGCACATTTTTTAATATATAATTAACAAATTAGCGAGTTATTGCTTAGAATAAAAATGAGCGCGTTATTATTACATTGGTCCTTAAAATCTTCGCAAGCTTTTGTACGCAATCACAAGGATTTTCCTTGCCTGTGAGTCAAAAACAACCAGGATTTTCCTTGCCAACTTCTGTTAAACATTTACTTTTATAAGTTAATAACACGTGGGATGTTTTCATAATGTATATATAAGTCTCTATAAAATATACGATAATAGTAATAATATAAATATATATATAATATGGTTAAAAAAATACATTGGGCTGTCGATCTTTAAGAAAAAGCCCATAGGCCGGTATGGACCTCGAAAATAAGTTAAAACCACTGTCACCCGTATGTCGTGGGCTACGCATGTTAAAATACAGAACCTAGGCCTAGCTGATACTTGTTCGCCCACTGGAAAAAAATGATACCAGATCCCCAAGCGAACTGGATTATAGAGGGGGCCGGCGGCATGACTGAAGAAGCACATCAGGAGAGATTTTTTTTCTTCAGTGGATGGCTCTCGATGGCCTTTTTTTGACTTGCCTCTGCACCATACAACTTGTATTTTTAGCCTCCCAAATTGCGGGACCAGCAGCCCATTTGTTTGGGCGGGCCAACCTACGTAAACCAGCACTCGATTTTTCATCAAGCCCCAAAACAACGCAAGATTATATTTGTTTTGAGGCCAAAAACATTACGGCAGGGATTGAGCGGGGGAGGGGGCAAGACAGAGCAAAAAAATTAAAAAGAGCTGATGCGCCGTTGCTACCCTAACAAAGCAGGTGCAATTCTTCTCGGGAAGAAGGTGTGCCGTTGACACCCACACGTCACATACCCCATAGTAGGCATACTAACAAGTTCACACACAAGCACAATGTAAAAGGTAAACATTCAGTATCAAACTCAGGTTCACAGGACACGTTCATATTCATAGCCAACATTCACTATCAACAACTCAAAAGATTAACATATACACAAGTTCAGCATGTCTATGGATCCAAATGATTGATAGATCACACAAAAATATTCATAGATAATTCACAAAAAGATTCAGCTATACACATGTTCAGTATGTTTATGCATCCAAATGATTGAGATCACAGCCAATATGATCCACGGACGAACTTTAATTACCTAGGGTATAGACTGGTAAATGGTGTTCAGTCGAAGGTACTTCTTGCTAAAATTAATGCTTGTACGAGTAAACTTCCGAGTACATAAGAGGCAGCATAGACAATCTGAACTTTGCTTGTAGGTTTATCCTCAAATAGTGGCCTCGTCTTTGAGGGAGGTTTGAGCAACTTGGCCACTACTTTATCCAACTAGTTTATCGCTCATCTTGGTCCTCAGGCTCGCCAAAATTCTACATTGCAGACTGGTAAATGGTGTTCAGTCGGAGGTACTTCTTGCTAAAATTAATGCTTGTACGAGTAAAATTTCGAGTACATAAGAGGCAGCACTGACAATCTGAACTTTACTTGTAGGTTTATCCTCAAATAGTGTCCTCGTGCCGAGGGAGGTTTGAGCAAGTTGGCCACCACTTTCATCCAACTAGTTTACTGGCTCATCTTGGTCGTGTATCTCGCCAAAATTCTACATTGCAGACGAGAAAGGAGGCGGTTGAGAAAATGAACCACCCAAATTTTTTGTGCAGTTCAACTGAAATGGAGCATCCCTGGCGTGCAGACTGATTAACTGCCAGATGAATATACGCGTCAACCAACATGTCTAGAATCTTTAGACTCCATGCCATACAGTTCGCTACCATATGTGCAGATAACCAAAAGGCACAAGTTGGGACCAAAGACTGGACTGCGTTTTTCTGGGCTATGCACCAAGCAATATTTTTGGCGTTCACTCTCCTAGTACTTGGTGTTTGACAATTGGTTGACGCTGGTTGATACTCGAATGAATATAGGCACTTCTTCTTGTCAACATCGATGCTTGTCTGAGTGAACTTTGGAGTACATAGCAGAAACATAAGTACCTGTCCATCTGATCTTTTTGTGCAGTTCTACTGAAATCACCCGATGTAATGATTTGCCTGCGAGTTCAGGCTCCAAGTTACTCCTTTGTGAAATCGGCAAACAGTAGCACAATAATCAGGATAAAGACCAGTACCAACCTGTGTGAGGTAGCATATCAATTACTATTTCCTTTGACTGGAAGCCGTGATAAGCCAAGCGACTGACAGCAAAGGAAGAATGCAAGCCGAGATTAGCGACTAACAGTAAAGGAAGGAAGCTGTCGAGGCAATGAAGCACCCAAAGTTTTTGTGCAGTTCCACCAAAATCGAGCATCCCTGTTGGCACATATATTGAGAGAGTGAGATTAATGTAATAGTGGGACTAGTTGATGAAACATACACTAACAAATAGAAGCACTCTCATTATCTTAATGGGTAAAGTTAGCATTCCCTCCCTGCTCCACCACATGATTCACCTCATAGACAAACATACACACGTACATGATTCAGCATAGGGTGCTACTTAAGATTTGTTTAACTCCGATAGGAAAATTAGGTAGCAATAAATTAGTGGTACTTAAGTACTCCTAATTAATTAAGTGAGACAGCAGAAGTGGAAGGGCTCCCTGGAGGATTGTATCACATGTAAGGTAGTCGTTGCCAGAGCCCTTGAATGGCCTCGACTGAGGCCTCACAACTTCAAAGAAGATCGCATTGGCACTTTATTTTACTCTTCTTCTTCTTCCTCTTCATGCTCTGTTTCTCAGTCTCCTCACCAGTTGGTGAAACCAAGTACATGATTGGCCTTCTATTTTAGAATTGGTTTTGTCAGTGAGGGAGTACAAGTGTACTAGTAAAAAATAGCATTATATTCTCATGGCAGTCGCAAAATAGAGATGAACACATGCATTAAATATCATTCTTACCTAAAGGATGGTTATGGTGCCAATATGGATGATGAGGATTGGAACACAGATCTCCCTTTGTGCAGTTCCACCGAAATGAACCAACTGTTTCATTCTGACATTCCAGTTAAAAAGCACAAAATTCACTTCTTTTAAGAAGAGTTTTGTGCAAAGGCACCAAAAGGTCACAACAAAGAACCAGTGAAATGGGTATCCCTGTTTGCACAAAAAGCTACAGAGGAAACAGTCAGAGTCTCAAACAATTACAGGCAAAAACATTTGGCTAAACTTGTCATGGCTTATAATGGCATGGCTTCATTTTTACCAGGGGCATTAGATAAAGAACAGCTAAATATTTGGTATAAGGGCATGGGATAGTGGGTGCACCAGCAGTGCAGCACCATGGACCTAAACAGGGGCATAAAGTGGTGATTCATAGTTTTTTGCCCCGAGAAACAAACATCCAAGAAACATATCTGGGTTGGTCCCGTTTTTGTTCACTCTAGCCACCTACTCCTATGTGTGGATAGAAAACCTAGTCCTGGTCATACCACTGTGTACAGCGTTACCCCTATATTTCCCTTTTCGACCAAGAGACCGGTTGGATGACCAGTCTGTACTACTTTCACCCCTTTCCTTCCTGCTTGTACCAAGTCCGGTGTACTACATACTAAATTCCCCCACCCCCACTTTATTTCTTGTTTGAACCAAGTACAAGATTCGACTCCATGAAGTAGCTTTACCTCTAACAATAGAAGAAGAAAAATAGGTGATGTTGGACCATCCGATCGAGAGGGGCTAAGAGGTAGAAAATGATGCACATGCAGCAATGTAGCAAGCTGGGGAAGTAGAGCTAAGGCGGTTTCGAAGGAAGATATACCTGAAGGTCGTCGGGATGTGGATAGGTGGGCGGCGGGAGGCGATCTGCCCACACTAGGGCAACGACGAAGGGATCGGAGGACCTCTCGCGCCGGCGCTCGGCCAGAGATAACGGTGCGGCCGGTAGTGGGTCTCCTCCCTCGCTGTCGACGACGGCCTAAACACTGCCCCTCCTCCCCTTCACCGGCGGAGGGGGATATGTCCGGATCTATAACCAGCGGTGAGGATAAAAAGAAAATGTTTTTTGAAGGGAGAAAGACAGTGTTACCACCCCTATCTTGTTTAGATCTGGAGAGGATGAGATTGTGTGAATAGAGCAACCCTAGCAAGCAATCGCAGAGGCTCCGGCCCATATATACGTAGTGGGGTAGTTTTCCTTTTTCACTCCATCAAAACAATCGTTTAAAATTATGTACTACGTGCTAGGTCGCCGTTTTTTTAGTTGTTGATTGTTTTTTGAGATAGCTACCCACTTGTTCCAAGTGGTGTTACGGTGTGCCAGGTCGCACTTTTTTTAGGGTGCCAGGTCGCACTTTGTATCGTTCAAGTCTGGTACAAGTCCCTCCATTAAATGAACAACCACCCCCTTGTAAAAATTGTGAACAAGCCCACGGCTAAAATTATCGGAAACGTGGGTTGCCCCAACATGAATTATTATTTATATTTTCTACTCCCTCCGTTCCTAAATATAAGTCTCCTTTTATTCGCCACACCTAAGACAAGAATTTTTTTTATTATCAGTGAACCACACATGTCATAGACAGAAAAAGTGTAGCAAGATCCCCTTAGGCAAGCCAAAGTGTGTCTAACAATTTGAGCAACTCAAGTTAGGCAAGTGTGGCAAGTGTGGGAAAAATAATGTGGCAACATAAGACAAACATAGTCACAATCCAAACAGCCCCGTAATTTTTTGTGACATGCATGAAAATTTGGTTAGTTAAATTTATAGTCAAAATTTGGCAAGGTGCATCAAATCAACACATGAAAGTATCAAAAGGGAGGTCACGGCATGCATGCGTGCGTTGTACTCCCTCCATTTCCAAATATAAGTCTTCTTAGAGATTGCAACAAGTGACTACATACGAAGCAAAATATGTCTACATACATCCGTACGTAGTAGTCCATTTGGAATGTGTAAAAAGACTTATATCGAGTGCAGTGCTTTGATGTGTCGCGTCAACTCATACAAGACCGAGAAGTTTGATTACTACAACGCCCCCACCCTCGCGCATGAGCGTGGTGGCTGGCACGACTAGTAGGAGCTTTCGCTACACGCTTCTTTATGGCGGCGAACTTGTGGATGGAGTTGACCATCATGTCGTCCATGCGAGAGGCGAAGCCGGCGTCGGCGAGGGCTACGACACCGGCGGTCACCAGCACCGTATGGAAACGCTACACGGTGCGGGGCCACAGGCCGGCGCCTTGGATGATTTGGCACAGCCGAGTGCCGCTCGCGACCATCGCCTCCATAGGTGCTTCTGGCTTCTGGTCACTTGGTCTTGGATTGGAGTGAGCAGTGTTGCGCAGTGATTGAGAAAGAACATTTATTTTCAATCTAACCCTGCCATCCATACACCTCTTTGGTTTAGAGTTAGTTAAGGGTTAGAATCTGACCCTAACCTCTAACTGAGTTAGTAGAGTTCTCCTCGTCTCGGTTCATCGCCATCATACTTTCCCCATTTCTGTGTTTTCAGTATCCTGCGAATCAAAGAGGCCCTTAGACTGGTTTAGGTCCGGTAGTTTTTTATAAACGTGTTATGTCCAAAATTTAATGAACGTGCTCCGGTTTCTACGAAAATAATCTGGTTTCATGTAGTAATTCATTTATTTATTTATTCTTCTGCAGGGGGTTTGCATGTAATTCGTGAGGTCTGAAATGTAAAGTACCCCGGCATATGCTCCGAGTCGTGCATGCACTACGAACCAAATGCTATATGTCCCACATGTCGGCTAAAGGGTGCACGTGGAAATAGCCTAGGAGTACATATAGGAGGATAAATGCGTGAAAAAATATGTACGGTGAAGCGTAGCTATGGTTTGAAAAGGAGACCTAAAGTGACGACAGGTATAGGTCGCACGCACCCAACTAGTGGTAGTACTACTAGACATACGACTGCTTTTCCCTAAAAAAAGAGGTACGAGTGCTCAGTACTCCTATTCTATCAACATGAGTCCCATCTGACAACAAATGCTCGTATACAAATGCCTAGTTCTTCTCCCTCGCTTCTCTCTTCTAATTCTAAACTCAGCCGACGCCTCGGTGGGCGGGTGGGATTTGCCGATGGTTGGTTTGCTCAACTGCGCCCCACCTCCGAAAGTGAAAACGCATTACCTTGTAATAAAAATGCCATATACTCCTATACTAATAAAACATTAAGGCCACGAGGTGATGCAGTGCTGGTTACAGGAGGCAAGAAGAAGAGATGCATCCATCGACAACGTCCACCTCCTCGACTTAGGGCGCCGGCCCACCGAACGGTGGCTAAGTAGCAGCGGCTTTCGTGGCCAGGTTGACGTGCTTCTGAACAATGGCGTCCAAAGATTCCAGCCGCTGGAAGAAGGCCAACGTCTTTCTGTCCTCGCTGCCCTTGTAGTGGCCAATGTAGATGATTTCCTCGTAGACGTGGATGTGCAGGTCGACGGTTTCTAGCATGGTCATGCGCGGCGCGACGAGCGCGGCCTCGAGGTGCACATTCTTCGTCACGACCTCCGGCAGCTATAGGGCCACCAGGGCTTGAAAGAGTTCGTCACCATGGAGGCCGATGATGGTGGCAGGCAATGAGGAGCCTGAGCGCACGGGCTGGAGCAGTACGGGAAGGTCGTCCGCATGCTTCTTGACTGTAACATCCCAAATTTTCAATTTGGAATGTTATACATTAGATCATCATTGCATATCATATTTTACTGCATTTTGGTTTGATCCTAGAAATTCTACGCAACTCAAGGACCCGCGGAGAGAGTTGGGGATTTCATTAATTTTCATATTCGAGTTTTTCATGAATTTTGAAAAGAGGATCGTTTGATTTTAATTATTTTCTCTTGAATATTTCTTTTATAAAAATAAAAGAGAGAGGATAAAATGACTTCCTCAAAATAAAGAAATATGGAATATTTAATATTAAAATCAAATAATATTTTTATTCGGAGTTTTATCGCTATTTTATTTGAATTAGGAAAAATATGCGTTTTTCAAAATTGCATGTTAGGCCCAAATAAATGTTCACCTTGTCCAGCCTATTTTTAGAGGACGGAAAAAATTATTTCGGGATTTTTGGAGTCCGTTTAGTGTTGGAAATATGCCCTAGAGGCAATAATAAAAGTATTATTATTATACTTACTTGTTCATGATAATTGTCTTTTATTCATGCTATAATTGTATTATCCGGAAATCGTAATACACGTGTGAATACATAGACCACAATATGTCCCTAGTGAGCCTCTAGTTGACTAGCTCGTTGATCAACTGATAGTCATGGTTTCCTGACTATGGACATTGGATGTCGTTTATAATGGAATCACATCATTAGGAGAATGATGTGATGGACAAGACCCAATCCTAAGCATAGCACAAGATCGTGTAGTTCGTTTTGCTAGAGCTTTTCCAATGTCAAGTATCTTTTCCTTTGACCATGAGATCGTGTAACTCCCGGACACCGTAGGAGTGCTTTGGGTGTACCAAACGTCACAACGAATCGGGTGACTATAAAGGTGCATTACAGGTATCTCCAAAAGTGTCTGCGGGTTGACACGGATCGAGATCGGATTTGTCACTCCGTATGACGGAGAGGTATCACTGGGCCCACTCGGTAGTGCATCATCATAATGAGCTCAAAGTGACCAAGTGTTTGGTCACGGGATCATGCATTGCGGTACGAGTAAAGTGAATTGCCGGCAATGAGATTGAACGAGGTATTGGGATACCGACGATCGAATCTCGGGCAAGTAAAATACCGATTGACAAAGGGAATAGTATACGGGGTTGATTGAATCCTCGACATCGTGGTTCATCCGATGATATCATCGAGGAGCATGTGGGAGCCAACATGGGTATCCAGATCCCGCTGTTGGTTATTGCCCGAGAGCCGTCTCGGTCATGTTCAAGATGTCTCCCGAACCCGTAGGGGTCTACACACTTAAGGTTCGATGACGCTTAGGGTTGTATGAATATGAGTATGCAGCAAACCGAATGTTGTTCGAGTCCCGGATGAGATCCCGGACGTCACGAGGAGTTCCGGAATGGTCCGGAGGTAAAGATTTATATATAGGAAGTCTTATTTTGGTCGCCGGAAAAGTTTCGCGCGTTATCGGTATTGTACCGGGAGTGCCGAAAGGGGTCCGGGGGTCCACCTGCCCTGGGGGGCACATGGGCTGTAGGGGGTGCACCTTGGCCTATATGGGCCATGGGCACCAGCCCCAAGAGGCCCATGCGCCAAGATATAAGAAAAAGGGGAGAGTCCTAAAGGGGGAAGGCACCTCCGAGGTGCCTTGGGGAGGATGGACTCTCCCCCTCTGGCCGCACTCCTTCCTTGGAGGAAGGGGCAAGGCTGCGCCCTCCCCTCTCTTGCACCTATATAAAGGGAGGGAGGGAGGTGGCCGCACTCAAGCCCTTGGCACCTCCCTCTCGCTACACCTCCTCCTCCTCCCGTAGTTGCTTAGCAAAGCCCTGCCAGAGTTCTGCTGCATCCACCACCACGCCTGGTCAGGTTGTTGGATCATCATCAACCTCTCCTTCCCCTTGCTGGATCAAGGAGGAGGAGACGCCATCCGCCTCCGAACGTGTGTTGAACGCGGAGGTGCTGTCCGTTCAGCACTAGGTCATCGGTGATCTGAATCACGGCGAGTACGACTCCATCATCCCCGTTCCATTGAACGCTTCCGCACGCGATCTTCAAGTGGTATGTAGATGCAATCACTCTCCCATGACTCCTTGCTTAGATGAACTCATAGATGGATCTTGGTGAAACCGTAGGAATTTTTTTTAATTTTCTGCAACGTTCCCCAACAGTGGCATCATGAGCTAGGTCTATGCGTAGTTCTCTATTGCATGAGTAGAACACAATTTTGTTGTGGGCGTAGATCTTGTCAACTTGCTTGCCGCTACTAGTCTTTTCTTGCTTCAGCGGTATTGTGGGATGAAGCGGCCCAAGACCGACCTTACACGTGCACGCTTACGTGAGACCTGATTCCACCGATCGACATGCACTAGTTGCATAAGGTGGCTAGCGGGTGTCTGCTCTCCCACTTTAGTTGGAGCGGATTCGATGAAAAGGGTCCTTATGAAGGGTAAATAGAAGTTGACAAATCACGCTAGGCTTTCATGTAGGTAAGAAAGCGTTCTTGCTAGAACCCTATTGCAGCCATCAGAAACTTGCAACAACAATTAGAGGACGCCTAACTTGTTTTTGCAGCAAGTGTTTTATGATATGATATGGCCAAAGTTGTGATGAATGATGAATGATATATGTGATGTATGAGATCATGTTCTTGTAATAGGAATCACGACTTGCATGTCGATGAGTATGACAACCGCAGGAGCCATAGGAGTTGTCTTTATTTTTGTATGACCTATGCGTGTCATTGAAGAACGCCATGTAAATTACTTTACTTTATTGCTAAACGCTGCTAGCCATAGAAGTAGAAGTAGTCGTTGGCGTGACAACTTCATGAAGACACGATGATGGAGATCATGGTGTCATGCCGGGTGACAGATGATCATGGAGCCCTCAAGATGGAGATCAAAGGAGCTATGTGATATTGGCCATATCATGTCACTACTATATATAATTGCATGTGATGTTTATTATGTTTATGCATCTTGTTTACTTAGAACGACGGTAGTAAATAAGATGATCCCTCATAACAATTTCAAGAAAGTGTTCTCCCTAACTGTGCACCGTTGCTAAAGTTCGTCGCTTCGAAGCACCACGTGATGATCGGGTGTGATAGATCCTTACGCTCACATACAACGGGTGTAAGACAGTTTTACACATGCATAAACACTTAGGGTTAACTTGACGAGCCTAGCATGTACGCATATGGCCTCGAACACAAGAGACCGAAGGTCGAACATGAGTCGTATGGAAGATACGATCAACATGGAGATGTTCACCGACGATGACTAGTCCGTCTCACGTGATGATCGGACACGGCCTAGTCGACTCGGATCATGTAACACTTAGATGACTAGAGGGATGTCAAATCTGAGTGGGAGTTCATTAAATAATTGATTAGATGAACTTAATTATCATGAACATTAGTCTAAAATCTTTGCAAAATGTCTTGTAGATCAAATGGCCAACGCTCATGTCACCATGAACTTCAACGCTGCTCCTAGAGAAAACCAAGCTGAAAGACGATGGCAACAACTATTCGGACTGGGTCCTAACCCGAGGATCATCCTCATAGCAGCCAAGAAACAATATGTCCTAGAAGCACCGCTAGGTGAAGCAATCTATCCTGTGAGAACCAAGACGTTATGAACGCTTGGCCTCTCGCCGATGATTACTCCCTCATTCAGTGCGGCATGCTTTACAGCCTTAGAACCGGGCTCCAAAAGCGCTTTTGAGCGACCTGAGCATATGAGATGTTCGAGGAGCTGAAACTAGTTTTCCAAGCTCACGCCTCGGTCGAGAGATATGAAGTCTCCGACAAGTTCTACAGCTTGTAAGATGGAGGAAAATAGTTCTCACAAGTGAGCACATACTCAAAATGTCTGGGTTGCACAACCGTCATTCCTACCTGGACATTAACCTCCCTGACGAGGCAGTCATCGACAGAATCCTTCATCGCTCCCACCAAGCTACAAGAGCTTTGTGATGAACTACAATATGTGGATGGTGAAAACTATTCCTGAAATATTTTCAATGTCAAGTCAGCAGAGCTATAAATCAAGAAGGAGCATCAAGTGTTGATGGTCAATAAAACCACTAAGTTCAAGAAGGGCAAGGGAAAGAAGAACTTCAAGAAGGACGGCAAGGATGATGCCGCGCCCGGGAAGCCAGTTGCCGGGAATAAGTCAAAGAATGGACCCAAGCCTGAGACTGAGTGCTTTTATTGCAAAGGGAAGGGTCACTGGAAGCGGAACTGCCCCAAATACTTAGCGGGCAAGAAGGCCGGCAACACTAAAGGTATATGTGATATACATGTAATTGATGTGTACCTTACCAAGACTCGTAGTAACTCCCGGGTATTTGATACCGTGCCGTTGCTCATATATGTAACTCATGCCAGAGCTGCGGAATAAACGGAGATCGGCGAAGGACGAGGTGACGATGCGCATCGTGAATGGTTCCAAGGTCGATGTGATCGCCGTTGCACGCTACCTCTACATTTACCTACGGGATTAGTTTTAAACCTCAATAATTGTTATTTAGTGCCAAGTTTGAGCATGAACATTGTATCGTGGATCTCGCTTAATCACGAGATGGCTACTCATTTAAATCCGAGAATAATGGTTGTTCTATTTATATGAGAGAAATGTTTTATGGTCATGCTCCAATGGTCAATGGTTTATTCTTAATGAATCTCGAACGTAATGTTACACATGTTCATAGTGTGAATACCAAAAGATGTAAAGTTGATAACGATAGTCCCACATACTTGTGGCACTGCCGCCTTTGGTCACATTGGTGTCAAGCGCATGAAGAAGCTCCATGCCGATGGACTTTTAGAGTCTCTCGATTATGAATCATTTGACACATGCTAACCATGCCTCATGGGCAAGATGACCAAGACTCCGCTTCTCCGGAACAATGGAGCGGCAACCAACTTATTGGAAATCATACATACCGATGTGTGCGGTCCAATGAGTGTTGAGGCTCATGGAGGATATCAAGTTATGTTCTCACTCTCACCGATGACTTGAGTAGATATGGGTATGTCTACTTGATGAAACACAAGTCCGAGACCTTTGAAAAGTTCAAGGAATTTCAGAATGAAGTGGAGAATCAACGTGACCGAAAGATAAAATTCTTGCGATCGATCATGGAGGAGAATATTTAAGTCATTTAATTTGGTACACACTTAAGGAAATGTGGAATCGCTTTCACAACTCACGCTACCGAACACCTCAAATAGAACGGTGTGTCCGAAAGTCGTAATCGCACTCTATTGGATATGGTGCGATCTATGATGTCTCTTACCGATTTGCCGCTATCATTTTGGGGGATACACTCTAGAGACAGCTACATTCACTTTAAATAGGGCACCGCCTAAATCTGCTGAGACGACACCGTATGAATTATGGTTTGGGAAGAAACCTAAGCTGTCGCTTTCTAAAAGTTTGGGGATGTGATGCTTATGTCAAGAAACTTCAACCTGAAAAGCTCGAACCCAAGTCGGAAAAATGCATCTTCATTGGATACCCTAAGGAAACCATTGGGTATACCTTCTACCTTAGATCCGAAGGCAAGATCTTTGTTGCCAAGAACGGATCCTTTCGAAAAAGAGTTTCTCTCGAAAGGAGTAAGTGGGAGGAAAGTAGAACTCGATGAAGTACTACCTCTTGAACCGGAAAGTAGTGCAGCTCAGGAAAATGTTCTGTGGTGCCTACACCGATCGGAGAGGAAATTAATGATGATGATCAAGGTACTTCGGATCAAGTTGCTACCGAACTCAGAGGTCCACTAGGACACGCTCCGCACTGAATGGTATGGCAACCCTGTCTCCGGAAATCATGTTGTTAGACAACGGTGAACCTTCGAACTATGAAGAAGCGATGGCGGCCCAGATTCCAACAAATGGCTTGAAGCCATGCAATCCGAGATAGGATCCATGTATGAAAACAAAGTATGGACTTTGACAGACTTGTTCGATGATCGGCGAGCGATAGAAAACAAATGGATCTTTAAGAAGAAGACGGACGCGGATGGTAATGTTACCATCTATAAAGCTCGACTTGTCGCTAAGGGTTATCGACAAGTTCAAGGGATTGACTACGATGACACTTTCTCTCCCGTAGCGAAGCTTAAGTCCATCCGAATCATGTTAGCAATTGTCGCATACTATGATTATGAGATATGGCAGATGACGTCAAAACGGCATTCCTTAACGGTTATCTTAAGGAAGAGTTGTATATGATGCAGCCGGAAGGTTTTGCCGATCCTAAGAATGCTAACAAGGTATGCAAGCTCCAGCGATCCATTTATGGGCTGGTGCAAGCATCTCGGAGTTGGAACATTCGCTTTGATGAGATGATCAAAGCGTTTGGGTTTATGCAGACTTATGGAGAAGCCTGCGTTTACAAGAAAGTAAGTGGGAGCTCTGTAGCATTTCTCATGTTATATGTAGATGACATACTTCTGATGGGAAATAATATAGAACTCTTGGACAGCATTAAGGCCTACTTTAATAAGAGTTTTTCAATGAAGGACCTTGGAGAAGCTGCTTACATTTTAGGCATCAAAATCTATAGGGATAGATCGAGATGCCTCATAGGTCTTTCACAAAGCACATACCTTGATAAGATTTTGAAGAAGTTCAAAATGGATCAGTCCAAGAAAGGGTTCTTGCCTGTTTTGCAAGGTGTGAAATTGAGCTCGGCTCAATGCCCGTCCACGGAAAAAGATAAAGAAGAGATGAGTGTCATCCCTATGCCTCAGCCATAGGATCTATTATGTATGCCATGCTGTGTACCGCACTGATGTAAACCTTGCCGTAAGTTTGGTAGGAAGGTACCAAAGTAATCCCGCAAGGAACACCGGACAGCGGTCAAGAATATCCTGAAGTACCGAAAAGGACAAAGGACATGTTTCTCGTTTATGGAGGTGACGAAGAGCTCGTCAGTAAAGGGTTACGCCGACGCTAGCTTCGACATTGCATCCGATGACTCAAAGTCACAAACCGGATACACGTGTATATGTTGAATAGTGGAGCAAGAAGCTGGTGCAGCTGCAAGCAGAAAGGCCGTGGCGGGATCTACATGTGAAGCGGAGTACATGGCAGCCTCGGAGGCAGCACATGAAGCAATTTGGGTGAAGGAGTTCATCACCGACCTAGGAGTCATACCCAATGCGCCGAGCCGATCAAACTCTTTCTGTGACAAACATCAAGCTATTGCACTTGCCAAGGAGCCCAGGTTTCACAAGAAGACCAGGCACATCAAGCGCCGCTTCAACTCCATTCGTGAAAATGTTCAAGATGGGGACATAGAAATTTGCAAAGTGCATACGGATCCGAATGTCGCAGATCCGCTGACTAAACCTCTTCATGGGCAAAACATGATCAACACCGTAACTCTATGGGTGTTCGATTCATCACAATGTAACTAGATTATTGACTCTAGTGCAAGTGGGAGACTGTTGTAAATATGCCCTAGAGGCAATAATAAAAGTATTATTATTATATTTCCTTGTTCATGATAATTGTCTTTTATTCATGCTATAATTGTATTATCCGGAAATCGTAATACACGTGTGAATACATAGACCACAATATGTCCCTAGTGAGCCTCTAGTTGACTAGCTCGTTGATCAACCGATAGTCATGGTTTCACGACTATGGACATTGGATGTCGTTTATAATGGGATCACATCATTAGGAGAATGATGTGATGGACAAGACCCAATCCTAAGCATAGCACAAGATCGTGTAGTTCGTTTTTGCTAGAGCTTTTCCAATGTCAAGTATCTTTTCCTTTGACCATGAGATCGTGTAACTCCCGGATACCGTATGAGTGCTTTGGTGTACCAAACGCCACAACGAATCGGGTGACTATAAAGGTGCATTACAGGTATCTCCAAAAGTGTCTGTTGGGTTGACACGGATCGAGATCGGATTTGTCACTCCGCATGACGGAGAGGTATCACCGGGCCCACTCGGTAGTGCATCATCATAATGAGCTCAAAGTGACCAAGTGTTTGGTCACGGGATCATGCATTGCGGTACGAGTAAAGTGAATTGCCGGCAACGAGATTGAACGAGGTATTGGGATACCGACGATCGAATCTCGGGCAAGTAAAATACCGATTGACAAAGGGAATAGTATACGGGGTTTATTGAATCCTTGACATTGTGGTTCATCCGATGATATCATCGAGGAGCATGTGGGAGCCAACATGGGTATCCAGATCCCGCTGTTGGTTATTGCCCGAGAGTCGTCTCGGTCATGTTCAAGATGTCTCCGAACCCGTGAGGGTCTACACACTTAAGGTTCGGTGACGCTTAGGGTTGTATGAATATGAGTATGCAGCAAACCGAATGTTGTTCGGAGTCCCGTAATAGATCCCGGACGCCACGAGGAGTTCCGGAATGGTCCCGAGGTAAAGATTTATATATAGGAAGTCTTATTTTGGTCACGGAAAAGTTTCATGAAGTTATCGGTATTGTACGGAGTGCCGAAAGGGGTCCGGGGTCCACCGGGGGTCCACCTGCCTGGGGCCACATGGGCTGTAGGGGGTGCGCCTTGGCCTATATGGGCCAAGGGCACCAGCCCCAAGAGGCCCATGCGCCAAGATATAAGAAAAGGAGAGTCCTAAAGGGGAAGGCACCTGAGGTGCCTTGGGGAGGATGGACTCCTCCCCTCTTGGCCGCACTCCTTCCTTGGAGGAAGGGGCAAGGCTGCACCCTCCCTCTCTTGCACCTATATAAAGGGAGGGAGGGAGGTGGCCGCACCCTCAAGCCTCCTTGGCACCTCCCTCTCGCTACACCTCCTCCTCCTCCCGTAGTTGCTTAGCTAAGCCCTCGCCGAGTTCTGCTGCATCCACCACCACGCCGTCGTCCGCTGGATCATCATCAACCTCTCCTTCCCCTTGCTGGACCAAGAAGGAGGAGACGCCATCCACTCCAACGTGTGTTGAACGCTGGAGGTGCCGTCTGCTCAGCACTAGGTCATCGGTGATCTGAATCACCATGCAGTACGACTCCATCATCCCCGTTCCATTGAACGCTTCCGCACGCGATCTTCAAGTGGTATGTAGATGCAATCACTCTCCCATGACTCGTTGCTTAGATGAACTCATAGATGGATCTTGGTGAAACCGTAGGAAAAAATTTTAATTTTCTGCAACGTTCCCCAACATTTAGTACTTCTTTTCTTTCTTTTTCTGCACGTTGGAATTTTTTTTAAAAAAAAGAGAAACCGACTCCGGGCCGTACCCGAGCGGGACTCCGCCCTGGGGGCTTTATAAGCTGCCGCCCCGAGCCGCCCCAAGGCCCAGCCGCCAGCCCACCCGCACCCACGCCCAAACCCTAACCCTAGCCGCCGCCTCGGACGCTGGCTACCACGCGCCGCCATAGCCTCAAGACCGCTGGCTGAAGCCCGCCACCGCCGGAGCCGCCCCGCCTCGCCGGACCACCGCCGGAGGTGGCTGCCGCTGCCGCCGTTCATCTCCGTTTTTTTCAGTTAACCGTTCGGTTTTTTTAGAAAACCTAGATTCGTTTTATTTAGATTAGATCGGTCCGGTTTTTTCGGTTTAGTTATTTAGCGAACGCCAGTTAGTACGTTCGTTTTAACGAACGGTTTTCACCGTTTAGCCGCAGCAGCGAATGTTCGTTCGTTAGCCTGTTCGTCAGTTTTTCTTTTTCCCGGATTTTCGGGGATTATTTTTTATCGCGATTTCCGATCCGATTTTCGTTTTAGTTTAACTTTTCGCTCGTTTATCGAAATCAGGCGATTCAAGCGCCTAGAGTTTCGTCTCGAAGCGCTCTTTATGTTCAACCAACTTAAACAAGTTTTTGCTACTGTAAAATTTCACTTTAGTCCAGATTAGTAAACGAAGCTTGTTTCTTTTGCCGTTTGAGTTTTGTTGCTTCGTTTGATTTGATTCTTTTTGCAAACCAGAGTTCTTAAGTTGAAATTTCTGGTTAGATCTCTTATTTGAGTTTTACCCGTACCCTTTCTTGATTGCTTATTGTATGCTTGTTTGTTTGCGATAGAGTACCCGGAGTGTGAGGCGTTCTACTACGAGTCTCTAGGTATCGCGGATCATCAGCAAGGCAAGAAACACTTTGATCATACCTCTTTCATACCCAGTTTTATTGCATTAGATCAACCCTCAAAAAATTGCATCATGTCGGTGTACTAGAGTAGGGGTACCCTAGTATCCTGAACTCGTGCACGGGCGATTCTGACAGACTGACAAGGCTTGCCTGGTCACCGCTAAGATCCTCCGTGGTTCCTTTGGAGCCATTCAAGAACAAAGTATTTAACCAAGAAGACAAGGCCCCGCAAGAGGAGCTTGCCGGAAGGCCACTCGAGGCATGCAGAAGACAAGACCCCGGCAAGAGGAGCTTGCCGGGAAGGCTCGAGGGCGACAAGCCTCCTGGACGCGACAAGGATTCAGCCGCTGCAAGGCACTTGCCGCGGCAGCAACCTCTCTTCATCTCCGCCCAGCTCATCCACTAACGTGTCGCCATGGGACCATTCCATGCGCTGCAGGTCAAGAGGCTGTGCAGCCAGCCGGGGAGCAGCGATAAGCGGCACGACAAGCTTGCCATCGTGGCTTAACGGTGGCGCCCCCGACGGTCCCTGTTGCGTTTAGGGCGATGTGGACGGGCATTTAATGCTTTTGTCCCTTGCCGTCGTGGTTAGGTAGAGTACATCATAATCGTTCAAGTAGGTGTACCAACCATCGTTTTTCCATTTGTACCCTCATCTACGTTGCCACGTCGGAGACCCTTGAGCATATAAAAGGAGGCCCATGCGCAACGTAGAGGAGGTTCGATTCCAACGTAACTGCACAACACTCACGCTTAGGTCTTATAGCTCTCATCGCCCCTAGCAAGAACACAATACGAATCGCATAAGCAGCAGTAGGAGTATTATCTCCGGAGAGCTCCGAAGCTGGGTAAACTGCTCGTGTGCTTCGCCTCGATCCGCTTTTCAGGCGATCTCCGCCCCTCCGAACCAAAAGGGACTCGGTCCGCCGTCCCATAGGTGTTCGTGGGTCGATCAGCCTCCCCGACATCTTTGGCGCGCTGTAGGGCGTCGAGGCTGTGTGAACCTGATCCGGCGTTCACACGAGCAACATCTTCATCATCTTCAACATCTTCATCAACATGCCACCGAAGAAGAAGGCTTCGGCGGTAGTGGAGCCGTCCGCGCCGAACCCACCATCACCGGAGCAAACGGGTGGTGGAGCAGACGCTGGCGGAAGAACGGACGCCGGCGAAGGAGTTCGTGACGCTGCCAAGTCCAAGGACAGGGCCGCGCAAACCTCAGCGTCAGACATGTCCCGCGCCCATCTCAGAGTAGCGGGACCAACAGCGCCATGGTATTCACAATACCATACGCCGTTGGATCAAGACCAGCCGGAGGATCTCGAGACCCTCAAGACCAGCGTGCACGCCAACATGCCGGGCATCGAAGCGAGATACGGTCGCCGACGGGATGCTGCTCCTTCTAACATAGTTAGAAGTCCGGCATATCCCGCCTCGCACCGTTCACCATTGCCACCCACCACTCCAGCAGAAGCTCTGGCGAGAGCTCAACTGCTCCTCGACTACCCTCCGACGGCCGACAAGGTCGACGAGTGGAGGGCCACCACACAGAGTCTCATCGGCTTCGCTGGGCCGCGACGCCCGCTGCAACCGAGTCCGCTGCTGCCGCTGCAGGAACGCCAAACGCGAGCCGGTGGCGACGAGACCGTGGGGGTGCAACCACCATGCACTCTCCACCCGAAGGCCAAGATCGCCGACTCGCCGGATCCACCTCGACAGCGACTCCATCGCCATCGGATCCACGAGCTCATCGCGACCAGCGCCAAGTGCTACACGATCGACAAGAAGAGGACGCTCGAACTCGCATCGAAGCGCCAAGAGAAGCGCGACGTCAATCCGACAAGCGGCTGGGCCCTCTGTCGACATGCACGCGCCAGAGGAACCAGGTGACTTGCCGTGCAGACGCGTAGGTTGCCCTGCGTTCACTCGTGAGCTGCGGCAAGTCCATGGCCCAAAGCAAGAAAAACTTCGCCGACGTACCGGAGAAGTACGACGGCAAGACGCACCCGTCGGAGTTCCTCAGCATCTACACCATCGCGGTGTAGGCTGCCGGGGGGCGAGACGACAAGATCCTTGCCAACTACTTCCCGCTTGTGCTCAAGCCCAACGTCAGGTCCTGGCTCATGCACTTGCCAAACAACTCCATATCCTCTTGGGCAGATCTATGCCATCAGCTTTGTCGCCTTTTACAGCGGCCACAAGCCCCATGGCCAAGAAAGCGACCTTCATCTCGCCGCCTGTAAGGAAGGAGAGCCCTCGCAAGTATATCCAAGAGATTCAGCCGTGTACAAAGACAACATCCTAGATGTCCACCGCCATGGGTGATCAGCTGCGTTCCATCGAACGCGCGAAACCGCAGGATGCGGGAGGAGATGGCGATGTGCAAGATCAAAGACGCCAATGAGCTATACGCCCGGCCGACAAGTGCAAGACGCGTACGAGGAGGGAGGAGACTCCGGAGAGAATGCGTACAGAATCGACAAGGTGAGGAAACCACTCCGGCAAAGAAGAGCCGGCGACGGGGCAACAGGAAAAAGAAAGGCAGAGATGTGCTAGTCGTCGAGCAGTCCCAAGAACGGAGGTGACGACATAAGAATGCCAAGGCTGGTAGCTCCGCAAGGAGGTTGCCGGCACCAACCACCAGTCAGGACGTGACGCCGCCGACAAGGTGACGGCTCCGCAAGCAAGATCGCAAGATCCACCGCACCAAGGGCCATGACCTCCAGAGCTGCAAGAAGGTCGAGCAGCTTGTTGAACAGCGAGAAGGCTGAGTACGGAGCGGCGCGACAAGGAGATGGTTTAGGAAGGTGCCGGAGGAGCCAAGAAGAAACGCCCGGCCGGGGAGGACGCCGCGGCAAGGCCAAGCAGCGGCAAGGAGACAGACCTCCCCGCGGCCGCGACAAGGATGAAGATGACGACGACGATGAAGACATGGATGATGACGACGCCGATGAGCAGGAGTTTCAGAAAGCCACGGAGGTCCTCTGCGTTGACGGAGGTGCTTCCCTGCATACTTCCCATCGCCAACTCAAGCAGTGGATGCAGGAGGTCAATGCAGCGGAACCATCCGTAGAGTGACGCAAACCTCTGAAGTGGTCCAGCACGCCTATCATCTTTGATATTGAGGACCACCCTGATCGCATAACTGCGGTCGGGTGCTTGCCGATGTTGGTCTCACCAACTATCCGCAACCTCAAGGTCACCAAGATGCTAGTTGACGACAGGGCCGGCTTAACCTGATCTCCTCCGCGGTGCTCCGTAAGCTTCGGATCCTCGACAGTGAGCTCGAAGAGACCGCTCATTCCAAGGAATCAATCCGGGA
The DNA here is from genome assembly GCA_021605145.1 of Aegilops bicornis. Taxonomy (NCBI): domain Eukaryota; kingdom Viridiplantae; phylum Streptophyta; class Magnoliopsida; order Poales; family Poaceae; genus Aegilops; species Aegilops bicornis. Next base: position 396,497,495 of record CM038669.1, read on the forward strand.
AGGAGCAAGCCGAAGGGGAAGATCACCTTGCCGGTGACATTTGGCGCCGAGCTGAACTTCAGATCGAGAGGGTCACTTTCGACGTTGCTGATTTTCCATTGCCTTACAATGGAATACTTGGCCGCCCAAAGACTCGCCAAGTTCATGGCGGCCTCTCACTATGCCTACAACTTACTCAAGATGCCAGCCCGATAAGCATCATCTCCGCCCATGGCGACAAGAAGGATGCTCTTATCTCAGGCCGACAAGATCTACCGGAAGCAGCTGCAATGTAAAGCAAAACACTTGCCGCTGAAGCTCCCGGGGGGAAGAAGAAGACCAAGTCCGGCAAGAGCTCTGATGCCCACTCCGGCAAGCGCACCTCCTCGGAATGCTGCGCTACCGCCGAGGACGCACCATCGAGCTCCACCGGCAAGTGCAAGAAGACGATGGCAGCTCCGCCTAAGACCAAGAAGGTGTTCGCCAAGGAGGACGGCACTGGTGGTACCTTCACCATCGGTGCCTCTCTTGACCCTAAATAGGAAGGCGGCGCCGTTGCTTTCCTGCGGGCGAACGTCGGCGTGTTTGCATGGCAACCGTCCGACATCCCGGTGTTCCTGTGAAAGTAATTGAGCACCGCCTTGCCGCTTTGCCCTCATCGCGCGCCCGTCAGTGCAGAAAGTCGAAGCAAGCAGTGGAGCGTCAAGAGTTCATCGCAGAAGAGATCAAGAAACTGGAAGCAGCAGGCCTTGTCAGAGGAGTGCTCCATCCTACGTGGTTGGACAATCCTGTAGTTGTGCGCAAGGCTAACGGGAAATGGAGACTTTGCATTGACTTCACAGATGTCAATAAAGCTTGTCCCAAAGATCCATTTCCCTTGCCGCGCATCGACCAGATTGTTGAATCCACGGCTGGATGTGATTTGCTTTCGTTTCTTGATGCGTATTCAGCATACCATCAGATCTTCATGGCAGAAGAGGATGAGGAGAAAACCGCATTCATTACTCCATGTGGCACATACTAATTCGTACGGATGCCTTTCGGTTTGAAGAATGCTGGTTCAACGTTTGCAAGAGTAGTCCATGACGCTTTTGAGTTGCAAATGCACAGAAATGTAGAAGCCTACATGGATGACATAGTGGTCAAGAGCAAGGACAAAGCAACTCTGGTTCAAGATTTGGATGAGACCTTTGCAAATCTGCGAAAGATCAACCTCAAGCTCAACCCCGAGAAGTGTGTGTTTGGATTCCCTTCCGGCAAGCTTCTCGGGTTCTTCGTGTCTCAGCGGGGAATTGAAGCCAATCCCGACAAGATCAAGGCCATTGAGCAGATTGAAGCACCAAAGCGTGTCAAGGATGTACGAAGACTTGCTGGTTGTGTAGCTGCTCTCAGCAGGTTTATCTCTAGATCTGCTGAGCGCGCCCTGCCTTTTTTCAAAATCTTGAAAAAGGCAGGTCCAATGAAATGGACTCCCGAAGCGGAGGCTGCGCTGCAGGACTTAAAGAGGTACATGTCCTCCACTCCAATACTTGTCGCACCTAAGTCAAGAAGAGAAGTTGCTGCTATATATAGCGGCAACCAATCAAGTGGTTAGTGCTGCGTTAGTAGCGGAGAGGAGGCGGACGATGAGCCGGCAACCATGGCGTATACACATCCAAATGACAAGCGAGGGGCTTTACCGGCAAGCTCTGGTCCCGACAAGGACGGATCTCGCAGACGCATGAGCATATGCGTAAAAGGATGGTGCAGCGCCAGTTTACTTTTGTCGGTTCCCTTCCGCAGGGGCTAGGTCAAGGTACTACGGTGTGCGTAAATTGCTTCGGCCTCCTTATGGCCTCGAGAAAGCTGCGCCATTACTTTCGTGCACATGAGATCATAGTTGTCACTCGCTTTCGGCTGAAGAGGATAATCGCAGAATCCAGAGGCAACAGCAGGATTGTCGAGTGGGCACTGAACCGCATCAAGCTTTGGCCTCAAGTTTGAAAGCACTTCAACTATCCAAAGCAGCATTGGCGGAGTTCATAGCAGAATGGACGCCAACACCGATGAAGAAATTCCAGACGAGCATTCCCTGGCCAAGGAAGCAAGCAAAGAGTGGCTGATGTACTTTGATGGTGCCTTCGCTGCAGCGCCGGTGCGGGCGGTCGCTTGTCGCACTCCACCGGAGAGCACCTCAAGTACGTAGTCCAGATGCACTTTCCCAAGGAGCAAGCAACAAACAATACTGCAGAGTATGTAGGTTTGCTTGCCGGTCTCAGGATTGCAGTAGACCTTGGGATTAAGAAGCTTATTGTCAGTGGTGATTCGCAGCTTGTCGTCCGCCAAGTGAACAAAGATTATCAGAGTCCATTGACGGAAGCCTACGTTGATGAAGTGAGAAAGCTAAAAGAACACTTTGACGGCCTACAAATGGAACATGTTCCAAGAGCTCGTAACGATATTGTCGATGGTTCGTCCAAAGTGCGCAGCACTTAAGTTGCCTGTGGAACCAGGGATTTTTGTGCTCAAGCTAACTCAACCAACCGTAACACCATCAATTGGACAGAACAAGAAGAGGAAGTTGATCTCTGGTGACTACTTTCAGGCAGAGCTCCCCGAAGCCGCCGCCACGAAGGTCCCCAAGATCGACGCCAACAGAGCTGAGGGGCAGTCTCCGACAAGCCCTGTGGTTTGTTTCGTTGAAGCGAGACGCTCCGACAAGTTTTGCTCCGCAAGCTTGTCGGGAACGTCAAGCTCCGGCTGAGCCGCAGGTTCTTGCCGTAGAAGCGGATGTTCCCGCAGCAGCAGATGTGCCTTTAGTCCTTGTTGTCGAGCCGCAAGCTCCAGCATGGGCGCAGCAGATTGTCCATTTCCTTCAGACAGGAGAACTTCCTGAAGAGCAAGAAGAAGCGGAAAGAGTAGCCCGGCAGTCAAGTATGTACCAGTTTGTCGACAACACACTGTACAGAAGAAGACTCAACGGTGTGAAATTGAAGTGTATTTGCCGGGAAGACGGACAAAAGCTGTTGGCAGAGATACATGGAGGCATATGTGGTCAACACATTGGCGCCAGAGCACTTGCCGGCAAAGCTTTCCGGCAAGGTTTCTTTTGGCCGACAGCCCTCCAGATGCAACCGCACAAGTAACCAAGTGTGAAGCGTGCAGTTCCATTCCAAACAGATACACCAGCCAGCTCAAGCTCTCCAAGCGATCCCTTTATCCCGCCATTTTCGTCTGGGGGCTCGACATCCTCGGCCCCTTCCCGAAGCTGTCGGGGCTTTGAGTACTTGTACGCTGCCATCGACAAGTTCACAAAGTGGCCGGAAGTGGAAGCGGTGAGGAAGGTGATAGCACAAATGATCAAGTTCTTTCAGTCGATTGTTTGCCGTTTGGAATCCCTAACAGGATCATCACCGACAACGGCACACAATTTACTGAAGTCGCACCTTCATGCAAGACGTCCAAGATCTTGGCGCCAAGGTCTGCTTTTGCTTCGCTGGTTTCTTCCGAGAAGCAACGGTCAAGCGTAGAGGGAAAATGCTTTGAAGTGCTGCAGCTCAAGACCGTAACTTTCGGCTGTGCTGCACAAGTGCGGAAGAAACTGGATCGAGGAGCTGCCGGTGGTTCTTTGGTCGATCAGGACGACGCCAAATCGAGCCACTGGCCAGACACCTTTTGCTCTAGTCTATGGAGCAGAGACAGTTCTCCCCACGGAACTCGTATACGGATTGCCTCGAGTGCTCGCTTATGATGAGCTTGAGCAAGAGCAGCTGCACAAGATGACGCGCTGCTCCTTGAGGAGGCTCGTCTTCAAAGCCAGACGAGCTGCTCGTTACCAGCAAGCTTTGCGCCACTACCATAGCCGCAAAGTTAGTGCCGAAGCCTCGAGGAAGGCGACCTTGTTCTTCGCGGCGTTCAGTCCGCCAAGAATTCAAACAAGTTGACGCCAAGTGGGAAGGCCCTTATCGGGTGAAACGAGTCACTAGGCCCGGCGCTGTCCGCTTTGAGACCGAAGATGGCATTCGGTGAGCAACTCTGGAACATTGAGCATCTTCGTAAGTTTTACTCAGAGCGCGTTTCGGAACCTGTTCCGCAACCACCTTTTGTACAAGTCTTGTCACGATGCATGTAATCCTTTGTACAAAGCCGGGCGCAGACCCGTGCATCAAGAAAGCTCATGTGTTGCGCACAACTTGTCAAATTCATGCTTTCATCATTTTATTGCATGTTTTGGCTAACACTTTGTGCAAAGCACCCACACCGTAAGCAATATCGAGTCATTGGGCTCCATAACTTTATTTTCTTCTTTCTTTTCTCAAAGAAAGGAAGGTTCCCTCGCACAAGTTAACCAGGGGAAGGAGAAGATAATACTATGGACCAAGCGTTGCTCGAGGAAGTTTCGCCTTTATCGGAAGCTTAACTACGTAAAAGCTAAGTTGCCAAAGTTTGAGCAATCAGTTTTAAGTTTTTCAGCTTATCTTCCTCGAACGATAGTACTTTGTATGGAAAACACATGCGCAGAGGAACCAACTCGCGGCTAGTCGCGCCCTTACTTTGTTTCGAGTCTGCTCAACAACTTAAGTGAGCTGCAGCTAGTCGCGACAAGGTTGCTTGTCGGAGGCGGCACGACGTTCCGCACTCAGCGCTCGCGGCAAAGGTGCCTGCACCGACAAGTTCCCTAAAAGCGTAAGGCAAAAACGTACAAAGGAAGGAATCAAGTAAAGGAAATAACATTGCTATCATCACCTAAGATAAAGTTATATTACAAAATAACTTGTCGCGGACCTAATAAATTGTTCTAAACATGATCAGCAGCGACAAGGGAAAGATAAAATTGGCGGCCTAGTCTATGCGGTCGCCATCAATCCGCTTGATCTTGCCCACCTTGTCCACAATGGGTGCGACAAGGGCTTTGAGCGCCTCCACGTCGGCATTTGGCGGCAAGGATCTGAGGACGCCGTTGAGGTTGAGGCCTGGATTGCGGAAGGCCACCTTCATCAACACCTTCTGGAGGGCTCCTGCACAGATCTGGCGCGATTCCTCGGCCAGCTGCTTTGGGATCTCTTCCCGGAGTCGCTGGAGAGCCGTCACCACGCCCTTGAAGAATAAGCTAAGCTTGGCGCTGGGTTGGAGGTGCTCGTCAGAGGAGTATCCGAGATCCACCATCCCCAGCTCCATCAGCTCGTTGTGGATGGCGGCAAGATATCCACAAGACCTTCGGTCGATGCTCTACACTCTCCCTCAAGGCGCCTGGTGGCGACAACATTTGCCGGCAACTCCTCGTTGGCCTTGATCTTCTCCAACAGGCCCACCTCCCGCTCCTTGGCGCCGTCCGGCTGCCTCGCATCGTGGTGGACAGCTTGACTCAAGATCTGCCTTGGAATCCTTGGCGGCGCCGAGCTCCTTGCTCCTCTCGGTGAGACGACCCTGCAGCTTCGCCAAGAGTGTAGGCGTCCTTCTCGGCTTCGTGCTTGAGTGCGGCAAGCTCCTCGCCGCTCTTGGGAGGCGGCCTCCGGCTGCGTCACCTTCATCTCCAATTCTTTCTTGGCGGCCTCGGCGGCTGGCGGCATCCTTCGCTTCCTTAAGAGCCCCGCCAAGTGACTCCTCGCGACAAGCTCTTCCTCGTGGCTGTCCAGGTTGACCTTCAGCTGCCCGGCTCGCTTTCCCTCTTGGCGGACAGGCTTCTCGGCTGACAAGCCGCTGCTCCTCCTCAGTGCGGCCTTCTCAAGGATGAAGGCCGTGCGCCTCGGCGAAGTCGCTCCCGCTTCTTACGCTACGCCCGGAGAGTTTCGTTGGCGCCGGAGCTCTTCTGCACGCTTCTCCATGTCTGCTCCCTTTTCGCGACAAGTGCTTCACAGGACTCCAACTTGGCTTGTCGGGCGGTAGAGCGACAACAGCTTCTTCATTTGCTCCTCCTCGAGACTTTCGCTTGCGCTGCTTTGCTGCTTGCGCGTCCATCAGCGTCACCCGGAGGCGAGCAGCTCTCCGTCGAAGGTCTCTCCTTCGACCGGGCGCCTGAGCTTCGACTCCCATGGGAGCTTGATGAAGACGCCGTCGCCCGGCCTTCAAGTAGGCGCGCTGGGGCTCTTCGAACTCGACGCTGCAGCAGCGGCGGGGGAATCAGCGGTCGGTGTAGCGCCTGGCGCTCCTGCGGCCCCAGGGCCGTCAGTGCGATCGCCAGATCCCTCGCTAGCTTCTGCGGCGGCAGCCTCGGTGGCCTCTTCGCCGACAGGCTCGTCAGCGCCGGCTTCCTCTTCCACGGCGGCGGCTTCGTCAGTGTTGCCGCGCGCGTCCTCCTCACCGGCGACCTCGATCTCCATCGGCTCTGTGGCGGACAAAGAAAGAACAGTCAAGCAAATATTCAAAGAAAAACAGAAGAAAACAAGCCCAAGGGAAATTTTCGCGTAAGGGGATTACCTGCAATGGAATCTGCAGCCATGGTCTCGACCACTGGAGGATCACTGGTGATGTCCCTTGCCGGAGGACGCTCCCTTGCCGGAGAATCCTCCCTTGGCGGCGTGAGTCAAGCAGTGCAGAATTTGGGCGGCTTCCGGGCCCTCCCCGATGAGGCTGCTGCTTCCTACACAAACCAACAATGATATCAATGAAGAAGGAGCACCCATGCACACCTAACAAAGAAGGAGAAAACCGCATACTTACCTGGGGGGCTGGCTGGGGCTGCTCGAGAAGGGGTTGCAGGTCCGCAAGGGGGTCTCAAACGCGCCTCCTGTTGCCACGGGTGGCTCGTCCTCGACTACGACCACCGGGGTCTTGGCTCTCTTCGACGCTCTCTGGGCCAGCGTCCTGAAAAGGAAAGAGTTCAGAACGAAGCAAATCAGATTCAAGATGAAGCAACAAAATTGAAGAAACACAAGCACAATATTGAAGCTTACTCTTCTTCCTCGTCGAGCTTAGTGCGGAGAGATCAAACTCGGCTCGCCTCCAAAGGCGACGAGGCGGAGGAGTGGGCTCTCTTGGCCGCTTGGCGGAGGCGTCGGCGGTGGCCTGGGAGGATCCCGCCCCAGTTGTCGCAGCAGTGTGGGGTGCTCCCGCGGCAACATCACTTGCCGCGGTAGAGCGCGTCGCGCGGCGCTGCGGCTGTGGGCCCGTCTGCCGCCCCGTCTCGTCTCCGGCCTTGCGGAGACGCTTCTTTGGCAGAGCCGGGGGCTCCATTTGCGGCAAGCTGCTGGATGGTGGGGAAGAAGCGCCCTCGGCTGGTTCGCTCGACTCGGCCTCGGGTTCGGCAAGCTCTTCCTCGCCGGCGAACTCCCTTCACTCGGCAAGGCTTGCCGCCTCTGCATCTGCCTCCTCCACGGTGTACTGAAGACGCCAATGGTAAGAGTGCTGCCGCCTCCTCCAACCTTGTGGCAATGCGCACCATCTCTTCGTCGGTGGTGTCGCGGGTGAGCTTCTTACGCTTTCGTCGGGGCGGATCGGCACTTCTTCCAAGCTGTCGAAGAACTGCCGCACGATGTCGTCGGAAGGCTCTTGCCAGGTTGGAACGATCCCATGAGAATCGCACAATGGCATCATGGCGCGGATGCGGTCGAGCGAAGAGTTGTTGCACAATGGGACGACCCCCCTCGGCAACCTAAACCACTCGGGGTGATCGGGGTCATTCTTGAACAGCTCTAGCAGCATCGCATCCAACTCCAAGACAGTGAAATTCCAATTGAGGCCCGGGCGCAACCTCATGATGTCCGCTGCGTTTTGGAACTCCCAAGCAGGTATCCTCCTCTCCTACAAGGGAAGCGTCTGCGGCCGAAGGAAATCTGCGCCAAGCTGCGCCACGGTGAGTCCGCAAGCACGAGGTGCAAGATCCGGGTCACAGCAATCTTCAACCTAGCATCTTCCGGCGCCAAGTTGCTCCAATCGTTGCAGCCAAGACTATTGGAGTTTGGCGCAGGCGATGAAGGGCTGCGGGTTCTCCTCACGATCCAACACCAATTGGCTCTCCACTCCTCCCATTTGCTGCGGAACTCTCCTTCCAGATAGGCCTCTTTCTTGCCGACCACAGAGACCCAAGCAATCCCTCCCAAGCGGCTCCCCTCTCTCAACGCAGGGCATGAAGAAGTGGCGAGAAGAGGGCTACGTTTGGGTGGATCCGACAAAGTTTTTGCAAAGGTGTGCGAAAACTGCCATGGTCGAAACGGCGTTGGGGGTGAAATCAAGGAGGCGGAACCCAGAGGTGTTCATAATGTCGCAGAAGAATTCAGAAAAGGGCGGGCACAGCCCGCAATAGAAGAAAAGCGCAAAGAAAGGATACCCAGTTGGGGCTAGTTCCGAAGCGGTGGCGGGGAGTACCTTCGTGCGCGGATGCGCACGCGTCTCCGTCGACCAGAAGAGGTAGAAGCCCTCCCTCAGCTCCTTTGCGTCGAGCTGGGGGGAGAAGATGGCCCGCTCCTTTCGCAGCGCCGCGAGCCGCTGCGCTTCGGCCGACTTCACGCCCTTCCCCTTGTCGGCTTTCGGAGCCATGGCGGAGGCGGTGGAGGAGGACGACGGCGTTGATGGCGCTGTGGCGAAAGGGGGCGGAGCGCTGCTCTCTTCGCACTGGAGAAGAAGGGGGGAGCGGCGGTAGTTTTCGAGACGAGACAGCAATGGCAAGGTGGGCGACCTGCCCCTGTTTCCCCTGTTTATAAGGGGGGAGAGGGGGCGGACGTTCCGCTTTTCCTAATAAAGAAACCCCCACGACCTCGCCCACGATCTCTCACACGACGCCACGTTCGGTGCGTGCCGTTCGTGAGGGACGTGGTGGGTCCGGGGCGAGTTATGATGTGACCCGGGCCGCGTGTGACCGTGCACTATTTTGGGCCTGGCCCAACAGCGCTCGACACCGTGTATGGCCCAGTTCGGGGGCTCTGGCCGATTGTACTAGAGTAGGGGTACCCTAGTATCCCGAACTCGCACGGGCGATTGCAGCACCAGCGGCAAGGCTTGCTGGTCACCTTAAGATCCTCCGTGGTTCCTTTGGAGCCATTCAAGAACAAAGTATTTAACCAAGAAGACAAGGCCCCAAGAAGAGGAGCTTGCCGGGAAGGCCACTCGAGGCACGCAGAAGACAAGACCCCGGCAAGAGGAGCTTGCCGGGAAGGCTCGGAGGGCGACAAGCCTCCGGACGCGACAAGGAGGGCGACAAGGCACTTGCCGCGGCAGGCAACCTCTCTTCATCTCCGCTCCAGCTCATCCACTAACGTGTCGCCATGGGACCATTCCATGCGCGCGTGTCAAGAGGCTGTGCAGCCAGCGGGGAGCAGCGATAAGCGGCGCTGACAGGCTTGCCATCGTGGCGAACGGTGGAGCTCCTGACGGTCCCTGTTGCACTGTTTAGGCGTCAGGGACGGGCATTTAATGCTTTTGTCCCTTGCCGTCAGGGTTAGGTAGAGTACACTGTACACTGTTCAAGTAGGTGTACCAACTACTGTTTTTCCATTTGTACCCTCATCTGCGTTGCCACCTGTAGGAGACCCCTTGAGCATATAAAAGGAGGCCCATGCGCAACATAGAGGAGGTTCGATTCCAATGTAACCAGAGAACACTCACGCTAGGTCTTGTAGCTCTCATCGCTCCCTAGCAAGAACATAATACGAATCAGACAAGCAGCAGTAGGAGTATTATCTCTCCGGAGAGCTCCGAAGCTGGGTAAACTGCTCGTGTGCTTCGCCTCGATCCGCTCTTCGTGCGATCTCCGCCCCCCTCCGAACCAAAAGGGACTCGGTCCGCCGGTCCCATAGGTGTTCGTGGGTCAGATCAGCCTCCCCGACACATCGTTAGGATCTGATTTAAATTGTGGGTTTGGGAAGTAGATGAGGTAGTACCTATTCACCTGTTTATTATCAAACCTTGGGAGTTACTTCTACGTTGCTTATATTGCTATGCTATGCTCGTAGACGTGGATTGGGTTTGAGTCTATTCCATGACTGATGTGAGATTGTTAATTAATGGTTAATTTAAGGTGGCAACTTTAATACACATCTGGGTGGATTGAGGCACCTGGGGAATTCCAGTGATTGCCTGTATTTTTTAAAATCCCGGGGTACCGTGTGATTCTCCTATGGACTGCCACCCAGGCTCAAAGGGATCATAAGATTATTCATGCTAGAAACTTCCGTGTGTAGCCACATGCCAATATGGGCTCTGGCATAGTTGAGTAAGTTGTGGGAAACTTTTCCATGATGGGCTAGCAGATGTAGGGGACTGTAGGTGTACATGCCTATCTATCGGTTAAAGGGACCTCTTCAGAAAGATTGTGTCTCGGTCATCCGTTTCTCAAACATCATGTAGTGTGAGAAATCAAACGGAGGAGATCGAGTCTTGTGGGGAAAAGTGCACAAACCTCTGCAGAGTGTACAAACTCATCATGGTTAGCCGTGTTCCCGGTTATGGACGTCTTGAGTATCTAGTTCTTGGATTATCATGTGGATCTCATCACTCTTGATTATAAAATTTGATTGGGTTATTAGTTACTTTTTAATTGGGATTGAGATGGGGTTTACCATTCTCAATGTTTAACAACCACCATGATAGTTAAATAAAATTTATTCCTTTGTTGTAGGGAAAAAATTGGATTTTCGCAAAACATATTAACCATACAACCTCCACTAGCCATATATGCATGTAGCGATAGCTTTATTCTGTTCATTACTCTCTTGTGCTACATTGCCAGCATATTCCATGTGCTGACCCGTTTTCGGGCTGCAACGTATCATGTTGCAGACTTTTCAGACGACAAGTAAGGAGCCTTAGGTCATGGTCTTTCACTCAGTGATGCCGTTGGAGTTGATGGACTCACTTTATCTTCCAAGCCTTCCGCTGTTATCGTATTAGATGGCCTTAAGACATATTTATTGTAATAAGTTCTCTTTTGAGACATTCGTTGTAATAAGTGTGTGATTGCTACTCGGTTATAAATCCTTCAAGTGCATCGCGTGTCATTCTTGATCCAGTGGATGACACCGATGCACAGAGATCGACTTGTTGAGGTCCGGTCGCTACAAAGATGGTATCGAGCACATCTTGTTGTAGGACACGACCACTAAGCTAAAGCTCTAGATCACTACTGTCTTCTCATTTCTAACTCCTCTCCATTTTCTACTCTTTAGGATGGCGGATGCAAGGATAAAGTTCATGCAACCGGATGAAGACACTCCTTTTGGACGCCACTTGTAGGAAGTTACTAGGTACCTGAACATCGGAATACCAAGCTTCATCGGGACTTACAACGTCACTTTACCAGAAGAGGAGCGCTGGATAATTCAGGTTCGAGTTCCAGGAAGGACATTCACGCTAGTCACTGAGCCCATAGAGTTTTCCTTTGATGCACCAACCTGGAGCCTAGGAAAGAGTATGGCAGCCCACATCACCATGGAACGCATTGGAGAAGTTTACCACAAGGTTCTCAAGGATACTATCTACCAGATTTGTGGGCGCCGAGATGAGCAATGGGAGATGATCAGCACCAGGAAGGATAGATCAATTGCCGCTTTCATCCAGGAGTTAAACCAGCACATTCGACACCACGAGAACAAGATGTGCGCAGGCAAGACATATTTGAAGAAGGCGATGATAAGGATCATGGAACTGGAGGATGAACTCAAGGCTACTCGCGAAGATTATATGGAGGAAATCATCGTACTAGTGGAGAAGAATGATGACTTGACAAGGAAGCTAGGAGTTTTCATGGGAGACCCCGCGCCAGGAGGAGAAGATGATAGTTCCACTTGCCCGGAGAACTACATCATCATCGACAACACTGACTCGGACCCTGACGATAGCGATGATGACTATGTTGATGAAGCTGGAGCATATATCATGGAGTCTTCGACCGATCAATTTTCAAGTCGACCACCATATCAGTAGTAGTATTCCACCATGTATATAGTATAGTCCAAGCACTTTCATAACCATAGTTCTAGACCGATCACATGCCCTTGTTTGATTTGATTGAGTGATATATTTGTGTTTGTATCATGTGCATATGGGTAGTGTTTTCCCCCTAGAGCTCATTCTACTCTGTTTTCTCATCTTTCCTAAACCCAGCAGATGCCTCCGAGACATGACAATGGATTTGCTTTCCCATCGGAGCTCACTCATTTGATCTAGCAGCAGAATGCATTGATGCAGATACTAGTCAAGAATCAGAACCAGCGAAACAACAACAACAACAACAACAACAAACCACCACCACCACCACCAGTTGATCACTTAGCCTGTTTTCTTAGGCTGAATCCGCCGATGTTCTCCAGTAGCACCGAGCCGATTATTGCAGATGATTGGCTCCACAAGATTGAAAGGGAGTTGACTACTGAAGGATGCACAGATGTGGAGAGAGTGTGTTTTGCCGCACATCAGCTTGATGGACCCGCAGCATCATGGTGGGAGAATTTCATAGTCACTTACCCCATTGACACTGTGACATGGGACCAGTTCCAGCAAGCTTTTCGCACTGCTCATGTATCAGCAGGAGCTATGGCCATGAAGAAGCGTGAGTTTCGCAACTTACGCCAAGGAGGGCGCACTGTTGGCCAATATGTGGATGACTATAGTAAGCTAGCACATTATGCCCCCGATGACGTTGCTACAGATGCAGCTAAGAAGGAGAAGTTTCTAGAAGTACTGAATGATGAGCTAAGCATTCAGTTGATGGTGGCAAATTTCAATAACTACCAAGAGTTGGTGGATAGAGCTCTCATGCTTGAAGGGAAGCAGCAGCAGATTGACAGCCGCAAGAGGAAGTATGGACAAGGGAAGTATAATTCTGGAGCTCAGCAGAGACCCCGTTTCACCCCAAACTCGGGAGGACTTGTTCATAACCATGGAGGCCACACTCATAATGGAGGAAGTTCGCACAACCATAGTGGCCCCAAGAATGGGAATGGTAATGGAGGAAGTAGCGGACAGAACCGTTCCAACCCGGCAACACCCGCCAAGAAAGATCTAAGCCACGTTACTTGCTACAAGTGTGAGAAGACCGGACATTACGCCAATGAATGTCTTGAAGCTAAGAATGGAAACGGAAATGGAAGCTCTGGGAAGAAGCCCAACCCTTTTAATAGGGGACAAGTGAACCACGTTAACATGGAGGAGGTTGAAGCTCAACCAGATGCAGTAATAGGTAAGTTTTTGGTTGTCATTTACTGCAGTTGTTCTTTTTGATACTGGTGCATCGCATTCATACATATCAAGGGGATTTGTGGATAAGTATAAACTGCCCACCAAAGTTCTTAGTACACCTATGTTAGTGAGCTCGCCAGGAGCAGAGTATATGGCAAGCCAAGGATGTTTTCAGATGCCATTGACCATAGGTAGGCATGTTTTCCCCTCGGATCTGATAATTTTGGAGTCACAAGGTTTGGATGTGATTCTGGGTATGGATTGGCTATCGATGTATGGAGGAAACATTGATTGCGCCAGTAAGACGATTTTTCTCACCACCCCAGAAGGAAGAAGGATCAAATATGTATCTCGACATGTGCCGAATAAGACTCAAGTAAATTCCTTATCAGGAATTGTATAGGAGGAAGTACCAGTGGTGAAGGATTTTCCGGATGTATTTCTAGAAGAGTTGCCAGGCATGCCACCGGACAAAGACATTGAGTTTTTTATTGAGCTTTTGCCAAGCACAAGGCCAATATCTAAGAGACCGTACAGGATGCCCGCAAAGGATTTGGAGGAAATTAAGAAGCAGATTAAGGAGTTACTGGATAAAGGTTATATCCGCCCAAGTTTGTCACCTTGGGGATCCCCAGTATTTCTAGTGGAGAAGAAGGATGTATCGTTAAGGATGGTTGTTGATTATCGAGGATTGAATGAAGTGACGATCAAGAACAAGTACCCACTGCCGATGATCAATGATTTGTTTGACCAGATGGAAGGAGCTAAGGTGTTTTCCAAGATCGATCTGCGATCAGGGTATCACCGGTGAAGATTCGAGCGAGGATATACCTAAGACAGCTTTTACCACGAGTGCAGGGCTATACGAGTATACCGTTATGTCATTTGGCCTGACTAATGCACCTGCCTATTTTATGAACATGATGAACAAGGTGTTTATGGAGTTTTTGGATAAGTTCATCGTGGTGTTCATTGATGACATTCTGGTCTACTCGAAGAATGAAGAGGAGCATAAAGAGCACTTGCGTTTGGTACTTGGGAAGCTCAGAGAACATCAGTTATACGCCAAGTTCAGCAAGTGTGAATTTTGGCTGAAGGAAGTTGGATTTCTTGGACATGTTATATCCGGAGAAGGAATAGCGGTAGACCCCACCAAAGTTGTCACTGTGACAAATTGGGAGTCACCCACGACAGTTGGAGAGATACGGAGTTTTCTTGGACTCGCAGGATACTACCGGAGGTTCATTGAAAATTTCTCAAAGATTGTGAAGCCCATGACGGAGTTGTTGAAGAAGGACACCAAATTCAAATGGGTGAGGAATGTGAGGCCCGATTTTCGGGGAGCTGAAGAGACGCTTGGTTACATCACCAGTGTTGATTCTGCCAGATCAACGCAAGGATTATGAAGTGTATTGCGACGCTTCTCGTCAAGGACTTGGAGCCGTACTTATGCAGGAGGGAAGAGTTGTTTCATATGCCTCACGACAGCTTAAACCCCATGAGTTAAATTATGCTACGCATGATTTGGAGTTAGCAGTCATAGTGCATGCGTTGAAGACATGGAGACATTTTCTCATCGGAAACCATTGTGAGGTATACACGAATCACAAGAGTTTGAAGTATATCTTCACGCGGAGTGAGTTAGCTCAGGGAGAGGAGATGGTTGGAGCTCATTAAGGATTATGATATGAGATTACATTATCATCCTGGAAAGGCTAACGTAGTAGCCGATGCGTTGAGCCGCAAAAGTCATGTCAATACGCTCATGACCGGAGAATTACCCAAGGAGTTGGCAGAAGACCTTCGCGAGCTATGTTTGGAGATAGTTCCGAGAGGATATGTAGCAGCTTTGGAAATTCAGTCTACTTTGATGGATAAGATCAGATAAGCTCAGAAGACGGACAAGGAGATTGCCGAGATAAAGGAAAGAATGAGCAAAGGAAAAGCTAAAGGATTTCGTGAGGATGAGCACGATACCTTATGGTTTGAGGACCGCGTATATGTGCCAAATGATCATGAGATCAGGAAGTTGATTCTGCAAGAGGCCCATGATTCACCATATTCGATTCACCCAGGAAATACTGAGATGTATCTAGATTTGAAGGATAGTTTCTGGTGGACCGGAATGAAGAAGGATATTGCAGAGTATGTAGCAGTTTGTGATGTATGTCAGAGAGTGAAGGCAGAGCATCAGAAGCCAGCAGGATTGCTACAACCATTGCCGATACCCGAATGGAAGTGGGATAAACTAGGCATGGACTTTATCACGGGATTACCCAGGACTCGTTCAGGCTATGACTCGATATGGGTTGTAGTCGATCGTTTGACGAAAGTAGCTCATTTCATCCCAGTGAAGACCACTTACACCAATGCTAAGTTGGCAAAGATATACATGACCAGGATCGTATCTCCGCATGGAGTTCCGAGGACCATTGTATCAGATAGAGGAACCCAGTTTACCTAAAATTGTTGGAATCAGTTGCATGAAACTTTGGGAACCAGGCTAGAGTACAGTACAACTATTCACCCACAAACAGATGGACAGACTGAGAGAGCCAATCAGATTTTGGAGGACATGTTGAGAGCTTGTGCTCTAGATTATGGATCTAGTTGGGACGATAATTTGCCGTATGCAGAGTTCTCTTATAACAACAGTTATCAAGCCAGTTTGAAGATGCCCCCTTTCGAAGCATTGTATGAAAGGAGGTGCAGAACACCGTTGTTGAGGGATGAAGTTGGAGACCGTCAGTTGTTTGGACCGGATTTGATTAAAGAGTCTGAAGAGAAGGTTAAGTTGATTCACGATAGACTCAAGGTAGCCTAGTCCAGGAAGAAGAGTTATGCGGATTCTAAATGCAAGGAGACAATTTACGAAGTTGGAGACAGAGTGTATCTTCGTGTATCCCCACTTCGAGGAGTGAAGCGCTTTCGAGTTAAGGGAAAATTAGCACCATGTTTTGTGGGACCATACAAAGTTTTGGAACGTATGGGAGAAATTGCTTACAAGTTGGAATTACCTGAAGGATTGTCCGGAGTTCACGATGTGTTCCATGTTTCCCAACTGAAGAAGTGCCACATAGAGATGGCTGATAATCCTCTGAGAGATACAGTACCGCTGGAAGCGATACAGTTGGATAGTGATTTGACCTACGAGGAGAAGCCAGTTAAGATTCTTTATTTTGCCAGCCGTGTCACGCGCAACAAAGTAATCAAGTTTTGCAAAGTTCAGTGGAGTCACCATACTGAATATCAAGCCACCTGGGAACGAGAGGAAGACCTACGGAAGGATCACTCTCACCTATTTTCTAGCCAACCCGAATCTCGAGGGCGAGATTCATCTTAAGGGGGGTAAGTTTGTAGCATCCCAAATTTTCAATTTGGAATGTTATACATTAGATCATCATTGCATATCATATTTTATTGCGTTTTGGTTTGATCCTAGAAATTCTACGCAACTCAAGGACCCGCGGAGAGAGTTGGGGATTTCATTAATTTTCATATTCGAGTTTTTCTCGAATTTTGAAAAGAGGATCGTTTGATTTTAATTATTTTCTCTTGAATATTTCTTTTATAAAAATAAAAGAGGGAGGATAAAATGACTTCCTCAAAATAAATAAATATCGGGGATTTAATATTAAAATCAAATAATATTTTTTATTTGGAGTTTTACTGCTATTTTATTTGAATTAGGAAAAATATGCGTTTTTCAAAATTGCATGTTAGGCCCAAATATATGTTCACCTTGTCCGGCCTATTTTTAGAGGACAGGGAAAATTTCTTTCGGGATTTTTCGAGTCTGTTTAGTACTTCTTTTATTTCTTTTTCTGCACGTCAGATTTTTTTTTTAAAAAAAAAGAGAAACCAAATCTAGGCCGTACCCGAGCGGGACTCCGCCCGGGGGGGCTTTATAAGCCGCCGCCCCAAGGCCCAAATTTCAGCCCCACCGCCAAGACCCAAACCCTAACCCTAGCCGCCGGTGCGTGCCGCGCCGTGCCGCCGCCCGCGCCGCCGCCACCGCCGCCGCCGCCATAGCCTCGCCGCCACGGAAACCACCCGCCTCATGGGACCACCGCTGGAGGTAGCCGCCGCCGCCGTCGTTCGTCTCCGTTTTTTTCGGTTAACCGTTTGTTTTTTTAGAAAACCTAGATTCGTTTTGTTTAGATTAGATCGGTTCGGTTTTTTTCGGTTTAGTTATTTAGCGAACGGTCATTCGTACGTTCGTTTTAACGAACGGTTTTCACCATTTAGCCGTAGACAGCGAACGTTCGTTCGTTAGCCTGTTCGTCAGTTTTTCTTTTTCCGGGATTTTCCGTGATTATTTTCGGTCTTGATTTTTGATCCGATTTTCGTTTTAGTTTAACTATTCACTCGTTTATCAGAATCAGGCGATTCAAGCGCCTAGAGTTTCGTCTCGAAGCCCTCTTTCTGTTGAACCAACTTAAACAATTTTTTGCTACTGTAAAATTTGACTTTAGTCCAAATTAGTAAACGAAGCTTGTTTCTTTCGCCATTTGAGTTTTGTTGCTTCGTTTGATTTGATTCTTTTTGCAAATCGGAGTCTTAAGTTGAACTTTCTGGTTAGATCTCTTATTTGAGTTTTACCCGTGCCCTTGCTTGATTGCTTATTGTATGCTTTTTTGTTTGCGATAGAGTACCCGGAGTGTGAGGCGTGCTACTACGAGTCTCTAGGTTTCGTGGATCATCAGCAAGGCAAGTAACACTTTGATCATACCTCTTTCATACCTAGTTTTATTGCATTAGATCAATCCTCAAACAATTGCATCGTTAGGATCTGATTTAAATTGTGGGTTTGGGAAGTAGATGAGGTAGTACCTATTCACCTGTTTATTATCAAACCTTGGGAGTTACTTCTACGTTGCTTATATTGCTATGCTATGCTCGTAGACGTGGATTGGGTTTGAGTGTATTCCATGACAGATGTGAGATTGTTAATTAATGGTTAACTTAAGGTGGCAACTTTAATACACATCTGGGTGGATTGAGGCACCTGGGGAATTCCAGTGATTGCCTGTATTTTTGGAAATCCCGGGGTATTGTGTGATTCTCCTATAGACTGCCACCCAGGCTCAAAGGGAACATAAGATTATTCATGCTAGAAACTTCCGTGTGTAGCCACATGCCAATATGGGCTATGGCATAGTTGAGTAAGTTGTGGGAAACTTTTCCATGATGGGCTAGCAGATGTAGGGGATTGTAGGTGTACATGCCTATCTATCGCTTAAAGGGACCTCTTCGGAAAGACTGTGTCTCGGCCATCCATTTCTCAAACATCATGTAGTGTGAGAAATCAAACAGAGGAGATCGAGTCTTGTGGGGAAAATTGCACAAACCTCTGCAGAGTGTACAAACTAATCATGGTTAGTCGTGTCCTCGGTTATGGACGTCTTGAGTATCTAGTTCTTGGATTATCATGTGGATCTCATCACTCTTGATTATAAAATTTGATTGGGTTATTAATTACTTTTTAATTGGGATTGAGATGGGGTTTACCATTCTCAATGTTTAACAACCACCATGATAGTTAAATAAAATTTATTCCTTTGTTGTAGGGAAAAATTGGCTTTTCCCAAAACATATTAACCATACAGCCTCCACCAGCCATATATGCATGTAGTGATAGCTTTATTCTGTTCATTACTCTCTTGTGTTACATTGCCATGATATTCCATGTGCTGGCCTGTTTTCGGGCTGCAACGTATCATGTTGCACACTTTTCAGACGACGAGTAAGGAGCCTTAGGTCATGGTCTTTCACTCAGTGATGCCGTTGGAGTTGATGGACTCACTTTATCTTCCAAGCCTTCTTCTATTATCGTATTAGATGGCCTTAAGCCATATTTATTGTAATAAGTTCTCTTTTGAGACATTCATTGTTATAAGTGTGTGATTTCTACTCGGTTTTAAATCCTTCAAGTAATGTGCGTGTCAGCATTACCGATCCAGGGATGACACTAATGCACAGAGATCAGACTGTTTGAGGTCTGGTCGCTACATTGACGGCAGCGAACTTGCGGATGGAGTTGACCATCATGTCGTCCATGCGAGAGGCGAAGCCGGCATCGGCGAGGGCTACGACGCCAGCGGTCGCCAGCACCGTCTGGAAACGCTGCATGGTGCGGGGCCTTGAGCGGCGCCTTGGATGATTTGGCACGACCGATCGCTCGCGTCCATCGCCTCCATAGGTGCTTCTGGCTTCTAGTCACTTGGTCTTGGATTGGAGTGAGCAGTGTTGCGCAGAGACTAAGGAGTAGATGGATTGGAGTGGTGGGGTGCCTTTATATGAGAATCCAAACTCTGTTGCATTCACATCGTGCTGGCTCTATTCTGCTTCTCCAATTAATTCCCTCTGCATGTAGAGTAATTTGAGAATGCATCATTGACTGTTCAACGTCTCGGGAACCGCTACCCTCTCCCTCCTTGGCATTCAAGCACCTATGGAGGCGACTGCCGCTCGCGTCTATCGCGTGTCAGGAGACGTTCCCATCGACGACCAGGTGCCTATGGTGACTTCGTAAATTTCAAGATGATAGTACTAGTATACTCAATATTGTGCACATGACCAAGGCCGAGAGGAAAGCGAGGGAACTACGTGTTATTTATGGTGTAGATTCACTCATTTTGCTCCATATGTACTCCGTCTCGGTGTAGTCTAGTCACTTGTTGAAAACTCTAGAAAGGCAAATACTCCTTTACGGTTTCTGAGGCTATACTAGCAAGTACTTACTACAATAGTGGGCTCACATAGCAATTTTGTCTCATGCAAGAGCCTGGCTATATGCGTGCTCCAAGGTTCGCAACTGCCACGTTTGGGCTGCACTTGGCTCTTCGCCTCTTCCAGAAGACGAACAATGATGTTACTACTACTGCTTCTACATTATCGAATCCACTGTTGCATGTTCGTCCACCGCGAGTGGGAGGGATAGCTTGTTGTAGTACTATATAAGCAAAAGCATGTCCTCGTCTGCGAGCCACCGCGCGCATGGGCGAGGGAGAAGGCGTGTAGTAGTAAAATCAAGCTTCTCCTCGTTGTACGAGTTGACGCGACACATCATAGCACTGGCCCCACATGGTTGCCTCTAAACTTGGTTGAAAGACCCGAAGTGTACAATACTCCATTTGCTGCAACCTCTAACATTTACCCCACCACAAATTAAAATATATATTCCTGTCTTGACCAGATGAGCGTGCAAACTAGAATCACCAGGATGACAGGTAGGGCCAGAAGATAATTTTAATCAAAAAAATATAGCATGGAGCCGACCCCAATGATTTTAAGCTTACAGGCACGGTACACGCTATCCTAGACTACTCTACACATGAAACAGCCACACGAGCGTCCGGGCTGCGCTTGGCTCTTTGCCTCTTCGTCAAGTCAAACAAAATGATGGAGCACTACTGCAGTGGAGGAGTACTACAGTATGCTTCTGGCCATCTGACACCGATTGAACTGCTGCATGTCCACCGCGTACGGGAGGGAGAGCATGTAGCGAACGAAAGCTTCTCCTAGTCCTGCCAACCACCATGCTCATGGCCGAGGGAGGGACGCAGCTTCTTGACTTACTGCTCCTGCCTTTGCATCCATGACAGGTGGGCCCAATAGGTCGGTGGCCCACCTGTCATGCAGCAAAAGGCAGGTGCGGTTAAGGCGAGAGGGCGTTGTAGTAATCAAACTTCTCGGTCTTGTACGAGTTGAAGCGACACATCAAAGCACTGCACTCGATATATTTCAATAATTTGCGTTTACCGATGCATTAATTACAATGCATGCATGCATGCATGCCGTGACTCTCCTTTTGATACTTGCATGTGTTGATTTAATGCACCTTGAAGTAGTATGAATATGTGACGGTAAAGCTTTGTAATGCCCCGGCCCTAATAAAGCGAGAGATGGTTCTGCACGAGGAGGGCGAGATCATGCAGACAGAACAGGACCCGACGATGGAGCTCTCTATGGTCTCGATGGACCTCACCTTGCTCCACTGCCCCTTGTGCCTCCGCCCCTTGAAGCCTCCAGTGTATGAGCTTCGAATACACCTCGTCCATTCGGTTGATCGAGCAAGGTGTAGGTTTCTTGATTGATGTGTTGTTCGATTGATTTGTGCAGTGCAAGGGAGGGCACCTGGCTTGCGCGGACTGCCGCGTCGAGCGCCCCGGGAACCAGCAGTAGTGCCAGAAGTGCGAGCGCGGCGGTGGCTTCGATGTGCAAAACACGGTGGTGGATGTTGTCCTCTCCTTGGTGAGGGTGGAGTGCCCGCACGAAGATTGTGGGCTCTACGTCACTTACCACAAGCTCGCCAATCACTAGAGCGTGTGTCCGCTCGTGCCCTGCAAATGCCCCGTGCCCGTCTACGGCTACGAAGGCCCGCCGCCGTGGCTCTCCCACCACATCAGCACCGTGCATCCCATGCCCGTGCACAGGATCCAGTAGGGCAAGGCACTCCAGCTGCAAGTGCCACTATCGAAGCCACGGCTCTTGCTGCTCGCGGAGGAGGACGGCCGCGTGTTTTTCTTGGTCGGCGTGCTGAGACATCGGTAGCGCCCTATCGCCGTGTCGATTAAATGCGCATCGAGGCGGGGGCATCCCCAGTGCCACACTACATGGCCAAGCTATGGGCGAACGGCCCGCCGGGGGAGCCCAAAGGCAGGACCGATGCCGTCAAGGTGGAAATGGAGGTGACAAATAGCAGGGATCCCGGCGACGTCACCGTGCAGGAGCTGACCTTCTTTATAGTTCCGCCCAAGCTGCTGGCCGGGGCTAAGCTGGTGTCCCTCCACATTCAGATTGATAAGCTCACATCGTAATTGATTCTCTGATTGCCTTACATTTATCTTAGTAATATGCTAATATAGGGGTTAGCTCGGTCTACTTTAGCTTAAGAGATGGTGGGTTTTGGTGGCGATGCAGCAATTACCTCGACATCAGATCAACAGTGAAAGTAATTTCGAATAGTCGAATGGAAATTTTGTGTCCGTTGGATATAAAGATCCTTTGGGTAAGAAGTAACAGCTTATATGCTTTTTTTTTGAAACGGAATAGCGATACTAGTATAATTTTTGTTGACATGCACTAATATTTTCGAAACGGACGTCGGGCTGTAGCTAAAACGGCGGTTGGGATGCGGCAACGGACCATACCGTGGTGACCCCCGATTGGGACGCACCGACTGTGGATTTTCTCCCTCGCCGATGTCGACCGCGTCTACGCAGAACATTGTTCCCTTCCCCCAGTTGCGGGATCAGGCCGGATATGTGACCAGCGGTGTGGCCACCATCCTTCTATGCTTGTGAAGAGAGCAACCCAAGCAAGCAGGCTTGTAGCTTAGGCTCCTGCTAGTGTATATATAGTGGTTTTCTTGTTCTCTCCATACCAACCATTTTATATTGCGTATGTGTCATTGAAGAGTGAAATGATGGTTGTTTCTTCCTACTAACTTACTATGTGATTTGACTGCTCCTTTAGTGGCCCCTACACGTATCCCCCTTACGTGTATGCAACAGTCAGACATACACATGGACGCAAAAACGCACGCGACGCCCTAATGCATGCATGTCCGAGCACACGACAGAACACACACGGTCACGCTCAAGTGCTCAACCTACACGTGCATGCACACACATACTCAGCCAGGGTGAGCTAATGACCGTATAAACACCGGAAAATGTATATATTGAACGCAGTGAGCGTATTATGAAGTCCACTGATCGTATTTTTACAAATATGCTGATGACATGCAGTGTATTTATCTCGTTTGAAATTAAGCCATATTAACCGGAGAGGGGCAGTATGGACTAGCATTACTTTGGTGTGTCCCGTCAACTTGCCGAACGAGGAGAAGCTTGCAGGACGGGAGAAGCTTGCACGTGGTGGCTCGCAGGAGAAACTTTTGACTAATGCAAGCTGTCCTTCGCTCAGGCGGTGGACGTGCAACAGTTAATTCGGTGTCAGATTGCCAGAAGCATACACTATACTAGTACTATTATCGTTGCACTTCCCGAAGAGGCGAACAGCCAAGCGCAAAGTTTACTAGTACTACTACTATAGTCTATAAAGGTACTATACTAGTACTAGGAGCCGGATGGAGGAGCCGCCTCAGACTCTTATTATATTTTTAAAATGTGATAAAGCAATCTTCTACACATTTGGTTCTCTTGAGGGTTCTCGCATGTGATAATGGAAGTTGATTGCATGGAACACTCGCCACAATTCTCGCTTTAATTACGGCTCATATCCTGTTACAAATAGGAGCGCTCGGTAATATTTCCTATTTTTTGTTATTCAGCATGTAAACAATTGACAAACCTTGCGGCGCATCTTTGTGCGAACCGTGTTTGCTGCACTTTGAATGTGGCCGAGAGCTGGCTTGATGAAAAACCTCGCTTCCTACTTCTTTTTTTGCGGGGTACCTCGCTTCCTAGTGACCAGTGTCTTGGCTGATCGTCCTAAGAATGCTTATATATAAATAAAGCTCTCTCATTTACCCGCAAGAAAGATTAAGCCATATTAACCAGAAAGGAGGGAGTATGGACTAGCACTACTTGTTGGTGTGTCCCGTCAACTCGCAGAACGAGGAGAAGCTTGCAGGACAAGGTGAAGCTCGCTTACGCCTTTTGACTAATGCAACGTACCCTCGCCCAGGCGGTGGACATGCATCAGTTCATTCGGTGTCAGATTGCCAGAGGCATACACTGTAGTACCAAACATGCGGAGTACCATCATTGTTCGACTTCACGAATCACGAAGAGGCGAAGATCCAAGCGCAAGGTTTAGTAGTACGAGTAGTACTACTACTAGAACCGCATGGTGGAGCCTCTGTACTCTTATTTTTCTTAACCTTTGACTAGCAATGTGCCTGCCCATTGCAACGGATCCAAAATAGAATAATGCATGTTCACGAACTTCAAAGAAAAACATTCTAGTTTTGATATATATATATATATATATATATATATATCACTCAAAGTATATTAGGTTTCATGCAAAATATATCCCTCGTGGCTGTTTCGATGAGGTGAGGGGGGATGTGATTGGTTTCTGGATACTACAGGGTTTTCTGCAAATTATAGCAGAGAAGAGGGGTCTTGTTGCAAAAACATCACAACTTACCTCACAGACGTTACATGCAGATCTGATGGTCAGAAGTGACAGATGGCAGACACACCATCATCACCAACTGAGTCTTTTATAGAAGTATCTTTGATAAAGTACAGTATTATTCCGGAGAAGGGCGGAAAACGGCAGCCCAACATGTAATGAGGATATCAATCAACCATGCTCGAATATATCTTGGCCTCCGTGCGAGCCCGTTTGTGTGTTCTCGCTCCTCGTCTCTCTCAAGGAACGGCGGGGTGGCCATTTTGCCGTCAATTGAGATAGGTTTGCTCACACTCCGGTCCCACATGTCAGTGATATGCCAAGAGGAGGTGCGTTGACCGACTGGCCATACGCTGCATTTCTTGGTTTTGCACCTTCATACTAGTCCTCCCTCCGTCCACGATTCTGAGGCACGCTTCATTATGATGCATTTCTCTCAATGCATTTCCACCACCAGAGAGACTTTAGACGCGTTTGGTTTAATGCTCAATTAATTAGGGCGTGGTAACCGCAATTTTCTACCCGGGGTGGAAGCATTGCATGCATGTGTGTACACATTATTTCCTCTAGTAATAGACGTCGTGCTATAACTACCAATGCTATTTTTCAGGCCGATCGCTAGTCGCCTTGGTCCCAGAGATTTTCTCTTTTTCAAGCGCTCTATAAATAGTGACGGATGGAGTGGTATGAGCGGATTCAAAGAAGAGCGTATTGATGGTTGCTTCTTCCGAGCAACTTACGATGGGAAAGGTGGGGCTTATGATTTGACTGCTCATTACTCACTATTAATGCGGTATAACGACCGGTCTGAGTCTCCCATGCGGCTGTGCACTACCCCCTCGGTTCTTAAATATACTCCAGAGTATTTGTCTTTCTAGAGATTTCAACGAGTGACTACTGAAATATTTGTATTTTTAGAGATTCAAATGGACTACTACATACGGATGTATATAGACATATTTTAGAGTGTAGATTCACTCATTTTTCTCCGTATGTAGTCACTTGTTGAAATCTCTAGAAAGACAAATATTTATGAAACGGAGGAGTACACACTCTGAAACAAAATGAGTGAATCTACACTCTAAAATATGCCCATTTGAAATTTGTAAAAGACAAATATTGTTGATGACGATTCTTGACGACAAAAAGAACCATATTCCTTGTCCTAAGGGCAGATAACAACACGGTTGTGTTTGTCTAAAACGGTGTGAGGACGAGATTGCAATATGGAAAGTACACCGGACGAGCTACGTTTTGTGCAAAGAACTATGGAAGATCCACATGCAGCGACGTGGGAAGACGGGCAGTGGAGCAAGGCCGTTGGGATACCTGGAGGTCGTCGGGATGTAACTTGGTGAGCGGTGGCGGGTGGAATCTGCCCATACTGCGGCAGCGAGCAGGTGGCGTAGGCCTTACCGCGTCGGAGCTTGGTCAGAGAGAACGACGTATACCGCAGATCGGGACGTGCTGCCTTGGCGCCGTCGAACGGAGAAACGTTGCATGTCCTCCCTTTCCGCCGGCAGACGGGATGTGGCCGGATCATTGACCAACGGTGGGAAAGAGAGAGAGAGGCCACCGCAGCCTTGTGTGAGATACTCTAAAGAGAGACAAACTAGGGAGGGAGGCTCCATTGTATATAGTGAAGCAGACTACCTTTTTCTCCATAAAAATCGGTTTATATTCTGTGTACGTGCCATTGAGCGATATAACTTTATTTAAAAATAACGCGCCAACGCATCAAGTCGATCTTTGTTTACGCACGCGTGGTACCACGACCTCCGTGGGTAAACAACCGCTTCTGCAGCGTTCAAATTAGCACGTGGGCTGCCATTTCGTCTGAAATGAGCTCCACCGTGTACCAGCAGCGGTGTGGCTGGAGCGTGAAATGCGTGCACGGTGCACCTATTCTCTTCTTGTATACGTACACCAGCTACGTGGGGTTGTGTGAGAGAGATACAAACGTAGAGAGATATAGTGTGTGGGTTCGTGAGAGTTTTTTTAGGGGGGGTCAATCGAAAAATGTAACATATGCAATGTGTGTGAAATAGAGTCCTAGATATATCATATATATATATATAGAGGGGGCGACCCACGAGAAGAGAGTGGAGGTATCATCGACTTGAGGTGTCCATAGAATCGAAGAGAGGGATGATGTGTGTGTGTGTGCGCGCGCGGTCGATAAAGAGTGCCATCGAATTTGTGTGTGTCCACGTCAAAGATATAGAGTGGCTGGCCTACTAGAACGAGAGAGGGGACAGGTGCGGTTTGTCTCTGTGGCATGGATACCTACCTACAGCGCTCGACTATCGGTGTGTGGGGGGAGGCCTAATTAACTATAGAGGTACAATGGGTGGTATATGTGTGGAGGAGGAGAGAGGCCTAACTCATGTATTAAGGGAGATCGATCTACCTCATGTATTAAGGGAGATCGATCGGCATCCGTGCATATGTGTAGGAGAGGAAAAAGGTTGGGAGAGAGACAGAGCTAGAGTGTTGGAGGGGTGGTAGTGGAGTTGCTTCTAACAAATGGTGGGATAGGCTTGCTAGACAACCGGAGGGCACGCCTGCAATATCAATAAGAGAGGAGATGGCTGCCTGTCTGTGCATGTGCGTGTGAGAGACGGATCGGGAGGCATGCACGAAAGATGAGGGGGGCGATATGGCTGTGATAAGCAGGCATATCTACATAGGAAGATCAATCGTCCTTTGTCAGTGAAAGGAGAGACATAACTTGTGAGGTACGTCGATCGATGGGGGAGGGGGAATAGTTATAGTAGACCTAGGTATATGTTGGGATATCGATCGGTATACATGCATGTATGTGTTAGAAGCAAATGAGGCACGGGGAGAAGGATAGAGAGAGAGGGATGCATCTAGGAGGTGGTGCGAGAGTCATACTATATCGAGGTGGAAGGAGTGTCTTGATGCGAGATCGATGAAAAGAGTGGTGGGAGTGAGGCATGGACGGTGATAAGAGAATAGGGGAAGCTTGTGTTTGTGCTAGGCACACCTGGCTAGAGAGGCATATCGATCTATGTGTGTTGTAAATAAGGAGCTGGGGCGCCTACACACACCATGGGTGAACAACCTAAAGTGTAAAGACAAATTTGCGCAATGGAGCTAGAGAATGTTGAGGGAGGGTTAGAGGGATGCGGGCGTCTGCATGCATGAGAGAAAGTTAGCGCTAGCTAGCTACAAAGATAAGAGGATTGTGTGGGTGTAAAATACGAATAGAGATCATACTTCATTATAAAAAGCGAATTCGGATATTTGAAGAATTTATCATAGTGTTTTAAACCGACGCATGTGTGAATATGTATAACGGTGATACACATGGTGTGGTTATGAACATGTTATACTACATATAATATATTTTATCTCTACTCTTATAAAAAACGGAGTTGTTGATGATGGTGCCATCCTGCAATATAGGCCGTCCGATTTATATCTGACGGATAGGAAGGAAACTGTGGCAATTTTGAAAAAATATACCCACACCCCTTTCCATATTTGTAAATTAGGCCTCCCCTTGATCATGTTGATGTTCTGTGGAACGCATGGGCATCTTGCTAGTACTACGTATAACATATAGAACATTGATCATAATTTGGGCTAATGTGTGGCTTTTGCAGCTCTGGTCTAAATACTTGTCATTATGTAGGGGGCGGGGCACTATACTATGTGTGGTAAACACGGTGTACACGTATGGAACATGGTTCAGTTTATGAATATATAGTTAGTACATCAAATGTACTATTATTTGGAATCAACATCAAGTGTATTCAAAAAATAGAATTCGAGTTCATGTAGTACACATAGTTCATATATATCTATACAGTAATCATGTGGTGTGTTATTAAGGTAATACACGAATGATGGTTGAAGTTGGCAACAATCATGATTGTAGATTTGTTATTGAAATAAAGAAATGAATTCAAATTCAGTTCGAATTGCAGCGGTAGTATAGACATTTGGAATGCACTA
Organism: Aegilops bicornis; assembly: GCA_021605145.1. NCBI lineage: Eukaryota > Viridiplantae > Streptophyta > Magnoliopsida > Poales > Poaceae > Aegilops > Aegilops bicornis. The sequence continues at coordinate 396,525,659 of CM038669.1, forward strand.
AAATGTTGGTATGAGTAGGTTACAAGCATTATACAGCAAGCGAAAAAATTTAAATGGACATAATATGGATTCATACTACCGAATAGCATTTAATTGCACTAAATTGTTGGTATGAGTAGCTTTAAATAGAATTTTTATAGTAAAACGGGGCAAGACTCTCTCTTTGTGTGGTGTGAATAGTTTTATTTTTTTCGTTTTCTTTTTGGTTGAGGGAAGTGCGAATTGATTTGGTACGTACAAGTACAATATTACATGTTAGGCTTGTCCCTAAAATTCAACCCGCGCCTTGTTATATCCCAAAAATTCAGATATCGTGCTCCCAAAACTGGCGCCTTCACAACCCGCGCCTTGCTATCCCGAAATTACAACGCGCGCGAAAACTCCCTCCAGCTGCCAAATCCCGACACGCGAAATCCCCCTTCTAACCCTGAGCCGAAAGGGCCGCTAGTTCAAATCGGCGCGGGGTACTTTTGTAACAGACCCTACATTTTGGACAAGCGCGTCCCTAAGTCATGGTTCACCCCCTCCCATCGCCTCCTTTTGGCCATTCGAAATCCCATGCCGCCATAACCTCTCCGCTCCAGCCGCGAAAGCCCACCCTCCTCCATCCACCACCTCGCCGCTGCCCAGCCGGAGCCTCTTCCCCGACGATGTCGTCCACCGCAACAGCTCGACATCCCTCGTCCACCTCCCCGGATGAGGATCCATCATCCATCTCGTCGTCCCGCCGGTTCAGCCGCCCCGTCCTCCACCTCCAAGGAGCTGCTCCGACGACCACCTCGTCTATCGCGGCTGCTCCATCCCCACAACGCCGCCTTAACCTGCTCCACCAGAACCGCAGCATCCTCACCGACTCCTCGGACGAAGCCGAGGCCTACTCGGCGCCACCAAAGAGGTTGTACACTCATTGCATCGCACCTTCTCCTTAGCTCGACCTCCTGGCGCCGACGGTGCTCCATCCCGCACCCCCATGGAGTGGCTACCTTGAAGCCGGCGCCGCAGGCGACATCTCCACGGCGGCTCTCCCCCATTGCGAGGCCCCTTTGGCGGCAGCGGCCATACCAGCCGGATCTACTGCTGCTGCTCCGGCTCTCGCTCGATCACTCGCTCGCCCACCTACTACTGCTCCAGCTCTCACTCGCTCGATCGCGCTGCTGCTGCTGCTCCGGCTCTCGCTCGATCGCTCGCTCGCCCAGCTTCTGCTGCTCCGGCTCTCGCTCGCTCGCGCTGCTGCTGCCGCTGCTCTCCCCCTCGCTCGTCTTCTTTGCTCTGCTCGATTGCTTCACTTGATCGATTGAATCAACTTTTGGGTCACCAATTTTCAGGGGTGGGGGCTCACGGAGTTAAGGAAGAACCACCAGCAGCGGGGACGGGGGCTCGCTGGAGAGGTACCCCACTATCTATCTTAGGGTTCGGGGTGGGGGCGGGGGCCTATAGGGCTGGCCGGGGCGGCGGTGGACCGGCGGTGGGGAGTTGTTTCGGGGCGGCGAGGCAGCGCTGGGGTCGGCGGTGCGGCCGGTGGTGGCTGGAGGCTCAGGGGGATGCAGGTTGAAGATGAACTGCAGGCCCTCCCTAAACTACATGTCAAGTGCCTCTCTCCTACCATTGCGTTCGGGCCGACAAGAATAACATTCAGATTCCAAAGTAAATTTCAGTTTCGACAGTTAAGTTCAGAGTCAACAGTTTTTACCTCATCTATTGTAGTTAGGTGGTTTTTGGTGATGTAAATTTTACATCTATTTTACATCATCTATTGGAGATGCTATTAGAATCCCACTTGAGATTGACGATGTCTGTCTTGTGCTGCTTCAGCCTTCACGTCTTACGGCTCACCGGGGCTGCTCCAACGACGAGCGATCCATCCATCACAACAGAGCAAAGGCCTCGGACGCCGCTCTCTGATTCCTCGGATCTTCCTCCACACCTACGACAGCCACCTCTACCTCAACTACTTTAGCGACCAACCCAATGATGCTGAGGTCGTCACGGCTACGGCAAAGAGGTTGTACACTTGTTGCATCACTTATTACTATACATTCATGTCGATCCATTAGGGCTATTTTAGTTTGACGGAAAAACATAGCAATAGGGAATTTTCCAATGGCACTCTACTATTCAATTATTCATGCATTTTGTTGAAAGGAATGAAGCAAAACATCCACCTGGACCTACTTTTCAAAATCATATGCATGAAAACAAGACCAAGTGCATTAGTGGCATAATAACATTCTAACTGTACACGCTTTCATATGGTTTCACTTTATTTTGGCCATGTTTCTTTGCATTCCTCTGCTCTTCCAATTCCTGTAAACCAAACACCCAAGTTGACAGAAATCCTGTGTTTACAAATGCTCTGTTTACCATGTGCATTCCTATCCTATTCCGGTGTTTTTCCTATCCCTGCGTTTCTGCATGCTCTCACCATATTTTTTTCATATGCATGTCAGATATTGTACACAGTCATGCTGAACATGTAGAGAAAAAGAGAAGAGTTTTGCGCGGCAATACAATTTCATGCAAACATCGCTCCATGGTGGGTTCAATGGCAAACCCTCCCCACCCCTCTCCAGATTGTAATCCAGAGGAAGATATCTGTTCTGAGGCGGATTCAGACGCTGCTGACCACTCCTATTTACCCCCCAAGGTGTTTGCTCTACCTTGGCATGATGATGTTAGTCATATCATGCATATGTTGCCTTGCAGTGGCTACTTTTGAAATCATATATGTCATCTGCTTAGTTTAGACATATTCTGTAATGCCACCTGTTTAGTTTCTATATCATATATGGGAATTGTGCAGTCTCATGTCTTTTAGACAGCCATAATATACGTGAAATGTGCAATGCCATCCTGTTTAACCAGGCATCATATATTTGAATGATATCTTGCCCATCCTTTTCTTCATTACATTTACATTTGTAGACAATGTTTGTACATTAAACTATTCCTATGAATCAGCCATTTGGGTGGGAGATTGAAAAATCTGGAGTGAAAACAAGGCCTTCTGAGCAGACAGTGCTACCTGTCAAAGCCGATCTCTTGTTGGGTCCTGATAGCTCCTTAGAGATGGATTCAGAGACAGATGACCAGTCCTATTCCCCCATCGAGGTGTATGCTCTAACTTGGCACGGTTATACTGCTCATATCATGCATATGGTGTCTTGCATTGCATAGATTAGACATCATATACACAATATTCAACACCATGTTCTTAGTTCAGACATCATATCTAATGCCCTCTGTTTAGCATATAAATCACATATGTGAATTAAATGATGCGATCCTGATTACTTAGATAACATGTAGGTGAATTATGTCATGCGATCATGTTTAGTTATTCATCATATCTTTGAATTATGTTATGCTACGCTATCCAGTTTAGATAGACATCATATATGTGAAATTATGTCATGCTATCCGTTTTAGTTAAACAATATACATGTCCACTATTTCATGCCCTCTTTTTTCCACACAATCTATTGCATCTGTCTCTCATACAATGTTTGTACATTCAACTATGTTTCCTATTTATCAGCCATTTGAATTGGAGCGAGTGATGTCAGCATCTAGCGGACTAAAAACACGGTCTTCAAATAAAACAGTGCTACCTCTTGGTGGAGATAGCACCCAGCTTGTACATGCACGAGAACCAGCCCTACCACACATAACCCAAACTCTCACAGATTGTACCCCTCTGCGATGGACAGAGAACCAGCTTCACCCAATCTAACCCCAACCCCAAAGCAGATAGTAATCCAGTTCCTATTGACACGGCACCATCTCCACCACAGAGCTCCCAAACAAGAGCAGTTAGTAAGGCAGCTCCAGTGCCCAAAGGGCCAGTACTACCACGGCGAACCCCAACTCCACCAGTTAGTACGCCTATTCCTGTGGAGGAAGCACAACCAGCTAGTCGTAGTTTAACATCTATCGCATTTGATGTTGTTAAATCATATGTGCGTATCTTCCCATCTTGGAAATATTATACTAAAGATGAAGGAAAATGCGATTGGTGTGTTTGTCCAGGAGTTATGTGTAAGTAATGTTATTCATGGCAATTACTTTGCTTTGTCCCATACATCCTACCTCCATGATGGTTATAATACATCAAATTTTCCCATTTTTCTCTCTGAGAGAAGGACCGATTTGGAAACTTCAGGATGAGGTAACCTGTCCTAATACCTCTGCTATCTTCAAGAATGCTTGGTGGCGATATCGGAATTACTCAAGAAAACGTACTTCACCGGCAAAGAAACTCATCAAATTCCTTACGTTCTCCCCGAGACACATTTATCGGACGATGGTAGGGAACGCCTTTGTTACATCTTTGGTCCCGAACCAAGAATGTGGTAAGGTCTATGAGCTCATTTTCTATTTTTAAGTACTATATTCTTGTGTCTTACTGTACTTTGTTCATGTAGAACAAGTGCCTAAACCTGAAGAACAATTGTTCTAATTTAAGATTCCATTGCTATCATAGTTCAAAAAAGCGCTAGGCGTTAATTGTGCGTTTTGCCACCGCCTTGCGCTTCTTCGACCAAAGCGCATGCTTATGCGTGATTATGCATGATTAAGCGTAGTTATGCGCAATGCGTTTCGCCAACGCCTAGAGCCTAGGCGCGCTTACGCGCTCGCTTAGGTGCGCCTTTTTTAACTATGATTGCTATTGTGCATGCTACTTTGCTCTTGTATCACTGTATTTACTCGTACAAACTTATTTTTAAATTGAAGGATCCAATCGAAACTGCAATGGCACAGCAGGTATGTTAACGCATGTTTCTTTAACAGGCTTGCTCTTATCAATAGCTCTGTTGATTTCAAATTCAATTGTGTATCTGATTGACTTCTCATATCATGCACATTACTAGCATCACAACACAGCCAATAGTGTTGTTGTACATGTAGACCCGTGGTACCCATCTGAAATCTTGTTGTGCGGTGTAGTTTCCCACGCTTTGTATTCTTTCACTATTGCTTTGTCTTGAACTGATATGATTTGAAGCGTGTCTCTATTTTGATTTGGCAAGACAATGCAGTGACCATAGGACATAGATATATGTTTGTTTGATGCTTTTATTACGTACAAGTACTTGGCAATAGAAGACTTGGTAGTTTAATCCTGTCCACCTTACTAATGAACTGGTTCACCGAAATGAGTTTCATATACTAGTACATGCTAAACTGTTATGTGTCTGCTTGTTTCTTCTTTTAGAATCTTGTGAATATTGGGGAAGAGTGACTTATTAAGCAATGGTAAAGGAAGTAATGCAGATAAGGTTCAGGATAGTGACACATCCTTGTTGGTCTCCAACAAAGCTGATAAAATAGCTCAGGAAGACAATCTCGAAGACAGTGAGACAACCCCAAAGTCCTGTCTTGGTTTAGTGTTGGAGTTACTGGCCACTACCGCTTGCACAAGCTATTCAAACTCACTGTCTGAATTAGTTCGGTTTCTTGAGTCTCAACTACAAGCTGAAAGACATCGATCAGTTGTGCGGTGACAAGAAGCAGAAGGACTGCGGAAGTCCCTGGAGCATTCAGATGCATACTTTCTAGTGCAATAGCAAGCATTGGAGGATTTTAGCGCCAAACAGGACAAAGCTAATAAGCTTGCTAAGCTTATTGCCAGCATGGTGGATACCACGTTTCTTGAGCTCTTATGAAGTTGTTTCAGTTATGCTCTTGTTTTGCTGCCACGTTTATTTGCATTGGTGGCCAATTTTGACGGCCAGTGTATGTAATATGTTGCTTTGTTCCCTATATTTGCACTGGTGGCAAACTTTGATGCCCAGTGGATGTAATATGTGTAATAGCGGTAATAGGATAGCGTAATTGCTTGCTTATTTATTTCCTTATTGTCTTGTTTATTTGTTTGCCTGTAGTCACTGCAGTTCTTTTTCTGTGTTTTTATAGTGGCCACAATAACCTATTTTTGGAAACTAGGCCAAAATAATCATGGCAACACACGGACTGTTGTAACCATGGGCCTCCTACAGGCCGTATGATCCATGGGCCTTCTACGGGCCGTAGGATCCATTGGCCTTCTATACGGGCCGTAGGATCCATGGGCCTTCTACGGGCTGTACGATCCATGGGCCTTTTACGGGCCATAGGATCCATGGGCCTTCTACGGGGTGTATCATCATTTCGCCAATCATGGGCCGTACTATTCATGGACAATAACGGGCCGTTTATTGGCCGTATTTGATAACTCTATGAAAACAGCCCAACGGGTTTTTTTCGACATGAAAATGGCCCAACGTATTAACGGGCCGACTGTAACCACGAGCTGAATTTGGCCCAGAAGCAGAAAATGACAGTAACGGGCCGTAAGTAACCGAATGCTGGAAATGAGCCTAACATTAAATGGGCCCTGAGAAGGCCGAAAGATATCATGGGCTGGAAACGGCCCAACGGAATAATGGGTCGTTAATGGGTATAAAGTGATACATTGTTCATTACAGGCCAGTTTTACCACGGGCCGTTAAGGGGCCGAGGGTTACTAAGGGCCTCATATGGGCCGAAAGATGTCATGGGCCATACATGGGCCGGAAGTTAAAATGGGCTGGAATTATATTGGACAGCCCACATGACGCTACTGGGCCTAATTCGGGTAGGCCGTAAATGGGCCCTGGGATATCGGGCTGTAAATGGGCTATATGCGAACAGGCCGTTAACAGGCTTGCCGTGGGCCGGCCCGCCACCTTTTGACCAAGTCAAACGGGCCAGCCTTTTCGCAGGAATGGGCCTCTGTTGGGTCGTGCCACGTGTCGGAGTATCATAGGCGCTTTGGGTCCAATGAGTGGATGACATCTGTCCAAACGGTGAGCCGACACGTGTTTCCTCCAGCCAATGATGATTTTACACATGGAAAATTCCCATTGGTCGGGGCTGTTAACGGGTTATCGGATCCAAAACCGGACCCGATAGCTTAACGGTGTTCCGTTACGGTGGATGCCACGTGTCGGTCACCCTTGACGAAAGCACTTCTGTGACGTGCGATTTATCGTCATGGAAGAGGACACTTCCGTGATGATAATTTTGGTAATGTCATGGAACACTTCTACGACAGCACAGGTATGACTATCTTGATTCTGTCATAAATTTTTCATGGATGTACATGCATGACAGAAAATGTGACCTACTGTGATAAACACGTATCATCACGGAAGTGTATTTTTTTTGTAGTGCTAGCATGAATAATAAACATTTATCATGATATAAGGAAATATAAATAACAACTTTATTATTGCCTCTAGGGCATATTTCCTTCAGTCTCCCAGTTGCACTAGAGTCAATAATCTAGATTACATTGTAATGATTCTAACACCCATGGAGTCTTGGTGTTGATCATGTTTTGCTCATGAGAGAGGCTTAGTCAACGGGTCTGCAACATTCAGATCCGTATGTATCTTGCAAATCTCTATGTCTCCCTCCTTCACTTGATCGCGGATGCAAGTGAAGCGTCTCTTGATGTGCTTGGTTCTCTTGTGAAATTTGGATTCCTTTGCCAAGACAATTGCGCCAGTATTGTCACAAAAGATTTTCATTGGACCCGATGCACTAGGTATGACACCTAGATCGGATATGGACTCCTTCATCCAGACTCCTTCATTTGTTGCTTCCGAAGCAGCTACGTACTCCGCTTGACACGTAGATCCCGCCACGATGCTCTGCTTGGAACTGCACCAACTGACAGCTCCACCATTCAATAAAAATACGTATCCGGTTCGTGACTTAGAGTCATCCGGATCAGTGTCAAAGCTTGCCTCGACGTAACCATTTACGACGAGCTCTTTGTCACCTCCATAAACGAGAAACATATCCTTAGTCCTTTTCAGGTATTTCAGGATATTCTTGACCGTTGTCCAGTGATCCACTCCTGGATTACTTTGGTACCTCCCTGCTAAACTAATAGCAAGGCACACATCAGGTCTGGTACACAGCATTGCATACATGATAGAACTTATGGCTGAAGCATAGGGAATGACTTTCATTTTCTCTCTATCTTCTACAGTGGTCGGGCATTTAGTCTGACTCAACTTCACACCTTGTAACACAGGCAAGAACCCTTTCTTTGCTTGATCCATTTTGAACTTCTTCAAAACTTTGTCAAGGTATGTGCTTTGTGAAAGTCCAATTAAGCGTTTTGATCTATCTTTATAGATCTTGATGCCCAATATATAAGCAGCTTCACCGAGATCTTTCATTGAAAAATTATTATTCAAGTATCCTTTTATGCTATTCAAAAATTAAGTATCATTTCTGATCAACAATATGTCATCCACATATAATATCAGAAATGCTACAGAGCTCCCACTCACTTTCTTGTAAATACAGGCTTCTCCAAAAGTCTGTATAAATCCATATGCTTTGATCACACTATCAAAGCGTATATTCCAACTCCGAGAGGCTTGCACCAGGCCATAAATGGACCGCTGGAGCCACACTTTGTTGGCACCTTTTGGATTGACAAAACCTTCTGGTTGCATCATATACAACTCTTCTTTAAGATATCCATTAAGGAATGCTGTTTTGACATCCATTTACCAAATTTCATAATCATAAAATGCGGCAATTGCTAACATGATTCGGACGGACTTAAGCATCAGTACGGGTGAAAAGGTCTCATCGTAGTCAACTCCTTGAACATGTCGAAAACCTTTCGCAACAAGTCGAGCTTTGTAGACAGTAACATTACTGTCAGCGTAAGTCTTCTTCTTGAAGATCCATTTATTTTCTATGGCTTGCCGATCATCGGGCAAGTCAACCAAAGTCCATACTTTGTTCTTATACATGGATCCCATCTCAGATTTCATGGCCACAAGCCATTTTGCGGAATCTGGGCTCATCATCGCTTCCTCATAGTTCGTAGGTTCATCATGGTCAAGTAACATGACTTCCAGAACAGGATTACCGTACCACTCTGGTGCGGATCTTACTCTGGTTGACCTACGAGGTTTGGTAGTAACTTGATCAGAAGTTTCATGATCATCATCATTAGCTTCATCGCTTGCTGGTGTAGGAATCACTGAAACTGATTTCTGTGACGAACTACTTTCCAATAAGGGAGCAGGTACTCTTACCTCATCAAGTTCTACTTTCCTCCCACTCACTTCTTTCGAGAGAAACTCCTTCTCTAGAAAGGATCCATTCTTAGCAACGAATATCTTGCCTTCGGATCTGTGATAGAAGGTGTACCCAATGGTCTCCTTTGGGTATCCTATGAAGACACATTTCTCTGATTTGGGTTCGAGCTTATCAGGTTGAAGCTTTTTGACATAAGCATCGCAGCCCCAAACTTTAAGAAACGACAACTTGGGTTTCTTGCCAAACCACAGTTCATGAGGTGTCATCTCAACAGATTTAGATGGTGCCCTATTTAACTTGAATGCAGCAGTCTCTAAAGCATAACCCCAAAACAATAGCGGTAAATCAGTGAGAGACATCATAGATCGCACCATATCTAGTAAAGTATGATTACGATGTTCGGACACACCATTACGCTATGGTGTTCTAGGTGACTATTCCGCATTGTTTCTAATGAAGACCAAACTTGTAACTCAAATATTCTCCTCCACGATCCGATCGTAGAAACTTTATTTTTTTGCTACGATGATTTTCCACTTCACTCTAAAATTGTTTGAACTTTTCAAATGTTTCATATTTATGTTTCATCAAGTAGATATACCCATATCTGCTCAAATCATCTGTGAAGGTAAGAAAATAACGATACCCGCCGCGAGCATCTACACTCATTGGACCGCATACATCAATATGTATTATTTCCAACAAGTCTATTGCTCGCTCCATTATTCCAGAGAACGGAGTCTTAGTCATCTTGCCCATGAGGCATGGTTCGCAAGCATCAAGTGATTCATAATCAAGTGATTCCAAAAGCCCATCAGCATGGAGTTTCTTCATGCGCTTTACACCAATATGACCTAAACGGCAGTGCCAAAAATAAGTTGCACTATAATTATTAAACTTATATCTTTTGGCTTCAATACTATGAACATGTGTATCACTACTATCAAGATTTAGTAAAAATAGACCACTCATCAAGGGTGCATGACCATAAAAGATATTACTCATATAAACAGAACAACCATTATTCTCTGATTTAAATGAATAACCGTCTCGCATCAAACAAGATCCAGATATAATGTTCATGCTCAACGCTGGCACAAATAACAATTATTTAGGTATAAAACTAATCCCGAAGGTAGATGTAGAGGTAGCGTGCCGACGGCGATCACATCGACTTGGGAACCATTTCCCACGTGCATTGTCACCTCGTCCTTAGCCAATCTTCGCTTAATCCGTAGCCCCTGTTTCGAGTTGCAAATATTAGCAATGTAACCAAAGATCAAATACCAGGCGCCATCTGCGAGCATTAGTAAGGTACACATCAATAACATGTATATCAAATATACCTTTCACTTTGCCATCCTTCTTCTCCGCCAAATACTTGGAGCAGTTCCGCTTCCAAAGGATCAAAGTACTTTGGCAAGAGAAGCACTCAGTCTCAGGCTTAGGTCCAAACTTGGGCTTCTTCACTTGAGCAGCAACTTGCTTGTTGTTCTTCTTTAAGTTCCCCTTCTTCCCTTTACCCTTTTTCTTGAAACTGGTGGTCTTGTTGACCATAAACACTTGATGCTCCTTCTTGATTTCTACCTCCGCAGCCTTTAGCATTGCGAAGAGCTCGGGAATTGTCTTATCCATCCCTTGCATATTATAGTTCATCACGAAGCTCTTGTAGCTTGGTGGCAGTGATTGAAGAACTCATCAATGACACTATCATCGTGAAGATTAACTCCCAGTTGAGTCAAGTGGTTGTGGTACCCGGACATTACGAGTATATGTTCCTTGTAACTATTCTCCTCCATTTTGCAGTTGTAGAACTTATTGGAGACTTTGTATCTCTCAATCCGGGCATTTGCTTGAAATATTAACTTCAACTCCTAGAACATCTCATATGCTCCATGACGTTCATAACATCGTTGAAGTCCCGGTTCTAAGCCGTAAAGCATGGCACACTGAACTATCGAGTAGTCGTCAGCTTTGCTCTGCCAGACATTCATAATATCTGGCGTTGCTCCTGCAGCGGGTTTGTCACCTAGCGGTGCTTCCAGGACATAATTCTTCTATGCAGCAATGAGGATAATCCTCAAGTTCCGGACCTAGTCTGTGTAATTGCTACCATCATCTTTCAACTTAGCTTTCTCTAGGAATGCATTAAAATTCAACGGAACAACAGCACGGGCCATCTATCTACAACAATATAGACATGCAAGACACTATCAGGTACTAAGTTCATGATAAATTAAAGTTCAATTAATCATATTACTTAAAGAACTCCCACTTAGATAGACATTCCTCTAATCATCTAAGTGATCACGTGATCCATATCAACTAAACCATGTCCGATCATCACGTGAGATGGAGTAGTTTTCAATGGTGAACATCACTATGTTGATCATATCTACTATATGATTCATGCTCGACCTTTCGGTCTCGGTGTTCCGAGGCCATATCTGCATATGCTAGGCTCGTCAAGTTTAACCCGAGTATTCTGCATGTGCAAAACTGGCTTGCACCCGTTGTATGTGAACGTAGAGCTTATCGCACCCGATCATCACGTGGTGTCTCAACACGACGAACTGTAGCAACGGTGCATACGCAGGGAGAACACTTATATCTTGAAATTGAAGTGAGGGATCATCTTATAATGCTACTGTCGAACTAAGAAAAATAAGATGCATAAAGGATAAACATCACATGCAATCAATATAAGTGATATGATATGGCCATCATCATCTTGTGCCTTTGATCTCCATCTCCAAAGCACTGTCATGATCACCATCATCACCGGCTTGACACCTTGATCTCAATCGAAGCATCAATGTCGTCTCGCCAACTATTGCTACTACGACTATCGCTATTGCTTAGTGAAAAAGTAAAGCAATTACATGGCGATTGCATTTCATACAATAAAGTGACAATCATATGGCTCCTGCCAGTTGCCGATAACTCTGTTACAAAACATGATCATCTCATACAATAAAATTTAGCATCATTTCTTGACCATATCACATCACAACATGCCCTACAAAAACAAGTTAGACGTCCTCTACTTTGTTGTTGCAAGTTTTATGTGGCTGCTACGGGCTGAGCAAGAACCGTTCTTACCTACGCATCAAAAACCACAATGATTTTTCGTCAAGTGTGCTATTTTATCCTTCAACAAGGACCGAGCATAGTCACTCTCGATTCAACTAAAGTTGGAGAAACTGACACCCACTAGCACCTATGTGTGAAGCACGTCGGTAGAACCAGTCTCGCGTACGCGTACGCGTAATGTCGGTCTGAGCCGCTTCATCCAACAATACTGCCGAATCAAAGTATGACATGCTGGTAAGTAGTAGGACTATTATCGCCCACAACTCTTTGTGTTCTACTCCTGCATATAACATCTACGCATAGACCTGGCTCGGATGCCACTATTGGGGAACGCAGTAATTTCTAAAAAATTCCTATGCACACGCATCATGGTGATGCATAGCAACGAGAGGGGAGAGTGTAGTCCACGTACCTTGTAGACCGTAAGCAGAAGCGTTATGACAACGCGGTTGATGTAGTCGTACATCTTCACGATCCGACCGATCCTAGTACCGAAAGTGCGGCACCTCCGCGATCTGCACACGTTCAACTCGGTGACGTCCCATGAACTCTCGATCCAGCTGAGTGTCGAGGGAGAGCTTCGTCAGCACGACGGCGTGATGACGGTGATGATGAAGCCACCGGTGCAGGGCTTCGCCTAAGCACTACGACGATATGACCGAGGTGGATTATGGTGGAGGGGGGCACCGCACACGGCTAAGACAATGATCAACTTGTGTGTCTATGGGGTGCCCCCTCCCCCATATATAAAGGAGTGGATGAGGGGGGAGGGCCGGCCCTCTATGGCGCACCCTGGAGGAGTCCTACTCCCATCGGGAGTAGGATTCCCCCCCCCCCTTCCCTAGTTGGACTAGGAGATGAAGGAAGGGGGAGGAAGGAGGAAGGAAAGGGGGGCCGGTCCCCCACCCAATTCGGATTGGGCTTGGGGGCGCCCCCCCTCCTAGGCTGCATCCTCCTCTCTCCCACCAAGGCCCATTAAGGCCCATGTACTCCCGGGGGGTTCCGGTAACCCCCCGGTACTCCGGTAAATGCCCGAACTCACCCGGAACCATTCCGATGTCCAAACATAGGCTTCCAATATATCGATCTTTATGTATCGACCATTCCAAGACTCATCGTCGTACCTCTGATCACATCCGGGACTCTGAACAACCTTCGGTTCATCAAAACACATAAACTCATAATACCGATCGTCACAGAACGTTAAGCGTACGGACCCTACGGGTTTGAGAACTATGTAGACATGACCGAGACTCATATCCGGTCAATAACCAATAGCGGAACATGTATGCTCATATTGGTTCCTACATATTCTACGAAGATCTTTATCGGTCAAACCGCATAAAACAACATACGTTGTTCCCTTTGTCATCGGTATGTTACTTGCCCGAGATTCGATCGTCGGTATCTTAATACCTAGTTCAATCTCGTTACAGGAAAGTCTCTTTACTCGTTCTGTAATGCAACATCCCGTAACTAACTCATTAGTCACAATGCTTGCAAGGCTTATAGTGATGTGCATTACCGAGAGGGCCCAGAGATACCTCTCAGATACTCAGAGTGACAAATCCTAATCTCGATCTATGCCAACTCAACAAACACCATCGGAGACACCTGTAGAGCATCTTTATAATCACCCAGTTATGTTGTGACGTTTGATAGCACACTAAGTGTTTCTCCGGTATTCGGGAGTTGCATAATCTCATAGTCATAGGAACACGTATAAGTTATGAAGAAAGCAATAGCAACAAACTAAATGATCATCGTGCTAAGCTAACGGATCGGTCAAGTCAATCACATCATGCTCTAATGATGTGATCCTGTTTATCAAATGACAACTCTTTGTCCATGATTAGGAAACTTAACCATCTTTGATTAACGAGCTAGTCAAGTAGAGGCATACTAGTGACACTCTGTTTGTCTATGTATTCACACGTGTACTAAGTTTCCGGTTAATACAATTCTAGCATGAATAATAAACATTTATCATGATATAAGGAAATATAAATAACAACTTTATTATTGCCTCTAGGGCATATTTCCTTCAAAACCCAATGAAGGGATCCTGAAAGTCCATGGTTCACACATGTCAGCAATATTTCTTTGGAAAAATCACATACAAAGTTTTGTTCTTGATGTTTAATTAATTCAGAGGATATAGTTCTTAGTTCTGGACTTTTCTTGAACTCTGCTATTTTGCTACCTAGGTGGATCCTAGATGCTCTTATTTTGCTCATGGCCTAAACTTAGCCTTCCATAAATGGGTACAGTTAACAACTTAACATGGCTAAATGATTTGCGGGGACCCAAGATGTAGTCCACCGAGACAGTAGAATTGTTCTTATCTGATAAGTAAACTAAATAATCATTACATCAGTAGTTGTTTTAGGCATATCTATCTCAACTATTGCCATTGAAATGTCTAAACAACGGCATAGCATTATTCTTACCAGTTTTGTTAAGAGATTCACCTGCAGTTTTCTTTGGGATAACGCCCAGGATGTAATACTACTAGCCAGAGTATAGCTTAATTATTGTTGCTAGCTATTTTGGCCAATCATACAATATAGTCAGTTCTACCAGACAATCATCAAACATTTATATAGGACAGCACATATACTCCTATCTGAAAGTTTTGTTGCCAATGAACCTAAGACTCCTTGAGCAGAATTGCTTTCTTCTCTGAAGTTAATGGAGACACATACAATTGTAGATTTTGGTCAGTTTTTGCTTTGCTGGTTGATTATTTATATTTGACATGCTTATTCTGCATGAGGTTAGTCAGACCATCTCTAATATTGCAGGGTAGCTAATACAGCGACCTTACGCAGAATATAGGACACGAGCTCTTTAGATAATCTTTCTTGGATGTATGGATACTGCAAAGCTATTAATTTCATGTGCTAAATTAACTATTCTGAAAATCAAAGCTGCAGACCTTGTCATTAGCAAAAAAGGTGCTTTTGTGAATGCAAGCGGGGGGTTGAAGTTTATCTGGAACAGGGCATTGTAGCACACTGTACGCTGTTCTCTTCATCATTTTTTAGGGTGCCATCATGATGTCTGCATTCACCTACACAACCTACTTTATCTTAGATCTCCAATGAATTGGTGTACTCCATATATTACTGATGTCACAGTTTGGCGACTTTTAAAAAATGTTAAGCTGCACTCCTGTAATCTAGCGTCTTCCTATACTTATATCGGTAATATATGTGAACATGTTTAATAGTTGGGCAAAAAGTTTCAATTGATTGTAACTGCTTAATCGTAGAAAGAAACAGGCCATATTCTACTTCAATTCTATGTGGGATTTTACTAATGCTGTTGTAGCTTGGAATTGTCCACTTATGTCTCGTGATGCAATGATCCAGTTCTCCATTTCGCCAAGACGTGCTTGCACTAGTACAAATACAATCTCCTCAAATGTCAGCTTTTGATTGTTCCCCTACGGCCTACCATATGGGTAACTTTATTGCTGCAAGCTATCTCTAGATCGAAGATTAGTCTCTCACCCGGATGCCAACAAATCATGTTATCCTCTTTATATCTACACATATCTGAATGGTTTATGTGCAGGACATTTGAATTATATATCCATACATTTCTTTACTTGATCTCTCAAAGGTTCAAGTTGTTTTGAGAGATACAGATGGGTACGCATCTGTCCACGAAGAGAATTACAAAAGGACGACCGTTAAAGCACCAACTAGTTAGTATACTTTCATCTTTGTGGACGGATGTGATGTGGACGTGTCTGGTTGCATCAAGGTTTTCTATCCGAGTTACTTTTTTGTACAAAAACTAGATCTGAAGCTTTCAACATTGTTCATTTTCATGCATAAATTCAGGTTTGCTTTTCTTAAAGAATTATTTTATTATAAGTTAGCAATTCCAACATTGTTCAGCTTCATGCATAAATTCTGGTTTGGTTTTCTTATAAAATGATTCTCTTGTAGTTTAGATTTCAAAGCTTTCAAAATTGCACAGTTTTATGCATAAATTCATGTACTAGATCAAAATTGAGTCCAAGAAGGCATTTTTGGTCTGGCCAACGATCACCCTGTTGCATTGTTCCTGAGGTGTAACAATTATTACATCATGCTATTTATATTACCTTGATGTTTCATTGTTCTGAGATAGGATAGATATAATCTTCATGTTATGTATGCCTATTTATTTTTAGAAATATCTATCGTTTTATTGTAAAAATATACGGGTGTGGCAACACGCGCCATCAATGATCTAGTTTGTACATATAATTGTACGCCCAGACGACAACATGAGATCTCACTTTTTGTGCGCCAAGAAACTGCGATAAATGTTGTTGAGGGAGTATTTGGGGTGTTACAAGATCAGTTTGGTATTATCCGTGACCTTGTGGAGTATACAAAACTTTACCCAAAACTTGAAAACTTCACAACACAAACTCAACAGAAAACTTTACCCAAAACTCTTTATTCTATAGTCCATCAAATCTTTACCCAAAACTTGAAAGTTCACAACACAAAACTCAACAGAAAACTCGTAAGATCCGCTAGTATAATAAAATAAATCACCACTTTAAGTACTATTGTGAACTCGTTCTAAAATTATATTGGTGTTATATCTACTGTATTCCAACTTCTCCATGGTTCATACACCCTGATACTACCCATAGATTCATCAAAATAAGCAAACAACACATACAAAGAAGAATCTGTCAAAAACGTAAAAGTTTGTACTAATCTGGAAAATTCGTATACTTCTGTAACTTCCAATTTTTTGAAAATTTAGGAAAATCTAGGCAATCTGTTTATCAATCATTCGTAAAAAAATCAGATCAAAAGCACGTTTCTGTAATTTTTTAAAATTCTGGCAATGAGCGCAAAAGTTTCTATTTTTCAGCAAGATCAAATCAACTATCACCATGAACAATCCCAAAGGTCTTACTTGGCTCAAACACTAATTAAAACACCAAAACAAAATTACTACAGAGGTAATAATGTGTATTATTGAAAAACAGAACCAAAAACAAAAAACATAAGAATAAAAAAATGGGTTGCCTCCCAACAAGCGCTATTGTTTAACGCCCCTAACTAGGCATAGAACATAAATCTAGGTATTGTCATCTTTGTCACTAAATCCATAAGTAGCCCTCATAGTATATTCATATGGCAACTTAATTTTATTTCTTGGAAAGTGTTCCATGCCCTTCCTTAGCGGAAATTAAAATCTAATGTTTCCTTCTTTCATATCAACAATTGCGTCAATCGTTCCAAGGAAATGTCTTCCAAGAATAATAGGACATGTTGGATTGCACTCCATATCAAGCACAATAAAATCTAGGGGCACATAATTCCTATTTGCAACAATAAGAACATCATTAATCCTTCCCATAGGTTTCTTAATAGTGGAATCCGCTAGATGCAAATTCAAAGAACAATCATCCAATTTATGGAAACCGAGCACATCACATAAAGTTTTCGGAATAGTGGAAACATTAGCACCCAAATCACGCAAAGCATTGCACTCATAATCTTTAATTTTAATCTTAATAGTAGGTTCCCACTCATCATAAAGCTTTCTAGGGATAGAAACTTCCAATTCAAGTTTTTCTTCAAACGATTTCATCATAGCATCAACGACATGTTTAGTAAAAGCTTTATTTTGATTATAGGCATGAGGTGAATTTAACATGGATTGCAACAAGGAAATGCAATCTATCAAATAACAATTATCATAATTAAAGTCCTTGAAATCCAAAAGAGGGGGTTCATCGCTACTTAAAGTTTTGACCTCTCCAATCCCACTTTTGTCAATTTTATCATTAAGCTCTTCACCCTCCAAATTATTGGGACACCTTCTAGCTAACATTGACTCATCTCAAGTCCCATCTTTATCAAGATTTATATTATCAAACAAAGATTCAATAGGAGGCACACCAATCACTTTAAGATATTCATCATTATTATCACAAAAACTAGAAGAACATGCTTTTTCTAGCCAATTTCTCTTAGCACGCATCCTAGCAGTTCTCTCTTTACATTCATTAATAGAAATTTTAATAGCTTTCAGAGACTCATTAATATCAATCTTGGGTGGCATAGATCTAATCTTAAAAGAATCAATCTCATGAGAAATTCTATCAACGTTTCTAGCCAAATCATCAATCTAAGCAACTTTTCTTCAACCATAGCATTGAAAATCTTTTGAGAGTTAATGAAATCTTTAATATTATTCTCGAAATCAGAGGGTATTTTATTATAATTTCCATAAAAAAATTATAGGAATTACCATAATTATTAGAGGAATTACTAGGAAACGGGCTAGGGTTGAAATTACCGCTATATGCATTATTACCAAAATTGTTCCTACCAACAAAATTCACATCCATAGATTCATTATTACTATCAATCAAAGTGTACAAAGGCATATCATTAGGATCAATAGGAGCACTCTTCCTAGCAATCAATTTCATAAGTTCATCCATCTTTCCTGTGACGCCCGGATAATTAAGCTACAGTAATTCTCTGCTAATGAGTCCACGTCACTTTGATTACTGTTGCTAACCTCTCGTTAGTTCGAAACCGATTCTACTTCAAATCCAAAATCCAACAAACAATAAAAAAATTCAAATATTAAAACTAAAATGCTCGGAATGAACCAAATATTGCATAGGTAATTATGGTGGAGAAACCAAACTTTTATAAAAATGTTTAAATATTCAAATGGTAATAAAACAGTAGCAAAAACTATTATTTAAATACTTTTAAATAATAAATAATTACAAAACTATTTTATTTAGGTGCCAAAGTTATTGTGGCAGAGGTATATTTAGTAATACAAATTTGGGTGTTAATTATAAATTTCACAAACAAAAATAAATTGGGAAATAAAATAAAAGCAGTAAAAGTATAATAAACTTAAAGTATAACAAAAAGAAAGCAACCGAAAAGGAACCCCCCCCCCATGGGCCAACCGACCCAACAGGCCGGCCTAGTCGGCCACTGTGCCAGCCCCACCCTGGCCGCCTTAACCCTCAAGACTCCGTGTGACCTAGAGCCACGCCCCCACTTCCCCACTCCGCTCTCTCCTTCCCCGCCGATCTGGATCGGGATCGGCCCCGATCCCATCGCCCCCGACGCCCTGCGCTCGCCCGTCGCCGTCCAGCATTGCCCATGTCGTCGTCGTTCCATCCTCGACTCCTCCTCGCCGGACGCTATCGCCACCGTCGTCTCCGTCAACACAGGCCGTCCCGGTCCTCCTCCCCGAGCACCGCTGCCCTTGTCCCTACGCACCGCCGTGAGCTCCCTTCCTTCCCCTTTGTCGCCAGCGCCGAGCCGCGCTCCGAACGCCGCGCCTCGCTCGCCCCTGCTCCTGGTCGCGCCTGCCGCTTCGGCGTCCGGTGCCGTTGCATACAGGGCGTGGCGACTCCTGCGCCGGGGCCGGACGGCGTCGCGTGCCCATCGTGGTCGCGCCCGCGCCGCCCGCCCGTCACGGCGAGCCCACCGTGGCTGCCTCCCCCACCTAGCCGACGCTGCTGCAGCTTGCCGGACCCGCGGCTGCTGCGGCCGCCGGATTCGCCGCTTCGCCTCCGCCACACTTCCGGCCGACGTCCACCTCGCCCGGCCACCGCAACCACGTGTGCTTGCCTTCAATGCGCCACCTCCGCCGACCTTGCCGTCGCCGCCCGCCGTTGCCTCGCCGCGCCGCCCGCAGCCATCCAGTGGCCGCTAACCGCCGGCCGCGCCCGCGCCGGTCGACTGCATCGGTTGCACCCCCTCGGCTCCGCTCCGGCCTCGCCTCGCTACCGGGTGGGCTGTGGCTTCGCTCGCATCCGCCTGCCCGCATGCCCGCAATTAATTAATTAATCAATTAATTAACTGTAACACCCCCAGTGTCATGCTATAGTAATCACTTGTTAATGGTGCCATGTCATCATGTTACTGTTGCTAATCTTCACTTGATCCAAATCACCATTCAAATTCAAATCCAATTTAAATTCAAAAATTCAAATTTGCCAAACATGAAAACTAAAATGTTCAAAGTGTGGAAAATAATCGTTGGTTATTTATCATATTGGAACCAACCTCTTTTGGAATTCCCAAATTTGACCCTGGGAATTTATTATTTGGTCCAGCAGTATTTAAGATGTTCTTTTCATTTTCTAAAATGCTTGGACAACTCCTGATGGCCCCAAACTTTTTCTGGCAGTGCCCAATAATTGTTTAAAATTATTTTGGCCAGTGGCATATTTTTGCAAAGTCAATTGTGGCAAAAACGAAAAGAAAAGTTGTTTAAAAAAGGGAAAAAGGAAACCCCCCTGCCCCTGGGCCTAAGGCCGTAGAGACAGGCCCAGCTCCCCGAAGCGCGCCTCCCTCCTTTTCCTCCGATCGGGCGCCTCGGCGCCACCCGACCACCTCGTCGGCCTCGCCGGGAGAGGATAAGGCCCCGACGCCTCGGGCTCCCCTCTCCCCTCCCACTTGCCCTGCCACCCCCACTTGCGCCAGTCCCTATCCCCTCTCCCCGCTCGCTCCGTCGCCTCGCCTCCTTCTCAGATCCACCGCCCGAACGCATCTGCCGCCGCGCGCCGTCGTCCTAGCGGTCCCCGTCGCCTTCGAGCCGAGCCATCATGCCGTAGCGCTCCGCCGCGAAGAGCTGCATCATTTGGTGCCCCTCGTTGGAGCTGGAGAGCTCCACAACGAGCGAAACTAGCCGTCCCCTTCCGCCACTGTCGCCGGCGAACTTCGTCATCCCGGCGACTGCTGCTGCTGCTACTAACCTTCCAAGGGCTTTACGTAGCCGCCCGGTGAGCCTCACCTCTCTCCCCTCCGTCTTCCCGCCATTGCCGTGCCCGTAGGTGACGTTCCTCACATGTCCGAGCTCGCCTCCGCTGAGCTCGTCGCCGGGCATGTTCCGGTGACCGAACGCCTGCGCAAGTGTGTCCATCATGCTCGCCTGCACGCATAGACGCCGTAGGTGCTCAGCACCGCTTGTATTGCCCGCCGTTGCGCTGTTTGCGAGCTCGCCGTGCCTCGGGTCTCCGCCGTCCATGTCGCCGGTGACGGCTCCGGCCACTCCCCGCCCGGGCCACCACCGCAGAACGATGCGGCTTCATCCGCTCGATCGATCGAGCTAGGACACGAGCCCGGAGACGCCCTGTAGCTGAATCCCGACCACCTCCCGAGCCGCCCCGCCGCTGTTTTGGTCACCGGCGGCGAAACCCCCGACCCAGTCGACGTGGACAGGCCTGGGGCCACCCCAGTGACGCTGCCAGTGGGCCCCGCCGGCCCCATTGACTGGTTTGACCAGTCAACGCGCTGACGTGGCAGCCCCGTGTCTCTGACATGCGGGCCCGCCGCCCAGTTAATTAACTAAAACGTTTAGTAAATGAAAACTAGTTAGTTAACTAAATGAGAGACTCACAAGGGGGGCCCACCCTCTAATTAACCCTCTGTTAGTCTAAATTAACACTGTTAAAGTCACAGAGGCTGACATGTGGGTCCCACTGGACCCACATGTCAGTTTGACCTGTACAGTCGATGTTGACTTGCAGATGTCAGCATGGCGTCATGCTGACGTCATATTCCTGTTCTATTAATTTAATAATTTCATAAAATGGTTTAATCTTTAGAAATTCATAGAAATTAAACCGGAACTCGGATGAAAATGTTTTCTATATGAAAGTTGCTCAGAAAAATCCAACGAATCCGAATACGCGGTCCGTTCATCTGTCACATGCTGATATTTTTATGCCATGTAAACTTGATGCTACCAAGAGATCCATGCTTATTTTGAGATACTTCAGTAAGGATGATTTGAACATATGGTTATTCTCTATCCATCCATGCCCTTGTTTGCATGCTTGTGCTAGTCACCACAGAGATCACAAAAATACATGGCATACACCCCTGTACAGATGGCATGGCATAGATCAAAACACATGTAGGACTCAAGTTCATAGGGTGCACACATCAATCATGGCAAAAATGACAAAAGTGCATGTTTTGATAAGAATCTGAAACTAACATCACATAGCCCTCTTGCAACGATGATTCAGGCATCAAGATGACCACAAATGTAAATGATGCAATGAGATGAAATGATCTACTCTTCGAGACGAACAATTTGACATATTAGATGCATGAAACGGAGCTACGGATGCAGAGTTATGATGCGAAGAAATATGCTAACAATATGCAACTATTCAGGACAGTGGATTTTTCGGAGCGGGGGAAGTCAACCTCTCGGCACGGATTTCGAGGACGCCGGAGTAGGGCGGCGCGGCTGCCGGAGTTGGACGGGGAGGAGGCCGGGGAGGTCCGGGGCGGCCGGATCCGGCGGAGGAGCGGCCGGACCGGGCACTCCGGCGGAGGAGGAGGCGCGGGGCGGCCGGGAGCTCGCGGGGCAGCCGGGCGGCGCGCTCCGGCGAGGCGCGGCGGCGCCGGGCGTTGGAGGCGGCGGCGGAACGGCCGGGCGGCGCTGGATCCGGGCCGGGCCGGCGTGGCTGCGGAGGCGGATGGGCGGCGCCGCTGCTGGGTCGGCAGGTCGCGCGGCCGACGCCAAGTAGGGAGGCGGGCGAGAGAGGGCGGCGGCGCCGGGCGGGAGGCACGGCGAGGGGCGGCGGCCGAGGTCGCCGGGCGGAGGCGCGAGGCGGCGGGCGCGCGGGCGCTGGACGGAGCGCGGGCTGGCTGCGCTGGCCCGGCGGCGGCGGCGGGAGGAGGCCGAGGCCACGTGGCGCGCTCGCTGGCCACGGAGGCGGCGGCGCTGACGTGGAGGCACGGGATTGGCCGGGAGACGTGGAGGCAGGCGACGGACTTTGTTCGGCGCGGCACGGACGCGTCCGGCGCGCGGAGGAAGAAGAAGGCTAGGGTTAGGGTAGAATTAGACCGCGAATTTCGGGAGAGGCACATATTTATAGATAGAGGGAGCTAGGAGAGTCCAAATGAGGTGCGGTTTTCGGCCACGCGATCGTGATCGAACGATCGAGAGCATGGAGGGGAGTTTGCTGGGTTTTGGGCCACTTTGGAAGGGGTGTTGGGCTGCAACACAAAGAGGGCTTCTACGGTTACCCGGTTAACCGTTGGGGTATCAAACGACCTCCAAATGATCCGAAACTTGACAGGCGGTCTACCGGTGCTATACCAAGGCCGCTTGACAAACCTCGGTCCATTCCGAGACCGTTTAACACCCGCACAAGAAAAGAGGTAAAAGAGGGCGCCGGGAGACATAGGAGTGCCGGATTGCAAAACGGACAACGGAGAAAATGCTCGGATGCATGAGACGAACACATATGCAAAATGAAATACACGTGATGACATGATATGAAATGCAGATGATGACATGGCAAAGGGAGACACGCAAGCACATGACATGGCAACGACGGCGAATAACTGGCGGACACCTGGCGCATCGAATCCGGTGCGTTACAACACTCCTCCACTAACAAGAGATCTCGTCCCGAGATCTTAGGACCGAGACGGAAGGGAAAAGGGATGAGGTGAAAACAAGAACTCAATGGAAGAAGCAAAGAATCGAAAGCACACAAGAAGAAGAGAGAAACGACGAGAATGGTGAGAATCGAAAGCTCAAGGAATCAGATAGGCTATGAAACCACTCGTTCTAACCGGAGTGGTTAGAATGAGAAAAGAAACGAATAAGACTGAAAACGATTTAGGCAACACTCCGGCTGAAGATGGAGGGAAAAGAACATGAACTTCACAAGATGGGATGACACTGACGAGATAACCATGCAATGCCTCCGGAGGAATTGAAATAATTGAATGAAAAGAACTTAGAAGGAAGGATTGAACGAAGTTGTTGAGAAAATCAACAACGAAAGAATAAGCTTGTTGTGGACTTATGGATAACCTCTCAAAAATTATGAGGTGATAACCAGCCGCAAACGGAAATGATTGAATAGCTGAGAAGAACGTAGGAATGCAAAACTCCACTTTCCAAGAAAATGAAGAATTATTTGCTCTTCAAGACGGGAGAAGAAAAAATACTGGAACTCCTCCAACAAAATCTTGATGAACTCTTGAAGAAAAGATTAAATCATGAAGAACCACCATGAAGAACTCCGGTGACAAAAGGATGATGAGATAAAATTGAAGGATGAAAGAAATAAGATGAGCCTTGTGATGATTTAGATGGAGGTTCCAATGAAATGGATGAGGAAATTGAACTCCGGAAAAGAAAAGATGACAGCACCTGGAACTAGAATTTATTCATCAAGAACAAACTCCGAAGGAAGGGATTAATCACTTGGATGAAATAAGAATAAGATTTATTGTATGCTTATCCTTCATCAAAATAAATTGATGACAAGCAATGGATTTTGCATAGTACTTATTCTTCTTGAAAAGGATTGAGAAGTGACATATCGCAAACTTGAGAAGGACTTCATGAACCACCGGTAGGATTGAAAGAACGAATGGATTAGTGTGATAATCAAAGAAAAAGAATCTTGAATGAACCACCGTAAAAATTCGAAATGACTGATGAAAAGAAAATAATCACCAGGAAGAATTAGAGAAGCATGGAGATACTTGAGGGAATTAAAATGCAAGAGAACAAAGAGATCGCATACTGACAGGAGAATACTTGAACGAAGCACCGGAAGAATATTGAGATGAACGAAGGGGCACGGATATAGAATAATTGGGGAATGAATATGAAAACTTAGAATGAAGAAATCTTCCGAAAAGATGGCCTCCGGATGATCGAGAGAGAAAGCAACTCCTGAAATGTCTAGGATGGATGAAAAGAATTTGCATGATTAGAAACAATTAGATAGGATAACATCGAGCTAGCACCATGAATCTCCGGGAGAACGGACAAGATTTAAGAGAAACTCTACTTCGGTCTTCAAGGACGACGATAAACACCACCAAAATTGTTGAGATACTCCGGTAGAATGAAAAGCAGAGAGGTTGAGCCAACAATGAAAAGAATATGAACGAGATCTTGGAGATGGCATCTGACTGATGAAATTCATCCTTATGTCACACTTGAAAAGAATTGGGAATAGCTCCGGGGAAATTAGAAGAGTCAGGTAAGATCCTGGGAAAAGACCTGTGGGTTAGGGCCCACTGAAGAGAAAAACACCGTTGGAAGGGGATGATGAACAGATAGATGATGCACCAGAACAATTGGAATATTTGAATGAGGTGACAACCTTGAATTAATTCAAACACGCATTTAATCTCCCGAGATGTCTTCAAGACTCGGAAGGATAAACCGACGAGAGGCCAACGAGCAAAGGGAAATATTTTAGGCGAGGGAAAGAATACGATCGACAACGAAAACTTGAATTTGGATCCACCGGAAACAAAACAAGACGGACATTGATGAACCAGACGAGAATTCACCGGTTGAAACAATTGAGAAAAGACTGAAGATACCCTGCACGAGTGAAATTGATTGCTCGAATAAAGACTCAGACTCCGGAAATAAAAGGGATGGGAGGGCGGGAAAAACAAAGGCAACTTGGAACGGGGAACCGACGAATAACTTCAAGAGGAAACACCGGTTGAAATCATTGAGGAAAGAGAGCAAAGATTTCGCACGAGTGGGATGGATACTCGATTACAGACTCCGGATTCGAGAAGAAGAAGGGGTGGGCGGGTGGGAAAAAAGAAAAAAAACAAGGACAACTTCGGACAGGAAAACAACATCGATTAAAAAGAACTGAGGATTGATCTCCCAAAGCCAAAGAGGGTCGAATTAGCTTGACGAGAAATGCACCGGATAAAAAGAGCTGAGGCCCAACGAACGAAAAACTAACCACGTGATCCTAAAGAAAAATTTGAAGGGGAAGAAGAGTAGTTCAAAACACCTACGCCAAGATTCCTCACCAGAGCGACGAAGGGGCTGAGGAGTAAAAGAATTCCTACTCTCCGATATAACTAGACTCAGAAATCAGTTTTCTTCTAGACTCAACAACGGCCAAACTACACGATCAATCAAGGGGGCTCCTAGGGTCGGTCGAGGCTCTGATACCAACTTGTCACGCCCAATATGCGACCCTATCCAAAAGGAACTCGACGGTCCCACCAAGGATAGACCCGCATATTGAAACGCTTTTGCAAGGTGGATATCGTTACATCAACATTACATAATAGATGGGGATACATACATAAGGCACAAATGCCACAAGAATACATCAACATCATATACAAGAACAACATCCGACTACGGATGGAACATAAACAAGCTCAAACGACATCCACCACCTTTAGCCCAGCTGCCGACCTGGAACCTATCCCCGATCGAAGAAGCGTAAGAAGAACTCAAGACAAGCAAGCATCGCTCTCGCGTCGGGATCATCGCAAACCTGTACTCGCAACTGTTGGTGTAGTAAATCGTGAGCCACGAGGACTCGGCAATCCCATTACCATGGGTATCAAGACTAGCAAAGCTTAATGGGAAAGGAAGGGGTAAAGTGGTGAGGTTGCAGCAGCTAAGCAGGATATGGTGGCTAACATACGCAAATGAGAGCGAGAAGAGAAACAAAGGAACGGTCGTCAACTAGTAATGATCAAGAAGTGATCACGAACTCCTACTTACGCCGGACATAACCCAAGAAACCGTGTTCTCCTCTCGATCAACCCGAAAAAGAGACACTCACGGTTACGCTTTACGGTTGGTGTATTTTAGAAGAGTTTGCTTCAAGTTTACTACAACCGGATATTAACAAATTCCCATCGCCACATAACCGCTGGGCACGGCTCTCGAAAGTTTATACCTGCAGGGGTGTCCCAACTTAGCCCATGATAAGCTCTCGCGATCAACGAAGGATATTCCTTCTCCCGGGAAGACCCGATCGGTCTCGGAATCCCGGCTACAAGACATTTCGACGACAATAAAACAAGACCAACAAGACCTCGGCGTGCCGACACCACGATAGTAGCCAGCAGTATCTCGTCCTCATGCCACGACCGGATGAGCAGTCGATACCACTAAAACCCAACCCCACGTTTCGTTGAGGGGGCGCTGCAAAGCACTCTAGTTTGGACCAACACTTAGACAAGCATTGGCGGGGGCTGAATAAAGATGACCCTTGGGTTAATTACTCCCAAAGGGAAATGTAGGTGGTGGTGAGGCAAATGGTAAAACCAATGTTGGGCCTTCTTTGGAGGAGTTTTATTCAAAGCGAACTGTCAAGGGGTCCCATAAATCACCCGACCGCGTTAGGGACGCAAAATCCGGGAACATAATACCGATATGACGGAAACTAGGGCGGAAAGAGTGGAACAAAACACCAGGCATAAGGCCGAGCCTTCCATCCTTTACCAAGTATATAGATGCATTAATTAAATAAGATATATTGTGATATCCCAACAAGTGAACATGTTCCAACAAGGAACAACATCTCCATGTTCCAACAAGGAACAAACTTCATCTTCACCTGCAACTAACAACGCTATAAGAGGGGCTGAGCAAAGTGGTAACATAGCCAAACAACGGTCTGCTAGGAAGGGTGCAAAAGGTTAGAGGCTGACATGGCAATTTGGGATGGCTTGATAAACAGGTAATAGGTAGCGCAGCAAAGCGATAGAACGAAGCAACTAGCATAGCAATGATAGTAGTGAGATCGAGGGTAGCGGTCATCTTGCCTGAAATCCCGCAAGGAAGAAGAACGAGTCCATGAAGAAGATGAAGCCACGAAGACGAACCAAGCGTAGACGAACGAATCCTCACGATCGCAACGAAACGGGAACTAACAAGAAGAAGCACACAACATAGGTAAACACACCACACATGAACATGACAAGATGCACAACAAGCATGATGCATGACAAAGCTACATGAGGCTACTCATGGCAAGAGATGATGCAAACAAGAGCAACACATCAAAGCAAGTTTAAATGAGGCCGGGAACAACATATAACAATTCCGGCAAGTCCTCATATGCAAATTTCGAAATTGGTCCAGATCTGAGTAACTTTATGTTCAAGTTGTTAAACAGCAAGTTAAGATGCACCATGATGATCTACACGAAATTCTAGTGAAGTTACATACAAAGTTCATTAGATTCGGAGCTACGGCCTAGAAGATATGAGCACAACAAGTTAAACATGGCATTGATGCAAAATGCATACAAACATAAAGCAAACACCTCAAAACAAGGATGCAACATGATAATATGAAACTACATGCAAAATCAAGCAAGTTTCATATAGAGCACACTCAAAACGGAGCAACGGTTCAACACATACACACAATACAAGTCATAACAACAATCTGTCCAAAACAGCAACTAGGCATATTGCAAGCATCAAAGCAACATGCTACAGCACCTTAACAGAATAACAGAAGGCATGGGCATGATGTACAGGTAAAGCATGACAAAATATGAACAATGATCTATCTCCAGAAATCACTAGAACATGCTCAAAAACTCATGGCAAGATTGCAAATAATAACAGTTTCAGACTTTAGCAGAAATAACATCAGGTTGCAATGTTTAGAGCTATCAAACAACATGCTATACGAACTTATCAATGCAAACAAAGGCATGGCATGATACTACTAAATGCATAGAACAAAAGTCCCTTCGTGACCATGAGCCAAAAGGGCACAGAAAATATGATGGAACCCATGTAAACATGGCAAGTTATATTACAGATTCATACATGGCAAGAACAACGATAAGTAGGCATGTTGGTGAGCTTGAACCACTCACCACAGATCAATACATGGCATGGAAAGGCAACTCACAGTAAGAATACATTGCATAGAAGCTATACATGGCAAGAGCAATATCATAGCATACACGGATCAACTACAACAACCTTGGCAAAATTGAATAACATGTAAACAATCTGCCAGGAAACATTTTATAGCAAAAGTAGAGCTCGATTGACTCAAGCTATGACACTCCATAATTGTAAAAAAGGGCATTGATGGATAGGGAATAACCATATGTTCAAATAATCCTTACTGAAGTATCTCAAAATAAGCATGGATCTCTCGGTAGCATCAAGTTTACATGGCATAAAAATATCAGCAGAACAGGGGCTGAAATCAGCAACATCACGAAGCCTAGTTTGCATGCTTATGCTAGTCACCACAGAGATGGCATACACCCCTGTAAAGACGGTATGGCATAGATCAAAACACATGTAGGACTCAAGTTCAAAGGGTGCACACATCAATCATGGCAAAAATGACAAAAGTGCATGTTCTGATAAGAATCTGAAACTAACATCACATAGCCCTCTTGCAATGATGATTCAGGTATCAATATGACCTCAAATGTAAATGATGCAATGAGATGGAATGATCTACTCTTTGAGGCGAACAATTTGAAATATTACACGCATGAAACGGAGCTATGGATGCAGAGTTATGATGCGAAGAAATATGCTAAAAATATGCAACTATTCGGGACTTAGTGGATTTTTCGGAGGGGGGAAGTCAACCGCTCGGCACGGATTTCGAGGACGCCGGAGTAGGGCGGCGCGGCTGCCGGAGTTGGATGGGGAGGAGGCCGGGGAGGTCCGGGGCGGCCGGATCCGGCGGAAGAGCGGCCGGACCGGGCGCCTGACGGAGGAGGAGGCGCGGGCCGGGAGCTCATGGCGGGCCGGGCGCGCGGCCCGGCGAAGGGCGTGGCGGCGCCGGCATTGGAGGTGGCGGCGGCAATCGGTGCGGGCGGCGCTGGGATCCGGGCCGGCCGGGCGTGGCTGCGCAGTAGGCGGATGGGGCGGCGCTGCTGGGTCGGCAGGCGGCGCCGACGCCGGGCGAGGGAGGCGGTGGAGAGGAGGGCGGCGCGCTGGGCCGGGCGGCGCTGGCGAGGGGCGGCGGCCGGAGGTCGCCGGGCGGAGGCGTGAGGCGGCGGGGCGCTGGGCGCAGGACGATGCTGGGTTCGGCAGGCCGCTACTGGCCCGCGGCCGCTGGGCGGCGGGGAGGAGGCCGGAGGCCACGTGGCGCGCTCCCGTTGGCCACGGGAGGCGGCGGCGCTGATGTGGAGGCACGGGATTGGCCGGGCGATGTGGAGGCAGGCGGCGGACTTTGTCCGGCGCGGCACGGACGCGTCCGGCGCGCGGAGGAAGAAGAAGGCTAGGGTTAGGGTAGAATTAGACCGCGAATTTCGGGAGAGGCACATATTTATAGATAGAGGGAGCTAGGAGAGTCCAAATGAGGTGCGGTTTTCGGCCACGCGATCGTGATCGAACGACCGAGAGCATGGAGGGGAGTTTGCTGGGTTTTGGGCCACTTTGGAAGGGGTGTTGGGCTGCAACACAAAGAGGGCTTCTACGGTTACCCGGTTAACCGTTGGGGTATCAAACGACCTCCAAATGATCCGAAACTTGACAGGCGGTCTACCGGTGCTATACCAAGGCCGCTTGACAAACCTCGGTCCATTCCGAGAACGTTTAACACCCGCACACGAAAAGAGGTAAAAGAGGGCGCCGGGAGACATAGGAGTGCCGGATTGCAAAACGGACAACGGGGAAAATGCTCGGATGCATGAGACGAACACGTATGCAAAATGAAATACACGTGATGACATGATATGAAATGCAGATGATGACATGGCAAAGAGAGACACGCAAGCACATGACATGGCAATGATGACGAATAACTGGCGGACACCTGGCGCATCGAATCCGGGGCGTTACAACATGCCCCTAGCATGCTGAACATGGAACATTCCCCCTCCGGTCATCTGTCTGACACAGGTCCGGAACCGGGAATACATTCCCGATTGAATTCCCCCTTCACCTTTATCGTGTAGCCTTATGTTAGGTCACACCCAAGACAAAGATATTGCCACGTTATGCTTTGTGATGCTATGTTTGCTTTATATTTACTGTTTCTTCCCCTCTTCTCTCGGTAGACCCCGAGACCGATGTTGCCCTGTGATCGACTACGCCGACGACGACCCCTCCTTGCTGAGCAACCAGTGCAAGCCCCCTTTGATCATCCCGATATCGCCCTTTTCCTTTCTCTCATGCTTGCATTAGATTTTGCTACTGTAATTGTTTGCTCCTATTCTGATGCATAGCCTGCTTTTGTATCTGCTGTTGCACCGCCACATCACTTTCCCCTTAGTTGCTCGACACTACTAGGTTACTATCGAGTGCCGAGGGTGAGACCTCTACAACACTTCTGATGTTAACCCTGTAGTGTAGCTATTCGGTCGTGGTCATCGAGGGTGATTCCGCCTTAACCACTTCCGATACGACTCTGTCGTGCAACCCCTCAAGTGTGAACCTCTGGGGTGGTTCCTCTTACGTTCACCTTGATGATTACATCGAGTGGAATCCACCGGGGGTGATTCCTCGGGTTTTCCCCTTGATGTTTGGATACACAGTTACTATGGTTACTATGACTTTACACTTGACCATGTTACTAAAGACGGGTCGACCCTGAGGGGTACCCGCGCGAGCTTAACTACGTGTGATGTGGAGTCGGGTTGACCTGGAGGGTGCCCGCGAGATAATTACGAGGTGTGGCCGGGCATTCCTAGACCTTGCCGCAAGTCCTCGAGACGGGGCAACGGGGTCACATCTTTCGTGAGTCTCGCTATTACCGCGTTCCTAATCCACTGCAATTTGGATATTTGATCCGAGGGGCCTCTGGCCTGATAGCACTAACCATCACGTGGGCATAGTATGGGCGTTCTGTGTTGTATGCATCAGCCGAAGCTTAATAGACGTCAGCGACTGAGCGGCGCGTGCCGGGTTGGACTGGTAAGCTCCTGCCTTTTTAGGGAGGTAGCTAGGTCCGCTCACCGGCCGCCTCGCATAGCGTCTTGAGTTCCCGGGAGATGGCCCATGACCCTGGGGCATAGGGTTAGTCCGCGTGCTGGCCTCTCTATTAATCCTAGGTCGGGTTGCGGCGTATTGTTTGGCCGAGGCCGGGCATGACCCAGAAAGTGTGTCCGTGGGAGTTAATCGGCGTGGTGGGTAAGTTGGTGCACCCTGCAGGGAAGAAAACATCTATCGATAGCCTGTCCTCTGATGAGACACTTGGAGTTGTATCCCGATCGATACAACTATAACTGGATACTTGTGATGAGAATTGGATGGTGATGAGAAATGGATTGTGATGATAACTGGATAGTATGGCTCTGGGATTTCTTTCTCGCAGGGAGTCGAGAAAGGATCTCCAGCCGAGGTTGATAACACTACTACTACTTTACTTTATGCTACTCTACTCCCTCCTGTTTGCTGCAAGATGGTGGTTTCCAGAAGATGCTAGTCTTCGATAGGACTAGGCCTTCTCTCTATTCTGGCATTTCTGCAGCCCAGTCCACATATACAGCCCATTTCATTGATACCGATGCATATGTAGTGTAGATCCTTGCTTGCGAGTACTTTGGATGAATACTCACGGTTGCTTTGCTCCCCTTTTTCCCCTTTCTTCTTCTTTTCGGTTGATGCAACCAGATGTCGGAGCCCAGGAGCCAGATGCTACTATCGGTGCCTACTACTACATGGAGATCGCCGACGACCAGGAGTAGTTAGGAGGCTCCCAGGTAGGAGGCCTTGCCTTTTCGATCGTTGCTACTTTTGTGCTAGCCTTCTTAAGGCAAACTTGTCTAACCTACGCCCGTACTTTCGAGATATTGTTGCTTCACGACTCTTGTGTATTCAAGCTTTTGTATTCGAGCCCTCGAGGCCCATGGCTTGTAATATAAAGCTTGTATTATTTTAATTTGTGTCTAGAGTTGTGTTGTGATATCTTCCCGTGAGTCCTTGATCTTGATCGTACACATTGCGTGTATGATTACTGTACGATTGAATCGAGGGCGTCACATTAACTTAATTAATTTAAAAGAAGAAATAAAAATATAAAAAAGAAGTTTAAAGAAGAAATAAAAATATATATATAAAGAAGTTTAAAAGAAGAAATAAAAAAGAAGTTTAAAAGAAGAAATAAAAATATATATTAAGTAATTAATCAATTAATTAACTTAATTAATTTTGATTAATTAACTCATCTTAATTAATGCACTAATTAAACTGTTAACTATTAATTAGTGAACAGCCTATGACAGTGGGACCCACACGTCAGTTTGACTAAGTCAAGTGACCTGTTGACTGCTGACATCACCCTAACATCATGCTGACATCACCTTTCACTCTTCTGGATAATGTTTGATTTAAATAATTAAATAAATTTCAAAAAAATGCATAAAACTTGGATAAATCATAGAAAATAAATCGTAACTCGGATGAAGATACTTTGTACATGAAAGTTGGTCAGAATGACGAGACGAATCCGGATACGCAACCTGTTCGTCCGCCACACATCCCTAGCATAGCAAACACGTGACTTTCCCCCTCCAGTTCACCTGTCCGAAAACGTCAAACACGGGGAATACTTTCCCGGATGTTTTCCCCCTTCGCCAGTAGCACCTACTACTACGTTAGGTCACCTCTAGCACCGCATAATGCCATGTTACACTTTGTGATGCTTTGATTGCTCTGTTATTTATTGTGTTCCCCCTCCGTTACTTCTTTCCGGTAGACCCCGAGGGGCTGGCGACCCCAGTTCGTCTCACGGTGTTGACGACCCCTCCTTCTTGCGAGCAACTGTGCAAGCCCCCGATCACCAGATATCGCCTATTCCTTCTCTCTACTGCTTGCATTAGAGTAGTGTAGCATGTTCTTGCTTTAATCCTATTACGCTTTATAGCTTTGTCATTGTTGCTCTGATTGTTACCCTTACGCAATCCTAAATGCTTAGTATAGGATGCTAGTATTCCATCAGTGGCCCTACACTCTTGTCCGTCTGCCATGCTATACTACTGGGCCGTGATCACTTCGGGAGGTGATCACGGGCATATGCAATATACTTTATATTGTTACATTACGTATGATACTGTTCGGAGATGGGGGCTGAAGGAGCAGGTGGCTCCATCCCGATAGAGGTGGGCCTGGGTTCCCGACGGCCCCCGACTGTTACTTTGTGGTGGAGCGATAGGGCAGGTTGAGACCACCTAGGAGAGAGGTGGGCCTGGCCCTGGTCGGCGTTCGCGGTTACATCAAATAACACGCTTAACGAGATCTTGGTATTTGATCTCGAGTCGGCCACCGCCTATACACACTAACCAACTACGCTGGAATAGTTATGGGCACTTTCGACGTCGTGGTATCACCAAGCCTTCTTGACGTCGCAAGAATCGGGCGGAGCGCCGAATTAATTTGGAGCCTTTGCTCTTGTATTAGGGAGGCTAGGTCTGCTTCCGGCCGCCCTCGCAACATGCAGGTGTGCAATAGGCGATGGGCCTAGACCCCTGCGCCATAGGATTTAGACCGACGTGCTGACCTCTCTGTTGTGCCTAGGTAGGGCTGCGACGTGTTGATCTTCCGAGGCTGGGCATGACCCAGGAAAGTGTGTCCAGCCAAATGGGATTGAGCGTGTTGGGTAATGTGGTGCACCCCTGCAGGGAAGTTTATCTATTCGAATAGCCGTGATCTTCGGTAACAGGACGACCCGGAGTTGTACCTTGACCTTATGACAACTAGAACTGGATACTTAATAAAACACACCCTTCCAAGTGCCAGATATAGCCCGGTGATCGCTCTCACACAGGGTGACGAGGAGAGGTTCGCCGGGTAGGATTATGCTATGTGATGCTACTTGGTGAACTTACCATCTACTCTCTTCTACATGCTGCAAGATGGAGGAAGCCAGAAGCGTAGTCTTCGACAGGACTAGCTATCCCCATCTTATTCTTGCATTCTGTAGTTCAGTCCACCGATATTGCCCATTTACATAGATACCCATGCATATGTAGTGTAGATCCTTGCTTGTGAGTACTTTGGATCAGTACTCATGGTTGCTTTTCTCCCTCTTTCCTCCCTTTCCTTTCTACTTGGTTGTCGCAACCAGATGCTGGAGGCCAGGAGCCAGACGCCACCATCGACGACGACTCCTACTACACCGAAGGTGCCTACTACTACGTGCGGGCGGCGGCGGCGACCGTGAGTAGTTTAGGAGGATCGAGGCGGGAGGCATGCGCCTCTTTCGATCTTTATCCCAGCTTTGTGCTAGCCTTCTTAAGGCAAACTTGTTTAACTTATGTACGTACTTAGATATTGTTGCTTCACTTGACTCGTCTATGATCGAGCACTTGTATTCGAGCCCTCGAGGCCCCTGGCTTGTATTATGATACTTGTATGACTTATTTATGTTTTTAGAGTTGTGTTGTGATATTTTCCCGTGAGTCCCTGATCTTGATCGTACACGTTTGCATGCATGATTAGTGTATGATTGAATCGAGGGCGTCATAAGTTGGTATCAGAGCCAACTGCCTGTAGGAATCCCCCTTCCAACTCCTTGGCCGAAGTTGAGTCTAGTCATTACAAAACTTTTACTAACATGGTTGCGTGGCTTACGGGCCCACGTCGCCATTTGGGTGGTATTAGGATCTTTTATTCCTCGTCTATACTCTGGGACTCTAATCTCTCCTCTATTCGGGTTAAATTATTTTAGTAAATCTGACTCTAGGTTCTCGTAACTACTTTCTCCGGGAGAGCCCCTTATTACAGATGATCGCCTGCTGCCTCAGAAGATTCCGGAGATACTCTCTGATATTCTCTCGTGATTTTGTGTCCGTTGCTTTTGCAATTCCCTACCACCTAAATATCCCTATGGATAAATACTTACACCTGTCGTTCTTACTTTTATTCCAGGTGGATCTTGTTATTACAAGATACCCCGAGATTCTCTCTATTGTTCCGAGAATCCTTTGAGCTTACTGCCTTGCAGTTCCTTGTCACCTGAATACACCTACAAGTTAATCCTCACACACACACTAAGGATTTGTTTCTCCCCGGTTGTTCATGTGTTTCACCAAAGTCTTCGAAATACTATTTGATCTTTTAAAAATCCTCAACAGCCTGTTGTTCTTGAAATTCTTGCTTGCTTGCATTATGGTTAATACCATAAGTATAGTAATCTTATTGGCAACCTTTGTCACTATCATTTTGAGTCCATTGATTCAATATGTTACGAGTGCTCGCAATCCTCAATCAGATCCTAGAATTCATCCTTTCGGCTCAAACGTCATTTTAAACATGAGCTGAATCTCGACCAATCAAATTGTTGTCGATTTTACCCCTAAGATTACTCAACTTATCCACCCTTAATCTGAGCGTTTGCTTCTGATCCTTTGATTTGGAAATCATAATTCCTTTACATGTGAGCTTTGAATTAGCTAGTTGCTTCTATAATCCAATGCCTTCGCATTGTTTCTTCCTCTGGTTGTGTGCCGATACTCACATCAGCTTCGCTATGGACCGTCGGATCCTTTGTTGAAATATCATCCGACAATGTCCTTCGTAAACAAAAACCTCGAGAAGTTCTTTCCCTGATACGTAATGCCTTCGGTAAACTGTATCCTCTTGTTTTGTCACCCATGCTCTACTATCGAGCTTGTGTTATTTACTATTGAAGCTTGTGGTATAAGTTCCCAAGATGCCCCTAAGGGTTGAACCTATGCCTTCCTTAATATGTGTGAACTCGAAAGTTTTCACGATTCATACTCTTCTGGTATTTTGCTAGATAAAATTTCAACATTACAACTTCTTCAAAAGTGAGAAGTGAATGAAAGTTTATGCATTGGAGAAGTGGGAGTCGACCTTGAACTTTGTGTTCATGCCCATGGACACGATATAGATCCTATCATGGAAGCTTCTTGTAATAATAACTATTTTCCTTGATAAATATCATCTGGTATCTGTGAATTGATCATTTGCAATCGTGGTTCCGACCATGATTGTTCTCCTTTGATTCTATTTCCCAGATAAGTTAAAGTACTACCTTCTGCATATCAATACGCCTGCCCAACCTCTATTTTGATCTACATTCGAGTATTACCCCCTGGTATCTCGAGATTATCACGGAACTGCATAACTCCTTATGAGTTCTCCATCAAGTACTACATTCTCGCCGATTCCAAATTTTTTTCTTTCTTCATGGGCTTTGAGTTATTAAACACTCAAGGACACCGATAACTGAATCAAGTCCGCATTGCAATTCGACAACTCTTAGTAATCTTCATTGCTTACAAGTTTGTACTCGATCATGTCATTCCCAACTGATTGACTACATCATCATCGTCAGGCTGACTACTTGACCATTCTACCTATGTCCTTCATCCCCGGGACACAATCCCGACAGTGCTCTAAGCTTACATCAAACTTTACGCATCATATTGTTTGACTTGAGAGACAACTCCGAATTCTGAGATGGTATCTTATCTATGGTTATAGTAACATTTTGCTTCACCATTCCCTTGGTGTGATGTCATCGCCGATCGATTATATCTTCATGAAATCTCTGGACAAATGTGTCATGATTATCATCAACATTCTGAGCTCTTCAAGGATATTGATCGAATTCATGTTGAGAAATACCATCCTTGC
Organism: Aegilops bicornis; assembly: GCA_021605145.1. Taxonomy (NCBI): domain Eukaryota; kingdom Viridiplantae; phylum Streptophyta; class Magnoliopsida; order Poales; family Poaceae; genus Aegilops; species Aegilops bicornis. The sequence continues at coordinate 396,563,215 of CM038669.1, forward strand.
CCCTCGATGAATTGTGTTATCATCGAGCACATCCTTATCTTCCCTCAACACAAACATGTTCATGTTTTGGATTGAATCTTTAGTTCCTTACTATCCAACATATGTTCTTCTTCACCTTGGAGTATTACCATCTTTTATGTCAAGAAGGTCGTGAGAATTGCTCCACATCTTAAAAAATTCTTGGTGTAGTGATACTTCTCACAAGCACCATTCTTTCTTGATCCCTGTATTGCCTAACCGGGAATATCAACAAGTGAACGATGTCGCTTGGATTCTGTAATTCAAGCAACCCTATTGCTTTGAAGTTAATGGCCGATAGTTCATCCTCAGACTATTGGTTATTGAATCACCATTCTAACAATGATCATGCTACATAAGCCCATATTTCGGGTGCACCTTTCAACCAATGTTTAATTGTGTATGTTTTCCTTGAGCATACATCATTATACCATTTGATCTGACAAATGTTATCTCCTTGTTCACATAATTGTGGAAATCCATCTTGTTGGAAATCTCGATGAATTGTCGATGAGGCCATCAGCCACCTCCTCCTCCTCTCCTTGGTTTAATGATGAACTCTTGTTTTGGAACTCGCTTCCATAGTTCAATTCCCGAGAATCTTACAATGACATCTCGACAATTTGTGTTGCACCTTTCATCTCAGGCATCCTGAGTTTGAGTTATCGTGACACCAATCAGATCTGAATCTCGGTGAGATATGATGGTTGGAACATATTTCCAGGAGTTATAACATCTTTAAATGACCTGGTAAGGTGATTTCATGCCTAGCACACCTGGCCGGAGCACCTAGTGTTATAGTTTCCTTTTCTGTAAGGTTATCCATTCTTCCATGAGGAAATTGTAAGACTTATTCTATAAGTTGTTCCTGATGGATCCTTCATGTATCCATAGTCTGACCTTTGCTTGAAGACCATGTCAATGCTATCTTGAAGCATGTCACTAGTACTCTGATTTTCAATAAGAACATTTGAAGCACAATGCTAAATTTTCTTTATCAATTATCCAAACACCGTTGTATGGATAATGTCATGAAGTTTCTCTCCCCTTACCTAAAGGGTTTTCTACTTTATATCCTGTCATGGATATCATGCCCTACTTGTCTGTGGGAAGGATATACCCCTGGAATATGTGTTTTAACACATTTTCCTTTCCATTGTTCTGTTTAATCTGAGAATCATATTTTCCTTTCCATTGTTTGGTTTAACCTTCTTGTGATCTATATGATCTAAGCAGCAATATTCTCCTGCTTATGTAAACACCTCGGTGTACAATTCTGTCAGCAAGACCCTGTTACTATTGTCGATGACATTCCGGTAGCCACCGATGGACGAGAACTTTGCCTATTGGTCCGCCTCGTTTCAACGAGTAGGAAAATGGTTCTCTTCGTCCCTCGCCCTTGGTACCGACATTGTTGCCGGCATAACTGATAGGCTACCCTCTGACGTGTATTGCTATCATGACCATGCAAGATATCAATGCTTTTCCTACTTTTAACCACATGGTGCGCCCATAACCCACAGTTCCACAGGATCGAAACCTGACTCTCCTGTACACCCCCAGTTTCCAAAGTTATTCCTCGCGCTTGACTTCTTATGTAACTCACGGGCCACCTGCCAAGTGATCTATTCGGGTATCAGACGCAATATTTATTCTCGTTGCTCTAAACCCCTTTCACCTTCTGATTAGGCATCGAACGCTTGCCTATCCGTTTGAAAATTCTCATGGTACCTTATTACTTTGCTCTCGATATCTTCTTAAGTTTCAATTGGAGAGATACTTATGCTTCTTCCGCTGAGTTAACCGTCTGATGCTCGATCTTGTTAGAATCCGTCCTTATAGGGTTTTCCCTTCTCACCTTTTCGTAAGTATGGTGAAGATCCTGAAGAAAGGACGACAACTTCATCATGATGCATTGGAATAAAGAATTGAAGACATAAACGAAAGGGATTAACTTCTTCGAGAAGATCCGTTAGAATATCGTAACCAAAACTTTCCCCCTTACTTCCCTCTTAATTCTCGGGACGAGATTTCTTGTAGTGGAGGAGAATTGTGACGCCCGGATAGTTAAGCTACAGTAATTCTCTGCTAATGAGTCCACGTCAATTCGATTACTGTTGCTAATCTCTCGTTAGTTCGAAACCGATTCTAATTCAAATCCAAAATTCAGCAAACAATAAAAGTTTTCAAATATTAAAACTAAAATGCTCGGAGTGAACCAAATATTGCATAGGTAATTATGGTGGAGAAACCAAACTTTTATAAAATGTTTAAATATTCAAATGGTAATAAAACAGTAGCAAAAACTATTATTTAAATACTTTTAAATAATAAATAATTACGAAACTATTTTATTTAGGTGCCAAAGTTATTGTGGTAGAGGTATATTTAGTAATACAAATTTTGGTGTTAATTATAAATTCTACAAACAAAAATAAATTGGGAAATAAAATAAAAACAGTAAAAGTATAATAAATAAAGTAGAACAAAAAGAAAGCAACCTAAAAGGAACACCCCCTCTTGGGCCAACAGGCCGGCCCAGTCGGCCACCAGGCCAGCCCACCCCGTCGCCTTAACCCCGCACTCCCCCGTGACCTAGAGCCACGCCCCCACTTCCCCACTCCGCTCTCTCCTCCCCCGCCGATCTGGATCGGGATCGGCCCCGATCCCATCGCCCCCGACGCCTTGCGCCCGCCCGTCGCTGTCCAGCGTTGCCCACATCGTCGCCGTTCCGTTCTCGACTCCTCCTCGCCATACGCTACCACCGTCGTCGTCTCCGTCAACACAGGCCGTCCCCGTCCTCCTTCCTGAGCACCGCTGCCCTTGTCCCTACGCCGTGGAGCTCCTTCCTTCCTTCTGTCGCCAGCCGCGCCAACGCCGCTGCTCGCTTCGCCCTTCTCTGGTCGCGCTGCCTGGCAGCAGCATCGCCGCGTCCTGCGTTGCCGCGAGCCCATCGTGGCCGCGCCTGACGCGCCCGTGCGTGCCACCGTGGCTGCCTCCCCGCTTAGCCGATCTGCCGGCTTGCCGGACCGCATTGCGGCAGCTCATTGCCGCCTCGCCGCTTCCACCGCCACGGCCACGCCACCACCGCAACCACCCGTGCTTGCCTTCGATGCGCCACCTCCGCTCGACCTGCGTCGCTGCCCGTCGTTGCCTCTGCCGCCCGTAGCCATCCCTGCCGCTGACCGCTGGCCAGCGCCCGATCAGATCGACCCGCTGGCCTGGTCCGGCCTCGCCTCGCTACCGGGCGGGTTGCGGCTTCGCCCGCATTCGCTTGCCCGCATGCCTGCTATGGCCCCAGGGGCCTTTGACAGCTAGGCCCCGCCCCATGTGTCTATGACAAGTGGGGTCCAGCCCCCAAAACGTTATTTAAAAAGAAGTTTAAAATAAGAAATAAAAATATATATTAATTAATTAATCAATTAATTAACTTAATTAATTTTTTTTAATTAACGGAGTAATTAAACTGTTAACTATTAATTAGTGAACAGCCTATGACAGTGGGACCCACACGTTAGTTTGACTAAGTCAACTGACCTGTTGACTGTTGACATCACCCTAACATCATGCTGACATCACCTTTCACTGTTCTGGATAATGTTCGATTTAAATAATTAAATAAATTTCAAAAAATGCATAAAACTTGGATAAATCATAGAAAATAAACCGTAACTCGGATGAAGATACTTTGTACATGAAAGTTGCTCAGAACGACGAGACGAATCCGGATACACAGCCCGTTCATCCGCCACACATCCCTGGCATAGCAAACACGCAAATTTCCCCCTCCGGTTCACCTGTCCAAAAACGTCAAACACAGGGAATACTTCCCCGGATGTTTTCCCCCTTCGCCAGTACCACCTACTACTACGTTAGGTCACCTCTAGCACCGCGTAATGCCATGTTACACTTTGTGATGCTTTGATTGCTCTGTTATTTATTGTGTTCCCCCTTCGTTACTTCTTTTGGTAGAACCCAGGGTATCGGCGACCCCGGTTCGTCTCACGGTGTTGACGACCCATCCTTCTTGCGAGCAACCAGCAATCCCCCTTAATCACCAGATATCGCCTATTCCTTCTTTCTACCGCTTGCATTAGAGTAGTGTAGCATGTTCTTGCTTTCGGTTAATCCTATTCTGCATAGCCTTTGTCATTGTTGCTACACTTGTTACCCTTACCTGCAATCCTAAATGCTTAGTATAGGATGCTAGTATTCCATCAGTGGCCCTACACTCTTGTCCGTCTGCCATGCTATACTACTGGGCCGTTATCACTTCAGGAGGTGATCACGGGCATATGCAATATACTTTATACTATTACATTACTTATGATATTGTTCGGAGATGGGGGCTGAAGGGGCAGGTGGCTCCATCCCGGTAAAGGTGGGCCTGGGTTCCCGACTGTTACTTTGTGGTGGAGTGACAGGGAAGGTTGAGACCACCTAGGAGAGAGGTGGGCCTGGCCCTGGTCGGCGTCCGCGGTTACATCAAATAACACGCTTAACGAGATCTTGGTATTTGATCTGAGTCTGCCACTGGCATATACGCACTAACCAACTACGCGGGAATAGTTATGGGCACTCAACGTCTTGGTATCAGCCGAAGCCTTCTTGACGTCAGTGACTGAGCGGCGTGCACCGGATTAGACTGGAACGCCTGCTCTTGTATTAGGGAGGCTAGGTCTACTTCCGGCTGCCCTTGCAACATGCGGGTGTGCAATGGGCGATTGGCCCAGACCCCTGCGCCATAGGATTTAGACCGGCGTGCTGACCTCTCTGTTGTGCCTAGGTAGGGCTGCGATGTGTTGATCTTCCGAGGCCGGGCATGACCCAGGAAAGTGTGCCCGGCCAAATGGGATCGAGCGTGTTGGGTAATGTGGTGCACCCCTGCAGGGACGACCCAGAGTTGTACCTTGACCTTATGACAACTAGAACTGGATACTTAATAAAACACACCCTTCCAAGTGCCAGATATAACCCGGTGATCGCTCTCACACAGGGCGACGAGGAGAGGTTCGTCGGGTAGGATTATGCTATGCGATGCTACTTGGTGAACTTACCATCTACTCTCTTCTACATGCTGCAAGATGGAGGAGACCAGAAGCTAGTCTTTGACAGGACTAGCTATCCCCCTCTTATTCTGGCATTCTGTAGTTCGGTCCACCGATATTGCCCCTTTACATAGATACCCATGCATATGTAGTGTAGATCCTTGCTTGCGAGTACTTGGGATGACTACTCACGGTTGCTTTTCTCCCTCTTTCCTCCCTTTCCTTTCTACCTGGTTTTCACAACCAGATGCTGGAGCCCAGGAGCCAGACGCCACCGTCGACGACGACTCCTACTACACCAGAGGTGCCTACTACTATGTGCAGGCCGCTGACGACAACCAGGAGTAGTTTATGAGGATCCCAGGCAGGAGGCATGCACCTCTTTCGATCTGTATCCCAGTTTGTGCTAGCCTTCCTAAGGTAAACTTGTTTAACTTATGTCTGTACTCAGATATTGTTGCTTCCGCTGACTCGTCTATGATCGAGCACTTGTATTCGAGCCCTCGAGGCCCCTAGCTTGTATTATGATGCTTGTATGACTTATTTAAGTTTTTAGAGTTGTGTTGTGATATCTTCCCGTGAGTCCATGATCTTGATCGTACATGTTTGCGTGCATGATTAGTGTACTATTGAATCGGGGGTGTCACATTTCCACTCAAAGTATTAATCTCTTCAATCGCATGCACTATTTACTTGTAGAAGATCTTTCGGTATGCCATTGAGAGTAATTTTCCATAATATTATCTAGGACTTTAGTAGCTTCCTGATAACCCACAAGTATAGGGTATCGCAACAGTTTTCGAGGGTAGAGTATTCAACCCAAATTTATTGATTCGACACAAGGGGAGCCAAATAATATTCTCAAGTATTAGTAGCTGAGTTGTCAATTCAACCACACCTGAAAGACTTAATATTTGCAGCAAAGTATTTAGTAGCAAAGTAGTATGGAAGTAACAGTAACGGTGGCAAATGTAACAATAGCAGTTTTGTAGCAATTGTAACAGTTGCAACGGCAAAGTAACGTAGCAAAGATCAATATGTGAAAAGCTTGTAGGCAATGGATCAATGATGGATAATTATGTCGGATGTCATTCATCATGCAACAGTTATAACCTAGGGTGACATAGAACTAGCTCCAGTTCATCAATATAATGTAGGCATGTATTCCGTATATAGTCATACGCGCTTATAGAAAAGAACTTGCATGACATCTTTTGTCCTACCCTCCCGTGGCAGCGGGGACCTAATGGAAACTAAGGGATATTAAGGCCTCCTTTTAATAGGGAACCGGACCAAAGCATTAGCACTTTGTGAATACATGAACTCCTCAAACTATGGTAATCACCGGAAAGAATCCCAATTCTTGTCACCTGGGGGTACGCGGATCATAACTTGTAATAGGTGCATACAACTTGCAAGATAGGAAGAACTCAAATATATTCATGAAGACATAATAGGTTTAGATCTGAAATCATGGCACTCGGGCCCTAGTGACAAGCATTAAGCATAGCAAAGTCATAGCAACATCAATCTTAGAACATAGTGGATACTAGAGATCAAACCCTAACAAAACTAACTCGATTACGTGATAAATCTCATCCAACCCATCACCGTCCAGCAAGCCTACGATGGAATTACTCAAGCACGGTGGTGAGCATCATGAAATTGGGGATGGAGGAAGGTTGGTGATGATGATGGCGACGAATCCCCTCTCCGGACCCCCAAACGTACTCCAGATCTGCCCTCCAGATGAAGAACAGGAGGTGGCGGCGGCTCCGTATCGTAAAACGCGATGAATCCTCCTCTTTGATATTTATCTCCCCGAAAGTAAATATATAGAGTTGGAGTTGAGGTCGGTGGAGGTCCAGGGGACCCACAAGGTAGGGGGCGCGCCCTCCACCCTTGTGGACAGCATGTGGGTCCCCTTTCATTGATTCTTTCGCCAATATTTTTTATTTATTACAAAAATATTATTCGTAAATTTTCAGGTCATTCCGAGAACTTCTATTTCTACACAAAAATAACACCAAGGCAATTCTGCTGAAAACAACGTCATTCCGGGTTAGTTCCATTCAAATCATGCAAATTAGAGTCCAAAACAAGGGCAAAAGAGTTTGGAAAAGTAGATACGATGGAGACGTATCACTTCTCATAATGTAATTTCCATAAAATTACCTCCCGCGGCGGAATCTAAAAGTTTTCTAGATGCAAAATTCAATCTGGCATAAAAAAATTGTATGATCATCCATAAACTTAAACCATGAGTAGGGCAATTTCTTATCATCAATTTCATCCTCTCCCAAGATTGTGCAACATGTTCATGATCAAGTTGCTTAAAATTCATTATATCGTTCCTAAGGGAGATGATCTTAGCGGGGGAGGGGAAATACTAGGAAATAAAAGCATCTTTACACTTATTCCATGAATCAATACTATTTTTAGCCAAAGATGAAAACCAAGTTTTAGCATGATCTCGTAGTGAGAACGGAAATAGCTTCAATTTAATAATATAATTATCCACATCTTTTTTCTTTTGCATATCACACAACTCAATGAAAGTATTTAGATGAGATGCAGCATCTTCATTAGGACTACCAGAAAATTGTTCTTTCATAACAAGATTCAACAAAGCGGCATTAATTTCATAAGATTCAGCACTAGTGGTGGGAGCAATCGGAGTACTAATAAAATCATTATTATTAGTGTTGGAAAAGTCACACAACTTGGTATTTTCTTGAGCCATCATGACAAAGCGAGCAATCTAGCATAGAAGTAAACAAAAAGCAAACAAAAAGACGAACGAAAGAAGGGAGAATAAAAAGGCAAATATTTTTGTGTTTTTCTGAAAATGTTTTAGAAGTGGGGTGATGTCTACTACGCAACCTTCTTCTTGTAGACGTTGTTGGACCTCCAAGTGCAGAGGTTTGTAGGACAGTAGCAAATTTCCCTCAAGTGGATGACCTAAGGTTTATCAATCTGTGGAGGCGAGGGATGAAGATGGTCTCTCTCAAACAACCCTGCAACCAAATAACAAAGAGTCTCTTGTGTCCCCGATGACCCACAAGTATAGGGGATCTATCGTAGTCCTTTCGATAAGTAAGAGTGTCGAACCCAACGAGGAGCGAAGGAAATGATAAGCAGTTTTCAGCAAGGTATTCTCTGCAAGTACTGAAATAAGTGGTAACAGATAGTTTTGTGATAAGATAATTTGTAACGAGCAACAAGTAACAAAAGTAAATAAAGTGCAGCGAGGTGGCCCTATCCTTTTTGTAGCAAAGGACAACCCTGGACGAACTCTTATATGGAGAAAAGCGCTCCCGAGGACACATGGGAATTATCGTCAAGCTAGTTTTCATCACGTTCATATGATTCGCGTTCGGTACTTTGATAATTTGATATGTGGGTGGACCGGTGGTTGGGTGTTGTTCTTACTTGAACAAGCATCCCACTTATGATTAACCTCTATTGCAAGCATCCACAACTACAACAAAAGTATTAAGGTAAACCTAACCATAGCATGAAACATATGGATCCAAATCAGCCCTTACGAAGCAACACATAAACTAGGGTTTAAGCACGTGACTCTAGCAACCCATCATATACTTATTACTTCCCAATGCCTTCATCTAGGCCCATATAATGGTGAAGTGTTATGTAGTCGACGTTCACATAACACCACTAGAGGATAGACAACATACATCTCATCAAAATATCGAACGGATACCAAATTCACATGACTACTAAAAGCAAGACTTCTCCCATGTCCTCAGGAACAAACGTAACTACTCACAAAGCATATTCATGTTCATAATCAGAGGGGTATTAATATGAATAAAGGATCTGAACATATGATCTTCCACCAAATAAACCAACTAGCATCAACTACAAGGAGTAAACAACACTACTAGCAACCTACTAGTACCAATCCCGGACTTGGAGAGAAGAATTGGATACAAGAGATTAACTAGGGTTTTGAGAGGAGATGGTGCTGGTGAAGATGTTGATGGAGATTGCCCTCTCCCGATGAGAGGAGCATTGGTGATGACGATGGCGATGATTTCCCCCTCCCGTAGGGAAGTGTCCCCGGCAGAACAGCTCTACCGGAGCCCTAGATTGGTTCCGCCGAGGTTCCGCCTCGTGGCGGTGGAGTCTCGTCCCAAAAGGTTGCTTATGATTTTTCCCTTGATGAAAGACCTCATATAGCAGAAGATGGCCACCGGAGAGCCAACAGGGGGCCCACGAGGCAGGGGGCGCTCCTTGGGGGGTAGGGCGCGCCCCCACCCTCGTGGCCATGTGGGACCCCCTCTGATGTACTTCTTCCGCTCAATATTTTTTATTATTTCCATAAATAACTTTCGTGGAGTTTCAGGACTTTTGGAGTTGTGTAGAATAGGTCTCTAATATTTGCTCCTTTTCCAGCCCAGAATTCCAAATTTGTGACATTCTCCCTCCTTATGTAAGCCTTGTAAAATAAGAGAGAATAGGCATAAGTATTGTGACATAACGTGTAATAACAGCCCATAATGCAATAAATATCGATATAAAAGCATGATACAAAATGGACGTATCAACTCCCCCAAGCTTAGACCTCGCTTGTCCTCAAGCGGAAGCCGATAACAATAAATATGTCCACATGTTTAGAGGTTGAGGTGTCGATAAAATAAATTACGGACATGGGGGCATCATGATTATTCTCATAACAGCAACATATATGGATAATGTCATATGATTACTTATGCTCAAGTAATAATCTGGTCACAATGAAAAGTATGAATCAGAAACTTTATTAAGAACTAACAAACTATAATCTCAGTCATTGAAGCAATTGCAATTTATCATAACATCCGAAAGAGCCTATGTCAGATCTTAATAGCAAGTCCACATACTCAACTATCATTTAGTTTTTCATACTCGCTAACACTCACGCAATACTTGTGGTTACGAAGTTTTGATCGGACACGGAGAAAGATAGGGGCTTATAGTTTCGCCTCCCAACCTTTTACCTCAAGGGTAATGTCAACAATAATAACTCATGCTCCCCTACATCCAATTAGATATATCTATCAGAATCTTTCCAACATACTGTGCTTGCCAAAGGATAAAATAAAAAGGAAAGGTGAAGATCACCATGACTCTTGCATAAGGTAGAAGATAATAGTAATAGATAGGCCCTTCGCAGAGGGAAGCAGAGGTTGCCATGCGCTTTCAGGGTTGGACGCATAAAAGCTTAATGCAAAAGAACGTCACTTTATATTGCCCCTTGTGATATGAACCTTTATTATGCTTGTCCGCTTTTATTTCTTCCACATCACAAGATCGTATAAAGCTTATTTCCTCCACACCAATCAATCATACATATTTAGAGAGCAATTTTATTGCTTGCTCCGATGACAACTTACTTGAAGGATCTTACTCAATCCATAGGTAGGTATGGTGGACTCTCATGGCAAAACTGGTTTAAGGGTTTTTAGAAGCACAAGTAGTATCTCTACTTGGTGCTAAGAATTTGGCTAGCATGAGGGGGAATGGCAAGCTCAACATGTTGGACGATCCATGACAATATACTTTATCTCAGATATAAGAAAACATAACCCATTACGTTGTCTTCCTTGTCCAACATCAACTCTTTAGCATGTCATATTTTAATGAGTGCTCCCAATCATAAAAGATGTCCATGATAGTATATTTATATGTGAAACCTCTCTTTCTTTATTACTTCCTATTAATTGCAACGATGACCAAAGCTATGTTTGCCAACTCCCAACAATTTTTAATCATCATACTCTTTCGATGTGAAGTCATTACTCTCGATAAGATCAATATGATCTCTTGTTTCTTTTTATTCTTTTCTTTTATTTTCTTTTATTCACTCAAGATCATGGCAAAATAATCAAGCCCTTGACTCAACACTAATCTTTATTATATATAGCTCACGGACTCGATTACATAGAGGCATCACAAAGTAAAACTCAAAACTAGATCATGCCATAAACTTTATTCTACTAGATCAAGATACTACTAATAGGATCGAACTAAGAAAAACGGTAAAGATAGGAGTGTGATGGTGATACGATACCGGGGCACCTCCCCCAAGCTTGGCAGATGCCAAGGGGAGTGCCCATACCCATGTGATTATGTCTCCTTCTTTGGTGAAGAGGATGGTGGTGATGATGGATAATCGCACATCGAACGTAAAAGGTCCTCCAGCTTGCGGATAATGCCCTTGAGTGCAACAATATGCTCCTTCAACAAAATATTTTCACGTGTGAGATACTTGTTCTATATATGACCTAACTCAATCATCTTGAAAGCTTTGATCTCAGTTGGGGTAAGAAGATTATGATCAGGTTGAAGGATGTCTTCTGCTGCCGGAGCTTGATCCTCCGTGGCCTTCTTGATCCCTTCATCCTTGTTGACCTCCATGGGTTCTTCCCTCTTCAACTCTATCTTCATTAGCCAAGCATCGTTGTCACCGTTGTTGGAGGAGGGGGACAACATGATGCCTGGCCTTGATAACCCTGACAGGAAACAGCTTGAAACAAGAACATAAGATACTTGCGTGATACAGGAGTCAAAATCTTCGGGAGAATATATAATGAATTTTTACCGACCAAAATACGTATCGTGCAAGAAAACAGAGTCCGAAGGGCACACGAGGTGCCCACGAGGTAGGGGCGCGCCCAGGGGGGTAGGGCGCGCCCTCCACCCTCGTGGGGCCCTCGTGTCCTTCCCGGACTGCTTCTTATTTTTCTATTTTTCTAAATAATCCAAAACGGAGAAATATTGCCATAAAAATTGTTTTGGAGTCTGAAACGTTCTGGAAAGTGTCCCTTATGTATTCCTCGGGGGTTACGGTTTCAATAACATTGGTTTCAACATTTATGGGATTACCTGAGATATAATGTTTAATTCTTTGACCGTTCACCACCTTCGGATTTGTGCCTTGAAGTTGTTGATTTTTATGGCACCGAAACGATAGACCTCCTCGATAACGTAAGGGCCTTCCCATTTAGAGAGAAGTTTTCCTGCAAAAAATCTTAAACAAGAGTTGTATAGCAATACATAATCACCTACATTAAACTCACGCTTTTGTATCCTTTTGTCATGCCATGTTTTAACTTTTCTTTTAAACAACTTGGCATTTTCATAAGCTTAGGTTCTCCATTCATCAAGTGAGCTTATATCAAATAACCTCTTCTCACGGCAAGTTTGAAATCATAATTGAGCTCTTTAATAGCCCAATATGCCTTATGTTCTAGTTCGAGAGGTAAGTGACATGCTTTTCCATAAACCATTTTATATGGAGACATACCCATAGGATTTTTATATGCGGTTCTATAGGCCCATAATGCATCATCAAGTTTCTTGGACCAATTCTTTCTAGATCTATTAACAGTCTTTTGCAAAATTAATTTGAGTTCTCTATTACTCAATTCTACTTGACCACTAGACTGCGGGTGATAAGGAGATGCAATTCTATGATTAACATCATACTTAGCAAGCATTTTACGGAAAGCACCATGAATAAAATGTGAACCACCATCAGTCATTAAATATCTAGGGACTCCAAACCTCGGAAAAATAATTTCCTTAAGCATCTTAATAGAGGTGTTATGATCAGCACTACTAGTTGGAATAGCTTCTACCCACTTAGTAACGTAATCAAAAATAACTAAAATATGTGTATAACCATTAGAGGCAGGAAAAGGTCCCATATAATCAAAGCCCCAAACATCAAATGGTTCAATAACAAGTGAATAATTCATAGGCATTTCTTGACGTCTACTAATATTAGCAATTCTTTGACATTCATCACAAGATAAGACAAACTTACGAGCATCCTTGAAGAGAGTAGGCCAATAAAAACCGGATTGCAATACCTTATGTGCAGTTCTATCTCCAGCGTGGTGTCCTCCATAAGCTTCGGAGTGGCACCTGCGTAGGATCTGCATTCTGTTCATGCTCGGTACACAACGTCTAATAACACCATCTACTCCTTCTTTATAAAGATGTGGGTCATCCCAAAAGTAATGTCTCAAATCATAGAAGAACTTTTTCTTTTGCTGGTATGTGAAACTAGGTGGTATAAACTTGGCAACGATATAATTAGCATAATCAGCATACCATGGAGTACTACGAGAGGCATTTATAACATTTAATTGTTCATCAGGAAAGCTATCATCAATAGGTAGTGGGTCATCAAGAACATTTTCTAACCTAGACAAGTTATGCGCAGAACGGGTTCTCAGCTCCCTTTCTATCAACAATATGTAAATCAAATTCTTGTAGCAAGAGAACCCATCTAATGAGTCTAGGTTTAGCATCTTTCTTTTCCATAAGATATTTAATAGCAGCATGATCCGTGTGAATAGTTACTTTAGAATCAATAATATAAGGTCTGAACTTATCACAAGCAAATACAACTGCTAAGAATTATTTTTCAGTAGTAGCATAATTTCTCGGAGCATTGTCTAGAGTCTTACTAGCATATTGAATAACATTTAATTTCTTATCAACTCTTTGCCCTATAACAACACCTACAACATAATCACTAGCATCACACATAATTTCAAAGGTAAATTCCAATCTGGTGGCTGAACAATAGGTGCAGAGATCAATGCTTTCTTAAGTATTTCAAATGCTTCTACACAATCATCATCAAAGACAAATGGTATATCTTTTTGTAATAAATTGGTCAGAGGCCGAGAAATTTTTGAGAAGTCCTTAATGAACCTCCTATAAAATCCGGTGTGACCAAGGAAACTTCTTATACCTTTGATGTCCTTAGGACATGGCATCTTTTCAATAGCGTCAACTTTGGCTTTATCAACTTCAATACCTCTTTCAGAAACCTTATGCCCCAAGACAATACCTTCATTAACCATAAAGTGGCACTTTTCCCAATTCAAGACAAGATTAGTTTCTTCACATCTACGCAAAACTCGATCAAGGTTGCTCAAGCAATCATCAAAAGAGGATCCATAAATGGAGAAATCGTCCATGAAAACCTCACAAATCTTTTCACAAAAGTCAGAGAATATAGCCATCATGCATCTTTGAAAGGTAGCAGGTGCATTACATGAACCAAAAGGCATACGTCTATAAGCAAAAGTACCAAAAGGGCAAGTAAAAGTAGTCTTTGACTGATCATTGGTGACACGGTATTTGGGAGAAACCAGAATAACCATCTAGAAAGCAAAAATGTGTATGTTTGGATAATCTTTCTAGCATTTGATCAATAAAAGGTAAGGGGTAATGATCCTTTTTAGTAGCCTTATTTAATTTGCGGAAATCAATTACCATCCTATAACCTGTAATAATTCTTTGCAGAATCAGTTCATCTTTATCATTAGGAACAACAGTAATACCTCCCTTCTTTGGGACGCAATGGACAGGACTTACCCACTGACTATCAGCAACGGGATAAATTATACCTTCCTCAAGGAGCTTTAGTATTTCCTTTCTTACCACTTCTTTCATTTTAGGATTCAGCCATCGTTGATGATCAATAACTGGTTTGGCATCTTTCTCCAAATTTATTTTATGTTGACATAGAGGTGGGACTAATGCCTTAAGATCATCAAAAGTATATCCAATAGCAGCACGGTGCTTCTTCAGAGTTTTCAATAATCTCTCTTCTTCATGCTCCGAAAGGTTAGCACTAATAATAACAGGATATATCTTCTTTTCATCAAGATAAGCATATTTAAGAGTATCAGGCAACGGTATAAGCTCAAACACGGGATCACCCTTGGGTGGAGGAGGATCCCCTAGGATTTCAACAGCAAATTGTGTTTCGTAATAGGTTCCTGTTTAAAGAATATTTCATCTATTTCCCTTCTTTCATTCATAAACATATCATTTTCATGGTCTAGCAATATTGTTCTAAAGGATCACTAGGAGGTATGGCAATAGAAGCAAGACCAATAATTTCATCCTTACTAGACAATTCTTCTTCATGGTGTTGTGTACTAAATTTAGAGAAATTAAACTCATGAGACATATCACCCAAACCAATAGTAACAACATTCTTTTCGTAGTCTATTCTAGCATTAACAGTGTTCAAGAAGGGTCTACCAAATATAATGGGACAAAAGCTATCTTGCGGGGAACCAAGAACAAGAAAATCAGCAGGATATTTAGTTTTCCCACACAATACTTCAACATCTCTTACAATTCCCATTGGTGAAATAGTATCTCTATTGGCAAGTTTAATTGTGACATCAATATCTTCTATCTCAGCAGGTGCAATATCATGCATAATTTCTTTGTATAAGTCATAAGGTATTGCACTAACACTAGCATCCATATCACATAAGCCATGATAACAATGATCTCCTATTTTAACAGAAATAACAGGCACGCCTACCACAGGTCTATGTTTATCTTTAGCACAAGGTTTAGTAATTCTAGCAGTTTCACCGCACAAATAAATAACATGCCCATCGATATTATCAGTCAAGAGATCTTTAACAATAGCAATATTAGGTTCAACTTTAACTTGCTCAGGAGATGTATAAGTTCTAATATTACTTCTACGAACCACAGTTGAAGCTTTAGCATGATCCTTTATTATAACAGGGAAAGGTGGTTTCTCAACATAAGAAGTAGGAACAATAGGGTCATTATAAGTGATAGTCTTTTCTTCAACTTTAGTAGGTGCAGCTACTTTTACTTCTATGGGGGGGTGATATTTAAACCACTTCTACTTGGGGAGATCAACATAAGTAGCAAAAGATTCACAGAATGAAGCTACTATCTCAGAGTCAAGTCCATATTTAGTGCTAAATTTATAGAAAACATCGGTATCAATAAAAGATTTAACACAATCAAACTTAGGTGTCATACCTGACTCCTTACCTTCGTCGAGATCCCAATCTTAAGAGTTGCGTTTAATTCTAACCAATAAATTCCATTTGAATTCAATAGTCTTCATCATAAAAGAGCCAGCACAAGAAGTATCGAGCATGGATTGATTATTATGAGAAAGCCGAGCATAAATTTTTTGAAGAATTATTTCTCTTGAGAGCTCATGATTGGGGCATGAATATAACATTGATTTAAGCCTCCCCCAAGCTTGAGCGATGCTTTCTCCTTCGCGAGGCCAAAAATTATACATATAATTGCGATCATGATGAACAAGATGCATAGGATAATACTTCTAATGAAATTCCAATTTCATTCATTTATAGTTCCATGACCTCGTATCATCACACATCCTATACCATGTCGATGCATCTCCCTTCAAAGATAAAGGGAAGACCTTCTTCTTAACAACATCATCGGGTATACCTGCAAGCTTAAATAATCCACAAACTTCATCCACATAGACTAGGTGCTCATCAGGAAGCTTTGTTCCATATCCTGCAAAAGGATTATCTAGCAGTTTTTCTAACATACCCGAAGGAACTTCAAAGGGAACATTTTCATTTTCAGTAGGTTCAGTAGGTTGAGGAGAAACTCTTTGCTTTACCGGTCGGGGTGAAGATACCCCGAACAAGCCCCTCAGAGGATTACTTTCCATGGTAACAAGTGACAGTAAATTTCAGCACACTATATAAATTTTTCCTAACCAAATTCCAACTACCGAAGGCGCTTCACTCCCTGGCAACGGCGCCAGAAAAGAGTCTTGATGACACACAAGTATAGGGGATCTATCACAGTCCTTTCGATAAGTAAGAGTGTCGAACCCAACGAGGAGCAGAAGGAAATGATAAGCGGTTTTCAGCAAGGTATTCTCTCCAAGTACTGAAATAAGTGGTAACAGATAGTTCTGTGATAAGATAATTTGTAACGAGCAACAAGTAACAAAAGTAAATAAAGTGCAGCAAGGTGGCCCAATCCTTTTTGTAGCAAAGGACAAGCCTGGACAGACTCTTATATGGAGAAAAGCGCTCCCGAGGACACATGGGAATTATCGTCAAACTAGTTTTCATCACGTTCATATGATTCGCGTTCGGTACTTTGATAATTTGATATGTGGGTGGACCGGTGGTTGGGTGTTGTTCTTACTTGAACAAGCATCCCACTTATGATTAACCTCTATTGCAAGCATCCGCAACTACAACAAAAGTATTATGGTAAACCTAACCATAGCATGAAACATATGGATCCAAATCAGCCCTTACGAAACAACTCATAAACTAGAGTTTAAGCTTCTATCACTCTAGCAACCCATCATCTACTTATTACTTCCCAATGCCTTCCTCTAGGCCCAAATAATGGTGAAGTGTTATGTAGTCGACGTTCACATAACACCACTAGAGGATAGACAACATACATCTCATCAAAATATCGAGCGAATACCAAATTCACATGACTACTAATAGCAAGACTTCTCCCATGTCCTCAGGAACAAACGTAACTACTCACAAAGCATATTCATGTTCATAATCAGAGGGGTATTAATATGCATAAAGGATCTGAACATATGATCTTCCACCGAATGAACCAACTAGCATCAACTACAAGGAGTAATCAACACTACTAGCAACCTACTAGTACCAATCCCGGACTTGGAGACAAGAATTGGATACAAGAGATGAACTAGGGTTTTGAGAGGAGATGGTGCTGGTGCAGATGTTGATGGAGATAGCCCTCTCCCGATGAGAGGAGCGTTGGTGATGACGATGGCGATGATTTCCCCCTCCCGGAGGGAAGTGTCCCCGGCAGAACAGCTCTACCGGAGCCCTAGATTGGTTCCGCCAAGGTTCCGCCTCGTGGCGGCGGAGTCTCATCCCGAAAGGTTGCTTATGATTTTTCCCATGACGAAAGACCTCATATAGCAGAAGATGGCCACCGGAGAGCCAACAGGGGGCCCACGAGGCAGGGGGCGCGCCCTGGGGGGTAGGGCGCGCCCCCCACCCTCGTGGCCAGGTGGGGCCCCCTCTGACGTACTTCTTCCGCTCAATATTTTTTATTATTTCCAAAAATAACTTTCGTGGAGTTTCAGGACTTTTGGAGTTGTGCAGAATATGTCTCTAATATTTGCTCCTTTTCCAGCCCAGAATTCCGACTGCCGGCATTCTCCCTCTTTATGTAAACCTTGTAAAATAAGAGAGAATAAGCATAAGTATTGTGACATAACGTGTAATAACAGCCCATAATGCAATAAATATCGATATAAAAGCATGATGCAAAATGGACGTATCAACTCCCCCAAACTTAGACCTCGCTTGTCCTGAAGCGGAAGCCGATAACGATAAATATGTCCACATGTTTAGAGGTTGAGGTGTCGATAAAGTAAAATACGGACATGGGGGCATCATGATTATTCTCATAACAGCAACATATATGGATAATGTCATATGATTACTTATGCTCAAGTAATAATCTGGTCACAATGAAAAGTATGAATCGGAAACTTTATTAAGAACTAACAAACTATAATCTCGGTCATTGAAGCAATTGCAAATTATCATAACATCAGAAAGAGCCTAAGTCAGATCTTAATAGCAAGTCCACATACTCAACTATCATTTAGTCTTTCATAATCGCTAACACTCACGCAATACTTGTGGTTACGGAGTTTTAATCGGACATAGAGAAAGATAGGGGCTTATAGTTTCGCCTCCCAACCTTTTACCTCAAGGGTAATGTCAACAATAATAACTCATGCTCCCCTACATCCAATTAGATATATCTATCAGAATCTTTCCAACATACTGTGCTTGCCAAAGGATAAAATAAAAAGGAAAGGTGAAGATCACCATGACTCTTGCATAAGGTAGAAGATAATAGTAATAGATAGGCCCTTCGCAGAGGGAAGCAGAGGTTGCCATGCGCTTTCAGGGTTGGATGCATAAAATCTTAATGCAAAAGAACGTCACTTTATATTGCCCCTTGTGATATGAACCTTTATTATGCAGTCCGTCGCTTTTATTTCTTCCACATCACAAGATCGTATAAAGCTTATTTCCTCCACACCAATCAATCATACATATTTAGAGAGCAATTTTTATTGCTTGCACCAATGACAACTTACTTGAAGGATCTTAATCAATCCATAGGTAGGTATGGTGGACTCTCATGGCAAAACTGGTTTAAGGGTTTTTGGAAGCACAAGTAGTATCTCTACTTGGTGCTAAGAATTTGGCTAGCATGAGGGGGATAGATTGGTAGGAAAAGACGAAAGAGGGGATGCCTTCCGAGGCATCCCCAAGCTTAGGCTTTTGGTTCTACTTGAATTTTACCTTGGGGTGCCTAGGGCATCCCCAAGCTTAGGCTCTTGCCACTCCTTATTCCATAGTCCATCGAATCTTTACCCAAAACTTGAAAACTTCACAACACAAAACTCAACGGAAAACTCGTAAGCTTCGTTAGTATGAGAAAACAAAACCACCACTTAGGTACTGTTGTGAACTCATTCTTTATTTATATTGGTGTAATATCTACTGTATTCCAACTTCTCTATGGTTCATACCCTCCGTTACTACTCATAGATTCATCGGAATAAGCAAACAACACATAGAAAACAGAATCTGTCAAAGAAAGAACAATCTGTAGCAATCTGATTTGTTCGAATACTTATGGAACTCAAACATTTCTGAAAAACTAGGACAACCTGGATAATTTGTATATTGATCTACTGCAAAAATAGTTGGTATTTTATCACGTTCTGGTGAATTTTAACAATTATTTTCGTGAGCGCAAAGTTTCTGTCTTTTTCAGCAAGATCAAACAACTATCACCTAAGAAGATCATATTGGTTCTACTTGGCACAAACACTAATTAAAACATAAAAACACATCCAAACAGAGGCTGTATGGATTATTTATTACTAAACAGGAACAAAAAACAAGGAACAAAAATAAAATTGGGTTGCCTCCCAACAAGCGTTATCGTTTAACGCCCCTAGCTAGGCATGATGATTTCAATGATGCTCACATAAAAGATAAGAATTGAAACATAACGGGAGCATCATCAAGAATATTACTAGCACATTTAAGTCTAACCCACTTCCTATGCATACGGATTTTGTGAGCAAACAACTTATGGGAACAATAATCAACTAGCATATGAAAGCAAAACAAGCATATCTTCAAAATTTTCAACACATGGAGAGGAAACTTGATATTATTGCAATTCCTAAAAGCATATGTTCCTCCCTCATAATAATTTTCAGTAGCATCATGAATGAATTCAACAATATAACTATCATGTGAGGCATAATCCAATTGAAAATTAAAATCAAGGTGACAAGTTTCATGGTTACCATTATTCTTAATAACATACAAGTCATCACAATAATCATCATAGATAGCAACCTTGTTCGCATAATCAATTGGAACCTCTTCCGAAATAGTGGATTCATCACTAAATAAAGTCATGACCTCTCCAAATCCACTTTCATAATTATCACAATAATATTCAACATCCTCCAAAATAGTGGGATCATTACTTCCTAAAGTTGGCACTCTTCCAAACCCACTTTCATTAATATAATCATCATAAATAGGAGGCATGCTTTCATCATAATAAATATTCTCATCAAAACTTGGGGGACTAAACATATTATCCTCATCAAACATAGCATCCCCAAGCTTGTGGCTTTGCATATCATTAGCATCATGGGTATTCAAAGAATTCATACCAACAACATTGCAATCATGCACATCATTCACATATTTTATGCCAAGCATTCTATGTAATTCTTCTTCTAGTACTTGAGCATAATTTTCCTTCCCATCATTTTTACGGAAGACATTAAAAAGATGAAGCATATGAAGCACCATTAATTACTTTTTTTTGTAGTTTTCTTTTATAAACTAAACTAGTGATAAAACAAGAAACTAAAAGATTCGATTGCAAGATATAAAGATATAGCTTCAAGCACTCACCTCCTCGGCAACGGCGCCGGAAACTTCTTGATGTCTACTATGCAACCTTCTTCTTGTAGACGTTGTTGGGCCTCCAAGTGCAGAGGTTTGTAGGACAGTAGCAAATTTCCCTCAAGTGGATGACCTAAGGTTTATCAATCCGTGGGAGGCGTAGGATCAAGATGGTCTCTCAAACAACCCCGCAACCAAATAACAAAGAGTCTCTTGTGTCCCCAACACACCCAATACAATGGTAAATTGTATAGGTGCACTAGTTCGAAGAGATGGTGATAAAAGTGCAATATGGATGGTAGATATAGGTTTTTGTAATCTGAAAATATAAAAACAGCAAGGTAACTAATGATAAAAGTGAGCACAAACGGTATTGCAATGCTTCGAAACAAGGCCTAGGGTTCATACTTTAACTAGTGCTAGTTCTCTCAACAATAATAACATAATTGGATCATATAACTATCCCTCAACATGCAACAAAGAGTCACTCCAAAGTCACTAACAGCGGAGAACAAACCAAGAGATTATTGTAGTGTACGAAACCACCTCAAAGTTATTCTTTCTGATCGATCTATTCAAGAGTCCGTAGTAAAATAACATGAAGCTATTCTTTCCGTCCGATCTATCCTAGAGTTCGTACTAGAATAACACCTTAAGACACAAATCAACCAAAACCCTAATGTCACCTAGATACTCCAATGTCACCTCAAGTATCCGTGGGTATGATTATACGATATGCATCACACAATCTCAGATTCATCTATTCAAACCAACACAAAGAACATCAAAGAGTGCCCCAAAGTTTCTACCGGAGAGTCAAGACGAAAACGTGTGCCAACCCCTATGCATAGATTCCCAAGGTCATGGAACCCGCAAGTTGATCACCAAAACATACATCAAGTGAATCAATAGAATACCCCATTGTCACCATGGGTATCCGATGCAAGACATACATCAAGTGTTCTCAAATCCTTAAAGACTCAATCCGATAAGGTAACTTGAAGGAAAACTCAATCCATTACAAGAGAGTAGAGGGGAGAAACATCATAAGATCCAACTATAATAGCAAAGCTCGCGATACATCAAGATCGTGCCAAATCAAGAACACGAGAGAGAGAGAGAGAGGGAGATCAAACACATAGCTACTGGTACATACCCTCGGCCCCGAGGGTGAACTAGTCCCTCCTCGTCATGGAGAGCGCCGGGATGATGAAGATGGCCACCGGTGAGGGATCCCCCCTTCGCCAGGGTGCCGGAACAGGGTCCCGGTTGGTTTTTTGTGGTTACATAGGCTTGCGGCGGTGGAACTCCCAGTCTAGGTTATGTTCTGGAGGTTTCTGTATTTATAGGAATTTTTTGCGTAGGTCTCATGTCAGGGGGGTCTCCGAGTCATCCACGAGATAGGGGCCCACGCCCAGGGGGTAGGGCGCGCCCCCACCCTCGTGGACGGCCCGGGAGTCTTCTGGCCCAACTCTTTTACTCCGGGGGCTTATTTTGGTCCATAAAAAATCCACAAAAATTGGCACGTCAATTGGACCCCGTTTGGTATTCCTTTTCTGTAAAACTCAAAAACAAGGAAAAAAAATAGAAACTGCACTGGGCTCTAGGTTAATAGGTTAGGCCCAAAAATCATACAAAATACTATATAAATGCATATAAAACATCCTAGATGCATAATATAATAGCATGGAACAATCAAAAACTATAGATACGTTGGAGACGTATCAAGCATCCCCAAGCTTAATTCCTGCTCGTCCTCGAGTAGGTAAATGATAAAAACAGAATTTTTAATGTGAAATGCTACCTAACATATTTATCAATGTAATTTTCTTTATTGTGGTGTGACGCCCCCGATTCAAGCGTACACTAATCATGCACGCAAATGTGTACGATCAAGATCAGGGACTCACGGGAAGATATCACAACACAACTCTAGAAATAAAATAAGTCATACAAGCATCATAATACAAGCCAGGGGCCTCGAGGGCTCGAATACAAGTGCTCGATCATAGACGAGTCGTGAAGCAACAATATCTGAGTACAGGACATAAGTTAAACAAGTTTGCCTTAAGAAGGCTAGCACAAACCGGGATACTGAGATCGAAGAGGCGCAGGCCTCCTGCTGGGATCCTCCTAAACTACTCACAGGTAAATGCGTCGGCCTTGGCCTGCGTAGTAGTAGGCACCTCCGGTGTAGTAGTCGTCATCGACGGTGGCGTCGCTCCTGGGCTCCATCGTCTGCAGTTGCAGCAATCGAGTAGAGATAGGGGAAAGGGGAACAAGGCAACCGTGAGTACTCATCCAAAGTACTGCAAGCAAGGAGCTACACTACATATGCATGGATATATGTGTAAAGGGCCATATCGGTGGGTGAGCTATGAAAGCGAGAATAAGAGGGGGATAGCTAGTCTTATCAAAGACTACGCTCGTCACCTTCGCCTTGCAGCAGGTAGAAGAGGGTAGGTTGAAGTCCTCCAAGTAACATCACATAGCAATAATCCTACCGGCGATCCCTCCTCGTATCCACGAGAGAGAGCGACCACCGGTTGTATCGGCACTTGGAAGGGTGTGTTTTATTAAGTATCCGGTTCTAGTTGTCATAAGGTCAAGGTACAACTCCAAGTCGTCACATTACGAAGATCACGGCTATTCGAATAGATTAACTTCCTGCATGGGTGCACCAACTTACCCAACACGCTTGATCCCATTTGGCGGACACACTTTCTGGGTCATGCCCAGCGGAAGATCAACACGTCGCAGCCCCACCTAGGCTCAACAGAGAGGCCCGACGCCGGTTCAAACCCTAAGCGCGCAGGGTCCGGGCCCATCGCCTACGAGCACACCTGCACGTTGCGTGACGTCTGCCGGAAGCGTAACTAGCCCCTTAATACAAGAGCGGGCTTACGTTCCAATCCGGTAGCGCCACTCGATCATTGGCGTCACGAAGTGCCGGTGATACCACGGCGCCAAGTGCCCATATCTTTCCCACGTAGTTGGTTAGTGCGTATAGGCTCGTAGCCAACTCGGATCAAATACCAAGATCTCGTTAAGCGTGTTAAGTATCCATGAACGCCCGAGCAGGGCCAGGCCCACCTCTCTCCTAGGCGGTCTCAACACGCCTGCCGCCCGCCACAAAGATCCACTCATGGGTGCTCCACCACCAACCGTCTTTAGTCACCACATGTATCATGTATAAGTATATAGTATATACCGAGATCACCTCCCGAGTGATCTCGGCCCAATAGTATAGCACAAACAGACGGACAAGAATGTAGGGCCACAGATGAAAATACTAGCATCCTATACTAAGCATATAGGATTGCGGTAAAGGTAACAATGATAGTAACAAGGACAGGCTATGCATCGGGATAGGTATAACGAGAAAGCGATAACATGCTACACTACTCTAATGCAAGCAGTATAGAGTAGAATAGGCGATATCTGGTGATCAAGGGGCTTGCACTGGTTGCTCGGCAAGAGAGAGAGGGTCGTCAACAGTAGTCGAATGGGCAGGCGGCGGCGTCGGTCTCGTAGTCTACCGGAGAGAAGAGGGGGGAAGAAACAATGAATACCATGTAAACAGATGCATATCTATGCATGACAAGACAAGTAACGATGCTAGGCGTACCCTGACGTGGTATGAGGTGGTACCGGTTAAGGGGGGGAACATCCGGGAAAGTATTCTCGGTGTTTCGCGTTTTGCAAGAGAAGGCGGAGGGGAAAGTTGCGGGTTCGATAGGTTAGGGGTGTGTGACGGACGAGCGAAGCGCATATCCGGATTCGTCTCGTCGTTACGAGCAACTTTCATGTTGAAAATATTTTAATCCGAGTTACGGATTAAAAGATATGATTTTCTAAAGATTTTATTAATTTACGGAATTTAATTAATTATTTAATTAATTCGAAAATTGGATTTATGACATCGGCATGATGTCATCTTGGCGTCGGCGATCAACGCGTTGACCGTTGACTGGTCAACTGACATGTGGGTCGATGGGACCCACTGTCATTCTCTGTTTAGGTTAATTACATATTAGTTAATTTAATTAGTGATTAGGTTAATCTAATCAGGATTAATTAACTTAATTAATTACTTATTTAACTAATTAATATTTTAATTATTTTAATTATTATTTATTTATTTATTTAATATGTTTTTTTAATTCCTTTATTTTCTTTTCCAAACACGTTATGGGGCAGGGCCCTGTGGTCAGTGGCCCACGAGGCAAATCATTGTGGTCTGGCCTCGCGCTGAACGGGCGAGCCGTGGCCGGGCGGCGCCTTGACAAGGGAAGCGAAGGCGAGGCTCGATGTGGTGGTGGCGGACGGTCGACGGAGAGGCGGGAGCACGGGCCATGGGCGCCGACCGAGCGGGAGCGGGCGACGGCGCTGGAACCGCCGGGCGGACCCGAGCGACGGCGGTTGTGGCGCGCGTGGCCGAGGCGACCATGGGGAAGGCGGCGGCTGGCAGAGCCGCACGGGATGCGGGGAGGGGGCGGGACGGCCCGGCGCTGTTGGTCCACGTGTGCCTGGCGCGCGGGCGGCGGCCACGGCGGCGGCAACGGCGTAACGGGGAGATCTGGCGCCGGTGTGACGGAGAAGGGAGAGGAGGAGCTCAGGGGGAGGCACGTAGGGTCTAGGCGAGGCTCGGGACGGTCGGGGAGGACCGGCGAGGTGGAGGTCGAGGCGGCGGCGCTCGTGGAGGGGGCCGGGGACGACGACGACGCAGGGAAGAAGCCGGCGGGAGGCGGACGGCAACTGGGCGGCGAAGCGGCGTCGGGTCGACGGGATCGGGCCGATCCGATCCAGATCGGTGACGGGGGAAGTAGGACGTCTGGGGGCTAGGGTTCGGTGGGACTGGGGAGGGTTAAGGGAGTGAGGGCGGATGGGCGGTGGGCTGGTTGCTGGGCCGTTTAGCCCGATTAGCGAGGTCCAGTGAGGGGGAGGGCTCTCTTTCTTCTTCTTTTTTGTTTAGTTTTTCTCTTTTGTATTTTCTTTTCTTTTATTTATTTACTATTCTGTTTTAAATGATTTTAAATAATTTAGGCCTTTTATAAAAATGTGTTTATTTCATGATAATTTCCTATGCAATATTTGGCAACCCCCGAACATTTTAGTTTTAATCTTTGAAAACTTTTATTGCTATCATAATTTTTAAATCTGAATTTTGAAACAGTTTTAATTAACCCGTGGTTAACTACAGTGACAAAGGTGACGTGGCACCATCAACGTGAGATTACTGTAGCATGATTATCCGGGCGTTACAAATCTCCTCCACTACAAGAAATCTCGGCCCGAGATTTAGGAGGTAGAAGGAAAGAGTGCGGGTATTCATCACGAAGACGATCCTCGCGTTCCCGTGTGGCCGTCTTGAATGATTCGACCTTTGGACTTTGAGGAACTTGATCGCCTTTCCGGCGTGTGCGGCGTTCAGCTTGGTCGAGAATGCGGACCGGATGCTCTTTATAGGAGAGGTCCTGTTACAATTCGAGCACTTCATGGTCCTTTGCTCGGATTGGGTCCTTGAAGCGGCGTCGGAGTTGTGACACGTGGAACACATCGTGAACACGAGAAAGGTTGACGGAAGCTCGATTGGTATGCCACTTTTCCACGCCTTTCGAGAATAGTGAATGGGCCAATATAGCGAGGAGCTAGCTTGCCCTTGATCCCGGAGCGGTGAGCACCCTTCATTGGTGTAACTCGAAGATAGGCCTTTTCGCCAGGTTGATAGACCATGTCTTTATGATGACGGTCATAATTACTCTTTTAGCGTGGATCGAGCAGTCTTGAGATTCTCGCGAATAATGCGGACTTGTTCTTCGGCATGTTGGATAATATCCGGACCGAAGAGTGGGCGTTCCCGATTTTTGACCAGTTCGAGGGGTTCGGCACTTTCGTCCATATAACACTTGAAGGGGCCATCTTGAGACTAAGCTTGATAGCTATTATTATAAGAGAACTTCGAATACGGAGAGATTCCTCCCATTTCTTGCGAAGGAAATAACACAAGCTCGAAGCATGTCTTCAAGAACTTGGTTGACACGTTCAACTTGCCCTGTATTTGCGGATGAAACGCGATCTTGAAAGATAAGTGAGTACCCATAGCTTCTTGAAAACTTGCGAGAATCTTGAAGTGAATAAGCTGCCACGGTCCGAATCGATAACTAGTGGAATACCGTGAAGTGAAACAATTCGGACATATAGAGAGTTGCAAGCTGGCTAGCGGTGATTGTTTCTTTGACCGCCCGGAAAATGTGCAACTTTAGAAAGCCGGTCAATAGCGACAAGAATAGCATCATTACCTTTACTGCGACTTGGGAAATCCGGTGGCGAAGTCCATTTCAACATGGTCCCATTTCCATTCAGGAATAGAGATAGGTTGCGAGTTCGAGGGCCTTTGATGTTACGCTTTGATCTGAAAGCAAGCGTCACATTCAACAACATAACGAGCAATGTCTCGCTTCATATTAGACCACGAGAATCTCGGCGAATGTCTTGGTACATCTTGGTGCTACCGGGATGAATAGACAAAGGCGTATCATGAGCTTCTTTCATAACCTTTGGAGTCGATTCAGGTTTGCCCTCTTACTCGGTACCACTAGGCGACCTTTGAAGAATAGGGTGCCCGTCATCCTGATGAAGAATGAGGGCTTCCTTACTGCGAGATAAAGTTTAACCCTCTCGACTTCATCGTCACATTTACGTAACCATTTGATGGTGTCCACAAGATCTGGTTTAGCAACTGTGGTATTGAGAGAACCCACGGAAACAACATGGAGGTTCATCTTGCGAAGCTCCGGAGGAGGGGGAGCGAGTGCACCCGGAGGTACAATATGGAGGTTCAGCTTTCTGAAGTCTTCAACGAGTGAGGGCTGAACTTTGTGAACCTGGAGGTGGTTGCGATGAAGACTTGCGGCTCAAGGCATCAGCCATTACATTAGCCTTGCACGGTGTATAGGAAATACCCAAATCAAAGTCTGCAATAGTCTCCATCCATCTCTGCCGACGGAGGTTCAGGTCCGGTGAGTAAACAGATGCCAGACTTTGGTGGTCGGTGAAGATCTCATAGCGATTACCGAGAAGGTAATGTCGCCATCGCTTGATGCATGAATGACAGCAGACAAGCTCGAGGTCGTGAACTGGGTAGTTCTCTTCGTGAGGGCGTAATTGTCGAGAGGCATAAGCAACCACTTTGCGCTCTTGCATTAGGACACAGCCTAATCCTTGACGGAAGCGTCGCGATAAATAATGACGAAGTCCTTCTTAGTATCGGGAGGAGCTAATCTTTGGGCGAAGTCAACTTGTCTTTGAGTGCTCGAAACTTTCACGACATTTATCATCCATTGGAACTTGGCGCCTTATGCAGGTTAGTCAGAGGCCTGGAAATCTTGGAGAAGTTCTCGACGAATCGACGGTAATAGCTGGCGAGACCGAGAAAACTTCTGACTTGCTTGACATTCTTCGGAGGAGTCCAATCGAGAATAGCCTGAATTCGTTCAGGGTTGACGGCAATACCATCCTTAGAGATGACATGCCCGAGATAGGTTACTTCGGGAAGCCAGAATTCACACTTGGAGAACTTGGCATATAGTTGATGCTCTCGTAGCTTTTCCAGCACAAGACGAAGATGTTCAGCATGTTCTTCTTCATTCTTGGAAAATATCAGGATATCATCCAGATAAACCACGACGAACTTGTCGAGGTAATCCATGAATATATAGTTCATCAGGCGAGAGAAGGTGGCTGGAGCATTGGTTAAGCCGAAAGACATGACGGTGTACTCGTATGAACCATAACGAGTCACGAATGCGGTCTTTGGGATATCCTCTTCGCGAACACGGATCTGGTGGTAACCCAACCTCAAGTCGAGTTTAGAGAACAGCGATGAACCAGCCAGTTGATCATACGGATCATTGATCCGAGGAAGAGGATACTTATTCGAATTGTAGCTTGGTTTATAGGACGGTAGTCTTGGACCAATCGGTTTGTCCCATCCTTCTTCACGACAAAGAGAGAAGGTGCTCCCCAAGGAGAGCAACTTGGGCGAATGAAACTACTTGAAGAGATTTGTCGATTTCCTCCTTGAGCTCAAGGAGTTCATGCGCGGCATCTTGTAGGGTCGCTTGGCTATAGGAGTGGTGCACGGTTTCAAGTCGATGACGAACTCGACGGCTCTAGCAGGGGAATCCTGGAAGTTCTTCAGGAAAGACATCACGGAAATCGCGAGCAGCAGGAATGTTTTCAATGCCCTCGAGGGTGCGGCGTTCAATGCATTCAATGCATAGAGCCTTGCCTCGGCATCTGAACAGACGAGCATTGTAGCTTATTATTTCATCGAAGGGTGTAGCAGATGGACGGTCTTAGTGGCGCAAAGCGATTGAAGCGATATCGCTTTCAACCAATCCATCCCCAAAATGAGGTCGATGTTAGACGTCTTCAGGATAATGGGTGAGGCATAGAATTCCAGCCCTTCGATTTCCACGGGGACGTCGACGCCAACCATGGAGGTTTGACATTGTCAGAAGGGGTTTTTTACCAATACCGAAGAGTTCATCTCCTCACACTTAACGTCGTGCTTGTATGCAAAATCTTCTGACATGAATGAATGCGATGCTCCTGAATCGAATAAAACAGATGCAGGTACTGAATTTATGAGGAGTGTACCCATCACGATGAGCAGGCTGGTCTTGAGCTTCGTTCAGATCAACGTGGTTGGCATGAACTCGACCATAAGGCTTGGCATTGTTGTTGCGGGACTGGTTGCTCCCACGGCCAGTTGCGGGAAGTGCCAGTTGATTCTGATTCTGATTGCAATCCCTAGCACGGTGACCTGTTGACCACACCTGTAGCACAGACCATTATTGGGAGTGGGAACAGGAGCTTGGGGTGGTGGAGCTGGAAGCTTTGGCTGCCTAGTTGGAGTAGGCAGACGAGGTGCAACATAGCTACGCCTTGGGGCAGTGCATTTGGCTGGTACATCTTGTTGGGAATCCATATCTTACGCTGCGAGGAAGGGCCCGAAGATGACCCCGTGTCACGGTTGCGCCTGTTAGAGCTCTGGTATTCCTGCAGACCAGTTTCGACATTGATAGCTTTGTTCACCAAGGTGGCGAAATCAGCAAAGTCGTGCACTAGAAGTGCGAGTTTGATGTCAGCTTGAAGGCCGTCACGGAACTTCTCCTGTCTGCGTGCATCCGTTGCAATGTCCTCCTCAGCATAGCGAGACAAGTCCAGGAACTCTCGCTGATAAGCTTCAACAGTCTTATTGCCTTGGATGAGGTTGCGGAACTCACGCTTCTTCCGGTCCATGACTCCTTGAGGGATGAAGCGGGCACGGAAAGCGACACGAAGTCTGCCGGTGATGATTGTTCGGTGGCGAGTACGCCTGTGGCTGTCCCACCATTGAGCTGGGTCCTTTCGGGAAGAAGGAAGCAAAGGTGACATAGTGGCGGGGGCTACATCAGCAGACTCCATCTCATAAGTGATGTCACGGGCCGATCCTTGACATCCGGGGCTGGGTTGAGCTGCGGTACACACTTGGGTTGAGGCGTATGAAATCCTGCAGAGTTGTTGTGTTTGGCTGCTGGTTCATATTGGGGCGAGGAAATTGAGCCATCATGTTCTCCATGAACTGGCGATTCATCTCAAGCTGTTGGATCATACCAGCCATGTACTCAGGCGGTGGTGGGAAGTTGCCACCACGACCACGACCACCTGGTCTAACCATCCTGCTAATATATAATAGGGGTAGTTCGACTTGAGAAATTATGCAAAGGACAAGAATCATTCATGATGAAACATGCATAATGAAAGCGACGATAGAAACTACATAGTAGTCGGCATATCTTACAAAAGGGATCACACATAGAGTTCGGTACGAGTTCAATACATAGACTAAGACATCATAGGCGACACGCAGCTCGCATGGCGAATGCATCTAACACTAACAAGCAAGCCTACATCGGTCCCACGCTGCATCGCGGAGGTAGCTGTAGCCTTTGAAAGTCGGTAGTGTGGCAGCGGATAGTCCTCCACGCCGGTGACACAGGGGCCGCATGGATACTGCAGTGCGAACACGGCGACCAAGTGGCGGAGAGGACCAAGCGGAGAGTAGCCTCCCACCTCGGCCAACCGACACCACAGGGGCATCACGGTCTGGCTGGGTAGATCGCGAGCAGCGGCAGCTCTGGATCGGACAAAGGTGCGATAGCGTCGAGAGCACGCAGTAAAGGTCTTGTGGGTGAGGTACAACTCGTGGCGAAGAGCTCGGTTAGCTCGATCCATCCCATCAGCATGCAGAACAAAGTTCTGATGATAGAAGGGCTCTCTGGTGACAGTGGAGTAGGCAACAGTGTAGTAACCCTCCTCACCAACATCAGACGCGATAGCAATGTGCCTGAAGGGGGAGGTGTCCAACTCGATACTCTCCACGAAGGCGTGTCGAGGCGGCATAAGCAGCATCGTGGACTGCCATATCGATAGTCACCAAAACACCATGTGCGGTGTGCGGCCAAGAGTGGAGTCATACTCCCGAGAGTAGAGGTGGACGATGGCTCGCATCGCTCTGGTTAAAGTCCCGGTACTCCTCAAAGACGGTGTACTCAGGGTGCCGGCGATAACCCGATAGGTCATCATCTCCGCTAGCACCGCAGGTGATCCCGAGGCACCAATGGCCGTCGTGGTGGCGCATTTACCTGCCTCGTGGGTTCCATCCGAAAACAAAGATGTTTCAAAGGAGTCAAATGACGGTGGAAATTGATCAAAATACAATTCCAAAGAATAACTATGGCTTTATCCAACTTTGGGGTGAATGTGGTCACGGGATCCTAGTGTTAGTTAGTAAATTCGTTTAACCCGAGTAGAAGAGAGTTCAGAGTCCTAGAGTAAAGGTCGAGGAGTAAAAGATCCTAGTACCACCCGATGGCGACGTGGGCCCGTAAGGCACACAGCCATGTTAGTAAAAGTTTTTGCAATGTCTAGACTCGACTTCGGCCAAGGAGTGTGGAAGGGGATTCCTACAGCAAATGGCTCGATACCAACTTGTGACGCCTTCGATTCAATCGTACACTAATCATGCACGCAAATGTGTACGATCAAGATCGAGGACTCACGGAAGATATCACAACACAACTCTACAAATAAAATAAGTCATACAAGCATCATAATACAAGCGAGGGGCCTCGAGGGCTCGAATACAAGTGCTTTCGATCATAGACGAAGTCCGGAAGCAACAATATCTCGAGTACGGACATAAGTTAAAACAAGTTTGCCTTAAGAAGGCTAGCACAAACCGGGATACAGATCGAAGAGGCGCAGGCCTCCGCACAGGATCCTCCTAAACTACTCTGAGTGGTCGTCGCCGGGCTGCCGCGTAGTAGTAGGCACCTCCGGTGTAGTTGTCGCCATCGACGGTGGCGTCGCTCACAGGCTCCATCGTGCAGTTGCAGACAATCGAGTAGAGATAGGGGAAAAAGGGGAACAAGGCAACCGTGAGTACTCATCCAAAGTACTCGCAAGCAAGGAGCTACACTACATATGCATGGATATATGTGTAAAGGGCCATATCGGTGGACCGAATCGCAGAAAGCCAGAATAAGAGGGGATAGCTAGTCTTATCGAAGACTACGCTCGGTCACCTTCGTCTTGCAACGGAGTAGAAAAGGGTAGGTTGAAGTCCTCCAAGTAACATCACATAGCAATAATCCTACCCGCGATCCCTCCTCGTATCCCCGAGAGAGCGGCCACCGTTGTATCTCGCACTTGGAAGGGTGTGTTTTATTAAGTATCCGGTTCTAGTTGTCATAAGGTCAAGGTACAACTCCAAGTCGTCACATTCAAGATCACGGCTATTGAATAGATTAACTTCACTGCAGGGTGCACCAACTTACCCAACACGCTTGATCCCATTTGGCGGACACACTTTCTGGGTCATGCCCGCCGCATGAAGATCAACACGTCGCAGCCCCACCTAGGCTCAATAGAGAGGCCAAAGACGCCGGTCTAAACCTAAAGCCTTGCCAGGGGCTGGGCCCATCGCCTCGAAAGCACACACGTTGCGTGACGCGTGGCCGGAAGCGTAACTAGCCCCCTTTAATACAAGAGCGGCTTACGTTCCAATCCGGCGCGCGCCACTCGGGCCGGGCCACGAAGTGCTTTACCGATACCACGACGCCGAAAGTGCCCATATCTTTCCCACGTAGTTGCTTAGTTTGTATAGGCTCGTAGCCAACTTAGTTCAAATACCAAGATCTCGTTAAGCGTGTTAAGTATCCATGAACGCCGAACAGGCCAGCCCACCTCTCTCCTAGGCGGTCTCAACCGCCTGCCGCTCCGCCACAAAGATCCACTCATGGTGCTCCACCGGCCGACCCGTCTTTAGTCACCACATGTATCATGTATAAGTATATAGTATATACCCGAGATCACCTCCCGAGTGATCTCGGCCCAATAGTATAGCACAGCAGACGGACAAGAATGTAGGGCCATAGATGAAAATACTAGCATCCTATACTAAGCATATAGGAGTGCAGGTAAAGGTAACAACAGTAGTAACAAGGACAGGCTATGCATCAGGATAGGTATATGAAAGCGATAACATGCTACACTACTCTAATGCAAGCGGTATAGAGTAGAATAGGCGATATCCGGTGATCAAGGGGGGCTTGCCTGGTTGCTCTGGCAAGAGAGAGGGGTCGTCGACTCCGTAGGTCGAACGGGCGTGATGGCGTCGGTCTCGTAGTCTAGGAGAGAATAGGGGAAGAAACAATGAATACCATGTAAACAGATGCATATCGATGCATGACAAGACAAGTAACGATGCTAGGCGTGCCCTAACGTGGTATGAGGTGGTACCGGTTAAGGGAAACATCCGGAAAGTATTCCGGTGTTTCGCTTTTCAAGCGAGAAGGGAGCGGAGGGAAAGTTGCGGGTTCGATAGGTTAGGGGTGTGTGACGGACGAGCAATTGCGTATCCGGATTCGTCTAAATGTCGTTACGAGCAACTTTCATGTTGAAAATATTTTAATCTGAGTTACGGATTAAAAGATACGATTTTCTAAAGATTTTATTAATTTCTGGAATTTAATTAATTATTTAATTAATTCGAAAAATGGATTTATGACGTCAGCATGATGTCATGCTGATGTCGTGATCAACGTTGACCGTTGACCTGGTCAACGACATGTGGGTCGATGGGACCCACACATTCTCTGTTTAGGTTAATTACATATTAGTTAATTTAATTAGTGATTAGGTTAATCTAATCAAGATTAATTAACTTAATTAATTACTTAATTAACTAATTAGTATTTTAATTATTTTAATTATTATTTATTTATTTAATTAATATGTTTTTTTAATTCCTTTTTTTCTTTTCCAAAAACGTTATGGGGCGGGGCCCTGTGGTCAGTGGCCCACGGGGCAAATCGGCCTTGGTGCGCGCCGCTCGAACGGGCGCGGGTGGCCGTGGCCGCAAGGGAAGCGAGGGCGAGGCTCGACGTGGTGGTGGCCGGACGGCCGACGGAGAGGCGTGGGAGCACGGGCCATGGGGCGCCAGCCGAGCGGGAGCCAGGCGATTAGGGCGGCTGAATCACGGGCGGACCAGCGACGGCGGTGGCCGAGGCGAGTGGCGAGGCGAAGGCGCGGCGGCGGCAGGGGAGCCGACGGAGGATGCGAGGGCCGGCGGACGGCCCGGCTGTTGGTGTCGCCATGCCGGTAGCGGCGTGCACTTGACCTGGGCAACGGCAGAACGGGGAGATCTGGCGCGGTGACGGAGAAGGAGAGGAGGAGCTCACGGGGAGGCGCGAAGGGTCTCGGCAGCGGGCTCGGGGCCGGTCGGGGAGGACCGGCGAGGAGGAGGTCGAGGCGGCGGCCCTCGTGGAGGGGGCCGGGGACGACGACGACGCAGGGGAAGCAGGCCGGCGGGGAGGCGGACAGCGACGGGGCCTGGTGGCGGCCAGCTGGCCGGTCGACAGGATCGGGGCCGATCCCGATCCAGATCGATGGGGCTGACGGGGAAGTGGGAGGTCTGGGGGCTAGGGTTCGGTGGGGAGTGGGGAGGTTAAGGGAGTGAGGGGCCGGATGGGCGATGGGCTTGGTGGGCCGTTAGCCCATTGGCGAGTCCACAGGGGGGCTCTCTTTCTTTTTGTTTAGTTTTTCTCTTTTGTATTTTCTTTTCTTTTATTTATTTACTATTCTGCTTTTAAATGATTTTAAATAATTTAGGCCTTTTATAAAAATGTGTTTATTTCACGATAATTTCCTATGCAATATTTGGCAACCCCCGAACATTTTAGTTTTAATCTTTGAAAACTTTTATTGCTATCATAATTTTTAAATCTGAATTTTGAAACAGTTTGAATTAACCCGTGGTTAACTACAGTGACAAAGGTGACGTGGCACCATCAACGTGAGATTACTGTAGCATGATTATCCGGGCGTTACATGTGGCATGAATGTTCAGATCCGAAAGATTCAAGACAAAAGTTTAATATTGACATAAAAATAATAATACTTCAAGCATACTAACCAAGTAATTATGTCTTCTCAAAATAACATAGGCAAAGAAAGCTCATCCCTACAAAATCATATAGTTTGGCCATGCTTCATTTTCGTCACACAAAATGCTCCCATCATGCACAACCCCGATGACAAGCCAAGCAATTGTTTCATACTTTAGCATTCTCAAACTTTTTCAACTTTCACGCAATATATGAGTGCGAGCCATAGACATAGCACTATAGGTGGAACAGAATATGATGATGGAGGTTGTGTGGAGAAGACAAAAAGGGAGAAAGTCTCACATCGATGCGGCTAATCAACGGGCTATGGAGATGCCCATCAATAGATATCAATGTGAGTGAGTAGGGATTGCCATGCAACGGATGCACTAGAACTATAAGTGTATAAAAGCTCAACAAAAGAAACTAAGTGGGTGTGCATCCAACTTGCTTGCTCACGAAGACCTAGGGCATTTTGAGGAAGCCCATCATTGGAATATACAAGCCAAGTTCTATAATGAAAAATTCCCACTAGTATATGAAAGTGACAATACAAGAGACTCTCTATCATGAAGATCATGGTGCTACTTTGAAGCACAAGTGTGGAAAAAGGATAGTAGCATTGTCCCTTCTTTTCCTTTTTTTGGGCCTCCCTTTTTTTGGCCTTTCTTCTTCTTTTTCCTTTTTTTTATTTGGCCTTTTTTTATTTGGCCTTTCTCTTTTTTTCATGGGAAAATGCTCTATTAATGATGATCATCACACTTCTATTTATTTACAACTCTACAACTCGATACTAGAACAAAATATGACTCTATATGAGTGCCTCCGGCGGTGTACCGGGATGGGCAATTGAACAAGAGTGACATGTATGAAAAATTATGCATGGTGGCCTTGCCACAAATATGATGTCAACTACATGATCATGCAAGGCAATATGACAATGATGAAGCGTGTAATAATAAATGAACGGTGGAAAGTTGCATGGCAATATATCTCGGAATGGCTATGGAAATGCCATAATAGGTAGGTATGGTGGCTGTTTTGAGGAAGATATAAGGAGGCTTATGTGTGATAGAGCGTATCATATAACGGGGTTTGGATGCACCGGCGAAATTTGCACCAACTCTCGAGGTGAGAAAGGGAAATGCACGGTACTGAAGAGGCTAGCAATGATGGAAGGGCGAGAGTGTGTATAATCCATGGACTCAACATTAGTTATAAAGAACTCACATACTAATAGCAAAAATCTACAAGTCATCAAAACCAAGCACTACGGCATGCTCCTAGGGGATAGATTGGTAGGAAAAGACCATCGTCATTCCCCGACCGCCACTCATGAGGAAAGCAACCAAAGAACACCTCATGCTTCAAATTTGTCACACAACGGATACCATACGTGCATGCTACGGGACTTGCAAACCTCAACTCAAGTATTTCTCAATTTCACAATTACTCAACTAGCATGACTCTAATATCATCATCTTTATATCTCAAAACAATTATCAAGTATCAAACTTCTCATAGTTTTTAATGCACTCTATATGAAAGTTTTTATTATACCCATCTTGGATGCCCATCATCTTAGGACTAATTTTATAGCCAAAGCAAATTACCATGCTGTTCTAAAGGACTCTCAAAATAATATAAGTGAAGCATGAGAGATCAATAATTTCTATAAAATAAAACCACCACCATGCTCTAAAAGATATAAGCGAAGCACTAGAGCAGAATTATCTAGCTCAAAAGATATAAGTGAAGCACATAGAGTATTCTAATAAATTCCGATTCATGTGTGTCTCTCCAAAAGGTGTGTACAGCAAGGATGATTGTGGTAAACTAAAAAGCAAAGACTCAAATCATACAAGACGCTCCAAGAAAAACACATATCATGTGGTGAATAAAAATATAGCCTCAAGTAAAGTTACCGATAGACAAAACGAAAGAGGGGATGCCTTCCGGGGCATCCCCAAGCTTGGGCTTAGGAATTCTGGACTGGAAAAGGAGAAATTATTAGAGACCTATTCCGCACAACTCCAAAAGTCCTAAAACTTCACGGAGAATTATTTTGAAATATATAAAAAATATTGGGTGAAGAAAGCACGAGAGGGGGGCCACCAGCAATCCACAAGGGTGGGGGGCGCGTCCTACCCCCCTGGGCGCGCCCTACCCCCCTGGCAGGCCTCCGGTGCCCATCTTCTGCTATATGTTGTGTTTTAGCCTGGAAAAAAATCAAAAGGAAGCTTTCAGGATGAAGTGTCGCCGTCTCGAGAGTGAACTCTTGAGAACAAATCTAGGGCTCCGTGAGCCGTTCATTGGGAAACTTCCCTCCGGGAGGGGGAAATTGAAGCCATTGTCATCACCAACGATCATCTCATCGAGAAGGGGTCAATATCCATCAACATCTTCACCAAGACCATCTCCTCTCAAACCCTAGTTCATCCTTTGTATCCGATCTTTGTCTCAAAACCTCAGATTGGTACCTGTGGGTTGCTAGTAGTGTTGATTACTCCTTGTAGTTGATGCTGGTAGGTTTATCCGGTGGAAGATCATATGTTCAGATCCTTAATGATAATTATTACTCCTCTGATTATGAATATTAATATGCTTTGTGAGTAGTCACGTTTGTTCCTGAGGACATGGGAGAAGTCTTGTTATAAGTAATCATGTAAATTTGGTATTCGTTCGATATTTTGATGAGATATATGTTGTCTCTCCTCTAGTGGTGTTATGTGAACGTCGAATACATGACACTTCACCATGATTTGGGCCTAGGGGAAGGCATTGGGAAGTAATAAGTAGATGATGGGTTGCTAGAGTGACAGAAGTTTAAACCCTAGTTTATGCGTTGCTTCGTAAGGGGCTGATTTGGATCCATATGTTTCTTGATATGGTTAGATTTATCTTAATTCTTCTTTCGTAGTTGCGGATGCTTGCGAGAGGGGTTAATCATAAGTGGGAGGCTTGTCCAAGGAAGGACATCACCCAAGCATCGGTCCACCCACATATCAAATTATCAAAGTAACGAACGCGAATCATATGAGCATGATGAAAACTAACTTGACAGTAATTCCCATCTGTCCTCGGGAGCGCTTTGCATTATATAAGAGTTCGTCCAGGCTTGTCCTTTGCTACAAAAAGGATTGGGCCACCTTGTTGCACCTTAGTTACTTTTGGTACTTGTTACCCATTACGAATTATCTTACCACACAACTATCTATTGCCGATAATTTCAGTTTTTGCAGAGAATACCTTGCTGAAAACCGCTTGTCATTTCCTTCTGCTCCTCGTTGGGTTCGACACTCTTACTTATCGAAAGGACTATGATAGATCCCCTATACTTGTGGGTGATCATGAGGGAGAGGAAAACGAGAGGCAAATGATAAATAATGTAAGTGCAAGAGATGAGAGTTTATGATGGGTACTTAGTAGGCTTGATGTAGAACCTCCTCGAGAACAACGCCAAAAATTCTTCCTGCCACTTCTTGAGCTTGCGTTGATTTTTCCCTTGAAGAGGGTAGGGTGATGCAGGAAAGTAAAAATAAGTATTTCCCTCCGTTAAGAACCAAGGTAACAATCCAGTAGGAGGCACAAGCAAGTCTCCAATCTATGCGCCTGCACAAACTAACAAACACTTGCACACAATGCAAAAGGGGTTGTCAATCCCTTCATGGTCATAAACAAGAGTGAGATCTAATAGAGATAGGTATAAAAGATAAATAAACGAGCAAACTAAAGTAAATATAAATTAACTGAAGCGAGGTATTTTGGGGATTTTTGGTTTATAGATCTGAAAATATATGATGGAAAATAGACCCGGGGGCCATAAGTATTTTCCTCAGTTAAGAACCAAGGTATCAATCCAGTAGGAGGCACAAGCAAGTCTCCAATATATGCACCTGCACTAACAAACACTTGCACACAACGCGAAAAAGGGGTTGCCAACTCCTTCACGGACACGAACAAGAGTGAGATCTAATAGAGATAGGTATAAAAGATAAATAAAAGAGCAAAGTAAAGTAAATATAAATAAAGTGCAGCAAGGTATTTTTTGGGTTTTTTGGTTTATATATCTGAAAATATATGATGGTAAATAGACCCAGAGGCCATAGGTTTCACTAAAGGCTTCTCTCTTGAAGAAACATACTGTGGGTAAACAAATTACTGTTGAGCCACTAATAGAAAAACACATAGTTATGACGATATCTAAGGCAATGATCATGAATATAGGAATCACGTCCGTGACAAGTAGACCGAGTCCTGGCTGCATCTACTACTATTACTCCACACATCGACCGCTATCCAGCATGCATCTAGAGTATTAAGTTCATAAGAACGGAGTAACGCCTTAAGCAAGATGACATGATGTAGAGGGATAAACTCAAGCAATATGATATAAACCCCATCTTTTTATCCTTGGTGGAAACAATACAATACGTGCCTCGCTACCCATTCTGTCACTAGGCGAGGACACCGCAAGATTGAACACAAAACTAAGCACCACTCCAATTGCAAGAAAAACCAATCTAGTTGGACAAACCAAACCGATTGTTCAAAGAGAAATACAAAGATATCTTAATCATGCATAAAAGAGTTCAGTGAAGACTCAAATAATATTCATAGTGATCTGATCATAAATCCACAATTCATCGGATCTCAACAAACGCACCGCGAAAGAAGATTACATCGAATAGAACTCCAAGAACATCGAGGAGAACATTGTATTGAAAATCAAAGGGAGAGAAGAAGCCATCTAGCTACTAGCTATGGACCCTTAGGTCCATGGTAAACTACTCACGCTTCATCGGAAGGGCAGCAAGGTTGATGTAGAGACCATGCGTGATCGAATCCCCCTCTAGTGGAATGTCGGAAAAGGCCCCAAGATGGGATATCACGGGAATAGAAGCTTGCTGTGGCGGAAAAGTATTTTGGTGTGCCCTCTGGTATAGGGGAAATATTTGAGGATTTATAGTGTGAAGATTAGGGCTGGAGGGTCCACGAGGGTCCCACAAGCCAGGGGGACGCCCCCCTGGGGCGCACCCCCACGGCTTGTGGCCGCCTCGTGGGTCTTCTGGACTCCTCTCCAACTCTCGTGGGTTTCTTCTGGTCCAAGAAAAATCACCGTAAAGTTTTATTCCGTTTGGACTCCATTTGATATTCCTTTTTTGTAAAAGACAAAAACAAGGAAAAACATAAAACTAGCACTGGGCTGTAGGTTAATAGGCTAGTCCCAAAAATAATATAAAATAGTGTATTAATGCATATAAAACATCCAAAATAGATAATATAATAGCATAGAACAATACAAAATTATAGATAAGTTGGAGACATATCACACCTACACACAAAAGAACAAATACTTGCACCTAATGCAAACAAGGGGTTTTCAATCCCTTGGCGGTTAGTTGGAATGATTAAATGTCCTAGTGATATATAGTAAACAAAAACACACACAAAATGGTAAATAAATTACATCAGGTAATTCTGGATTTCAATATATGATAAAGATAGACCCGGGGGCCATAGTTTTCACTAGAGGCTTCTCTCTTGAACAAAGCATACGGTGGGTAAATAAATTATTGTTGGGCAATTGATAGAAAAGCACATAGTTATGATGATATTCAAGGCAATGATCATGTATACATGCATTACGTTCGAGACAAGTAGACCGACTCCTGCCTGCATCTACTACTATTACTCCACACATCGACCACTATCCAGCATGCATCTAGAGTATTAAGTTAAGAAAGAACAGAGTAACGCCTTAAGTAAGATGACATGATGCAGACAAAGTAAACCCAATTAATATGAATAAACCCCATCTTTTTTTCCTTAATGACAACAATAAAAATACGCGTCATATCCCTTTCTGTCATTGGGATTGAGCACCGCAAGATCGAACCCATCACAAAGCACCTCTCACATTTTAAGTTAAATCAATCTAGTTAGGCCAAACCAAACGGATAGATCAGAGAGAAATACAAAGCTATAACAATCATGCATATAAGAATTCAGAAAAGACTCAAATAATATTCATGAATAATCTGATCATAAACCCACAATTCATCGGATAACAAAAAACATATCGCAAAAAGGATTACATCGAATAGATCTCTAAGAACATCGAGGAGAACATTGTATTGAAGATCAGAGAGAGAGAGAGGAAGACATCTAGCTCCTAGCTATGGAACTGTAGGTCTATGGTAAACTACTCACACATAATCGGAAGGGCAGCAATGTTGATATAGAGGCCCTCCATGATCGATTCCCCCTCTAGTAGAGTACCAGAAAAGGTCTCTAGATGGGATCTCCGAAGAACAGAAACTTGTGGCGGCGAAAAGTATTTTGGGTGGCTCTCTGATGTATTGGGAATATCTGGCAATTTATAGAGCTGAAATTAGGTCAAGTGGTGCCACGAGGGGCCCTCAAGCCCGGGGGGCGTGCCCTACGGGCTTGTCACTCCCTCGTGGCTTCGCAGGTCTTCTCCCAAAGCTTCTAGGGTCCCTTTTAGTCCATAAAAAATTGTCAAAAAGTTTCATAGCGTTTGGACTCCGTTTTGTATAAATTATTTGAAAAGTGAAAAACAAGCAAAAAACAGCCATGGTTAATAGGTTAGTCTATAATTGCATAATAAACATCCAAGATTGATACTATAACAACATGAAACAATAAAAAATTATAGATACATTAGAGATATATCAATACCCCGTAATCTATTGGTCGAACAGTCATCGTGCTAAGGCCCCATAGGACCAGCGCACCATAAAACAACCACCATCGATGAATAGTAGCGTAGATCGAAAGGTTCCAACATAAAAACACATGAATGTAGACAAACAACGATCCCGGGCAAATCCACCAAAGACAGATCCGCTGGAGACACACCTCTACACGCCCACCGACGATGCTAAATGCATCACCGAGACGGGGCTAGGCGAAGAGAACCTTATTCCATCTTCAGGGAGCCGCCGCCGTATCCTCTTCATGAGTAGGACACAACTCTAAAAAAACTAAGAAAAACATCTAAAAATGGAGCCATCCCATTGGAAAGAGCTGGGATCCATCACACCTCATGGCCCTATGGGCACCGGAGACGAGACAGACCGATGACGGCGCCGGCGAAAGGCAGAGAAACCCTAAGCTTTTTTAGGAGCTGAGGTGGCTGCGCGAGTTGTCTCAATATCTATTGTGTTTTCAAGTATATAATTCAGTACACATAATGAATAACAGATTTGCTATTTCACATCTAGATATGAATAGTTACCTCACATCTAACTTCCTAACCACATGATTTGGACATCAAGATTAGTATTTTTTGCTTTTTTTACCGTTTGGTGTTGTT
The DNA here is from genome assembly GCA_021605145.1 of Aegilops bicornis. NCBI lineage: Eukaryota > Viridiplantae > Streptophyta > Magnoliopsida > Poales > Poaceae > Aegilops > Aegilops bicornis. The sequence continues at coordinate 396,605,948 of CM038669.1, forward strand.
ACACGTCACTCCGGCAAGGGGCCGTCATGGCGATAGGCCGCTGTTTCATTTTTTCACAACCATCGACCCCTCGTGCGTTGCGTGAGCGTGGGCGGTAACCACAATTGATTTTTAATTTTCTTTTTTTTGTTCATTTTTTTGTTTCAAATTCGTAAACTTTTTAAATTTCATGTTTTTTCTCCTTTTCATTTTTCTAAATTCAAGATTTTTTCATCGTTGTTAGTTGACTGTCCACCACAAAATCTTTTTTCTTGTCCCAGTTGCAAGTCTACCCTCAACTTGCAACCGGGGTTCGACCTTCTTTTGTCATAGTTACAATAACACCTTTGACTCGCAACTGGTTTCGGCAGTTTTTTGTCTCAGTGACAAGTCCACCATCGACTTACAACTGGGGCTCGAAACTTTCTTTATCTCAGTTACAAGTCCACCCTTGACTGGCAATTGAGGCTCAACTTTTTTTGTCTCAGTTACAAGTCAATCGTCGACTTGCAACTGGACCAAACATTTGTTTGTCCTAGTTGCAAGTCCACCCTCAACTCGTAATTGGTGCGCGGCCTTTTTTTGTCCTAGTTGCAAGCTCACCGTTGACTCGCGGCCGGGCCCCGACCTTTTTTTGTCCCAGTTGCAAAGCCACCTCGACTCGCAACCGGAGCCCAACCTTTTTTTCTAGTTACAAGTCCACACTCGACTCGCAACTGAGGCCCGCCCTTTTTTTGGCCTAATTGCAATCCCACGCACAACTCGTAACTAGGGCCCAATCTTCTTTTTGTCCCAGTTGCAAGTCTATGCTCAACTTGCAATTGGGGCTGATTTTTTGTCCGAATTGCAAGTTAACTCTCGACTCACAATTTGGGGTTCGACCTTGGGCGACAAACAAAAAAATAAAATAAAAAACAAAACAAACAATACAATGATGATGACTTATTTATCTGCTGAGGTGGGATGATGTCATAGTTAGATGTGAGGTATCTCACATCTACTTCCTTTGTTCCTAAATATTTGTTTTTTTTATAGATTTCAACAAATGACTACATACGAAACAAAATAAGTGAATCTATATTCTAAAATACGTCTATATATCAGTATGTGGTAATTCAATTGAAATATCTAAAAGGATAAATATTTAGGAACGGAGGGAGTAGATGTGACATAGTCGGAGCCGATGGATAAAGGATAGATGTTTCGTTATTAGTATTTATTAGTATGTCGACAATACCATGTCATCTTCTTTCTGCCTACTGATGACTCGCTCAACGACGTAAGCACAGAACACGCTCAAAGCCAAAAGAAGATCGGGATTGTACAACCCATGCACTGTCCCACCGTGCCACCTCATTCAACCGGCGCGCCGTGCTGGACCAAGGCCCGCTTCCGATAGACGACCAGTGCGCTAGGTCCATACACCGGCCGCCCCGTCCTGCCCCCTCGCTCGTGTGTTCCACCACGGACCAGCTCCAGGGACGGAGGCGCTGGCTGTCCACGTGTTCTCATCCGCCTACCCTGCATCGGCTCACCGCCCGGTCACCCTGACCACCCGCGGAACACGAAGCCGGAGGAGAGGCTCGCCTCGAACCTTCTTTCTCCTTCACCCGGCCTCCACGCAACGCGAACGAAACCGAAGTCCCAAATCAATCCATTTCATTTCGGTTTCGAATCCCCTGGGGACGAGCTCGCGTCGCCTTCCCCCTCCGCCCGCCCCGTCGCCATCTGCGCCCCCTTCAAATCTGCAGGCGGCGCCGCCTGGCCTCGTTGTCGCCACGGGAGGCGCGCGGGATGGGGCGGTTGTTTGCGGTGGACGCCGCGGCGGCCTCGTCGGCCGCGGCCGCGGCGGCGCGGAACGGCGCGGTGGATTGGTGGAAAGACGTGTACGACTCGCCGCGGTGGCAGGACCGCATCTTCCACGCCCTCGCCGTGCTCTACGGCATCGTCTCCGTCGTCGCGCTTGTAAGTCTGCCCTCCCGCCTGACCCGAAACACCTTCCGATCTGTCACGCGCTCCCCCGAATTCTGTGATTACGTGAGCCCGTGCCCTCGATCGCGCGTGTTGGCTTGATCCGTGCGTGCTTGATTTCAAAATTGGGGATTCGGCAACGAATCGTGAGGCTGGCCGCGAATTGTTGTAAATCAAGGTTTGAATTTGTGGACCTCGATATCTGTTGTAGGTCCAATTGATCAGAATCGAGTGTAGGGTGCCCGAGTACGGGTGGACGACGCAGAAGGTGTTCCATTTCCTTAACTTCATCGTGAATGGCGGTGGGTCACACATTTGTGCTGTTTCATTGGTTCGCCTTGCTTGCGTTTGGTTGCTTGATCCTTCTAGTTGTGTTTGCAGTGCGGGCTATCGTGTTTGTGCTGCGGCGAAACGTGCAGCTGATACAACCAGAGGTTTGTGCCTGATTTGATGAATATATTGGTGTTTCAGTTGATTGGGGGTAATGGTTTAAGCAATGTGGCATCACAGATACTTCAACATGTGGTTCTTGACATGCCTGGGCTTGCGTTCTTCACTACATACGCGCTTTTGGTGCTATTCTGGGCCGAGATTTACTATCAGGTGGTAGACCAGCTTGCGATTGGCAGTTTCTTCTGGTGTTCCCTCACTGTCGTTGCATCTGTTAATTTGTGAAGTTGTTTGCTAGGCACGTGCGATGTCGACTGATGGGCTGAGGCCAACTTTCTATTGGATCAATGGGGTGGTGTATGCAATTCAGGTAACTTAGTCCATGAAATTTCTCATATACACTATAACGTACATGACTTGATTCAGTTAAGCTCATGTGTGGAACTTTGCTCTGATGTCTGCCTGGAATGATAAATGATGCAAAGATTATGTTATGATGGCATGTAGGGGTGAATATCTGTACATTAACCACGTCTTAGTACCTGTGAGCCTGTGATGCTTCCAAATTGCTTTAGATGCCTAGGAGTGGGACTCATGTAGCTACACCAATCAAATTAGCCTTGTATCTGTTTTGTTGCTATGACCATAAGCGATAATTATACATATTTAATGTATTCCTTTTTTGCGAGATAATGTATTCTGTTCTGTTTCGAAAGTGCATATGATGGCCGGGCTCCAGGGAGCTTGTTATTTTTTTTTCAGCCAAAATACATTTTCAAAATCTAAAAAAAAATCTGAGAAAAGTATACACATAAGCATATATGTGTAGTATTACGTACAAAATTTCATGAACATACATGTTAATATGTGATGTACACAAAAAGACAAATACAGAGATTAAAATGGCCTTTTCTTTGTTGTATTTGGGCCAGTTTTTTTTTTTTTTGTAGCCTGCAAATAATTTTATTTTTAATGTAAGTTTACAGATACATAGAGAACATGTATATGTATTTATAGAAAAAAAAGTTTTTTCTGAAACTTCTAAATATACAACAACAAAGCCTTTAGTCCCAAACAAGTTGGGGTAGGCTAGAGGTGAAACCCATAAGATCTTGCAACCAACTCATGGCTCTGGCACATGGATAGCAAGCTTCCACGCACCCCTGTCCATAGCTAGCTCTTTGGTGATACTCCAATCCTTCAGGTCTCTCTTAACGGACTCCTCCCATGTCAAATTCGGTCTACCCCGCCCTCTCTTGACATTCTCAACTTCTAAATATATCTTGATTTTTTCCTACAAAAACAGGATCCCTAGAGCCCGTTGTATAAACGTCAAGACTTGTGTTGTTTGCTCTTGATTGCCTATATGCTCTATAGAAATCAAACAATGGTACCCAGTATCCTGAAATATCAAGTACAAGCTATAGTTGATTCTTTGATGTCTTGATTGCACCGAGATGTCCAATGTGTCCTTTTGTTTAGAGAACCGACATCGAAACAACCTCCTTAACTAGTATCACTCAGTAAGGAAATATGATCATGCTCTATGTTGCATTTATGACTGTTCAATTGACACATGCAAATTAGGAAGATTTTGCAGTATGCACATCCATGAGATGCTCTAATACGCATGAATTTCAAATTTCAGATAATTCTGTGGTTGGTTTTGTGGTGGAAACCAGTTCGAATTATGGTCATATTGTCCAAGATGTTCTTTGCAGGTAAAATACTTGCTTCATTTGCTCCGTATGTGTGTGAATGCGGGGGTGGGTGGTGGGCACGTGTTTCAATTCAATGTAAATTGCAGTGTCCATGGATGCATCTGTCTTGACATTTTTTGCAGTGCTAGTTTTCAGCTACTGCAGTATTATCTAATTCGAGAAACTGTGAAGCACATTATTGGATAATCTACTGTGGGGTGTTGACACCTTGATCTTTTCAGCTAATTATGCTATGACTTTTCAGGCGTATCACTGTTTGCAGCTTTTGGGTTCCTTCTGTATGGTGGGAGGTAATGCTTTTAATAAACTGTAGCTTTCTGCAATGCTAGACCGGACATATTCAGTACTGAAGAATCTAGACCTGTTCTTTCCACTGTATCATCTATGCTCGCGCCACCATGATACTACTACAGCTACCTGTATAATTTTATTAGTCGCATGGTGAACTGGATTGATTTACTAGTAAAAATCCGGACAACTCTTTCCAACCGATAACAACCATTGTGCTTGCACTACCAGGATATGTCATATATGTGCTCTGTGCCATACTAGGGCACAGAAAGTACAATAAGAGATAGAATGTATGCACTATGGCTAGCAGTAACATTTTATGGACTGATACAGTATTCGATACTATCTATTGCTGCAGGCTATTCCTCATGTTGCAACGTTTTCCTGTAGAATCAAAAGGAAGACGGAAGAAATTGCAGGAGGTATACTTCGTGTTCCATTAGTCTTACTTTTGGAGGTTTATCTATACTAGTCCTAGTCTTGGAGGAGTGTCTATAGTAGTCTTACTTTTGGAGGCTTGTTTATATTAATCATAGTTTAGGAGGCCTGTCTATGACAACAATATGGTAATGACGTATCCCCTCTTGCAGGTTGGCTATGTCACTACCATCTGCTTTACTTGTTTCTTGATCAGATGTGTCATGGTAAGTGCTTGTAAATCCCTCACAAAAAGTGCCTGCAATTACTTTGATCTACGCTATTCTACCACCGACTTAGGTAGGTCAGTTAGAGGAATCTACTAACTTCAGCATTTAATTTCCAGATGTGTCTCAATGCATTTGATAAAGCAGCTGATCTTGATGTTCTGAGCCATCCGATTCTGAATTTCTTTTATTACCTGGTATGCCTCCATTTAGTTATGTTGTCTCATTTTTACGATGTCGAGCATCATCTTATGCAATTTGACTTGAATCGTGATGTGTACTTTGCTATGATAAACCAGTATGGAGACATTGAGATAATACTGATAATCACCACTGTAAGTACATACAATTATAAAAATGTTAGGCTATGGCACATACCAAGACATCCCAATACTTTTAGCAGTGTTGAGCCTAATGTTAATTTCATGTGCTATGTGTTGCCAGATTTCAGGGTTTCTTGAATGCAAATAGCTTTATGAGTAGACAAACAAGTTGTAGGTATCGAGGTTAGTTAGGTTTGTCTTCAGATGACATAGGTGATAGATCCATGGTCCACCTCGCTCACATGCTTTTGTGGTATTCTCTTGTCATAGAGGACGTCAGAAGCTTGGCGCCTCTTCATTCATCCAGCTTTGATTCGATGTCTCGCATCTTCATTGATATCACCATCCTTTTGCGGCATTAATCCCAGATATCGAAAGGTGTGCTCTCGGGTATCACCTGCCCACCAAGGCTAACTTCCCTCCTCGTGCCTAGTAGTACTGAAACCGCACCTCATGTACTCTATTTTAGTTCCACTAAGCCTAAAACCTTCCAATTCCAAAGTCTATCTCCGCCAATCTAACTTTCTATTAACCACCGTCCGACTATTGTCGACTAGCACCACATCATCTACAAAGAGCACACACCATGGGATATCTCCTTGCATTGTTTTTAAGGCGTCCTGCCTTGGACGCTTAGGCGATAAGGCGCCCGGGCAGCGCCTTACAAATATGCCTGCTTTAGGCGCTTAGGCGTCGCCTAGGCGCTAGAGCGGGTGGTGCTCGCCTTAGGTCGCCTTACCGCCTTAAAAACAATGTCTCCTTGTATATTCCTTGTGACCTCATCCATCACCAAAGCAAAAAGATATGGGCTCAAAGCTGACCCTTGGTGCAGTCCTATTTTAATTGAAAAATCGTCAGTGTCGCCGTCACTTGTCACAACATTATCTTACATATCCTTGATGAGGGTAATGTACTTTGTTGGGACTTTGTGTTTCTCCAAGGTCCATCACATGACATTCCTCAGTCACTTATCATCCAAGTCAATGAACACCATATGCAGGTCCTTCTTTTGCTCCCTATATCTCCCCATAAGTTGTACCAAGAAAATGGCTTCCATGGTCGACCTCCCAGGCATGAAACTAAACTGACTTTTTGTCACGATTGTCATTCTTCTTAAGCGGTGCTCAATGACTCTCCCATAGCTTCATTCTATGGCTCATCAGCTTAATTCCACGGTAATTACTAATTAGTACCCTCTCTGTTCACAAATATAAGATGTTCTAACTTTTTTCTGGATTGGATGTATATAGACACATTTTAGTGTGTTTGTTCACTCATTTCAGTCCGTATGTAGTCTATATTGAAGTATCCAAAACATCTTATATTTGTGAATGGAAGGAGTACAGCTTTGAACAACCCCCTTGTTCTTGAAGATAGGTACTAATGTAGTCTGCCTCCATTCTTCGGGCATCTTGTTTGCCTGAAATATGAGGTTGAAAAGCTTAATTAGCCATACTATCGCTATATCTCCGAGACCTCTCCACACCTCAATGGGGATACAATCAGGGCCCATCGCCTTGCCTCTTTTCATCCTTTTTAGAGCGCCTCTCTGACCTTAGTCTCCTGGATCCATCGCACAAAACACACAAAACGCTCAATGGTAGAGCTCTCATTCTCTTCATCGAACAGCTTGTTGAAGTACTCTCACCGTCAATGCTTGATTTCCTCGTCCTTCACTAGAAGTCGATCTGCTCCATCCTTGATGCATTTGACTTGGCTGATATCCCTCATTTTCCTCCCTGAGATCTTGGCCATCTTATAGATGTCCCTTTCACCTTCCTTAGTGTTTAAACGCTGGCAGACGTCCTCATATGCCTGACCCCTTGCTTCACTCACAGCTCACTTTGTGGTCTTCCTTGCCACCTTGTACTTCTCTATGTTGTATGCACTCCTATCCAATTATAAGCGTCTGAAACAGTCTTCTCCTTAATAGCCTTCTGGACATCATCGTATCACCACCAGGTATATCCGAGCTTCCATCACTTCATTCTAGCGACTTTGGCGTGCTTGGACGCAAATCCGAAAGCAGAAAGTTAAACGAAAAAGGTATCACTCAGGCCCCAGGGCGCTTGTGGAGAGAGCAAGCCAGTTAAAAGGGATAATCGGGGCATCGACTTATACTCTGAAATAGAAAACGCAAAAGTTAAATCTTCTTGCAGTGCTTCAGGGATATCATTTGCGCAGCTTTAGTTGTCTCTTGATTATTTTACTGATATATACATAGGCATGCTTTGTAGCCGTTCCTTAAGAGTAACTGAATTACTTTGTGATTGCTGACCGGATTCACCAAATTGGCTTGCAGCTGGTCGAGATCGTACCTTCAGCTATGGTTCTGTTTATACTAAGGAAACTGCCCCCAAAACGTGGGATCACGCAGTACCATCCTATCCATTAGAGCAGAGCAGCCCTGGTACCAGGCTGGTACAGACGAATGCTCCTTACAGAGTTGGTAAATACAGGAGAGGCAATGTGAAGATCACCGCACTTGCACTGAAGCTTGCCCAGGTTTTAAATGAGGAAGCCTTTAGGATTTCAGGTTGCTATTGCTTGTAAAAGAGATTTGCAATGTAGTTCAAGAAAAGAAGAGATTTGCAATCTGTTTACAGGTCTAGAAAAAATGCAAGTTATATTATGTATGTATACCTTTGTTCTTCTTAGTACTTTCACCCTGTAGTGTGCCACAGCAATCACGGCTGGAATCGCATATTTGATTTTTGACCCACCTTGCCATTTCACCTTTCCGAGTGAGTTCGTATTTCAGCAATCAGTGGATCCTCTGTCCGTTTTTTCTAACGGCAGGAGAACCCCTTAAAAAAAACGTTACAGGTCTGGGTATGTCCAGGAGCCCGAGTAAATTGCAGCAGTGCCTCACTTTGGTCTAAGAATCTTGGAATTAGTGGTACGAAAACTCTTCATTTTGGTGCACTCGTAATCCCAGCCGTGAAGTGGCCATGTCTAACCATTTCTTCATGTAGCGTCTTCCGTCCATGGATGATGACGCATCTGGGATGGGGTGTGTTTTACTCCTTCCGTTCAAAAAACCTTGTCCCTCAAATGAATGTAGGCTAGATACATCCATTTGAGGGACAAGTTTTTTCAGACAGAGGGAGTACTGTTTTCCCTTTTCCTTTTTGGACATGCATGTTTTGCTTGTTTGTATCGTGCTTTGTCCATCTTGCCGGTGCATCGGCAGTGTTCAGCGGTGCGTCAGGCATAGTCTAGCCAGGTGACTTCCGTTGTCACGGTTTTAGCTCGGTTTCGTTTTAGTCGAGGTTCTCATGTTTAGTTCTTGTATGTACTTTCTATGCTAGTGATAATGATATGCTGACATGCATAGTTATCGTTTGTTATACTTGTAAGATTCATGGTCATTGTTATGCTATGCTCATTCGCATCGAGTAGCCTAAATGAATTATTGTTGTTGATGTTAATATTCATATGTCATATGATCTTGTTGCCTATCCATGTTTATGTTGATATCATGCTCATATGCATTGTCATTTCATCATGCTATATTATGGCTCAGCTCATCGCCATTCAAGTTAAACCGAACTTTAATTGAACTTGAATAAATTTGTTGGCTGAGTCATAGTGCCATCGAATCGAGATGATCAGTGCAGCCACACTTGCCTTAGGGGGGGGGGGGGGGAGGCTAATTCGATCTACTGTCATGCCTCTCGCCGGTTCCTCCAACTAGAGAAGGTTATGCGCGCGTGCTACTTGGCCCGGTAGGCGGCGATGACCTTGTGCGCCCGAGTTGTATGGATCCATTGTTTCCGTTTGGGACTGTTTTGTTTTGTTTTATCATGACGGTGGCCGGTGACGTAGGTGGCGAATGTCACACGGTGACATCGGGGCCACCCATGACATAGCCCAACCTATTTTGTCATTTTCGATTTCAGGACTTTTAGCCCCGGTTAGTGAAGGTGTCAGAGTGGCCGGGAGAGTGTCATGCAATAGATTGGTTTTCCTGAAATGTCGTTGGTCCACCCGAATGGGAGCATGAGGCCATGAATTCAATGGTATGGGTACAGTGTACTAACCTCTGCAGAGTGTATAATCTATCGATAGCTGCGCCCTCGATTATGGGCCCAGTTCATAGTAGGTCACACTATGGCTCAACAGTAATAACAACTTGACTAATAAACAACACCGGTTCGATGAGGAAAGAAGTTGGTTGATCTTTATGTGGTCATGAGATGATCCCGGTGGTATTGATGATAGTGATGATGGTTGATCATGCGATGATCACGGGTGAAGATCGAGCTCCTCGTGGTCATGTGATGATCACGATGGTATTGTTGATACCGAGCTTGGTTGATCTTGAGGTGATAGTCTGATGTTCCCGATGGTAAGTTGATATCTATGGTGGTTACGAGGTAACCTCCGAAAAGAGTAAGTTGGTCTATGATATCTTAAGCATGCTAGTGCTAGCATCATCATGTTCATATCATGAGTAACATGTTCATGCCATGCTCATATCATATTGTTCTAGTTGTATCATGCTCATCATTGATTAATCTGTAAATGCCATGCTATTGTATGTCTTGATTGCTTTGGTTGTTGTGAGCTTGCGAGTACATTTAAAGTACTCACCTGGCGTATCATGCCAGATTGCAAGTCATGCTGTGATAGCTTGCTTACGAGGATCCCGAGTTTGTGTGCTAGGATGCGTTCTAGCCAGAGTCCCCGCGGAGTGGGGTTCATTACCGTCGTCGTTGTTCCGCTGCTAGGAGTTATTTCGCTACTACAAGTTGTTCCGCTGCTAGCATGGAACTACTTGAGCAGGCGTAGTGTCGCGGTGCTGACGATCCTTTGTAATATCAGAACCCTCGTACCCATATTCTATGTAATAAAGAGCTGATTTGTTCTTACCAAGCAGTGCCGCATTTCAGAAGACTTGATCTCTAAGCTGAAATACATGGTGTTCTAGTTTCTTTAAGCCGGGGTGCTACAGCCGTGAGCCAAAGCCTCCCTTAGCCTCGAGGGCGAACCACAACTGATCATGATGCCCCCAAGGAGTCGACACTGAGAGGGAGCAACGTTCCATACTGCTCCACGCGTCTATGCTCCTCGGGAAGCGTGGCACCGTTGCACCCTTGGCACACCACTAAATGATAGTGCAGATGGCAGCTAATGTTTTAACCAACCAAGATGCGAGCCAGACCCACTCCTAGCACCTGCAGCCAACATGAGAAAAATAAAAAGCACGGTGAACAAAAACAACAAAATCAAACTTAGACAAAAGGCAACCAAACCTACCAGAGGAGTAGGGGGGAGGAACAACTAGAAGCAAAGAACAGACTAGGGAAAAACTACAACCGCTACGCGAGGCCGCTCCTCAGGTCGCTCCCGCGGGCGGCCAGGGGGGCGAACCCCAGCCGCCGCCAACGCAGCTCCACCGCCCCTTCCTCGCCGCCGCCGGCAGAGGTCGTCGGGCAAAGCCCGCGCGTCTGGCGGGCGGCGGGGCTCTTTTCCTCCTCCTGCTCGAGCTTTGGCAGCGCTGGGCTGTTCGTCTCGATGGGATCTCCGGTCTTGCTCCCGGGCTGGTGCGTGCTCCGGCCGGGCGGCCGCGACTGGGCGCTGGAGGCGGCGCAGGGCGGCGCAGTTGTGGCTGCGCCGATCCGAGCGTGGGCAAGGGTGCCGCTAGGGGCATCGCGGCAAGGGAAGGCGTGGCTTGAGGAGGTGTCTGCAAGAGGAGGCAAAGGGAGCGCGGTCTTTGGTGGCCTGCGCGGATCGGGTGCTCCGACGAGGGGAGGCGCATTGAGGGATCGGGCTGGTGCAGATCTGCGCGTGATGGGCCTAGGCGGGCGTCCTGGGAGTGCGGGAGGTCCAGGCAGCACGGATCTGCTGGGTGGGCACCGTGGCAAGGGCGTCGGGCGTGCGAGGGGCTTGGGCAGCGATGGTGGTGCTGCTGCGGCGCGGTTGGTTGACAGGGTGTGCAAGGGGCCCGTGGCTGCGACGGCGAGGAAGTGCGGCTGCGTGCCGCGGGCGTTCCAGATCTGGTCCCCGGCGGGTGCTTGGTGGCGTGCATGGTGCACGTTGCTGCGCTTGTTGCAGAGCTGCGGCCTGGATCCATGGTGGCTCCTGGCCTCGGGCAGCGCCTTCTACCTTTGCCGCATGGTGCTTGGTAGGGCATGGCGGCTATGCGTTGCGTCCGTGGTCCTTCATCCGGTCGACACTTGATGGATTTGGCGCCACGCCGAGTTTGGCCGCCAGTAGTCTCCGCTGCAGCGGCCGCTGGCTGCGATGGTTCTTGGTGCTTCTTCGCCCACGGGTAGGTTCATTGGTGGTGGTGGTGATGGGTGAGCTTGTCGGCGTCAGTGCGGATTGATGTGCGGTCGAGGGTGTGCTGGGAGCTTGGGTGAAAACCCTGTCTCGGCCTTGTGCCATGACTAGTGATGGCGATAGTTGCGGCTGTCGTTGACCTTCTTGGAGGCATCGCTGCTTTGCTGCCGCACCCCTCTTGCATGGATCCAGTCGAAGGTGCAGCTCCGGGGGAAACCCTTGATCCTGGGTGATCGGACGATGGCGGCGCCTTGGTGTCGTTTTCCTCTAGGGGCTTCGCCTTTGGAGCTGGACATCGCATGCGGGACTTGTGGATGGCGCCGGTTCGCTGCCGAGGCTTCGTGGCGACAATGATGGGGTGAGCGAGGTCGGAGACGTGGCGCTGGTTGAGGTAGTCGGCTCTTCTCCGACGTGGTCCGTGGGATTGCCTCGGCTGTTTGTCGCGGTGAAGTCGGTTGCTGTGGCGGGGGCCCAGTGGTATACGATGACGTGTGATGGGTGGTCCGTTCGGTGATCCTCCATGGCGCCAACCTTGCCTAGTTCTCCTTCGTAGTTCTTCATCAGAGTTGGAGTTGCGCTGTCTTGTCGCAGATGGCTGAGTTCTGGCATGGGTCTTCATGTAGCTCCTCATGGCCTCTTCAGTATGGGTTGGGTCGATGATCGTCTACGGCAAAGTCGGAGTCGTTTGCTCGATGTTTAAGGGTTGGGGATGAGGCCACTAGGGGAGAAGTGATGACGATGACGCCCGCGTACTGTCTCGATGATACCCTTGTTGGAGTGTGTGTGGGGGGTATCCAGTGTGTGCCGCTCAGCGGTTTGTGATGATTTTCGCCCGGTTTTTCAGTAATTAACCGAGCAACTCTCTTCTGCTTAATTAATGGATGAGGCAAAACTTTTGCCTCCGTTTCGAAAGAAAAAGAACAGACTAACAAACCCAAATGGTTGCAAACATAAAAAGAGAGAAGAGGGACCGTGAGCGAAAACAACATATTGGTGACAAGCAATCGGGAAAACACACAAACCTCACCCGATGTGAGGAGCAAATGGACGAAGGCCAACAGAGAAGGGAAATGGAAGCAACAGGCTCACCCACTTGTGAGGCTACTTCCACCCGTCAGTCTAGAACACGATGGAGGGTCAACGCGGAAGAACGGCCAGAACTGAAGAACTTGAACACCCACAAGTACCAAGAGGAGACGAGAAAGACAATGAGCGAACGCAGCAAAATAATGAATTGATAGGAAAAAGGAACCAACCTAAGAAAAAGATTGAAACACCCATGAAGAACGAAAATGCCTTTTGGAGCTCGGCCTCTATGGAGGCCAGTTTTTGAAAAACGCAAAATTCATGAAAATTCATATTTTTACAATTCAAAAAAATCTGAAAAAAATACAGATATACATGGAGGCATAACACACATGCGTGTAAATTTTTAGGACAAAATACGTTAAAATGAAGTCTGTGTAAAAAAGACAAATCTGAGGCTTTTTAACACATGATACTATTCATCCTCAAAGTCCAGAAATTTGTCTTTTTTGTGTAGGTCGCATTTAAAAGTATTTCACCTTGAATTTAAACACACACATACATTTCATCCTTGTAAAGTTGCATATTTTTTTCCAGAATTTTTCGAAGTAAAAAAGTTTGATTTTAGAATTTTTCAAAAATAAAGGGCTCCATGAAGCTCGGTCACCAAAACGCCCCACTTCATGAAGAACCCCTACGACAAACCTCTACTCGCATGAGCTAAGTACCATCCACCCATTCCCTCATGGGGTAGACTCGTGGTCTGCTCCATCGCCACACCCCGGCTGGCTCGCACAAACGGCAAGCAGCCTAGCAAAGGCGCAGACATGTTGGGTCCGGCCAGAGCCGGGTCGCCAGACATGCACGGCCTGCTCGGGCGAGCGACGCAGCCCGCCGAAGCGAAGGCGTGAGACAGCGCCGACCGACCAGCCCAGATGGAATACCGCTGACAGTGGGTAGAGCCATCCCTTCACGCTACGGACGAGCACAATCAAAGCCATCCCATGAAGGTGGCCCCACGACGCTCATTGTCCCGCCACATGGACTGCCGAGGCTGGTTGCCTAGGGTGAGCGACATCCACGAGATCAAACGATGGCACGCCTCCGCAAAACGAACGACATAGAGGGAACTCTCGCCATGAAGACCCTCAGGAAGCGGGCACTCTAGTACTCTAGCATCCTTTATAAAAGTAATATCACATCATCAAAATATACAAGCTAGCAAGTGCTTTAAAGCCAAAGCTACCACAAGATGTACATCAATAGCAACATCATCATGCACGCCACACCACCACGAGACCTTAGACCTAGTAGTAGAACTTGGCCAGCCAAGTCCTAAGCTAGAGGGTCCTAGCTATGCTTCCATCCCAACGGATCCAAGACCCTATGCCCTGTTGTCCAGTGGGTGATTTGTTGGAAATATGCCTAGATGCAATAATAAAATATCATATTTCTCGTTCATGATAAATGTTTATTATTCATGCTAAAATTATATTAACCGGAAACTTAAATACATGTGTGAATACATAAACTACACCGTGTCCCTAGTAAGCCTCTACTATACTAGCTCGTTGATCAAAGATGGTTAAGGTTTCCTAACCATGGACATGAGTTGTCATTTGATAACGGGAATAATGTGATGGACAGATCCAACCACAAGCTTAGCATCAGATTGTTTAGTTATTTGCTATAGCTTTCTTCATGTCAAGTACCAGTTCCTAAGATCATGAGAGCATGCCACTCTCAGATACCGGAGGAACGCCTTGTGTGTTATCAAATGTCACTTCATAACCGAGTGATCATAAAGGTGCTCTACAGGTATCTCCGAAGGTGTCTGTTGGGTTGCATGGATCGAGACTGGGATTTGTCGCTCCGTGTGACGGAGAGATATCTCTGGGCCCTCTCGGCAATACAACACCATAAGAAGTTTCATGTGACCAATGAGTTTAGTCACGAGATCTTATATTATGGAACGAGTAAAGAAACTTGTCAGTATCAAGATTGAACTAGGTATGTGATGACCCACAAGTATAGGGGATTAATTGTAGCTCTTTTATATAAGTAAGAGTGTCGAACCCAACGAGGAGCAGAAAGAAATGACAAGTAGTTTTCAGTAAGGTAATGTCAGAAGTGCTAAAATTGTAAATAGCGAGTAGTTTGATAGCAAGATAATTTGTAACGAGCAAGTAACGATAATAGTAACAAGTATGCAGCAAGGTAGCCCAATCCTTTTGAGGCAAATGATAGGCCAAAATGGTCTCTTATGATAAGCAAAGCGTTCTTGAGGGTACACGGGATCATCTAGTCACTTTCATCATGTTGGTTTGATTTGTGTTCGCTACTTTGATAATTTGATATGTGGGTGGACCGGTGCTTAGGTGCTGTTCTTACTTGAACAAACCTCCTACTTATGATTAACCCTCCCGCAAGCATCCGCAACTACGAGAAAAGTATTAAGAATAAATTCAAAAAATAGCATTAAACTTTTGGACCCAATCGGTCCCTTACGGAATAGCGCATAAACTGGGGTTTAAGCTTCTGTCACTCTCGCAACCCGTCATCTAATTGCTACTCCACAATGCATTCCCTTAGGCCCAAAATATGGTGAAGTGTCATGTAGTCGACGTTCACATGACACCACTAAGGGAATCACAACATACATACTATCAAAATATCGAACACATATCAAGTTCACATGATTACTTGCAACATGATTTCTCCCATGACCTCAAGAACAAAAGTAACTACTCACAAACGATAAACATGTTCATGATCAGAGGGGTATTAAATAGCATAATGGATCTGAACATATAATCTTCCACCAAATAAACCATATAGTAATCAACTACAAGATGTAATCAACACTACTAGTCACCCACGGACACCAATCTATAGTTCCGGTAACAAGATTGAATACAAAAGATGAACTAGGGTTTGAGATGAGATGGTGTTGTTGAAGATGTTGATGGAGATTGCCCTCCCCAAGATGGGAGAGTTGTTGGTGATGATGATGACGATGATTTCCCCCTTCGAGAGGGAAGTTCCCCCGACGGAATCGCTCCGCCGGAGGGCAAAAGTGCTCCTGCCCAAGTTCCGCCTCGAGACGGCGGCGCTCCCTCCCGAAAGCCTTCCCCTTATTTTTTCTAAGTCAAAATGACTTATATACCAGAATATGGGCACCGAAGGTGGGCCGAGGAGGGCGCAACCCACCAGGGCGCGACTGGGCTCCCTGGCGCGCCCAGGTGGGTTGTGCCCACCTGGTGGGCCCCCTCTGGTAGTTATTTGCTGCAATAATTTTTATATATTCCATAATAAATCCCCGTCAAGTTTCAGCTTGTTTGGAGTTGTGCAGAATAGGTTGCCTGACGTAGCTTTTCCAGGTCCAGATTTCCAGCTGTCGGAATTCTCCCTCTTTGTGTGTACCTTGTAAATTATGGGAGAAAAGGCATTAGAATTACTCCAAAAAACATTATTATGGATGAAAACATTATAAATAACAGCAAGAAAACATGATGCAAAATGGACGTATCAACTCCCCCAAACTTAGACCTCGCTTGTCCTCAAGCGAAAACCAAAATCGAAAAACATGTCCACATGCTTTGAGAGAGAGGTGTCGATAAAACAAAATACGGACATAGAAGCATCATGTTGATTATTATACAGCAACAAAATTAAACACAGAACTTTTATCATAGAACTTTTATCATATACTTCTCATGAATAAGTAACAGTTCATCACACAATCGAAGTACAAAGCAAAAACTCTATTAGAAACCAACAAACTATGTTCTCAGTCAACTTTGCAACTACAATTCATCATCTTTTCAGGAAGGGTCACGTGCCAGAGCTTTTAGGCAAGTCCACATACTCAACCATCATATAGTCTTCTATGATTGCTAACACTCAACTCGTACCCATGAGCAAAACGTTTCAACCGGACAGATAGAAAGATGGGGGCTTATAGTTTCGCCTCCCAACATACTCACCTCAAGGGTGATGTCAACAATAATAACTCATGCTATCTATAATCTACTGGACATATGTGCCTAGATCTTTCCTTACCACATGATGCTTGCCAAAGGAGAAAAATAAAAATGAATAGAAGGAAAACCTTGACTCTTTGCATAAAAGTAAATACATAAAAGTAAAAGATAGGCCCTTCATAGAGGGAAGAAGAGGTTGCCATGTGCTTATTTTTTTGTATGCTCAACCCCTTAGTGCAAGAGAACGTCACGTTGTATTGCCCCTTAAGATGTCAACCTTTATTATGCGGTCTATCGCTTTTATTCTTTATCATCCAAGTTCATACACCGCTCAATTTTCTCTTACACTAAATGATCTCACATTTTTAGAAGCAATTTTTATTGCCTTTTTACACCGATGAGAACTTACTTGAGGGATCTTGCTCAATCCCTAGGTAGGTATGGTGGACACTTGAAAATGATTTGGGTTTAAGGGTTTTTGGATGCAGAAGTAGTATCTCTACTTAGTGCGGAATTTTTGGCTAGCAAAGATAGGGGGCAAGCACCACATGTTAAAGGATCTATGACAATATGACTTCTAGGTGAATATAAACAAACATAAACCATTAAGTCGTCTTCCTTGTCCAACGTCAACAATTTTGGCATATAATATTTTGATGAGGGCTCACAATCACAAAAGATTTCTAGGATAGTATATTTATATGTGAATCTTCTCTTCCTTATTAATTCTTTCATGAGTTGCATCATTGACTAATGCTATGTTTGTCAATCTCTAATAAAATTTCCTACTTATACTTTTCCTTATGTGGTGCCATCACCTACCACAGGATTAGTATATGATCTTATTGATTTATTTCTTTCTTTTATTTGTTTCCTTTCTCTTTTTATTTCTTTCTTTCTTACTTCTTTTCTTTATTTGAAACATGAAATTAAAGAAAGCAAAAACTCAAACTAAACTTTATTATATAACTTGCACACGATTACAATGATAGATCACTAACCAAACTCTCAAATAAGAAAGGGTCGGACTAAACTTTATTTCATCTAAAGCAAAACGATTGAACTAAGATAAGTAAAAGCAAAGGATAGTGGTATGATATGATACCGGGGCACCTCCACCAAGCTTGGCGTAAGCCAAGGGGAGTACCCATACCCGATACTCAGTTATCCTTCAGTGGTGAAGAATATGATGGTGGTGATGAAGAAGGTAAAGGTGGTGGTTGATACGTCTCCAAAGTATCTAACTTTCCAAACACTTTTGCCCTTGTTTTGGACTCTAACTTGCATGATTTGAATGGAACTAACCCGGACTGACGCTGTTTTCAGCAGAACTGCCATGGTGTTATTTTTGAGCAGAAATAAAAGTTATCGGAATGACCTGAAAATCCACAGAGACACTTTTTGGAATTAATGAAAAATACTGGCGAAAGAATCAGCATCAGGGGGCCCACACCTTGTCCACGAGGGTGCAGCGCCTGGGCGCTACCGCCTTTGTGGGCCCCCCGACTCCACTGACCTCAACCCCAACTCCATATATTCACGCTCGGGGAGAAAAAAAATCAGAGAGAAGGATTCATTATGCTTTTTACGATACGGAGCCGCCGCTAAGCCCTAATCTTCCCCGGAGGGATGATCCGAGTCGCCTGGGCTCCGGAGAGGGGAATCCGTCACCATCATCATCATCAACCATCCTCCATCACCAATTTCATGATGCTCACCGCCGTGCGTGAGTAATCCCATCGTAGGCTTGCTGGACGGTGATGGGTTGGATAAGATTTACCATGTAATCGAGTTAGTTTTGTTAGGGTTTGATCCCTAGTATCCATTATGTTCTAAGATTGATGTTGCTATGACTTTGCTATGCTTAATGCTTGTCACTAGGGCCCAAGTGCCATGATTTCAGATCTGGACCTATTATGTTTTCATGAATATATGTGAGTTCTTGATCCTATCTTGCAAGTCAATAGTCACCTACTATGTGTTATGATCCGCAACCTGAAGTGACAATAATCAGGACCACTCCCGGTGATGACTGTAGTTTGAGGAGTTCATGTATTCACTAAGTGTTAATGCTTTGGTCCGGTACTCTATTAAAAGGAGGCCTTAATATCCCTTAGTTTCCAATAGGACCCCGCTGCCACAGGTGGGTAGGACAAAAGATGTCATGCAAGTTCTTTTCCATAAGCACGTATGACTATATTCGGAATACATGCCTACATTACATTGATGAATTGGAGCTAGTTCTGTGTGACCCTATGTTATAACTATTGCATGAGGAATCACATCCGACATAATTATCCATCATTGATCCATTTCCTATGAGCTTTTCACATATTGATCTTTGCTTAGTTACTTTTCCATTGCCACTGCTATTTATTGCTACAAAACTGCTATTGTTACTTTTGCCAATTGCTATCAAGTTACTTCCATACTACTTTGCTACTAAATACTTTGCTGCAGATATTAAATCTTTTAGGTGTGGTTGAATTGAAAAATCAACTGCTAATACTTGAGAATATTCTTTGGATCCCCTTGTGTCGAATCAATAAATTTGGGTTGAATACTCTACCCTCAAAAACTGTTGCAATCCCCTATACTTGTGGGTTATTAAGACTATTTTCTAGCGTCGTTGCGGGGGAGCACAGCTCTATTCTTTGAGTCACTTGGGATTTATATCTGTTGATCACTATGAGGAACTTGAAAGATGAAAGAACCAAGATTTTTCCCTCAACTACGAGGGGAGGTAAGGAACTGCCATCTAGCTCTGCACTTGATTCACCTTCTGTTATGAATAAATTTGCGACACCTACACCTGTTATTGATTCTGATATGTCACATGTTATTGATGATGCCACTTCTGATATGCATGATTCTTATGATGAAACTACTTCTATGCATGATGCTTATGATGAAACTACTTCTATGCTTGATAATACCGTGCCATTAGGTGAATTACTTGATGAACAACTTGCTAGGGTTAGAGAGGATGAAATTATTGAAACAGATAATATTGATGAAAGTGATGATGAAGTTTCTCCCCCTATGTCGTGGAATTATCACGACAGATGTCCTCGTGCAAGGACTTAGTTGTGGAGCCATCGCAACTAGGAAGCTTAAAGGGGTTAATCGGGACAAAGGACACGAGAGGTTTTATACTAGTTCGGCCCCTTGCGGTAAAGGAAAGCCTACGTCTAGTTGGGTTGGAATTACTTGATGTTTCGATGACCAGGGAGCGAAATACGCTATGCCCGGCTCTTGATGGGTTGTTTCTTGCCCTAAGCCGCCAGCAGATCGTCCCCTTATATACACGGGTTGACGCCCTGCGGCTTACAGAGTCCTGGCCGGCTTATAGGCGATGATCCGCCTTTCGGTGACTAGTTAAATCTACCTTATGATACAAGTCATGCCATTGTGGCGGTTTACTACAACGGCCTTAAGTCGCCAGTGGGCCTTAGGCCCTTTATTGAACCGCCATCTTCATGCTTGGTCTTGGGCTTCTTTACGGTGAGTCTTCTTTATGTAATCTGCCCTCCCCGGGCGGCTTACACAAATAGTTATATCCCCAACATTAGGCCCAGATTGATTTGAACCTGTTCATGTCAATCTTAAAATACCTTAAGAAATAAATTTTTAGTCTTCTGACTGTGTAGAGAGCTTTCTTTAACCCGCCATGACATCATCTTTTGAATCCGTGTTAACCCCGCGTGACGTCATCCTTTCTTAAATTCCTTTTCTATTTCACCGTATCTTTCAATGGATCTCTGCTTTTATTGACTGCTCCGAAAATCGAGGCGTCGGGGCCGCTGGATAATAACTCTTATCTCCTCGTTTCCCGCACCATCTCAGTTATCTTCTTCTTATAAATAGGTGCGACCTAGGTCTCCCATTCTCCTCCTTCCACCATCTTCTTCCTCTTGCCTCCTCTCGAGCTCCGCCGCTTGTTGTCAAACTCCCTATCTTCACCGCCTCAGTCAAGCATCAACCTCGGTTGGATCAGAGAACGCGACGAACCTCCGCAGCTCATCCAGATCCGTAAGTTCCTTCCTTCCTTGCTTAGGTCCGCATTAAAGCTTCTTCGAGCTCTGCCGAGTTCATCGCCATTAGAGCCAAACCCTTGTTAGCTTTCCTCTTCGACGCCTCTTCCGATCCGAGAATGATATAAAATGGCCATGTAGTTGTTTTCGCACTTGTTTTGGATAAAAAGTAGATCCCTTTCTCTATATAAAAGCCTCATTCGAGCCTATGAACACATCTGCGTCAGTTTTTAGGTCTAGAAAATTTTCTTATTAGAACAAACCTTTGATCTCAAATTTTAGCAGAAGATTATGAAACCTGTTTTTATCACCCGGAAAACTTCTTTTGTTAAATGCCCTTAAACATAACTGTACAGGTGTCCGGCTTAAATGAATAACACTGATCTGTGAACCTTGCCTACTTCTCATATCTTTAAGAATTTTGAACTGCTCTTGATGCTTGTAGCGGCTTAAATATTGTTGCACAGCTATCCTTATATCATTAGGCCCCTTCGTAAGCCGCTACCTTCAGTAATTTGGATATTTTCTGCCGGGTTAAAATTTGAACCGGAACTTCTTATTTTGTAATAGGCCAACCGTTGTCATGGCACCTAAGGCGACCAAATCTCCTGTAACTCGCAATCGGGTCCCATCCACAAATACTAAGAGTAAATCGGCTGAGTTTGTGAAGTCCGCCATCCGCCAAAAAAGGAGGTCGTGTCTTATCGTGTTCTGACCCATCTCAAGAAAAGCCTCAACCCAAAGAAGGGAGGTGATAGTTTTCACGGATCACATGAGCTGGGATTTGCCCCTCGGCTCAAAGTTCTTCGTGAGAAGTTTTGAATTTCTTTGACCTTAGACCTCAAGACATTGGACCCAATTCCGTGTCAAATATTTGCAATTTCCAAGTCTTCGCGAGGTGTACAGGGAGAGGAGCCAAGTCTGCTTTTGTTCAGAGAACTTTTTACTTGAACCGGCAGAATGAACGTGCTAACGGGCCTAGTCTTGAGCTTGGCGGTATCTCGATCCAGCGACGGAGCGATCGCTTTTTCCTTATGCCGAGCTGCCGAGTCACCCAAAAGATTGGAACCAGACATAGTTCTCTTGTCGGGACACTTCTCGGCTGATGAGAAGCCTCTCGCTTCGCTTTCAGCGCTTCGCGCTTTGAGTCCAACCATATCCGGGCGGATAAACCGACCGCTGTTGAACGCCCCGCCTCTTAATCCCACCATCAAGAAGATTAAAGCTCTTTTGGGAAATGGTTTAAATGGCATCGATCTGGTCCGAGTCTGGATCACTTGGCGAATACTCCCATTAAGCCGCCGCTCTGGCTTAATGTGCACTTATACAGGCGAAAAGGACGACCCAATGCGTCATAGTCCTGACGACTTACCAGATGATGTGGTGGATGCTGCAACCCGATCAACGTCAAGGAGGGCACTGTTATTAGCAATGCCTTGGTTTACTTCCTTCTGCAAAAAGAACCCGGCCCCTGCAGTAAGTTACCAATCTTAATAAAATTCTTTAACATGTTTATCTCCTTTGTACTTATAATTCTTTATCTTTTTCCACAGGCCGGTGATAATTTCTGAAAGGTCAAATATGACCACGAGGCTGCCAAACAAGCCAGGGCAGCCAAGAAGACCGAAAGGAAAGCCACCAAGACGGGAACTTCAAAGAAGAAGAAACCCAGCGCCTTCGATTTGTTCAAATTGGATGACTCTTCTTCAGATGAGGAAGAGGTAATCCCTTAATCTCTTAACTCCTTTTTATTATTTTATTGATATTTCCGCCTTTCAGGAGGATACAGGGAACAACCAAGCTCCTGGCGAAGAGGTAACTATAATCTCCTCCGACTCAGAGCCTTTGCCAAAGCACAAAATCCGACGGGTGACCCGGAAAGTAAGATTTTCACATCCTCTAGCTTATCAAGATCCTCAATTTCTTTTGAAGCAACAACAGCTTGAAAGCCGGAGGCAGACCGGACTAGCAAGGATGCGTAACTCTCTTCCGCTTACCCTACATAAAGGTGAAGCGTCGGATCGAGGTCATCTCCGATTTACGCTCTGCTTATCCTTTGGCGGGTTTAATTCACAACCTCTCAATTCATCTCGACTCCAATTATCGAGGATACCTCTCCTTCCTCCCATGAAGTCTATGTAATCCAATATGCCAGCCTTCAAGACTGCCCCTGGGTAATATACCTTTTGTTATCCTTATGCTCGCCTTACTCATATTTTGTACTCACCCTTCCTGCTTTTGTCCACAAAGTGCGGTGAAGCCCAAGAAGAGGGCAAAAAGAATAAGCCATCCAAGACCTGTAGCAATCGAGCCGGAACTCTAACAGATGCCCTCGATGCTTCTACTCATCAACCACCTCCTGAACGGCATATGAAATTCCAAATACCATCTTCTCGACCCGCTGTCAAGATACTTTCAATAGCTCCGATAATCCGGAAATTCCTAGCCCGGTAAAGACGATCAATTCGGAGGTTGAAATTTTGAAAAGCCGCTTTGTTGAACCGGGCGGCCTCATCGTCCTTGCTAGATGTAATCGCCAAGGAAGAACTTGTCAAACGCCGAAGACCAAACAGGACATCGCTGATTATGCTCACTTAAGCATTGGTGATATAGTCTCAGTTATCTGAATCAAGTGCATAACAGCCGTGGACCTGAAATTGACATGGTGAAACAAATACAACACAACTGAGGTATAACTCATACTATTCTCTTGAATCTTACTTATCAGACCAGCCCCCAAGTCTACCGCTTATGAATAAATATCTTTGTAGACTCGAGATACCTAACTTCTTTGTTAGTTCGTCCGGTTTAAAAGAAAATATATTTAACCCGTCATAATATGATAACTTAGAACGTATGATACACATTAGCCCCAAGTGTCAAGTATCTTTACTTGTAAAGTGCTTGAGACTTTAATATACATAATCCAGCATTATAAATTAAAATTTTCTTCAAAGCATACATTAGCCCTCAAGTGTCAAGTGTCTTTGCTTGCAAAGTGCTTGGGACTTAATGATATCTTACCATAACCTTAATTATAACCCGGCATCAACGCAGGCCTCCACCACCAATTCGAGTCGGAGATTGCTGACCAAGACTCGTCTGCAGCCCAAGAACTTGAAATTCAAAAGGCCAACTCCAAATTTGCATTCAGCGTCTACGAACAAGAGAAGTTGAAGAAGAATTTTGATGCGGAGAATAAAATCTGGGCAGATGAAAAGGCCTCACTTGTGACCCGGCCGAGACAATGAAGCAACTCTTGTCAAGCAATTGCCGAGCTGTCCGGCTTAAAGCGCCAGATATCTCAAATGGTCTCAGCAATCTTCGGTAAGTTACTATGTATAATCGTGAATATCACCATGGTTCCTTTGATGACTATTTCAATTATTATCTCCGGCTTACCTTATATGTATAAACGTAGGCCCCAGGAGCACAAACCTCAAGCAGAATATGCTGATCAAGCTTAAGACGGTGTACACTCTGGTGGAACAGCTTTACACCGGGTCACAACGTGCTTTGGCCGTTGTGGCTTTATCAAATGATGCTCCTTATCTCATGCAGTATGTGCTCAAACGGCTTGCCGTGTTACCCCAACGGATTCATGAACTAAAGCGGGCATCTGCTAGAACCGGGGCCATAGCCGCCTTAAGCCGGGCCAAGGCGTTGCTTCCAGAGTTAGACCTGGCAGATGTTGCTCTTGGATATCCCAGCTTGAAGGAGGATGGCTCTGTATTCGATGAATCAGACTTCACCACCTGTGTGAGAGTCGTACGTCCTGTGGCCACCATCATTGGCAATGATATTGATCTTACCAAGTATCAGCCGGGTTACGACAACGAGAACCGGAGGATTCCAACTCCTCATTATGATGACGTCAGCCTGATTCCTCCAACTCGTAAGCATACCTTTGCTCCTAAAGTTGACCCAGCCGGTTTAATAGATGATGAAGCTGAATTTGAAGCCTTAAGCGGCATTGACTGGACCTCGTCAACCTTCCAGGACAAAGCAGCAGACGGAGAGGCGGAGAAGGATAACCCGGAATCTTCAAGCCCACCAAAGGAGTAACTCGTCTGGTGCTATGCTTTTCAAAAAATGATGCTTCCTTATTTAGACTCGGGGAGTCTTGTAATAGGGTAGAAAAACCTCTTAACTCTGTCATGCCTTCCCGCATGTTTGTGGTGCTTAATATTGTCATAAGCCGCCATCGTTGCATACTTCCGACTTACGTTAATTTTTCCTTGACATCCAAACCTTCTTGCTTTATCCTGTGTATAAAACAAAATAGAATTCCCTTGGCGACTCATCACATCCGGGGTCATATGAAGCACTGATAACCCGGCGTATGAACCAAAACACCATGTAAAAAACCGATTTATGATTATAACCACAATAACATACTTGCTATCGTACCTGGTATATACTTCACCGGCTTATGAAACAGAGAGTTAATTGAACTCCTGAAAGTCGGCACATACGATGTTTACCTGGCCTTTGATAATACTTATAGAGTATAACGAATAATAAACTTAATTTTCAAAGGCTTCTGATTCGAATACGATCAGTAAACCGTTCCAGAGGGGTTAAGCTAAGATTCGAATATGATCATATAGCCCCCAGTGGCTTTGGCGATGCCGATCAAGTGGGTGTCGACAACTATGTTCTCTTTGGTTCGAATACGACCTATGTTTGAACAGAAGCCCCAAGTGACCATGAGAGTTGTTTAATGATGCTGATTGAATACGATCCACGCCGGACCCAAAGGGGTTAAGCTATAATTCAAATATGATCAAGAAGCCCTCAAGTGGGTTTGGCAAGATGTCGATCAATTGGGTATCGACAGCTATGTTCTCTTTGGTTCGAATACGACCTATGTTTGAACAGGAAGCCCCCAAGTGACCATGGCTAGATTCAGATATGATCATAAGCCGTACCAAAGGTAAAGCCGGATTCAGATATGATCCGCTCCCTGTTGGTTGTTTCCACCACCTGGTAAAGAAGATACATAAACCTTGGAGGGTGGAAAGAAAAGAGGTCCTGCTTTATTGCTTTATATAATATATACATTGCTAAAAAAGAAAAAGCATATATTCTGAGAGCCGGTGGCTCAAGTATAGTAAGGCCGAAGATGAGCTATGTTCCACGGCCGGCGGGTCTCTTCCTCCGACTTATGTGAGTCTTTGTGCTCTCGAACATCGATGAGGTAGTATGACCCGTTGTTCAGATTCTTACTGACCACAAAAGGTCCTTCCCAGGGAGGGGATAGCTTGTGCATATCAGACTGATCCTGGATGAGCCGGAGCACTAAATCGCCTTTCCGAAAAGTTCGCTTCTAACCCGCGGCCGTGGATAACGGCGCAGGTCTTGCTGGTAAATCGCCAAGCGGGCTATTGCCAAGTCTCGCTCCTCATCCAACAAGTCAAGTGCATCCTGACGAGCTTTTTCATTATCAGCCTCAATGTAAGCCGCCACTGGGCTGAATCATGCCGGATATCACTTGGCGTAACCGCCTCGCCTCCGCATACACCATGAAGAAAGGTGTATAACCCGTAGATCTCATAGGCGTTGTGTTGATGCTCCATAGCACAGAGGGTAACTCCTCCACCCAACAACCCGTAGTTCGCTGCAAGGGAACTAAGAGCCGGGATTTGATACCTTTCAAGATCTCTTGATTAGCTCTTTCTACTTGACCATTAGACTGAGGGTGAGCAACAGCCTAAACATCAAGCTGGATGTGCTCTCGTTGACAGAACTCTTCCATGGCACCTTTGGAGAGATCAGTACCGTTATCCGTTATAATGCTGTGTGGAAAGCCAAAACGAAAGATCACCTTTTTCATGAACTGAACCGCTGTGGCTGCATCACACTTCATCGACCGCTCTGCTTCAACCCACTAGGCGAATTTATCCACTGCTACCAACAGTGTGTCTTCTTATCCTTAGACCTTTTGAAAGGTCCAACCATGTCAAGCCCCTGCACCATAAACGGCCAAGTAATTGGAATCATCCTCAATTCTTGAGCCTACATGAGCTCGTCATGAGAATTTTTGACATCTGTCACATTTGTCGACTGCATCCTCCGTGATCGACATGAGCCGTCAGCCAATAGAAACCATGACGAAAAGCCTTGGCCACCAGAGATTTTGAGCCGGCATGATGACCACAGTCTCCTTCATGAATCTCACGAAGTATCTCTTGACCTTCCGCAGGCGATACGCAACGTTGAAACGCCCCAGTGACGCTGCGGTGATGCAACTCGCCATGAACAATTGTCATGGATTTGGACCGCTTGATGATTTGTCTTGCCAAGGTCTCGTCCTCAGGCAACTCTCCCTGGGTCATATAGGCCAAATATGGGACTGTCCAATCTGGGATGGCGTGGAGAGCCGCCACCACCGTGCTCTCCGTGGTTCTGCATCGCTAGCTCTTCCTCTCAGAGGCACTCTGACGGAAGGGTTATGCAAAACGCCAAGAAAGGTGTTAGGCGGCACCGGCTTACGCCGAGATCCCACCGCTTAAAGCATCACCGCCTCATTCTTCCTTCGATCAATGTGCTCTACTTGATAACCTTTGAAGTGCCCGCCACCGCATCAACTTCACGACGATAAGCCGCCATAAGGGGATCCTTGGAGTCCCACGTGTTCGACACCTGTTGAGCGACGAGGTCTGAATCGCCAAGCACCTTACCCGCTCAAATTCATCTCTTTGGCCATCCGGAGACCATGGAGTAAAGCCTCAGATTTAGCTGCATTGTTAGTACAAGGAAACATAAGCCGGAGCACATAGCAAAATTTGTCACCTCGGGAAGTTAAACGACTCAAATTTCGAGCCTTCCAACTGCCTGGACCCATCGAAGTGAATAGTCCAATACGTGTTATCTGGCTTCTCCTCTGGTGCCTGCAACTCCGTCCAATCATTGATAAAGTCCACCAAGGCTTGCGACTTGATAGCTATACGTGGCATATACTTCAAACCATGAGGCCCAAGCTCAATGGCCCACTTGGCGACTCGTCCTGTGGCTTCCCTGTTCTAGATGATGTCCCCAAGGGGCGTAACTTACCACGCTTATAGGATGACCTTGGAAGTACCGCTTAGCTTCCGGCTTGCCATGAACACCCCATAAACAAGTTTCTGCCAATGCGGATATCTTTGCTTGGACTCTATGAGCACCTCACTGATGTAATAAACCGGTCGTTGAACCGGATACTCCTTGCCAACCTCCTTACGCTCCACCACGATGGCAACACTAACAGCTCGTGAGTTAGCAGCAACATACAACAGCAACAGCTCTTTATCAATGGGAGCCGCAAGAACCGGCGGCTCAGTCAATTGTCTCTTTAAATCTTCAAAGGCAGCATCAGCAGCCTCACTCTAGACAAAAGTGTCTGTTTTCTTCATCATCTGATATAGTGGTAGAGCCTTCTCACCTAACCGGCTTATGAATCGGCTTAGCAATGACGCTGACCCGGCCACCGCTGAACATCATTGATGCACGCCGTTTAGCCAGAGAGGTAATCGCTTTGATATTCTCCGGTTAGCTTCAATGCCCTGCTTGAGACCAGGAATCCCAAAAGTTTGCCTCGCGGTACACCAAATACACATTTGTCCGGTTAAGCATCATCTTATAGACCCGGAGATTATCAAAGGTTTCTTTAAATCAGATATCAAGGTTTCCTTCTCTCGACTTCACCACAATGTCATCTACATAAGCATGAACATCGCGCCTAATCTGATTGTGGAGACAATTGCACTCCACCACCGATAAGTCGCTTTGGGCACTCTTGAGCCCAAATGGCATAGATACATAGCAGAAGGCTCCAAACGGAGTAATAAAAGCCGTCTTCTCCTGGTCCTTAATCGCCATTTTGATCTCGATGATAACCAGAGTAAGCATCCAAAAACTCAAATGCTCGCAACTCATCAGTAGCATCAATGATTTGATCAATACCGGGTAAAGCAAAGGGATCAGCGGACAAGCTTTATTTAATTCCGTAATCTACACACATCCGCCAGTGCCATTTTTCTTGAGCACAAGCACCGGGTTAGCCAACCACTCCGGTGAAAAACTTCCACGATGAACCCCGCCGCTAAGAGCCGAGCGACCTCTTCCCCGATAGCTTTCCGTCTTTCCTCATCGAACTGTCGGAGAAATTGCTCGACCGGCTTATACTTGGATCAATATTAAGAGTGTGCTCAATGAGTTCTCTCGGGACACCCGCATGTCGAAGGTTTCCATGCAAAGATGTCCGGTTCTCACGGATGAACTCGATGAGCGCGCCTTCCTATTTGGGATCTAAATTGGTACCGATCTTGAATCGCTTGGAAGAGTCGCTGGAGTGAAGTCGACCAGTTTTGTCTCGGCGGCCGACTTAAATTTCAACGCCGAGTCTTGCTCTGTGGTTGGCTTCTTTAAAGAGGTCATATCTGCCGGGTCAACATTATTTTGATAAAACTTCAGCTCCTCCTCGGCACAAACAGATTCAGCATAAGCCACATCGCCTTCTTCGCATTCCAAGGCTACCTTTCAACTCCCATGCACAGTGATGGTGCCCTTGTAACCCGGCATCTTGAGCTGTAGATAAACATAACACGGTCGTGCCATGAACTTGGCATAAGCCGGTCGTCCAAACAGAGCGTGATACGGGCTCTTGATTTTGACTACCTCAAACGCCGCTTTCTCAGCCCTGGAATCATATTCATCTCCAAAAGCTACTTCCAGCTCGATCTTACCAACTGGATATGCCGATTTACCAGGTACCACCCCATGAAAGACAATGTTGGACGTCCTCAAGTCCTTATCAGGCAACCCCATGCGGTGAAAGGTCTCATAATAGAGAATATTGATGCTGCTTCCTCCGTCCATGAGTACCTTAGTGAATTTATATCCACCAACCTGAGGGGCCACCACCAAGGCCAACGGACCCGGGTTATCAACCCGGAGGGGGTGATCTTCCCCGCTCCATATGATGGGCTGCTCGACCACCTCAAGTAACGGGAACCGCCGCTCAACAGTAATTCAGAGCCCTCTTATGAACCTTCCGTCACGTTTGCACAAGTTAGTGGTGAACACATGGTATTGCCCACCATTCAGCTGCTTTGGATGGCTCGATAACTGATCGCTGCCGCTGCTGTCCCCTCGACCGGGTTGTTGCTGATTATAGCCACCTTGACCTCCCTAAAAGCCGGAACTTGAACCGCCACCCGCCATGAAAGCCACCGCCCTCGAGCCGCCGCTGATTCGTGGATTGCCATCGAACATGTTGGAATTCTTGAAAGCCTTCATGATCGCGTAGTCTTTCCATAAGTGGGTGGCGGACGCCCCGAGTACCGTGTCTCGCAAGGCTCATTCGGTTGCTCAAGAGATGGGCCTGAGCCGCCAGATCGAGGGGGCGGTCTCCCCTTACATTTCTAGTTGTTACCTTGTGCATTAGCATTGGCCACAAACTCCGGGTTACCCTCCGCCTTACGCTTGTTGCCTCCTTGACTTACCGGTTATGCTGTCAATTCGCTCCATTGCCGCTTCTTCTTTCCCTTCCCTGTCTTTTCCTCATCGACGCTGGATCCTTGGTACTATCAAAATCGGCAGATTTGACTAAGGCTGCCATCAGCGCATCCATATCA
The DNA here is from genome assembly GCA_021605145.1 of Aegilops bicornis. NCBI lineage: Eukaryota > Viridiplantae > Streptophyta > Magnoliopsida > Poales > Poaceae > Aegilops > Aegilops bicornis. Next base: position 396,636,215 of record CM038669.1, read on the forward strand.
TTGCAATCACGCTTATACGCCTACCTGCCTCAGCGGCTCAAAGCGACAATTCTTCTCCAACATAAGTACCAAGATAGCCGCATCCATCTTATCGATGAGTGTATTATTTCCTTGACCCAAGCACACCCAATGAGTTGTGGATTCACCCTCCTCCTGCTTACAATTGGTCAAGTCCACAATTGACATAGACTGCTTGCAAGTGTCCTTGAAGTTCTGGATAAACCGGGCCTTTAGCTATGCCCATGAACTGATGGAATTGGGAGGCAAACCTTTTAACCAAGACCGGGCTGCTCCATCTAACATCATGGTGAAATACTTAGCCATTGCTGCGTCAGCCGACCTCCAATAGCTCCATGGCCATCTCGTAACTTTTGATCCATGCCCCAGTTGTAACTCGGCCGTGTAATTCGCACCTTTCGAGGTCCCTTGAAATCCTTGGGCAGACGTACATCCCGCAGAGCCGCACCAAACAAGGGACACCACCGGTTCTAGTGGTCACTCCTGCTCCAATGAAGTCGCCGGATACTGGGAGACCTTCATATGCTGCGGCCGAGCCGCTTAATCGAGCCGCCTGCTCATTCCTCCCCGACGTATTCGGTCCTGCACCGGGTTATAGCCACCGGGCTGGTTACGACGTTGGGCGTTGCTTGATAAAGCTTCTGACTCCATATGCCTGCTGTAACTCGGGCTCCGGTTTTGACGAGGTGCTAGCCAAGGCGGAGGAGTTGAATGAATCCTGTCCCTGCTGTAAGAATAGGTCTCCTGCTGCGCCAAGGCCGTCTGAATAAGATCTCTAACCCTCCGGGTTTGCACCATCGTCGGGTCATCACCATCCACTGGAAGAGCCACCAGACGCACCGATGCTGCTATCAAGTTCTCCATGGGGTTGGAGAAGTGGCCCGGTGGTATTGGTATGTATCGGGGCGGGGCCATACTCCCGTGAGGAGGTGCCATCTCTCGGGGCTGAACCGGTCCTCCAGCTCCGGGCGTCATAAACTGATCGGCTTCGGGCGGGTTGCTAGGACCAGCCCCAGGTGTCGTGAAAAGATTTCGAGGATCGTAAACCGGAGGCAGACGGGACTATGTTTTCTGATGTCTCCTTCTCATGACCTCATTGGATGCGTTCAGACTCATATTAAGTCGGAAAGCCTCGACCGAGTCGCCACGATCAGGCGTCCAAGACGCCCGCCCATAGCTAACCTGGTGTCCTCACCGCCAAGGCCTCCTTGGCTGTGGCTATCTCCTCACGCACCTTTGCCACCTCCGCTGCTATGCTCATCTTGATTTGCAGGAATAACCGTGGTGGTTAGCGTGGCCGCCAACTTATCCATGAGATCCATCAAGACTCGAGCCGGTGGGCGACAAGGCCTCCCCGCCTGGCCGCCCCGACCCGGACGTTATTGTTGTTGCAGCCACGAAGTTTTGACCGGGTTGAGTACCAGCCATGAAGACTCCTGCCCAGCTCGGGCGGCTCATAGAAATCCGTAATGCTAGAGTCGCCGTAACAGCCCCCAAGCATGCCCTCTTGGACCTGATACAAAGAAGTCATTGAACCGCGGACAAATCATCATCCGATGGGACGGCCGTCTCCGCCATCTTTAGATCCTTCAGAAGTTCTTCTCCGTGGACACAGCCCACGAAGGCACGCTTCATGACGGGTTGAACTCGGGCGGGTCTCGCGACGCCGAGCCGTCTCGACGAGGTCGGTGCAGCTTGTCCGGCCAGGGCCCGCTCACCAATCCGCCGATGAATACGTGGATTCCGCCAAAGGGGACCCGCACCAGACTCAATTGAGTCGGCCTCGGGCCCCACCTTCGTTGTCGATGTAGATCTTGCCGCTGACGACTCTTGGTCATCCGCCCATCACAGATCCCTTGAGCCCTTTGAAGCTGCCCTTCAAGAACTCAACCACCGGCGCTGGCCCCACGGTGGGCGCCAACTGTCGTGGAATTGTCACGGCAGATGTCCTCGTGCAAGGACTTAGTTGTGGAGCCATCACAACTAGGAAGCTTAAAGGGGTTAATCGGGACAAAGGACACGAGAGGTTTTATACTAGTTCGGCCCCTTGCGGTAAAGGAAAGCCTATGTCTAGTTGGGTTGGAATTACTTGATGTTTCGATGACCGTGGAGCGAAATACGCTATGCCCGGCTCTTGATGGGTTGTTTTCGTTCTAGCCGCCAAAGCAGGTCGCCCCTTATATACACGGGTTGACGCCTGCGGCTTACAGAGTCCCTACCGGCTTATAGATGATCCGCCTCGGTGACTAGTTAAATCTACCTTATGATACAAGTCATGCCATTGTGGCGGTTTACTACAACGGCCTTAAGTCGCCTGTGGGCCTTAGGCCCTTTATTGAACCGCCATCTTCATGCTTGGTCTTGGGCTTCTTTCTGGTGAGTCTTCTTTGCGTAACCCGGCCCCTCCTGGGCGGCTTACACAAATAGTTATATCCCCAACACCCTAGATATGAATTGCCTGATGTGCCTGAGGGTTATGTTATGGATGAAGAAACTGCTAGAGACCTTTTGCTTGCAAAGATAGATATGATCTCAAGAAATTGTTAGCTAAGCTGAAAGAAAAGCCTTTGAATGCTAGAATGAAATATGACCCTGCTTTTGCTACTTCACCTATCTGTATTTCTGATAAGGATTATGATTTCTCTGTCGATCCTGAGTTAATTACTTTGGTTGAATTTGATCCTTTTTATGGCTATGAATCAAAACTGTTAGGCACATCTTACTAAATTGAATGATAGCCACCCTATTCACTCATGAGGAAAAAATTACGTTACATTACTATATCCTTGAGTTATTTCCATTCTCATTAAAGGGTGATGCTAAAACATGGTTTAATTCTCTTGCTCTGGTTGTGTGCGTAGTCCATGGATATGATTTATTACTTCTCCGCTAAATATTTCCCGCTCATAAGAAACAAGCTGCCTTAAAGGAAATATATAATTTCGTGCAAATTGAAGAAGAGAGTCTCCCACAAGCTTGTGGGAGGCTTCTCCGATTACTTAATGCTTTGCCTGATCATCCTCTCAAGAAAAATGAAATACTTGATATCTTTTATAATGGACTAACCGATGCTTCTAGAGACCACCTGGATAGTTGTTCTGGTTGTGTTTTCAGGGAAAGAACTGTTGAGCAAGCTGAATTGCTATTGAATAATATATTGAGTAATGATAATGATTGGAAACTTCCTGAACCAACTCCTAAGCCAACTCCGAAGAAAAGGGGTGTTCTATTTCTCAGTCCTGAAGATATGCAAGAGGCAAAGAAATCTATGAAAAAATGGTATTTAAGATGAAGATGTTAAGAATTTACCACCTATTGAAGAAATACATGGTCTTAATAACCCGACATAGGTAGTAAAGGTAAATTCTCTCTATAGATTTGATGAAGGTGATATTCCTCGTAATAAGTCTGCTAGCCAATGCTTGGATGAGTTTGATAATATTATTGTTAAACAAGAAAACTTCAATGCTTATGTTGGTAGACAATTGAAACATAATGCTTATATGGTTAAACACTTGAGTGATTATATGTCTAGAGTTAAAGGTGACCTTAAACTTATTAGTAAACATGCTTCTATGGTAACCACTCAGGTAGAACAAGTGCTTAAAGCACAAGATGATTTGAATTAAATAATAAGAAAAATGATAATGCTGTTAGAGTTATGACTAGAGGGGGTAGAATGACTCAGGAACCTTTGTATCCTGAGGGCCACCCTAAAAGAGTTGAGTAAGATTCTCAGAGAACTAATGTTGATGCACCTAGACCTTCTAAGAAGAAGAAAAATAAAAATGATAGGGCTTTGCATGCTTCTAGTGAACCTGTTATTGACACACCCGAGAATCCCAATGATATATCTATTTCTGATGCTGAAACACAATCTGGTAATGAACATGAACCTAGTGACAATATTAATATGATGTTCATACCGATGCTCAACCTAGCAATAACAATGATGTAGAGATTCAACCTGCTGTTGATCTTGATAACCCACAATCAAAGAAACAACATTATGATAAGAGAGACTTTATTGCTAAGAAGCACGGTAAAGAAAGAAAACCATGGGTTCAGAAACCATGCCTTTTCCTCCTAAACCATTCAAGAAAAAGGATGATAAGGATTTTGAGCGCTTTGTCGAAATGATTAGACCTATCTTTTTGCGTATGCGTTTGACTGATATGCTTAAAATGAATCCTTATGCTAAGTATATGAAAGATATTGTTACAAATAAAAGAAAGATACCGGAAGCTGAAATTTCCATCATGCTTGCCAATTATACTTTTAAAGCTGGAATACCTAAGAAACTAGGAGATCGAGGAGTACCAACTATACCATGCTCCATTAAAAGAAACTATGTTAAAACTGGTTTATGTGATCTTGGAGCTGGTGTTAGTGTTATGCCTCTCTCTTTATATCGTATACTTGATTTGAATAAGTTGACACCTACTGAAATATCTTAGCAAATGGCTGATAAATCAACTGCTATACCCGTCGGTATTTGTGAGGACGTGCCTGTTGTGGTTTCAAATGTTACTATTTTAACTGACTTCATTATTCTTGATATTTCCGAGGACGATAGTATGTCTATTATCCTTGGTAGACCCTTTTTGAATACTGCAGGGGCTGTTATTGATTGCAACAAAGGCAATGTCACTTTCCATGTTAATGGTAATGAGCATACAGTACACTTTCCGAGGAAACAACCTCAAGTCCACAATATCAATTATATTGGAAATATTTCAATGATTACTATTGGAGGTTTTGAATTCCCTCTTCCTACTGTCAAGAAGAAATATGATATTCTTATTGTTGGGGACATGCATATCCCCGTTGAGGTAACCTAGTGTTATTCGAAAATTCTCTGGTTTCATGCGATTCGGAAAGAGTTTGTTAACAAGACTTGATCAACCTTGTTAGTGGATTCCTTTTGATGAGCACAAGATGGATGAAGTTAGAAAGCACAACTCTCTGTACCCTCCTTTTACTTTCTGTTATTTAGATTAAATAAAGAAAAAATAGTATTTTATGTCTGTTTTCTGAATTATCCTTGCAATAAAAATACCCTGCAAATAAAAGTTCTCCAAACGTCCTGAAAATGAAATATGATTTTTTGTAGAATATTTAAGAATTTTTGGCACTGAGAACACACCAGGGGGCCCACCATTTGGCCACGAGGGCACAGGGTGTGCCCACCCCCCTGGGGCATGCCCCCTGCCTCGTGGGCCCCATGTGGACCCCCTCCACTTATTCCAGCACCCACTCACTTCGTCTTCCTCCAAAAAAAAAATCCTCCCATAGCTCAAACCCGTGTTCTAGCTCATCTTGCTGATACGCCCATTTTGCATCATGCTTTTATATTGATATTTATCGCATTATGGGCTGTTATTTCACGTTATGTCACAATACTTATGGCTATTCTCTCTTATTTTACAAGGTTTACATGAAGAGGGAGAATGCCGATACCGGAATTCTCAATGGAAAGGAGCAAATATTGAAGGCCTATTCTCACAACTCCAAAAGTCCCAAACTCCACGGAATACCTTAAAATAAATAAAGAAAAATCATCGCCAAAGATGAAGGCTGGGGGCCCACACCTGCTCACGAGGTGGGGGCGCGCCTCCCTGGCGCGCCTCTACCGTGGCCCCCGGTGGCTCTCCGACGCCCATCTTCTCCTATATGAAGTCTTTCGATGAGAAAAAATCAGAAGCAACCTTTCGGGACGAGACTCCGCCGCCACGAGGCGGAACCTTGGCGGAACCAATCTAGGGCTCCGGCAGAGCTGTGCTGTCGGGGACACTTCCCTCCGGGAGGGGGAAATCATCGCCATAATCATCACCAACGCTCCTCCCATCGGGAGAGGGAAATTTCCATCAACATCTTCATCAGCACCATCTCATCTCCAAACCCTAGTTCATCTCTTGTATCCAATTCTTGTCTCCAAGTCCGGGATTGGTGCTAGTAGGTTGCTAGTAGTGTTGATTACTCCTTGTAGTTGATGCTAGTTGGTTTACTTGGTGGAAGAACATATGTTCAGATCCTTTATGCATATTATTACCCCTCTGATTATGAACATGAATATGCTTTGTGAGTAGTTACGTTTGTTCCTGAGGACACGGGAGAAGTCTTGCTATTAGTAGTCATGTGAATTTGGTCTTCGTTTGATATTTTGATGAGATGTATGTTGTCTAACCTCTAGTGGTGTTATGTGAACGTCGACTACATAACACTTCACCATTATTTGGGCCTAGAGGAAGGCATTGGGAAGTAATAAGTAGATGATGGGTTGCTAGAGTGATGTAAGCTTGAACCCTAGTTTATGTTGTTTCGTAAGGGGCTGATTTGGATCCATATGTTTCATGCTATGGTTAGGTTTACCTTAATACTTTTGTTGTAGTTGCGGATGCTTGCAATAGAGGTTAATCATAAGTGGGATGCTTGTTCAAGTAAGAACAGCACCCAAGCACCGTCCACCCACATATCAAATTATCAAAGTACCGAACGCGAATCATATGAGCGTGATGAAAACTAGCTTGACGATATTCCCATGTGTCCTCGGAGCGCTTTTCCTATTATAAGAGTTTGTTCCGCTTGTCCTTTGCTACAAAAAGGATTGGGCCACCTTGCTGCACCTTATTTACTTTTGTTACTTGTTGCTTGTTACAATTTATCTTATCACAAAACTATCTCTGTTACCACTTATTTCAAAGATTTGCAGAGAATACATTGCTGAAAACTGCTTATCATTTCCTTCGCTTCCTCGTTGGGTTCGACACTCTTACTTGTCGAAAAGGACTACGATAGATCCCCTATACTTGTGGGTCATCAAGACTCTTTTCTGGTGCCGTTGCCGGGAGTGTAGCGCCTTTGGTAGGTGGAATTTGGTAAGGAAAAATTTATATAGTGTGCTGAAATTTTCATTACTTGTTACTATGGAAAGTAATTCCATGACGGCCTTGTTCGGGTATCTTCACCCCTTCCAAGAGAGCAAAGAGTTGCTCCTGAACCCATCTGAACCTATTGAAAATGAAACTCCTTTTGAATTTCCTTCGGGTATCATGGAAAAACTGCTGGCTAATACTTTTACAGGAGATGGAACAAAGCATCCTGATGAGCATCTTCGCTATGTGGATGATATTTGTGGACTATTTAAGCTTGCAGGTATACCCGATGATGTTGTTAAGAAGAAGACTTTTCCTTTATCTTTGAAGGAAGACGCATTGACATGGTATAGGCTATGTGATACGAGATCATGGAACTATAAAAGAGTGAAATTGGAATTTCATCAAAAGTATTACCCTATGCATCTTGTTCATCGTGATCGCAATTATATATATAATTTTTGGCGTCGCAAAGGAGAAAGCATCGCTCAAGCTTGGGGAGGCTTAAATCAATGTTATATTCGTGCCCCAATCATGATCTCTCAAGAGAAACAATTCTTCAGAATTTTTATGCTCGCTTTTCGATAACAATCGCACCATGCTCGATACTTCTTGTCGGCTCTTTTATGATGAAGACTATTGAATTCAGATGGAATTTATTGGATATAATTAAACGCAACTCAAGATTGGGACCTCGACGAAGGTAAGGAGTCGTGTATGACACCTAAGTTTGATTGTGTTAAATCTTTTATGGATACCGATATTTTCCGTAAGTTTAGCACTAAATATGGACTTGACTCGAGATAGTAGCTTCTTTCTCGTGAATCTTTTGCTACTTATGTTGATCTCCTTAAGGAGAAGTGGTTTAAATATCATCCTCCCATAGAAGTAAAAGTAGCTGCACCTATTAAAGTTGAAGAAAAGACTATCACTTATAATGATCCTATTGTTCCTACCTCTTATGTTGAGAAACCACCTTCCCCTGTTAGAGTAAAGGATCATGCTAAAGCTTCAACTTTTGTTCGTAAAAGCAATATTAGAACTTATGTACCTCCAGAGCAAGTTAAAGTAGAACCCAATACTGCAATTGTTAAAGATCTCTTGTCTGATAATATTGATGGGCATGTTATTCAGTTTGAAGGTGAAACAACTAGAATTGCTAAACCCTGTGCTAAAGATAAACATAGACCCGTGGTAGGCGTGCTCGTTATTTCAAGTTAAAATAGGAGATCATTGTTACCATGGCTTATGTGATATGGGTGCGAAAAGTGCTAGTGTTATACCACATACTTTATAATGAAGAAATTAAGAATGAAATTGCACCGCTGAATTAGGAGGTATTGATGTCACAATTAAACTTGCCAATAGAGATACTATTTCACCAATTGGGATTGTTAGAGATGTTGAAGTCTTGTGTGGGAAAACTAAATATCCTGCTGATTTTCTTGTTCTTACTTCTCCGCAAGATAGCTTTTGTCCCATTATATTTGGTAGACCCTTCTTGAATACTGTTAATGCTATGATAGACTGCAAAAAGAATGTTGTTACTGTTGGCTTGGATGATATGGTTCATGAGTTTAATTTCTCTAAATTTAGTAAACAACATCGTGATTTAAGAATTTCCTAGTAAGGATGAAATTATTGGTCTTGCTTCTATTGTCGTACCTCCTAGTGATCCTTTGGAACACTATTTGCTAGATCATGAAAATGATATGTTTATGAAAGAAAGAAGGGAAATAGATGAAGTCTTTAAACAAGAACCTATTCTGAAACACAATTTGCCTGTTGAAATCCTAGGGGATCCTCCTCCACCCAAGGGTGATCCCGTGTTTGATCTTAAACCGTTGCCTGATAATCTTAAGTATGCTTATCTTGATGAAAATAAAATATATCCTGTTATTAGTGCGAACCTTTGAGAGCATGAAGAAGAAATATTATTGAAAACTCTGAAGAAGCACCGTGCCGCTATTGGATATACTCTTGATGATCTTAAGGGCATTAGTCCCACTCTATTTTAGCATAAAATAAATTTGGAAGCGGATGCCAAACCAGTTTGTGATCCTCAACGGCATTTGAATCCTAAAATGAAAGAAGTGGTAAGAAAGGAAATACTCAAGCTTCTGGAGGCAGGTATAATTTATCCTGCTATTGATAGTCGATGGGTAAGTCCTGTCCATTGTGTCCCTAAGAAGGTAGGTATTACTGTTGTCCCTAATTATAAAGATGAATTGATTCCGCAAAGAATTATCACAGGTTATACGATGGTAATTGATTTCCACAAATTAAATAAAGCTACTAAGAAAGATCATTACCCCTTACCTTTTATTGATCAAATGCTAGAAAGATTATGCAAACATACACATTATTTCTTTCTAGATGGTTATTCTGGTTTCTCTCAAATACATGTGTCGTCTAAAGATCAATCAAAGACTACTTTTACATGCCCTTTTGGTACTTTTGCTTATAGACGTATGCCTTTTGGTTTATGTAATGCACCTGCTACCTTTCAAAGATGCATGATGGCTATATTCTCTGACTTTTGTGAAAAGATTTGTGAGGTTTTCATGGACGACTTTTCCGTCTATGGTCCCAACCGCGGCGCAGGGAGGCTAGCAAGACCAAGCTCTCTGCCGTCCGAGGCCCCCCGCGGCCATGGCGGGCTGCCGCTTTTCACCACCGAAGGCTCAAGGCCGCGTGGCCCGCCAAGTTCAAGCCAGACCTGCCTCCACGCCACGACGGCACGGCTGACCCCATGGAGTTCCTCCTTTCACTTAGCTGGGCATCGAGGCTGCCAACGGGATGAAAAGGTCATGGCGAACTGGTTTCTATGGCGCTCAAGGACGGAGCCCGCACTGGCTCCTCGACCGCCCTGTGCACGATCTCTTCCTGGTCCGAGATGCGCACCCGCTTCATCGCCAACTTCCAAGGCACTTCGCGACCGCCACCCGCCGTGAGCGACATGCGCCGGATCAAGCAGCCTGTGGGAAACCCTGCAAAAGTACATCCAGCGCTTCAACAACGCGCGCCTCAAGATCCCCAGGGTAACGGAGGAGGCCATCATCTCTGCCTTCTCTGACGGTGTGCGCGACGTCAAGATGAAGGAGGAGCCGGCGATGCACGAAGATCTGTGCACCTCCCCGAGCTGCTCAACTTGGCGACCAAGGCGCGCCAGGGCTGAGGAGGGCGCCTCCTCCTCGAGCTGCCCGCCGCGATCCCAAGAGAAGAAGCCCAAGGCCAAGGATGTGAAGCGCAGGGGCTGCCGTGCTCGCAGCCCGAACCGCATACACCAAGCGAGGCAGAGATCAGCCCGAGTCCTCCAAGGGCAGCCAGATCACAGGTACCACGACCTCCACACTCACAACACCAATGAATGTCAAGAGCTCCGGGCCGTGCGTGAAGGAAGGGTCGGCAGACGCCCTGAGCGCAGCGACCGGGGCTACGGCCGAGGAGGAAGGAATGCAGGACGCTGGGAAGACCATGGCCCGCGCCAAGGGTGGCGTGACCAACCTCGCGAGGACCACTGGCAAGACCCACCTTGCGAGGGGGGCTGGAGGGATCAGCCTCGTGAGGATCGTTCGCAAGGGAACACAGGCCTCCGTCTGCTGCCGCCACCTCCAAGGAGAATCGAAGACCGTCATCAAGACGAGGGGGCTGGGGGCTTCGGTGAAGCGCGTAATCCTCAGCATCCTGGGCGGAGCTCAAGCCCCACCTCTCACCGCATCTTCAAGCAGATTCGCCCGTGAAGTGAATGCAGTCCTACCTAAGCTCGAGTCCACGCGCTTCTCAGTGGTCGGCGTGCGCCATCACGCTCAGCTCAGCGGTCAACTCAAGTGCGCAGCCACACCGGAGTTCTCCCAATGCTTTGCTCCCCAATCATCAAGAACGCCGGGTCACCAAGACCCTCATCGACGGGCGGAGCAGTGGCTCAACGCCCCGTCTGTGGAGACATTCAACAATCTTCAAGTGCCCTACAATCAGCCTTCACCAACCAAGCCTTTCTCCGAGTCACCGATGGCTCCACGGTCCCGATCGCGGTGTCCGCCTTCCTGTCACCTTCGGGGCCCGCGACAACTACCACACCGAGCTCATCGACTTCGACGCCGCCCACATTCGCCATTGCCAGGCAACGCCATCCTCGGGTACCCAGCGTTGGCCAAGTTCATGGTCAGAACCCACCATGGCTACAACATCCTCAAGATGCCAGAAGCGGCGGGGTTATCACGGTGCCCTGTGGAAGAGAGAGATGCAAAGGTGCTCCTCGGAGCGAGCTTTTCAGCTGCATCACCGGAAGACCTGCACCACAAGCAGCAGGATGCCTCCCGAGGCAGCACCCAAGAAGAAGAAGACATCGACCGCCCGGCTCTTCAAGAGACAGCCCCTCAGTGGCCCGCAGACCGGGCCAAGGGGAGCCTCCTTCCATCGCATAGGAAAGCGCCCGGCGCCTCCCGAGGCAGTGGCTCGGGGTCTCCCCGAGGGCCGACCTCGCCAAGGTATCGAGGGAGGCGCTTGGGCACCACGTGGAGGCGTGAGCCAAGCACGCTTCCAGCAAGGTGAGCAAGACCAAGAGGGATGTAACCCCAAGAGTTCATCAAGAAGGCCATTCAGAGCTACATGAGTCAAGGGTCATGAGGGGCAGCCGCCGCCACTCACTGTGGCCCCCATCCAGCGAGGATGGTGGGCTGCGTCTGCATCGACATACCAGTGGCTCAACCGAGCCGCATCTCAAGAGCGCCTCGGCCCTCGCGAGTGGGACGCTATGCAGGGTCCGCCCACAGCCACGTGACGCATGCCTTATGGCTCGCCAAACGCTGGGCCGGCACCAGCTGGCCTCAGGAGGACCACCCTAGAGGCTCAAGAGGTCGTGCACGCCGCAGCCCCGGGCGGAGATGGAGATGGCCCATGAGGAGCCGCCAGGCGCCCGAGCCTCCCGAGGCCCCGGCCTGGGGCTCGTGGAGGATCGGCTCACAGCCCACCGAGTCTGCTACATCAACAACCCTTCATCCCCAACATCACCAGTGACATCTTTAAGTTTTACTTCCGCCGGGAGCGCCTTCAGGTCAGATTATTCCTGTGTCAGCGTGGGTCCGCCCTCGCTGCATGTATCCCTTTTATTTCATGTCTTTAGCTTATCCTGTTGGGGGCGCCCCTCAGCATCATCCCCAAGCCGCCGGGCCAGTCCTAGCGGCATGTATCCTTCATGCGTTTTCCTTAGGATTATGCTCGCTCCACCATGACTGTTATTTGGTGCCTTCTCACGGGTGGCGAAATCTTGCACGTTAAAGGGGGTGCCTGAGCATCGCGACTCAGGGCTCCTACCGGCTCTCCGGCCCTCACCCTCTGGTCTTGTCCATGGCATCGCGACCTGGCTTGCCAGCGACGGTAGAGACCAGCCCGAGAGCCGGGACCCGAGGATGTAGAGTTTCGTCATCTAATCCAGCTTGCGCGTTAAAGGGGGGGTGCCTGAGCATCACGACTGGGCTCCTACCGCTCTCCAGCCCTCACCCTCTGGTCTTGTCCATGGCATCGCGACTGGCTTGCCACCGACGGTAGAGACCAGCCCGAGAGCCGGGACCCGAGGACGAGAGTTGTCAAGGTTCCACTCAGCTTGCGCTAAGCTAAAGGGGGTGCCCGAGCATCGCGACTGTGGCTCCTACTGCTCTCCGGCCCTCACCCTCCGGTCTTGTCCATGGCATCGCGACCGGCTTGCCACGACGGTAGAGACCAGCCCGAGAGCCGGGACCCGAGGACGAGAGTTGCGCCATCTAACCTAGCTTGCTAAGTTAAAGGGGGTGCCCGAGCAGCGCGACTCAGGCTCCTACGGCTCTCCGCCCTCACCTCCTGGTCTTGCCCATGGCATCGCGACCGGCTTGCCCGACGGTAGAGACCAGCCCGAGAGCCGGGACCAAGACGAGAGCACCGACATCCGCCAATTTTGCAGAACACACTCAAGATAAGGCCCAGAGCTGCACAACCCGCTTGAGGTAGGGCCTCGTGAGTCCCGCTACGACCACGGGTGCCCAGACACACCTCGCCTAGCCCTACCGTGCAGCCCACGTGTCGTGGTGGGCTCAGAGACGCCTGGGGGCTCCTCCCAGAGGGGAGCCCCTCCCACGCTCCAAAGGAAGCACCATGCTCCGCGCTGGCTGACGACACTGCCGAGGAGCGGCTATGCCCGTACGCATGCGGAAGAGCTATGCTCCACGCTGGTGATAAACAACTGAGGGTGGCCTCCGGGTAGCATCAACCTCAGGGAGCCCAGAGCTCAGTGTCTGGCCTCGTCGCAATGCCTCCCCTCGGGAGCGCCGCGCAAGGGGGCTGGGCACGGGGGCTGCGCCTGGGTCACGCCAGACGACGACGCCACCCAGCCAGCCCCTTGGGCCTGGTTCGTCAGACGCCACTCCCCGAGCGGAGCCAAGGTACGCATGCCATGTGAGTTGCCGAAGGGGACTCTCGAGCATCGCGACTCAGAGCCTAACTAGTCACGTAGCCCCTCACCCCTTAGTTCCGAAAGGCTAACGGTGGTTGGGGTATGCGCGGCCGGGCTTCACAGACGAGAACGGTGGATCCGTCCGCCTCACCTCCCTACTTGCTGTCGCTCAGGCGCTAAGGGGGACTCGAGCATCGCGACTCAGAGCCTAACTTGTCACGTAGCCCCTCACTCCTTGGTCCCGCCCTGGTTTCCGGGCTAACGGCGGCCGAGAGAGCAAGGCCGGGCTCTCACGGCGAGAACATAAGCAAGTAGGAAGCACAAATTTCAAGGAATTCAAAAGCAAATATTACAGTCCACACTGTTATCGCAGTACCAAACGCAAGTTTAGACGCCTCCCCGAGGCATGATACATGTGCAGGAATTAAAAGCAAGACAGGAGCCGCAGCGGAGTCACTTGTCGACGGTGGAGTAGCGCAGAGTGAGCTCGCCTCGTGAAGCAGCAGGGCCGGCAGCGCCTCGCTTCGGCTTGGTGCTGAAGGCCTGAAACTTCCCCAACAGAGCCTCTGCGCGACCCTTCACAGCCTCGGCAGCGGCAGCTGCGTGCTCGCCGCTTCGCCCGGCTCCAAGAGCTGTTCATGTCGACGCTGGGATCGCGAAGATAGATGTGGGTCGTGATCCGGCCAATGCCGCAGAAGACAAGACCCGGCGCCTCGGCCTCAGCCGTGGGGCCAAGACCAAGGGAGACATCTTCAAGAGCGCAGATCAGGAAAGGAAGCAGCTTGGCGGGGCCGTCCTACCGCTGGCAGTGCTCTCCAGTCACTGCCATAAAGCTCCCTCGCCAGGACACGAGCCTTCACCTCCATATCCATGATGGCCAAGCGATCTTCAGCAAGTACCCGCGCCTTGGCATCCATCTCGACCTTCCTCGCCTCCAGCCTCCTGCTCCAACAGCGCTTAGGCGGTCACGGCTTCTTCAGCTTGGCCTCCCGGTCCTTGATGGCCGCCTCGCGAGCCTTCATGCCTTCCTCCTGCTCTGGCGGAGGCGGGCCTCCTCGGTGAGCTGGTTCTGCAGCCCTTCACCGCCTCGCCCTGGCCTCACAGCGACCTCAGATGCCGGCTGCCTCCCCAAGGCAAGATCGCGGGCTACGCCAGCGTCGCGAACAGCCCGCTTCTCCTCGTCACAAGCCGTCGAAGCTTGGACCAGCGCCTGAATCAAAGGCCGGGCGCGAATCCAGCCAGAGGCCAACTCCAAGCGCCCGGCCACCAAGCGAGGGTCGGTGCCTGAAGATCTGCCAGCCGGCCGGTCCAAGAAAGAAGCGGTCCAGACCGCTGGAGGAGTCGGAGAGATGAGTTGGCGGAGTAGGAGGAGTTGGCGGCGGCGTAACCATCGCTACTCGAGGCGGAACCAGCGGCGCCACGGTAACGGTGGAGGCAGCGCCTAGCAAGGCCACCTCGGGAGTCGCCTGGGACAAGGGGGCTGAGCTTGCCCCAGCGGGCTCAGCCAGGCCTCGCAAGGACGCCCGGGCAGGAGAGGCCTGGGCATCGGGGTCATCTTCCTTTCCGGACAAAGGCACCGTCACGGATGGAGCCTCAGGAGCCCCCTTCAGCTTCTTCGCCGCGGGCGTCGGCCTGGCCAAGGAACATGGACATCAGATATCGTCAGCAGAGCAATAATCAAGACGGAAAGCAGGCACTTACAGGTCGTCGCTGGTGGACTCGAGCAGCCTCCGGCCATACTTGAAGCCCGAGAGCCGACTGCAGGGATCGGCTCCAAGGGAACCAGGAGTAGGCGGCGCGTCAGCGGATCGCCCCGGGGCCGGGGCGGACCCACGGGGGACCAGCCCAGTCCGGTCCTTCTTCGGGATCAGAGGCAGGCTTCTACCTCCCCGCTCATCCTCATCTTCGTCGTCGTCACTCTCGGGGAGGCGGAGAACGCGGGACCTCCACCGCAGGGAGGGAGCGCTTGACTCTACCCCTGAGTCAACCCCCTCTCTTGGCTCCCTTTCCTCCACCTCTTCGCCGGAGTCGGAAGAGGACACGTCCACCAGGTCCTCCGGAGCCTCCGCGGGCACGAGCCCGTCCCCATTGAAGGCGGGCATGGACCCCACAACCTGCTCCCAATCCTCGCTGAAGGAACAAGGGCGCTGGGCGCCTCAGTCTCGCCTCATCGCCTAACCAAGGACTGGAGGATCACACCAGATCCTCGCTGGCTGTGGCCACGGGGCTCGGGTTAGGCCTCCACATCTAAGCGAGTCTGGCGAAGCGGAGCTAGTTGGTGCTCCAGAACTCCTCAAGAACGACAAGACCGGTCAGCCTCGCCACCGCAAGATCGTCCGGCTCAGATCTTCATCCATCCTCTCCAAAGACCAGCTTACATGAGGATCCCAAGCTTCGCCGGGACCGTCGTGAACTCTCGGCGGCTCCGTGTAAGGATCAGCCGAGGGTGGATCCGCCTGGCATCCACCAAGACCCACTTGCTTCGAAGCCCTCAATCCGCTTCCCAAAGTGTTTGAAATGGCAATGGCTCCGCCAGATGCGACGAAGCTTCAGACGCCGGAGACGGGACCACGGGAGAATCGGAGGAAGAAGTAGTGGCGCAAAGAAGGCCATCGAGGGCTTCACCCCAACATGGGCCTCACAATAGTAGGCTAAGATTGCCAAGGACGGAGTTGGGATGAAGGTGCAGAGCGTGAATGTTGTAATGGCGGCGACGGAGAAGAAGAACTGGAGAAGGGAGGCGCTGCACCAGCAATAATGGCGCCTGTGAAGAACGGGTAGAAGGTACCCCGACCCTCGTGGGGCGGAGGAGCCGCCTTGAGCACCGCCGTTCCGCCGACGCTCGCTGCCTCCGCCACCGCCAAGATTGTGGCAAGGTTTCGCTACGACACATTCGGGCGGATCCAAGGCAGGAGAGTACCAGCTCACCGGGTTTGACGAGGAGCCATGGATCGCTAGGGCATGAAGGCGGAGTGGATCTGAAGGTCTTGGAAGCAGGGAGGAGAGGCGCAAGAAAGGGGATCTGAGCAGCAACTTGAGAAAGTAAAGGAGGCAAGGAAGATGCCGCTCTATTATCAACCCGCGAGGTTGCAGAGGCGCCCACGTCCAATCAACCACCACGCGGCGCCCAAGGCCGCAGGCTGTTAGGGCCCACGACGCTTCGCACTTGCCCTTTCGCCTCTCTGCTCGGCCAAGTTTGGGCGCGCCGTGGGCCCAGGGGCTACTGTCGGCCTGGGAACGGGGTCCCAGACTTGCTCGCTCATGCGCTGCGGCGTGGCTCAAAGGAGGCCCAGGACAGCCCATCTTCATCAACACAAGCTCAAGATAGCTGCCAAGGGCGGACGACCAAGAGCTTCCTCGAGCACGGCCTCACAAAGCTAGCTCATGAGGAGGCGGAGAGTTCAAGGCGTGGTACCTCGCGAGGTGCCCGTGACGCAAGCCATGACGACCAAGGGCGCTGGGCTGGCGCCAGCCACAGGCGTCCTCCTTTCCTCTTTGGTGCAAAGGGAGCAAGCGCAGCGAGAGCATCGTGAAAAGGCATCCGCTTCGTGCAACAAGACCAAGACCAGCCCCAACGGCTGGAATGCGATCATCGTGGAGCCCAAGCAAAGGTTGCCACCAGAGCCTTTGGCAAGGCGAGGACCAACTTTAGTCAGGATAAGTGTACCCGTTGTTCCCCTTCAAAATGGCCAATTGTTGGCTCCTTCCCGCTCAATATTTGGGAAGAGGCCTGTGGCCTTCGTCTATATAAGTAGAGCTAGCCACCATAGTAGGGGGGACGATCGGATAGAGTGGGAAGCACCCGGAGAGAGAGAAAGAGACCCGAGCCTCAAGCTAGAGCGACGGGACACCACTTAGCAGTTCATCGCTTCCGCCAAGAATAGACCCTCGCGAGGCTGTTCTTCCTCAGATCGCTCCTCATCAGCCCAAGAGGCAATCCACACATCACACACCGGAGTAGGGTATTACACCACGATGGTGGCCTCGAACCAAAGATAAATCTTATGCCTCTTGTGTTGTTCTTGTTAGTAGTTTAGGTCCCTGCAATTCGGCGAGGTACGAGACGGTGGAGGGTTGGATCTCCGCGCGCACCCCAGAGTTCGAACCTTAAGGGTCTGCCGGAACCCGAAATCCGACATAAATATCTTATGGAAAAGAAAGATGCTAAACCTAGACTTATTAGATGGGTTCTCTTGCTGCAAGAATTTGATTTGCATATTGCTGATGGAAAAGGAGTTGAGAACCCCTGCTGCGCATAACTTATCTAGGTTAGAGAATGTTCTTGATGACCCACTACCTATTGATGATAGCTTTCACGATGAACAATTAAATGTCGTAAGCACTTCCCGTGAGCACTCCATGGTATGCCGATTATGCTAATTATATTGTTGCTAAATTTATACCACCTAGCTTCACATACCAACAAAAGAAAAAAGTTCTTTTGTGATTTATGCATACAAGATTTTGGGATGATCCACATCTTTATAAAGAAGGAGTAGATGGTGTTATTAGACGTTGTGTACCGAAAGCATGAACAGGAACAGATCCTATGCAAGTGTCACTCCGAAGCTTATGGAGGACACCACGCTGGAGATAGAACTGCACATAAGGTATTGCAATCTGGTTTTTATTGGCCTACCCTATTCAAGGATGCCCGTAAGTTTGTTTTGTCTTGTGATGAATGTCAAAGAATTGGTAATATTAGTAGACGTCAAGAAATGCCTATGAATTATTCACTTGTTATTGAACCATTTGATGTTTGGGGCTTTGATTATATGGGACCTTTTCCTGCCTCTAATGGATACACTCATATTTTAGTTGCTGTTGATTATGTTACTAAGTGGGTAGAAGCTATTCCAACTAGTAGTGCTGATCATAACCTCTGTTGGAAAAGGCAGTGCCTAGAAGGCGCTTAGGCACGCCTAGGCACTAGGCAATGGCCAAACGCCTCGCCTAGGGCATAAATGGATGTCTAGGCAGGGCAAGCAAGGAATTGCCTACCCAAGCAAGAAATCATGCCACATACTACATCGATATGACAAACGGGTTATATTCCAATGGAAATAGGTGGTAATTAACTTATTTATATGCCCTAAACTAATATCAACACCCATATAATAATCACAAATACACTACGAGTAAAAACTATATTACCTCCTAGGCTGCGCCTAGGGCGCTTATGCACCGCCTAGGCACTAGGCGAAGGCCAACCACCTCGCTTACGCCTACCGCTTTTTCCAACCTTGATCATAACACTTCTATTAAAATGCTTAAGGAAGTTATTTTTCCGAGGTTTGGAGTCCCTAGATATTTAATGACTGATGGTGGTTCACATTTTTTTCATGGTGCTTTCCATAAAATGCTTGCTAAATATGACGTTAATCATAGAATTGCATCTCCTTATCACCCACAGTCTAGTGGTCAAGTAGAATTGAGCAATAGAGAGCTCAAATTAATTTTGCAAAAGACTGTTAATAGGTCTAGAAAGAATTGGTCCAAGAAACTTGATGATGCATTATGGGCTTATAGAACTGCATATAAGAATCCTATGGGTATGTCTCCGTATAAGATGGTTTATGGAAAAGCATGTCACTTACCTCTCGAACTAGAACATAAGGCATATTGGGCTATTAAAGAGCTCAACTATGATTTCAAACTTGCCGGTGAGAAGAGCTTATTTGATATTAGCTCACTTGATGAATGGAGAACCCAAGCTTATGAAAATGCCAAGTTGTTTAAAGAGAAAGTTAAAAGATGGCATGATAAAAGGATACAAAAGCGTGAGTTTAATGTAGGTGATTATGTATTGCTATACAACTCTCGTTTAAGGTTTTTTGCATGAAAACTTCTCTCCAAATGGGAAGGTCCCTACGTTATCGAGGAGGTCTACCGTTCTGGTGCCGTAAAAATCAACAACTTCGAAGGCACAAATCCGAAGGTGGTAAACGGTCAAACGATCAAAGACTATATCTCAGGTAATCCTATAAATGTTGAAACTAATATTATTGAAACCGTAACCCCGGAGGAATACATAAGGGACACCTTCCGTAACGCGTTCTAGACTCGTAAAAGGAATAGGTATGTGTTATGGTAAGTAAACCGACTCCAAAACAAATTCTAAGGCAATATCTCTCCGCTTTGGAATATTTAGAAAAATAGAAAATTAAGTAGCAGTCCGGGAGGACATGAGGCCTCCACGAGGTGGAGGGCGCGCCTACCCCTCGGGCGCGCCTCTACCTCGTGAGCACCTCGTGTGCCCTCCGGACTCCGCTTTTCTTGCACAATACGATTTTGGTCGGTAAAAGTTCATTATATATTCTCTCAAGGTTTTGACGACCGTATCACGCAAATATCCTCTGTTGCTTTCGAAAGCTGTTTCACAGGTAGATTTGAGGATTCCGAAGACTCGATCATCCTTCTATGAGGGTGAGCCTATGCCATGGAAGGTGGACGACAAGCTTGCATCATCAACAACACCTCCACCGCCAACAACAAAGAAGGAGACATAATCACATGGGTATGGGCACTCCCTTGGCAACCGCCAAGCTTGGGGAGGTGCCCTGCATCGTATCACCATCACAACTCCTATCTTTACTGCTTTTTCTTAGTTCGATCCTATTAGTAGTATCTTGATTTAGTAGAATAAAGTCATGGCATGATCTATTTTTGAAGTTTTGCTTTATGATCCCTCTTTGCAATCGAGTCCGTGAGCTATATATAATAAAGATTAGTGTTGAGTCAAGGGCTTGATTACTTTGCCATGATCTTGAGTGAATAAAAGAAAATAATAAAAAGAAACAAAGAGTTCATATTGGTCTTATTGAAAGTAATGACTTCACATAGAAAGAGTATGATGATTAAAAGTTGTTGGGAGTTGGCAAATATAGTTTTGGTCATCGTTGCAATTAATAGGAAGTAATAAGGAGAGAGAGGTTCCACATATAGATATATTATCATTTACATCTTTTATGATTGGGAGCACTCATTTAAATATGACATGCTAAAGAGTTGATGTTGGGCAAGGAAGACAACATAATGAGTTATGTTTTCTTGTATCTAAGATAAAGTATGTTGTCATGGTTCCTCTAACATGTTGAGCTTGCCTTTCCCCCTCATGCTAGCCAAATTCTTAGCACCAAGTAGAGATACTACTTGTGCTTCCAAATACCCTTAAACCAGTTTAGCCATGAGAGTCCAGCATATCTACCTATGGATTGAGTAAGATCCTTCAAGCAAGTTGTCATCGGTGCAAGCAATAAAAATTGCTCTCTAAATATGCATGACTTATTAGTGCAGAGAAATAAGCTTTGTACGAACTTGTTGTGGAAGTAATAAAAGCGATTTGACTGCATAATAAAGTTCCACATACAAGGGGCAATATAAAGTGACGTTATTTTGCATTAAGATTTTGTGCATCCAACCATAAAAGCGCACGGCAACCTCTGCTTCCGTCTGCGAAGGGCCTATCTTTTATTATTATCTTCTACCTTATGCAAGAGTCACAGTGATCTTCACCTTCTCCTTTTTATTTTATCCTTTGGCAAGCTCAGCATGTTGGAAAGAACATGATATATATATATATATATATATATATATATATATATATATATATATATATATATATATATATCTAATTGGATGTAGGGGAGCATGAATTATTATTGTTGACACTACCCTTGAGGTAAAAGGTTGTGTGGCAAAACTATAAGCCCCTATCTTTCTCTGTGTCCGATTAAAACTCCGTAACCACAAGTATTGCGTGAGTGTTAGCAATTATAAAGGACTAAGTGATAGTTGAGTATGTGGACTTGCTTTTAAGCTCTGACATAGACTCTTTCCGATGTTATGATAAATTGCAATTGCTTCAATGACTGAGGTTATAATTTGTCGATGCTCAATAAGGTTTTTGATTCATACTTTGGCTGGTGAAAAGATCATCACTTGAACATGAGTAATCATATGACAAAATCTATGTATGCTGCTGTTATGAGAATAATCATGATGCCTTCATGTCCATATTTTATTTTTATCGACGCCTCTACCTCTAAACATGAGGACATATTTATTGTTATCGGCTTTTCGCTTGAGGACAAGCGAGGTCTAAGCTTGGGGGAGTTGATACGCCCATTTTGCATCATGCTTTTATATTGATATTTATCGTATTATGGGCTGTTATTTCACGTTATGTCACAATACTTATGGCTATTCTCTCTTATTTTACAAGGTTTACATGAAGAGGGAGAATGCTTTAAATGGAATTACAATGGAAAAGGAGCAAATATTGAAGGCCTATTCTCACGAACTCCAATAGTCCTGAAACTCCACGGAATACCTTAAAATAAATAAAGAAAAATCGTCGCCAAAGATGAAGGCCAGGGGGCCCACACCCTGCTCACGAGGGTGGGGGCGCGCCCCTCCCCCCTGGGCGCGCCCCCTACCTCGTGGGCCCCCTGGTGGCTCTCCGACGTCCATCTTCTCCTATATGAAGTCTTTCGATGAGAAAAAATCAGAAGCAACCTTTCGGGACAAGACTCCGCCGCCACGAGGCGGAACCTTGGCGGAACCAATCTAGGGCTCGGTAGAGAGTCAGGCCGGGGACACTTCCCTCCGGGAGGGGGAAATCATCGCCATCATCATCACCAGCGCTCCTCCCATCGGGAGAGGGAAATATCCATCAACATCTTCATCAGCACCATCTCATCTCCAAACCCTAGTTCATCTCTTGTATCCAATTCTTGTCTCCAAGTCCGGGATTAGTGCTAGTAGGTTGCTAGTAGTGTTGATTACTCCTTGTAGTTGATGCTAGTTGGTTTACTTGGTGGAAGATCATATGTTCAAATCCTTTATGCATATTATTACCCCTCTGATTATGAACATGAATATGCTTTGTGAGTAGTTACATTTGTTCCTGAGGACACGGGAGAAGTCTTGCTATTAGTAGTCATGTGAATTTGGTATTCGCTCGAGATTTTGAAGAGATGTATGATGTCTAACCTCTAGAGGTGTGATGTGAACGTCGACTACATAACAATTCACCATTATTTGGGCCTATAGGAAGGCATTGGGAAGTAATAAGTAGATGATGGGTTGCTAGAGTGATGTAAGCTTGAACCCTAGTTTATGCGTTGCTTCGTAAGGGGCTGATTTGGATCCATATGTTTCATGCTATGGTTAGGTTTACCTTAATACTTTTGTTGTAGTTGTAGATGCTTGCAATAGAGGTTAATCATAAGTGGGATGCTTGTTCAAGTAAGAACAACACCCAAGCACCGTCCACCCACATATCAAATTATCAAAGTACCGAACGCGAATCATATGAGCGTGATGAAAACTAGCTTGACGATATTCCCATGTGTCCTCGGGAGCGCTTTTTCCTATTATAAGAGTTTGTTCCGGCTTGTTCTTTTCTACAAAAAGGATTGGGCCACCTTGCTGCACCTTATTTACTTTTGTTACTTGTTGCTCGTTACAATTTATCTTATCACAAAACTATCTGTTACCACTTATTTCAGTACTTGCAGAGAATACCTTGCTGAAAACTGCTTATCATTTCCTTCTGCTCCTCGTTGGGTTCGACACTCTTACTTATCGAAAGGACTATGATAGATCCCCTATACTTGTGGGTCATCACTTGCTGCCATTTTCGATCTCTTTGCTCAAAGCTCCATTCACAAAACTGTTTGGGGAGATTGTTCTTCGGTATGTGACTCCTCCAATGGTCCAATTAGTTTTTGTTCTAGTGTTTTATTTATTGCAAAATTTTGCTACTAAGGTGACCCTGTTCTTGAGCTAGCATGTCAAATTTACATGGTCCAAAGTAGTTTTAATGCATGATATAGCCTCTAGGCACTTGTGGGAGTAGTTGCTATCAATCTTGTTGAGTTTGGTTCACCTTTATTTTGAGTCACTAAAATTCAGAAATTTTTTAGAGAAAGAAAAATGCATAGGAAAATGTACCAAGGTGGTTCCTCAAGGAAGCAAGGACCAAGGATCGCGATACGTGAGCCGGACGATGAACCACCAAGGGAAGCTCAAGTACGGCCTTGTGAATGGCCGTCAAAGGAGTTTATGGTCCAGGCAGGCATGAAGGATGAATTTGACGCGTATGTGCGTAATGCTGATCTCGAGGACTTCGTGTCAGCTTTCAGACAAAAAGGAGATATGTTATAACCAGGGAGGAGGCGAACGAGTATGAGAGGAGGACGGAGGCATTCGCCTCCAAGCTTGCCGCCGTCGAGGCGAGGCTCTTGCATCTCAAGACTGACCCTAGCTACGACTTTGGATATCCGCCAGTGCCAAAGATCGCCATAGACCAACTTAGGCCAAAAGCCTAAGCTTGGGGGAGTACATATTTCTCACCGACATTACATTCATGTTCACACACTCATGCTAGTTGTCAGTGCTCATACTTTTTCATTGTACTATCCATGCTAGTTTATTTTCTTTTATAAGCCTTCTTCTTGTGTGTTTAAAAAAACCTTAAGAAAAACAAAAAAATAGTTATAGATTTTAGTTAGTTTACTTTCCATGCCTGTAGTAGTAGTAACTAAAAGAAAACCCAAAAATATTTCTCGTTCTTCTTTTGCTTGTTGGGAGCTTTCACGTGTAAATAGTTTTATTTCTTTTCTTATTCTTTGGGGGTCGAGAGGAGAAGACCATGATGAAAATGTTGAGTGGATCTCATATGCATTATTGTTGATTTAACCAAGAGCCCACATTACCTTGTCTTCTCCCTTGTATTAAATGCTTGCAGATTCCAGCTTAGTCCAATGCACGTGCACTATTACTATTATCCACACCGTTCGGACGTGCGAGTGAAAGGCAATAATGATGATATATGATGGACTGATTGAGATGAGAGAAGCTGGTATGAACTCGACCTATCTTGTTTTTGTAAATATGATTAGTTCATCATTCCTGATTCAGCCTATTATGAACGAAACATGTTTGCAATGACAATTAGAGATTATAGTTGCTCATTCCATGCTTAATTTGCTAGGAGTTTATAATGGTTTACCTTGCGTGCCAACATGCTATTAAAATGGTTGTGATGTGGTATGATAGGGTGGTATCCCCCTTTGAACGATTCGAGTGGCTTGACTTGGCACATGTTCACGCATGTAGTTGAAATAGAATCAACATAGCCTCCACGATATTTATGTTCATGGTGATTTATATCCTACTCATGCTTGCACTCATTGCTGATTAATCTTAATGAATGTTCATGACTGTTGTCGCTCTCTAGTTGGTCGCTTCCTGATATGTCTCCAACGTATCTATAATTTATGAAGTATTCATGCTATTATATTATCTGTTTTGGATGTTTATGGGCCTTATTAAACACTTTTATATTATTTTTGGGACTAACCTATTAACCCAGAGCCCAGTGCCACTTTCTGTTTTCCCCTTGTTTCAGTGTTTCGCAGAAAAGGAAAAACAAACGGAGTCCAAACGGAATGAAACCTTCAGGAGCGTGATTTTTGGAACGAACATGATCCAGGAGACTTGGAGTTGAAGTCAAGGAAGCTTCGAGGTGGCCACGAGGAGGGGAGGCGCGCCTCCCCCTGGGCGCGCCCCCCACCCTCATGGGCCCCTCATGGCTCCCCTGACCGACTTCTTTCGCCTATATATATATCCATATACCCTAAAAACATCGAGAAACATAATAGATCGGGAGTTCCGCCGCCGCAAGCCTCTGTAGCCACCAAAAACCAATCGGGACCCTGTTCGGCACTCACGAGGGGGGATCCATCACAGGTGGCCATCTTCATCATCCCGGCACTCTCCATGACGAGGAGGGAGTAGTTAACCCTCGGGGCTGAGGGTATGCACCAGTAGCTATGTGTTTGATCTTCTCTCTCGCGTTCTTGATTCGACACGATCTTGATGTATCGCGAGCTTTGCTATTATAGTTGGATCTCATGATGTTTCTCCCCCTCTACTCTCTTGTAATGGATTGAGTTTTCCCTTTGAAGTTATCTTATCCATTTGAGTCTTTAAGGATTTGAGAACACTTGATGTATGTCTTGCCGTGCTTATCTGTGGTGACAATGGGATATTCACGTGATCTACTTGATGTATGTTTTGGTGATCAACTTGCGGGTTCTGTTTGTGAACTTATGCATAGGGGTTGGCACACGTTGCCTCTTGACTCTCCGGTAGAAACTTTGGGGCACTCTTTGAAGTACTTTGTGTTGGTTTGAATAGATGAATCTGAGATTGTGTGATGCATATCGTATAATCATACCCACGGATACTTGAGGTGACATTGGAGTATCTAGGTGACATTAGGGTTTTGGTTGATTTGTGTCTTAAGGTGTTATTCTAGTATGAACTCTATGATAGATTGAACGGAAAGAATAGCTTCATGTTATTTTACTCTGCACTCTTGAATAGATCGATCGTAAAGGATAAGTTTGAGGTGGTTTCGTACCCTACCATAATCTCTTCGCTTGTTCTCCGCTATTAGTGACTTTGGAGTGACTCTTTGTTGCATGTTGAGGGATATTTATATGATCCAATTATGTTATTATTGTTGAGAGAACTTGCACTAGTGAAAGTATGAACCCTAGGCCTTGTTTCCTAGCATTGCAATACCGTTTGTGCTCACTTTTATCATTAGTTACCTTGCTGATTTTCAGATTACGAAAACCTATATCTAGCATCCATATTGCACTTGTATCACCATCTCTTCGCCGAACTAGTGCACCTATACAATTTACCATTGTATTGGGTGTGTTGGGGACACAAGAGACTCTTTGTTATTTGGTTGCAGGGTTGCTTGAGAGAGACCATCTTCATCCTACGCCTGCCATGGATTGATAAACCTTAGGTCATCCACTTGAGGGAAATTTTCTACTCTCCTACAAACCTCTGAACTTGGAGGCCCAACAACGTCTACAAGAAGAAGGTTGCGTAGTAGACATCAAGCTCTTTTCTGGCGCCCTTGTCGGGGTGGTTAGTGCTTGAAGGTATATCTTTAGATCTTGCAATCGAATCTTTTAGTTTCTTGTTTTATCACTAGTTTAGTTTATAAAAGAAAACTACAAAAAAAATTGGAATTGAGTTTGCCTCATACGTTTCATCTTTTTAATATCTTTCGTGAGTATGATGGAAAGGAAAATTGTGCCAAAGTGTTACAAGAAGAATGCATTAAAATATTTGGCACTAAATCTTTGAATGATGAGCATGATTGCAACGTTGTTAGTATGAACTCTTTGAATATCCATAGTACTAATGATGATTGCACTAGTCATGATGAAAATATCTCTTATAAGCATGTCGATTTTTGTGGAGTGCATAGAGTTTGCAAGTACATACCAAACATGGAAGATAGATTTTGCAATAGGCATAAGTATTTGGAAACTAAATGGTTGCAAGAAAGGCTAGATGTTTGTGCTGAAAATTTAAACTTTCTTAGCCATACTTGTGAACTTTGCAATGAACGTGATCATTTCAGTACCCAATGCAAATTGTTTCATGATCGTATCGTGTCCAAAAATTGTGATGACTTGATTTCCCTTGCACATCATAATGAACTAAGTTTACGCTTATGTTATGAAGAAATGAAACGTATAACTAAGGTTATTACAGAATTTTCACTTGATAGAGTTCTTAATTTTGATCTAGAGGAAATTTATATGTATTGCGCGGTGAGTTGCATTGAAAATCCTTATATTGCCAAGTATATAAAGAAAAGAAAACAAATACAAGATGAAGAGAATACTAACGAAAGGGAAGAGACTTCCCAATATTCTCCTATTATTTCTTATGATGAATCAGGTAATGAGGAGGAGCTTTTTATTCAACCAATCTCATTAATAAGGAGCTCCAAAAAGAGGATTGAACCCACACATGATGTGAAGAAGAAAAAGAAAATACAGAGAAGCAAAGGTAGAAAGGTATCTCTCCCAAATGATGTTGCTCCTATTACTCATCGCGATGATGATAATTGCTAGACTATTGGTGCTATCCATACTATTAATGATGAGAGTGATTATGCTTATGATATGAAAAGGCCCAAGCTTGGGGATGCTATGTTTGATGAAGATGATGTTTTTGAGAATATATTTGCTGCAATTAATGTTTATCCCAAGCTTGGGGATGCTATGTTTAATGAAGATGATATTTTTAGTCTCCCAAGTTTTGATATGCAAATTTGTTATGATGATAGCATGCCTCCTACGTATGATGATTATATTAATGAAAGTGAGTTTGGAAGAGTGTCAACTTTAGGAAGTAATGACCCCACTATTTTGGAGGATGTTGAATCTTATTGTGATAATTATGAAAGTGGATTTGGAGAGGTCATGACTTTATTTAGTAATGATTCCACTATCTTGGAAGAGGTTTCAATCGATTATGATGAGAACAAAGTTGCTACTGATGATGACACTTATGCTATAAAAGTAGTGATGATTATATTTATAAAGCTTGTCATGATTATGATTACCCTTTTTCTGAACATTACTCATTTAATGTGGAAACAATTTATAGTATTCAAGTCTCTTATGATACTCCCACTATTCCAAATGAGAAGAATTTTGCTTATGTGGAGAGTAGTAAATTTTCTATGCTTGTAGATCATGAAAAGAATGCTTTAGGTGCTGGTTATATTGTTGAATTCATTCATGATGCTACTGAAAATTATTATGAGGGAGGAATATATGCTTGTAGGAATTGCAATAATATCAAGTTTCCTCTCTATGTGCTTAAAGTTTTGAAGTTATGCTTGTTTTGCCTTCCTATGCTAGTTGATTATTGTTCCCATAAGTTGTTTGCTCACAAAATCCCTATGCATAGGAAGTGGGTTAGACTTAGATGTGCTAGTCATATTCTTCATGATGCTCTCTTTATGTTTCAATTCTTATGTCTTATGTGAGCATCATTGAAATCATCATGCCTAGCTAGGGGCGTTAAACGATAGCGCTTGTTGGGAGGCAACCCAATTTTATTTTAGTTTCTTGATTTTTGGTTCTGTTTAGTAATAAATAATACATCTAGAATCTGGTTAGATGTGGTTTTATGTTTTAATTTGTGTTTGTGCCAAGTAGAACCTTTGGGAAGACTTGGGGTGAAGTCTTTATGATCTTGCTGTAAAAAACAGAAACTTTAGCTCTCACGAGATTAGCTAAAACATTTTACTGGAGAGTGCGATTTAGTTGATTATTTTTGCAGATGATTACTAGACAAATTCCTCAGGTCCACCAATTTATTTCAGAATTGTTGGAGTTACAGAAGTATTCTAATGATACAGATTACTACAGACTGTTCTATTTTTGACAGATTCTGTTTTCTATGTGATGTTTGCTTATTTTGATGAATCTATGAGTAGTATCGGAGGGTATGAACCATAAATAAGTTGGAATACAGTAGATATTACACAAACATGAATTTGTAATGAGTTCACAACAGTACCTAAGTGGTGATTTATTTTCTTATACTAACGGAGCTTACTAGTTTTCTGTTAAGTTTTGTGTTGTGAAGTTTTCAAGTTTTGGGTAAAGATTCGATGGACTATGGAATAAGGAGTGGCAAGAGCCTAAGCTTGGGGATGCCCAAGGCACCCCAAGGTAATATTCATGGATAACCAAGCGTCTAAGCTTGGGGATGCCCCGGAAGGCATCCCCGCTTTCATCTTTGTTCATCGGTAACTTTACTTGGAGCTATATTTTTATTCACCACATGATATGTGTTTTGCTTGGAGCGTCATTTTATTTTCTTTAGTTTTGATTTCTGTTTGAATAAAGTATCAAGATCTGAAATTCTTAAAAGGAGAGAGAGAGTCTTCACATAGCTACATAATTATTTAACTACTCATTAATCTTCACTTATATCTTTTTGGAGTAGTTTGTCATTTACTCATGTGCTTCACTTATATCCTATGAGTAGACAATTGAATGATTTGAATATCATAAATCTTAAATTATACTTGTTTCATATGCTTATCCCATGGGGAGTAATGACTCTACATATAAGAAGTAGAGGTGGTAAATTTATTGAAGGTTAGCAAACATTGTATTGGTCATTTGAACAATTCATGAAAGAATATTGAAGGAAGAGAGATTTCACATATAAATATACTATCTTGGACATCTTTTGTAATTGTGAGCACTCATTAAAATATGACATGCTAAAATGTTGATGTTGGACAAGGAAGACAACGTAATGGGTTATGTTTTCTTATATCCGAAATAAAGTATATTGTCATGGATCGCCTAACACGTTGAGCTTGCCTTACCCCCTCATGCTAGCCAAATCCTTTGCACCAAGTAGAGATACTACTTGTGCTTCCAAACATCCCTTAAACCAGTATTGCCATGAGAGTCCACCATACCTACCTATGGATTGAGTAAGATCCTTCAAGTAAGTTGTCATCGGTGTATGCAACAAAAAATTGCTCTCTATATATGTATGATCTTTTAGTGTGGAGAAAATAAGCTTTATACAATCTTGTGATATGGAAGCAATAAAAGCGACATACTGCATAATAAAGGTCCCTATCAAAAGTGGCAATATAAAGTGACGTTCCCTCGCATTAAGATTTTGTGCATCCAACTATAAAAGCGCATGGCAACCTCTGCTTCCCTCTGCGAAGGGCCTATCTTTTATTCTTGTCTTATACCTTATGCAAGAGTCATGTGATCTTCACCTTTCCTTTTTACATTTTATCCTTTGGCAAGCACATTGTGTTTGATAGACCCATATATATATATATATATATATATATATATATATATATATATATATATATATATATATATATATATATCCAATTGGATGTAAGGCATCATGAGCTATTATTGTTGACATTACCCTTGAGGTAAAAGGTTGGGAGGCGAATCTATAAGCCCCTATCTTTCTCTGTGTCTGATTAAAACTTTGAACCCATAAATATCGCGTGAGTGTTAGCAATTGTGAAATACTAAATGATAGTTGAGTATGTGGAGTTTGCTAAATTAAAAGCTCTAACATAGACTCTTCCTAAAAATAAGATGAATTGTAATTGTTTGATGACTAATAACACGGTTTGTTAGTTTTCAAGAAAGTTTGTGATCTATACTTTAACATGTGAATAGCTTGTTACTTGATCATGAGAAGCTTTATGAGATGAGCTACTGTTATGATATATAATGATGCTAGAAAAGGTGATTGAAATTATCATTGATCAAACTTGTGCACCTGCTAGCATTCACACTTCATAAATTATTTCCTTTATCATTTACCTACTCGAGGACGAGCAGGAATTAAGCTTGGGGATGCTGATACATCTCCAACGTATCTATAATTTATGAAGTATTCATGCTATTATATTATCTGTTTTGGATGTTTATGGGCTTTATTAAAAACTTTTATATTATTTTTGGGACTAGCCTATTAACCCAGAGCCCAGTGCCAGTTTATGTTTTTCCCTTGTTTCAGTGTTTCACAGAAAATGAATATAAAACGGAGTCCAAACGGAATGAAACCTTCGGGAGCATGATTTTTGGAACGAACGTGATCCAGGAGACTTGGAGTCGAAGTCAAGGAAGCTTCGAGGTGGCCACGAGGCAGGGAGGCGCGCCTGCCCCCTGGGTGCGCCCCCATCCCTGTGGGCCCCTCGTGGTTCCCCTGACCGACTTCTTTCGCCTATATATATCCATATAGCCTAAAACATCGAGGAACAGAATAGATCGGGAGTTCCGCCACTACAAGCCTCTATAGCCACAATAAACCAATCGGGACCCTGTTCCGGCACCCTGCCGAAGGGGGGATCCATCACCGGTGGCCATCTTCATCATCCCGGCGCTCTCCATGACGAGGAGGGAGTAGTTCACCCTCGGGGCTAAGGGTATGTACCAGTAGCTATGTGTTTGATCTCTCTCTCTCTCGTGTTCTTGATTCGGCACAATCTTGATGTATCGCGAGCTTTGCTATTATAGTTGGATCTCATGATGTTTCTCCCCCTCTACTCTCTTGTAATGGATTGAGTTTTCCCTTTGAAGTTATCTTATCGGATTGAGTCTTTAAGGATTTGAGAACACTTGATGTATGTCTTGCCATGCTTATCTGTGGTGACAATGGGATATTCACGTGATCTAATTGATGTATGTTTTGGTGATCAACTTGCGGGTTCCGTTTTTGAACTTATGCATAGGGGTTGCCACAAGTTTTCGTCTTGACTCTCCGGTAGAAACTTTGGGGCACTCTTTGAAGTACTTTGTGTTGGTTTGAATAGATGAATCTGAGATTGTGTGATGCATATCGTATAATCATACCCACATATACTTGAGGTGACATTGGAGTATCTAGGTGACATTAGGGTTTTGGTTGATTTGTGTCTTAAGGTGTTATTCTAGTACTAACTCTATGATAGATTGAACGGAAAGAATAGCTTCATGTTATTTTACTACGGACTCTTGAATAGATCGATCAGAAAGGATAAGTTTGAGGTGGTTTTGTACCCTACCATAATCTCTTTGTTTGTTCTCCGCTATTAGTGACTTTTAGTGAATCTTTGTTGCATGTTGAGGGATATTTATATGATCCAATTATGTTATTATTGTTGAGAGAACTTGCACTAGTGAAAGTATGAACCCTAGGACTTGTTTCCTAGCATTGAAATACCGTTTGTGCTCACTTTTATCATTAGTTACCTTGCTGTTTTTTTATTTTCAGATTACGAGAACCTATATCTACCATCCATATTGCACTTGTATCACCATCTCTTCACCGAACTAGTGCACCTATACAATTTACCATTGTATTGGGTGTGTTGGGGACACAAGAGACTCTTTGTTATTTGGTTGCAGGGTTGCTTGAGAGAGACCATCTTCATCCTACGCCTCCCACGAATTGATAAACCTTAGGTCATCCACTTGAGAGAAATTTACTACTGTCCTACAGACCACTGCACTTGGAGGCCCAACAACGTCTACAAGAAGAAGGTTGCGTAGTAGACATCACTTCCCAGTCTCTTTCTAGCCTTCACTTGCACTAAGCGGGAATACTGCTTGTGCATCCACTTCCATAAATCCCAAAGTTATTCCATATGAGTCCACCATACCTTCCTATATGCGGTATTTACCTGCCGTTCCAAGTAAATTTGGATGTGCCAAACTCTAAACCTTCAAATGAAATTCTGTTTTGTATGCTCATATAGCTCATGTATCAACTAGGGTTGTCTATATCTTCCATGCTAGGTGGGTTATTCTCACGATGAGTGGACTCCGCTCATCATTCACGAGAAAATGGCCGATAACCGGGATGCCCAGTCCCATGCTCAAAACAAAATAATTGCAAACAAAACTCCCCTAGGATTGTTTTTAGTTGGAGGCACCCGTTGTTTTGGACAAGCCATCGATTGATGTTTGTTGGTGGTGGGGGAGTATAAACTTTACCATTCTGTTTGGGAACCTCCTTTAATGTGTGTAGCATGGAAGATATCGAGATCTCTTGGTTGTTATGTTGACAATGAAAGTATGCCACTCAAAATATTATTTATCTCTGTTTCAAAACTCGAGCTCTGGCACCTCTGCAAATCCCTGCTTCCCTCTGTGAAGGGCCTATCTATTTACTTTTATGTTGAGTCATCATCTCTTATTGAAAAGCACCAGTTGGAGAGCACCGCTGTCATTTGCATGCATTGCTATTAATTTACATTGAGTATGACTGTGACTGGATCTCTTTTACCATGAATTACAATGTGTAGTTAGTCCTTGATCTCCAGGGGTGCTCTGCATTTATGTTTTGCGGTCTCAGAAAGGGCTATCGAGATACCATCTTGTTATATCATGTTATGATTGTTTTGAGAAAGTGTTGTCATCCAAGATTTATTATTATTGCTCACTAGTTGATTGTGCCATTGATATGAGTAAACATGAGACCTAAATGTTATTGTGAATATGGTTAGTTCACAATCTTTGCTGAAAACTTGACTGCTGGCATTACATATTTGCAACAGCAAGATAAAACAGAGTTTCTAAAAGTTTTTCTTTATCACTTTCAGTTCATCAACTGAATTGCTTGAGGACAAGCAAAGGTTTAAGCTTGGGGGAGTTGATACGTCTCCAACGTATCTACTTTTCCAAACACTTTTAACCTTGTTTTGGACTCTGACTTGCATGATCTGAATGGAACTAACCCGGAATGACGTTGTTTTCAGCAGAACTGCCATGGTGTTATTTTTGTGCAGAAATAGAAGTTCTAGGAATGACCTGAAAATCCACGGAGACATTGGAATTAATGAAAAATACTGGCGAAAGAATCAACATCAGGGGGCCCACACCCTGTCCACGAGGGTGCAGGGCGCCACCCGGGGCGTGCCCCCTGCCTCGTGGGCCCCCTGTGTCGGGGAGGCTGATCGGACCCACGAACACCTATGAGGCCGGCGGACCAGGCCCCTTGTGGTTCAGAGGGGGGCGGAGATCGCACGAAGAGCGGATCGAGGCGAAGCACACGAGCAGTTTACCCAGCTTCGGAGCTCTCCGGAGAGATAAAACTCCTACTGCTGCTTGTCTGATGTATTGTGTTCTTGCTAGGGAGCGATGAGAGCTACAAAACCTAGCGTGAGTGTCTCTAGTCTCGAATGAGTCGAACGTGCCGAACCCCTTCTAAGTTGCACATGGGCCTCCTTTTATATGCTTAAGGGGTCTCCGACAGGTGGCAACATGGATGAGGGTATAAATGTAAAAACAGTAGTTGGTACACCTACTTGTACAGTGTACAGTGCATAATACCTAACTCTGACGGCAAGGGACAAAAGCAATAAATGCCCGTCTGTGTCGCCTAAACAAAGGCAACAGAGACCGTCAGTGCGCCACCGCCGCCACGATGGCAAGCTTGTCAGCCGCTATCGCTGCTTTCCGCCGGGCTGCATGCCTCTTCTTGACACGCGCATGGAATGGTCCCATGGCGACATCGCTGATGGATGAGCCGAGCGGAGATGAAGAGAGGTTGCTTGCCGCGGGCTGAATCTCTTGTCGCGTCCGGAGGCTTGTCGCGCTCGAAC
The DNA here is from genome assembly GCA_021605145.1 of Aegilops bicornis. NCBI lineage: Eukaryota > Viridiplantae > Streptophyta > Magnoliopsida > Poales > Poaceae > Aegilops > Aegilops bicornis. The sequence continues at coordinate 396,670,524 of CM038669.1, forward strand.
CTTCCCGCAAGAAGCTCCTCTCGCCGGGCCTTGTCTTCTGCGTGCCTCGAGTGGCCTTCGGCAAGCTCCTCTTGCCGGGCCTTGTCTCCTTGGTCGAATACTTTGTTCTTGAATGGCTCCAAAGGAACCACGGAAGATCTTGGCGGTGACCAGTGCAAGCCTCGCCATGGGTGCAGAATCGTCTGCGCACGAAGTTCAGGATACTAGGGTACCCCTATTCTAGTACACCGACAGAGCCCCGGCTCGGGCCACACACGGTGCCGAGCGTTGTTGGGCTAGGGCCCAAAACAGTGCACGGACACACGCGCCTTGATCACGCCGTTATTTGCCCCGGACCCACCACGCCCCCACTAACGGCACGCACCGAACGTGGCGTCGTCAGGCGAGAGATCGTGGGCGTGGTCGGGGGGTTTCTTTATTAGAAAAGCGAACGCCCGCCTCCCCTCCTCATCATAGGGCGTGCATGGGTGCTCCTTCTTCATGGGTATCTCGATCGCTTGTTTGTGTAGGAGCAGAGCAGCCTCATCAGGGAGGGCTGGAAGCCGCTCAAATCATGTCTGCTGCGATTACGCCGCCAAGGGAGGATTTTCCGCAAGGGAACGCCCTCCGACAAGGGAGGCTACTCCGGCAAGGGAGGCTACCGGGCAAGGGACAGCGCCAAAGGATCCTCCAAAGGGTCGAGACCATGGCTGCAGATCCCATTGCAGGTAATCCCTTTACGCGAAAATTTCCCTTGGGCTTGTTTTCTTCTGTTTGTATTTGAATGTTAGCTTGACTGTCCTTACTTCGCCTGATGCAGAGCCGATGGAGGTCGAGGTCGCCGGCGAGGAGGAAGCGCGGCAACACCGACGCAGGCCGCTGCCGTGGAAGAAGAGGTTGCCGCCGACGAGCCTGCCGGGCGAGGAGGCCGCCGAGGCTGCCGCCGCTGGAGCCGGGCGTAGGGTCCGGTGATCGCACCGACGCCCCGAGGCCACAGTGGAGCGCCAGCGCTACACCGACCGCCGACTTCGCCGCATTGCAGTGTCAGCCCGAGGAGCCCCAGCCCGGCGCTTACTTGAAGGCCGGGCGACGGTGTCTTCATCAAACTTCCCCGGGAGTCGAGCTCAGGGCACCGGTCAAGGAGAGACCTTCGATGGCGAAGCATTTGCCTCTCTGGCTACATCGCTGGTGGACGCGCCAAGCAAAGCAGAAGGCGAAGTTCGAGGAGGAGCAGTGCAAAGAAGTTGCCGTCAGCTTCATCACGCTTCCGCAAGCCAAGCTGGAGTCCCGGGAAGCGCTTGTCACGAGGGCGGGAGCAGACATGGAGAAGTGCGCAGAAGAGCTCCGGAGCGCCAACCAAGAAACTCTCCGGAACGTAGCAGAAGCGCGGGGGCAACTTGCAGAAGAGCGCATGGCCTTCATCCTTGAGAAGGCCGCAGCTGAGGAGGAGCAGCGGCTGGCCACCGAGAAGCTCTCCGCGCAGGAAAGCGAGCTAGCGCAGCGGAAGGTCAACCTGGACAGCCACGAGGAAGATCTTGTCGCCATGAGGAGTCACTTGGCGGGCGCTTAAGGAAGCGAAGGATGCCGCAGCCGCCGAGACCGCCAAGGAAGAGTTGAACGCGAAGGTGGCATACCGGAGGCCAGCCTCAAGAAGAGCGGCGAGGAGCTTGCCGCGCCAAGCACGAAGCGAGAAGGACGCCTACACTCTTGGTGAGCTGCAGGGCCGCCTCACCGATAGGGGCAAGGAGCTCGACGCCGCCAAGGATTCCAAGGCGGATCTTGAGCTGAAGCCGACCACTCGACGCAGAGCGGACGGCGCCAGAGAGCGGGAGGTGGGCCTGTTGGAGACGATCAAGACCAAGGAGGAGCTGCTGGCGAATGCTGTTGACACCCAGAGCGCCTTGAGGGAGAGTGTGGAGCATTGGACCGAAGGTCTTGTGGATACTGCTGCCGACATCCACAACGAGCTGATGGAGCTGGGGATGGCGGACCTTGCATACTCCTCCGATGAGCATCTCCAACCCAGCGGCTCAGCTTATTCTTCAAGGGCGTGGTGACGGGCCTCCGGCGACTCCGGGAAGAGGTCCCAAAGCAGCTGGCCGAGGAATCACGCCAGATCTGTGCAGGAGCCCTCGAGAAGGTGTTGATGAAGGTGGCCTTCCACAATCCAAAGCGCCAACCTCAACGGCGCCCCTCAGATCCTTGCCGCCAGATGCCAACGTGGAGGAGCTCAAGGCCCTTGTCGCGCCCATTGTGGACAAGGTGAACAAGATCAAGAGGATTGATGGCGCACCACAGAGACTAGGCTGCCAATTTTATCTTTCCCTTGCCGCTGATCATGTTTAGAAAAATTCATTAGATCTGCGACAAGTCATTTTGTAATATACTCTATCTTAGGTGATGAATGCAACGTTATTTCCTCTACTTGATTTCTTCCTTTGTATGTTTTTGCCCTACGCTTTTAGGGAACTCGTCGGTGCAGGCACCTTTGTCATGAAAGGCCGAAAAGCGGAACGTCAAGAGCCGGGCGGTGCTGCCTCCGACAAGCAACCTTGTCGCGACTAGCTGCAGCTCACTTAAGTTGTTGAGCGGACTCAAAACAAAGTAAGGGTGCGACTAGCTCATGAGTTGGTTCCCCGCGCACAGGTTTTCCATACAAAGTACTATCGCCGAGGAAGATAAATTAAAAATTTAATAACTGTTTGCTCAATCTTTGGCAACTTAGCTTTTCTGTCGTTTGCTTCCCGATAAGGCGAAACTTCCTCGAGCGACGCTTGGTCCATGGTATCATCTTCTCCTTCCCCCCTGGTTAACTTGTGCGCGAGGGAACCTTCTTTTCTTTAAGAAAAAAGAAAGAAGAGAAAATAAAGTTATGGAGCCCAGCGGCTCGAAATTGCTTACCGGGCGTGGTTGCTGCACAAAGTGTTAGCCAAAACATGCAATAAAATGATGAAAGCATGAATTTGACAAGTTGTGCGCAACATATGAGCTTTACTGATGCACGGGTTCATGCGCGGCTTTGTACAAAGGATTACATGCAACAGCGGCAAGACTTGTTAAAAGGTGGTTGCCGGAACAGGTTCCGCAACCGCGCTTCACGGGTAAAACTTACGAAGATGCTCAATGTTCCGTGAGTTGCTCACCGAATGCCATCTTCGGTCTCGCATGACAGCGCCAGTGCCTAGTGACCTGCTTTCACCCGATAAGGGCCTTCCCACTTCAAGGCCAACTTGTTTGAATTCTTGGCGGAGTGAATGCGCCAAGAACAAGGTCGCCTTCCTCGAGGCTTCCGGCACTAACTTTGGCGGCTATGGTAGCGATGCAAAGCTTGCTTTGGTAACGAGCAGCTCAGACAATGCCTCGAAGACGATCTTCCTCAAGGAGCAGCGGCGTCATCTTGTCGCAGCTGCTCTTGCTCAAGCTCATCATAAGTTTAACACTCGAGGCGATCCGTGATCACGAAGTTCTCGTGGGAGAACTGCCTCCGCTCCATAGACTAGAGCAAAGGTGTCCGCCGGTGGCTCGATTTGGCGTCGCCTGATCGACCAAAGAACCACCGGCAGCTCCTCAATCCAGCTTTCTTCCGTGACTTGTGCAGCCTCGCTGAAAGTTCTCGGTCTTGAGCCCGCGCAGCACTTCAAAGATTTGCCCTCTCGCTTGACCGTTGCTTCTCGGGTGAGCAATGTAAGCAAAGGCAGACCTTGGCGCCAAGATCTTGGACGTACTACATGAAGGTGCGACTCGTAAATTGGGTGCCGTTGTCGATGATGATCCTGTTAGGGATTCCGAAACGGCAAACAATCGACCAAGAACTTGATCACGACCGTGCCGCCACCTTCCTCATCGCTTCCACTTCCGCCACTTTGTGAACTTGTCGATAGCAACGCATAAGTACTCAAAGCCCCGACAGCTCGGGGAAGGGGCCGAGGATGTCGAGCCCCTGCATCAAAATGGCTGTGATAAAGGGATCGTCTGGAGAGCTTGAGCTGGCTGGTGTATCTGCTTGGAATGGAACCGCATGCTTCACACTTGGTTACTTGTGCAGTTGCATCCCGGAGGGCTGTCGGCCAGAAGAAACCTTGCCGAAAGCTTTGCCGGCAAGTGGTCTTGGCGCCAATGTGGTGACCACATATGCCTCCATGTATCTCTCGCCAACAGTTTTTGTCCATCTTCCCGCAAATACACTTCAATTTCACACCGTTGAGTCTTCTTCGCATGCATATGCCGTCGACAAACTGGTACATACTTGACCGCCGGGCTACTCTTTCCGCTTCTTCTTGCTCTTCGGGAAGTTCTCCCCGTCAAGGAAATGGACAATCATTGCTGTGGCGCCGGAGCTTCTTGGCTCGACAACAAGGACTAAAGGCACATCTGCTGCCGGGGAACGTCGGCTTCCACGGTAAGAACTCGCGGCTCAGCCGAGCTTGATGTTCCCGGCAAGCTTGCCGGAGCAAAACTTGTCGGGGCGCTCGCTTCAACGAAACAAACTCGGGGCTTGTCGGAGCAGACTGCCCTCAACTCTGTTGGTGTCGATCTCGGGGACCTTTGTGGCGGCGTTGAAGCTCACGGAAAGTAGTCACCAGAGATCAACTTCCTCTTCTTGCTCTGTCCAGCTTGATGGTGTTACGGTTGGTTGAGTTAGTTTGAGCACAAAAATCCCTGGTTCCATTGTGCAACTTAAGTGCAGCGACTTCGATGTGCCATCAGCAATATCATTCTGAGCTCTCGGAACATGTTCCATTTGCAGGCCGTCAAAGTGTTCTTCTAGCCTCCTCACTTCATCAACATAAGCTTCCATCAATGGACTCTGATAATCTTTGTTCACTTGACGGACGACAAGCTGCGAGTCACCCCTGACAATGAGCTTCTTGATCCCAAGGTCCACTGCGATCCTGAGACCGGCAAGCAAACCTTCATACTCTGCAGGATTGTTTGTTGCTTGCTCCTTGGGAAAGTGCATCCGGACTACGTACTTGAGGTACTCTCCGGTGGGTGCGATAAGCAAGACGCCAAAGACCGGGCGCTTTGCAGCGAGAAGGCACCATCAAAGTACATCAGCCACTCTTTGCTTGCCTCCTTGACGGGATGCTCGCTTACGAATTTCTTCATCTGGTGTTGGCGTCCATTCTGCTATGAACTCCGCCAATACTCTGCTTTGGATAGTCGAAGTGCTTTCAAACTTGAGGCCAAAGCTTGACAGTTCCAGTGCCCACTCGACAATCCTGCCCGTTGCCTCTGGGTTTTGCAGTATCCTCTTCAGCGAAAAACGAGTGACAACTGTTATTTCATGTGCTTGGAAGTAATGGCGCAGCTTTCTCGAGGCCATGAGGAGGCCGAAAAGCAATTTCTGCACACCAGAGTACCTTGACCTAGCCTCGCAGAAGGGAACCGACAAAGTAAACTGGGCGCTGCACCATCCTTTTTTCGCATTTGCTCTTGCATCTGCGCAGATCCGTCCTTGTCGGGACCAGAGCTTGCCGGCGAAGCCCCCTGCTCGTCGCTGGATGTGTCTGCCGTGGTTGCTAGCTCGTCATCCGCCTCCCTCTCTACCACTAATGCAGCACTAACCACTTGATTGGTTGCCGCTATATATAGCAGCAACTTCTCTTGTGGCTTAGGTGCGACAAGTGTTGGAGTGGAGGACAGGTACCTCTTTAAGTCCTGCAGCGCAGCCTCCGCCTCGAGTCCATTTCATTGGACCCGCTTTTTCAAAATCTTGAAAATGGCAGGGCGCCAGCAGATCTAGAGATAAACCTGTTGAGAGCAGCTACGCAACCGCAAGCCTTCAGACATCCTTGACGCGCTTTGGTGCTTCAATCTACTCAATGGCCTTGATCTTGTCGGGATTGGCTTCAATCCCGCCGAGACACGAAGAACCCGAGAAGCTTGCGGAAGGGACTCCAAACACGCACTTCTCGGGGTTGAGCTTGAGGTTGATCTTGCGCAGATTTGCAAAGGTCTCGTCCAAGTCTTGAACCAGAGTTGCTTTGTCCTTGCTTTTGACCACTATGTCATCCATGTAGGCTTCTACATTTCTGTGCATTTGTGGCTCAAAAGCATCATGAACTACTCTTGCAAACGTTGAACCAGCGTTCTTCAAACCGAAGGGCATCCGTATGAAACAATACGTGCAACATGGAGTAATGAATGCGGTTTTCTCTTCATCCTCTTTAGCCATGAAGATCTGATGGTATCCTGAGTATGCATCAAGAAATGAGAGCAAATCACATCCAGCCGTGGAGTCAACAATCTGGTCGATGCGCGGCAAGGGAAATGGATCTTTGGGACAAGCTTTATTAACATCCGTGAAGTCAATACAAAGTCTCCATTTTCCATTTGCCTTGCGCATACTATAGGATTGGCCAACCACATAGGATGGAGCACTCCTCCGACAAGGCCTGCTGCTTCCAGCTTCTTGATCTCTTCCGCGATGAACTCTTGACGCCTCCAATCGCTTGTTTTCTCGACTTTCGCTGACGGGCCGCAGATGAGGACAAACGCCGACGGTGCTCAATCACTTTCACAGGAACAGGGGATGTCGACGGTTGCCATGCAAACACGCCGACATCCGCCACAGGAAAGCAACGAGCGCCGCCTTCCTATTTGGGGTCGAGAGAGGCACCGATGGTGAAGGTACCACCAGCGCCGCCCTCCTTGGCGGACACCTTCTTGGTCTTTGGCGAAGCAGCCATCGCCTTCTTGCACTTGCCGGTGGAGCTCAATGGTGCGCCCTCGACGGTAGCGGAGCACTCGAAGAGGTGCGCTTTGCCGGAGTGGGCATCGAGCTCTTGCCGGACTTGGTCTTCTTCTTTCCCCGGAGCTTCAAAGAAGTGTTTTGCTTTCCGTCGCAGCCTTGCCGCATCCAGAAATCTTGTCGGCACAGATAAGAGCATCCTTCTTGTCGCCATGGATGAGATGATGCTTATCGGCCTGGCATCTTGAGTAGGTTGTAGGCATAATGAGAGGCTGCCATGAACTTGGCGAGTGCCGGACGGTCGAGTATTCCATTGTAAGGTAATGGGAAATCAGCAACGCCGAATGTGACCCTCTCGCCCTAAAGTTCAGCACGCCAAATGTCACCGCAACGTGATCTTCCCCTTCGCTTGCTCCTTCCCGGATTGATTCCTTGAAAGTGCCAGTCTCTTCGAGCTCATTGTTAGGGATTTGAAGCTTCGGAGCACCGCGGAGGAGATCAGATTCAAGCCGGCCCGCCGGCCAACTAGCATCTTGGTGACCTTGAGGTTGCGGATAGTTGGTGAGACCAACATCGGCAAGCACCCGACCGCAGCTTATGCGATCAGGGTGATCCTCAATATCAAAGATGATAGGCGTATGGACCACTTCAGAGGCTTGCGTGACTCTACGGATGGTTCCGCTGCATTGACCTCCCGCATCCATCGCTTGAGTTGGCGGTGGGAAGTGTGCAGAAGCACCTCCGCCAACGCAGAGGACCTGTAGAGCTTCACGAAACTCCCCGCCGTCGGGCGTCGCTGCCTTCCATGTCTTCATCGTCGCCGTCATCTTCATCCTTGTCGCGCCGCTGGGAGGCCTATCTCCTTGCCCGCTTGGCCTTGCCACAAGGCGTCCTCCCGCCGGACGCTTTCTTGCTTGCTCCCCAAAGACCTTCTGGGCCTTCTCCTTGTCGCGCTGGCCAGATTTCAGCCTTCGCTGTTCAACAAGCTGCTTGACCTTCTTGCAGCTCGAGGTCGTGGCCCTTGGTGCGGTGGATCTTGCAAGATTGCTTGCCGGAGCCGCCCCGCTTGTCGGGCGGCCGCCACAGATCGGTGGTTGGCGTCGGCGGCAACCTCCTTGCCGGGCCACCAGCCTTGGCGTTCTTGTCGCCACCTCCGCTATCGGATCGCTCAACAGCTAGCACTTCTACGCCTTTCTTCTTCCTGTTGCCTCGCCGCCGACTCTTCTTTGCCGGGCGGTCTCCTCACCGCCGATCCTGCCTCTGCATTCTCTCCTCGGGAGTCTCCTCCTTCCTCGGTAGCGTGCACACTTGTCGGCCAAGGCGTACAGCTCATCGACGCCCTTGACTTTGCACATCGCCATCTCCTCCTCATCTCGCGGTTCCAAGACGTTACGATGAAACGCGCTGATCATCGCGGCAGGTGGTGGACATCTGGTATGTTGTAGTGCACACGGCTGAATCTTCCGAATGAACTTGCGCGAGGACTCTCCTTCCTTTCCGGGCGAAAGCAGATGGAGGTCACTTTCTTGGCCATGAGGTTTGTGGCCGCCTGTGAAGGCGCCAACAAACTGATGGCATAGATCTGCCCAAGAAGATATGGAGCTGTCCGGCAAGTGCATGAGCCAAGATCTGACATTGGGCTTGAGTACCAACGAGAAGTAGTTGGCGAGGATCTTGTCGTCTCGTCCCCCTGCAGCTTGCACCGCGATGGTGTAGATGCTGAGGAACTCCGAGGGATGCGTTCTGCCATCGTACTTCTCCGGCACGCCTGGTTTGAAGTTTTTTCCGGCTGGGCCACTGGACTTGCCGCAGCTCACGAGTGAACGCAGGGCAACCTACCGCACAGACGGCAAGTCGCCTGGCTCCTCCGGGCGCTGCGATGTCAACAGAAGGCCTAACGCGCTTTGTCGGACCGACGTCGCGCTTCTCTCCGCGGCTTCGCGCGAAGTTCGGCGCCCTCTTGTTGTCGTTCATGAAGAACTTGGCGCTGATCGCGGCGAGCTCGTGGATCCAAAGACGAGGTGGAGTCGCTGTCGAGGTGGATCCGATGAGTCGGCGATCTTGGCCTTCGGGGCGGAGAGTGCATGGTGGTTGCACCTCCACCAGTCTCGTCGCCACTGGCTCGCGTTTGGCGTTCTTGTCGTGGCAGCGACGCACTCGGTTGCCGCGGAGCGTCGCCGTTGGCGAAGCCGATGAGACTCTGGATAGTAGCCCTCCACTCGTCGACCTTGTCGGCCGTTGGAGGGTAGTCGAGGAGCAGTTGAGCCTCGCCGAAGCTTCGCCGGAGTAGTGGCGGCATTGGTGAACGGTGCGAGGAGCGGATATGCTCGGACTTCTAACTATGTTAGAAGGAGTAGCGCCCCGCCCAGCGCATCAGATTTCGCTCGTGCCGGCGTGTTGGCGTGCACGCTGGTCTTGAGGGTCTCGATCCAACGAGCGTATGGCGTTGTGAACGCCATGACGCTGCTGGTCCCGTCTCCGAGATGGGCGCGGGGATGCGGACACCGAGGTTTGCGCTGCCTTGTCCTTGGACTTGGCGGTTATCACGAACTCCTTCGCCGGCGCCGTTCTTCCGCCAGCGTCGCTTCCACCATCCGCTTGCTCGGTGATGGTGGGTACGACGCGACGGTTTCCACCGCCGCCAAGCCTTCTTCTTCGGTGGCATGTTGATGAAGATGTTGAAGATGCCGCTCGTGTGAATGCCGGATCAGGTTCACACAGCCTCGACGCCCCCTACCTGGCAAGCCAAAGATGTCGGGGAGGCTGATCGGACCCACGAACACCTATGGGGCCGGCGGACCAGGCCCCTTGTGGTTCGGAGGGGGGCGGAGATCGCACGAAGAGCGGATCGAGGCGAAGCACACGAGCAGTTTACCCAGCTTCGGAGCTCTCCGGAGAGATAAAACTCCTACTGCTGCTTGTCTGATGTATTGTGTTCTTGCTAGGGAGCGATGAGAGCTACAAAACCTAGCGTGAGTGTCTCTGGTCTCGAATGAGTCGAACGTGCCGAACCCCTTCTACGTTGCACATGGGCCTCCTTTTATATGCTTAAGGGGTCTCCGACAGGTGGCAACATGGATGAGGGTATAAATGTAAAAACAGTAGTTGGTACACCTACTTGCATACAGGTATGATGCATAATACCTAACTCGACGGCAAGGGACAAAGCAATAAATGCCCGCCTGTGTCGCCTAAACAAAGGCAACAGAGACCGTCAGTGCGCCACCGCCGCCACGATGGCAAGCTTGTCGGCCGCTTATCGCTGTTTCCTCTCACCGCTGCACATCCTCTTGACACGCTGCAGCATGGAATGGTCCCATGGCGACACGTTGATGGATGAGCTGGAGCGGAGATGAAGAGAGGTTGCTTGCCGCGGCAAGCGCCTTGCCGCGGCTGAATCCTTGTCGCGTCCGGAGGCTTGTCGCGCTCCGAACCTTCCCGGCAAGCTCCTCTCGCCGGGGCCTTGTCTTCTGCGTGCCTCGAGTGGCCTTTCCGGCAAGCTCCTCTTGCCGGGGCCTTGTCTCCTTGGTCGAATACTTTGTTCTTGAATGGCTCCAAAGGAACCAAGGAAGATCTTGGCGGTGACCAGGCAAGCCCTGCCGCGGGGTACTGTAACTGTCCGTGCACGAGTTCGGGATACTAGGGTACCCCTATTCTACGTGCACGAGTTCGGGATACTAGGGTACCCCTATTCTAGTACACCGACACCCTGGGACTCCACCGACCTCAACCCCAACTCCATATATTCACGTTCGGGGAGAAAAAAATCAGAGAGAAGGATTCATCGCGTTTTATGATGCGAAGCCGCCGCCAAGCCCTAATCTTCCTCGGGAGGGCTCATCTGGAGTCCGTTCGGAGCTCTGGAGAGGGGAATCCGTCGCCGTCGTCATCATCAACCATCCTCCGTCACCAATTTCATGATGCTCACCGCCGTGCGTGAGTAATCCCATCGTAGGCTTGCTGGACGGTGATGGGTTGAATGAGATTTACCACGTAATCGAGTTAGTTTTGTTAGGGTTTGATCCCTAGTATCCATTATGTTCTAAGATTGATGTTGCTATGACTTTGCTATGCTTAATGCTTGTCACTAGGGCCCGAGTGTCATGATTTCAGATCTAAACCTATTATGTTTTCATGAATATATGTGAGTTCTTGATCCTATCTTGCAATTCAATAGTCACCTACTATGTGTTATGATCCGGCAACCCTGAAGTGACAATAATCGGGACCACTCCCACTGATGACCGTAGTTTGAGGAGTTCATGTATTCACTAAGTGTTAATGCTTTGGTCCGGTACTCTATTAAAAGGAGGCCTTAATATTCCTTAGTTTCCAATAGGACCCCACTGCCACGGGAGGGTAGGACAAAAGATTTCATGCAAGTTCTTTTCCATAAGCACGTATGACTATATTCGGAATACATGCCTACATTACATTGATGAACTGGAGCTAGTTCCGTGTCACCCTATGTTATAACTATTGCATGAGGAATCACATCCGACATAATTACCCATCATTGATCCATTGCCTACGAGCTTTTCACATATTGATCTTTGCTTAGTTACTTTTCCGCTACATCGCTATTTATTGCTACAAAAACTGCCATCATCACTTTTGCCACTGCTATCAAGCATTTCCATACTACTTTGCTACTAAATACTTTGCTGCAGATATTAAGTCTTTCAGGTGTGGTTGAATTGACAACTCAACTGCTAATACGTGAGAATATTCTTTGGCTCCGCTTGTGTCGAATCAATAAATTTGGGTTGAATACTCTACCCTCGAAAACTGTTGCGATCCTCTATACTTGTGGGTTATCAGTGGTGAGAAGTTAGAGGGTTTTCCCTCCGCTTCCTCCAGCTTCCGACGGAGAATAAAATTCTCCATCATCAACTCGCAATTATCTATCTCGAGTTTTATTATCCTCTTGCATAACGCCTCCATGCTTTCGTTTTTGAACCGGGAAGGGACCGATTCATCTTCGTCTTCTTCGGAGGTCCAGCTATAGTGCTTCTCATCCCGATAGGACTTGGGGTTTGTAGTGAGATCAGCAACATAGCTCTCACCCTCAGAGTCTTGAGATGACACAATTGCAGATCTAACAGGAAAACAACAAGAAAAGAGAAGAGAGGATTTTCTTCGCGATACGGTGGTTAACAGGTTCGGGAAGAATATATAGATTTTTTTTATCTTGGAGGACAAGCATACAAAAGAAAAACGGAGTACGGAAGGTGTCCCAGGTGGGCACAACCCACCTGGGCGCGCCAGGAAAGCCTGGCGCGCCCTAGTGTATTGTGCCCACCAGGGGACGCTTCCTGGGAGTTTATTTATTTTTAAAATTCTTAAATATTCCAAAACTATTAAAAAAAAATTTACGGATTTTTTGGAGTCCGTTTGCTTACCGTATCACGTACCTCTTTATTTTCACGATTCTGGAGTGTTCCGGAAGGACTCTTTTATGTGTTCTTCCGGTGTCAAAGTTTGGATAATGTTACTTTCAACATTAATGGGCGTACCTGAGATATAATGCTTTATTTGTTGCCCATTGACAACCTTCGGGTTAGTACCTTCAGAATTATTTATTTCGATGGCTCCAGACCGGTAAACCTCCTCGATGACATAGGGGCCTTCCCATTTTGAGAGGAGCTTCCCTACAAAAAAAATCTAAAATGAGAGTTTTACAAAAGAACATATTCTCCAACTTTAAACTCGCGCTTTTGGATTCTTTTGTCATGCCATCTTTTAACCTTTTCTTTGAATAATTTTGCATTTTCATAAGCTTGGGTTCTCCATTCATCTAATGAGATAATATCAAATAACCTCTTTTCACCAGCAAGTTTGAAATCATAATTGAGTTCTTTAACTGCCCAAAATGCTTTATGTTCTAACTCAAGAGGCAAATGACAAGCTTTTCCATAAACCATTTTATAAGGAGACAGACCCATAGGATTTCTATATGCTGTTCTATAAGCCCAAAGTGCATCATCTAATTTCTTTGACCCATTCTTCCTGGACCTATTGACAGTCTTTTGCAAAATTAACTTTATTTCTCTATTGCTAAGTTCAACTTGACCACTAGACTGAGGATGATAAGGTGATGCAATTCTATGGTTAACATCATATCTGGCAAGCATTTTATGGAAAGCACCATGAATAAAGTGTGAACCACCATCATTCATTAAATATCTAGGGACTCCAAACCTTGGGAAAATAACTTCCTTAAGCATTTTAATAGAGGTGTTGTGATCAGCACTAAAAAACAATAGCTTCTACCCATTTAGTAACATAATCAACAGCAACCAAAATATGTGTATACCCATTAGAGGAAGGAAAAGGTCCCATGTAATCAAATCCCCAAACATCAAATGGTTCAACAGCAAGTGAATAATTCATAGGCATTTCTTGACGCTTACTTATATTACCTATTCTTTGACATTCAACACAAGATGAGACGTACTTACGGGCATCCTTGAAGAGAGCAGGACAATAAAATCCAGACTGCAATACCTTATGAGTAGTTCTATCTCCAGCATGATGCCCTCCATAAGCCCCAGAGTGACATTTCCGTAGGATTTGTCCCTGTTCATGCTCAGGTATACAACGTCTAATAATACCATCTACCCCTTCTTTATAAAGATGTGGGTCATCCCAAAAGTAGTGTCTTAAATCATAGAAGAATTTGTTCTTTTGTTGGTAAGTAAATCTAGGAGGCAAATATTTAGCAACAATGTAATTAGCATAGTCAGCATACCAAGGAGTACTATTAGAAACATTTATTGCAGCTAACTGCTCATCAGGAAAACTATCATCAATAGGTAGTGGGTCATCAAGCACATTTTCAAGCCTAGACAAGTTATCAGCAACTGGTTTCTCAACTCCTTTTCTATCAATGATACGTAAATCAAATTCTTGTAACAAGAGAACCCATCGAATAAGTCTAGGTTTAGCATCTTTCTTTTCCATAAGATATTTAATAGCATCATGGTCTGTGTGAACAGTTACGTTGGAATCAACAATATAAGGTCTAAATTTATCACAAGCAAACACCACTGCTAAGAATTCTTTTACAGTAGTAGCATAATTTCTTTGAGAACTGTCTAGAGTTTTACTAGCATAATGAATGACATTCAATTTCTTATCAACTCTTTGTCCTAGAACAACACCAACAACATAGTCACTAGCATCACACATAATTTCAAAAGGCAAGTTCCAATCAGGTGGTTGAACAATAGGTGCAGATATTAAGGCTTTCTTAAGTGTTTCAAAGGCTTCAAGACTATCATCATCAAAAACAAAAGGAATATCCTTTTGCAAAAGACTAGTGAGAGGCCTAGAAATTTTAGAAAAGTCTTTGATAAATCTCTTATAGAAACCAACATGACCTAGGAAACTACGAATACCTTTGATGTACTTAGGACATGGCATTTTCTCAATTGCATCAACCTTAGCTTGATCCACTTCAATACCTCTTTCAGAAATTGTATGACCCAAGACAATGCCTTCATTAACCATAAAGTGGCATTTCTCCCAATTCAAGACAAGATTTGTTTGTTCACATCTCTGCAAAATTCGCTCAAGATTGCTTAAACAATCATCAAAAGACTTCCCATAAATAGAAAAGTCATCCATCAAAACCTCAACAATCTTTTCACAAAAGTCAGAGAATATAGCAGTCATACATCTTTGAAAGGTAGCAGGTGCATTACATAAACCAAAAGGCATACGTCTATAAGGATAGGTTCCAAAAGGACAAGTAAAAGTGGTCTTTTCTTGATCAGGTTGAGAAACAGGTATTTGTGAAAAGCCAGAATATCCATCAAGGAAGCAAAAGTGTGTGTGCTTAGAAAATCTTTCAAGCATTTGATCAATAAAAGGAAAAGGGTAATGATCTTTTCTAGTTGCTTTATTTAATTTTCTATAATCAATAACCATTCTATAGCCTGTAACAATTCTTTGTGGAATAAGTTCATTCTTATCATTAGGAACAACAGTTATACCTCCTTTCTTAGGGACACAATGAACAGGACTTACCCATCTACTATCAGCTATAGGATAGATATACCTGCTTCTAGAAGTTTTAGTATTTCCGTTCTTACCACCTTTTTCATCTTCAGATTTAACCGACGTTGGCGATCAACAACGGGTTTAACATCAGGTTCCATATTAATTTTGTGCTAACATAGAGTGGGACTAATTCCCTTTAAATCATCAAGAGTATATCCAATAGCAACCCGGTGCTTCCTTAGAACTTTCAATAATCTTTCTTCTTCATGTTCTGAAAGGTTAGCACTGATAATAACAGGATATATCTTCTTTTCATCAAGATAAGCATATTTCAAAGTGTCTGGCAATTGTTTTAATTCAAACACAGGATCACCTTTAGGTGGAGGAGGACCTCCTAGAGTTTCAATAGGAAAATTGTGTTTAAGCAGAGGACGTTGTTCAAAGAAAATTTTATCTATTTTATCTATTTCATTTCTTTCATGCATATCTAAATCATTTTCATGGTCTAGCAAATATTGTTCTAAAGGATCAGTAGGTGGTACATCAATAGAAGCAAGACCAATTAATTCATCCTTACTAGGCAATTCTTTTTCATGAAGATTTCTACTAAACTTGGAAAAATTAAACTCATGAGACTCATCACCAAAGCTAACACCGACGGTTTGTTTCTTAAAATCTATCTTAGCATTAACTATATTCAAGAAAGGTCTACCAAAGATAATGGGACAAAAGTCATCTTGTGGGGAACCAAGAACAAGAAAATCGGTAGGGTATTTTATTTTCCCACACAAGACTTCAACATCTCTAACAATCCCAATTGGTGATATAGTGTCTCTATTAGTAAGTTTAATAGTAACATCGATGTCTTCTATTTCCGCAGGTGCTATGTCTTTCATAATTTCTTCATATAAAGTGTAAGGAATAGCACTCACACTAGCACCCATGTCACATAAACCATGATAACAGTGATCTCCTATTTTAACTGAAATAACAGGCATGCCAACAACAGGTCTATGTTTATCTTTTTTATCAGGTTTAGGAATTCTAGCAACTTCTTCACAAAAGTAAATAACATGCCCATCAATATCTTCTTCCAAGATATCTTTAACCATAGCAATGCTAGGTTCTACTTTAATTTGTTCATAAGGTTTAGGTGTTCTAATATAACTTTTGTTAACCACAGTTGAAACTTTAGCATGTTCCTTTATCCTAACAGGAAAGGTGGTTTCTCAATATAAACAGAAGGGACAACTGGATCAAGATTATAAAGTATAGTTTCTTATTTAACTTGTACCAGTTCTTTAATTTCTTATTTAATAGGTGGATGATATTTAAACCACTTCTCTTTAGGGATTTCAACTTGAGTAGCAAATGATTCACAAAAGGAGGCTACTATCTCAGAGTCAAGTCCATATTTAGTGCTAAACTTTTGAAAATCATCAGTATTCATAAAAGATTTAACACAATCATACTTGAGTTTAATACCTGACTCTTTACCTTCGAGTTCCCGATCTTCAGAGTTGTGTTTAATTCTTTCCAAAAGATCCCACCGGAATTCAATAGTCTTCTTCATAAAAGAACCAGCACAAGAAGTATCAAGCATGGTTTGATCATTACAAGAAAGCCGAGCATAAAAATTCTGGATAATAATTTCTCTTGAGAGCTCATGATTGGTGCATGAATATAACATTGACTTAAGCCTCCCCCAAGCTAGAGCGATACTTTCTCCTTCACGAGGCCAAAAATTATATATATAATTCTGAGCATGATGAACTAGATGCATAGGATAATTTTTTTTGGTGGAAATCCAATTTCAAACGATTCCAATTCCATGATCCAATATCATCGCATAGCCTATACCATGCAAATGCTTTTCCCTTCAAAGATAAAGGGAAAACCTTTTTCATAACTTCATCTCCGGGTAAACCTGCAAGCTTAAACAATCCACAAATTTGTTCTACATATATCAAGTGCATATCAGGATGTTCTGTTCCATCTCCTGCATAAGGATTAGCTAGCAGTTGTTCTATCATACCCAAAGCAATTTCATATTCAATATTCTCAGTAGGTGCAGTAGGTTGAGGGGTAGCTAATTGTGGTTCCGGACGAGGTGAAGCTACCCCGAACAAACCCCTCAAAGGATTGTTTTCTTTAGTAACAAGTGACAATACACTATATAAATGTTTCCTTACCAAATTCCACTTACCAAAGGCGCTTCACTCCCTGGCAACGGCGCCAGAAAATAGCCTTGATGACTCACAAGTATAGGGGATCAATTATATCTCTTTTCGATAAGTAAGAGTGTCGAACCCAACGAGGAGCAGAAGGAAATTACAAGTAGTATTCAGTAAGGTAATGTCTGCAAGTGCTGAAATTGTAAGTAGCGGGTAGTTTGATAGAAAGATAATTTGGAACGAGCAAGTAACGATAATAGTAACAGGTATGCAGCAAGGTAGCCCAATCCTATTGAGGCAAAGGACAGGCCAAAACGGTCTCTTATGATAAGCAGAGCATTCTTGAGGGTACATGGGAATTTCATCTAGTCACTTTCATCATGTTGGTTTGATTTGTGTTCGCTACTTTGATAATTTGATATGTGGGTGGACCAGTGCTTAGGTGCTGTTCTTACTTGAACAAACCTCCTACTTATGATTAACCCTCCCGCAAGCATCCGCAACTACAAGAAAATTATTAAGAATAAATTCTAACCATAGCATTGAACTTTTGGATCCAATCGGTCCCTTACGGAATAGCACATAAACTGGGGTTTAAGCTTCTGTCACTATCGCAACCCATCATCTAATTGCTACTCCACAATGCATTCCCTTAGGCCCAAAATATGGTGAAGTGTCATGTAGTCGACGTTCACATGACACCACTAAGGGAATCACAACATACATACGATCAAAATATCGAACACGTATCAAGTTCACATCTTTAGTTGCAACATGATTTCTCCCGTGACCTCAAGAACAAAAGTAACTACTCACAAACGATAAACATGTTCATGATCAGAGGGGTATAAAATAGCATAATGGATCTGAACATATAATCTTCCACCAAATAAACCATATAGTAATCAACTACAAGATGTAATCAACACTACTAGTCACCCACAGGCACCAACCTATAGTTTCGGTAACAAGATTGAATACAAGAGATGAACTAGGGTTTGAGATGAGATGGTGTTGTTGAAGATGTTGATGGATATTTCCCTCCCCAAGATGGGAGATTTGTTGGTGATGAAGATGGTGATGATTTCCCCCTCCAGGAGGGAAGTTCCCCCGGCGGAATCGCTCCCCGGAGGGAAAAGGTGCTCCTGCCCAAGTTCTGCCTCGAGACGGCGGCGGTCCGTCCCGAAAGCCTTCCCCTTATTTTTTCTAGGTCAAAATGACTTATATACTAGAAGATGGGCACCGGAGGTGGGCCGAGGAGGGCACAACCCACCAGGGCGCGCCTGGGCTCCCTGGCGCGCCCAGGTGGGTTGTGCCCACCTGGTGGGCCCCCTATAATAGTTATTTGGTCCAATAATTCTTATATGTTCCATAAAAAAATCCCCGTCAAGTTTCAACTTGTTTGGAGTTGTGCAGAATAGGTGGCCTGACGTAGCTTTTCCAGGTCCAGATTTCCAACTGCCAGAATTCTCCCTCTTTGTGTGTACCTTGTAAATTATGAGAGAAAGGCATTATAATTACTCCAAAAAGCATTATTATGGATGAAAACATTATAAATAATAGTAAGAAACATGATGCAGAATGGACGTGTCAGAGTAAATGACCACGGGTAGCCTAGCCGGCTCCCCCTGGCTCTTCAGAAAAAATTACAGGCTGATCGAGCCTTCAAGCATCCAAGACATGGGGCCGCCTTCCCCTAGCCGGCTGTCTCCCAGGCCGGCTACCGAGAGGCGGCCCGGCTGTAAACCCTCATAAAGAAAGCCACGAGAGGGCCGACTCCAAGAAGCCGGCCATGAGAAGGCCAACTCCAAGAACCCGGCCCCCAGCAGGCAGCCAAGATCGTACCCTGAAACTCTGCACCCACATAACGGCGATGAGACGGGGCGTGGCTACAATGAAGCCTGCCACCCCCGAATCCCGGAGCGCCGCCACATGGCGCCAGACGGGCGGCCATCACCCGTCCGGCGCGGCGCTGTTGCCATGTTGACCATGATGTCACCCACGACAAGCTGTCGGAACGGTCCACAGGCGGCGGGCCCCTTCAGTCAGAGAGACGCCTGAAGGCGGCCAGGCCTCCCCCAGTCGGCCTGGGATGTGACCGGCTCTCAACAGCCGGCTCGCTCCCTCCCTCGAAGGAGGTGCCTCATTAAGGATACAAGACGAGGTAAGGCTATAGTGATCGCCCGCCATGCGGCGACACTGTAGCCATGCATACCTCGACCAAGCCCTCTTCATCAGAAGTGAGGCAACAGTAACCAGCTCCCGACAAGACCCCCAAGTGGTGGGACCTACCCGTCGACCAAGAAGCCGGCAGCAGGCGGGACCCACCAGTGGGCGGGCCCCAGCGGCCGGCGGAGAAGCCGGCGAGCGTAGACACTGACGGCTAGGGCCCGCGCCCAGCCGGATTACCATTGTACCCCTGGGGGGTAGGCCTAAATAAACCCCCCAGGGCACCCATGCAAATCGTTGATCTCTTAGAGTTTTAGACACCACACAGAGGGAAGAGGAGAGCTAGCCTTGCCCATCTTCTTCCTCCCACCGAACAGCTCAAGGAGCCTCTTGTAGCTATTTGTTAACTTAGTGATCATGTGAAGACCCCACAGAGCAGTAGTAGGGGTGTTATCTCCCCGGAGAGCCCCGAAGCTGGGTAAGATTCGCCGGCGTGCATGTCTTCGCCTTATCCCGTTTCCAGGCACCGGCGACGTCTTATTGGCTCCCACAATGATAAGCCACCCGTTGGCATATGTCGCACCTACCACCCGACATTTGGCACCCACCGTGGGGCTAGGTGCACCGTCGTCCGGAGACCTGTTCTGGACGGGAACCCTTTTTCCTTCCCAGCGAGCGTAGCCAGCCCGGCACGCCCGATGGCGCTTGCCCCAACGCGCTGCAAGGCGTCGCCGACGCTCAAGGGCGAGCTGCCTCGCCGATCTTCTTGGCGAGGCTCGCATCTCCGACGAGCCCGCATCCGACGCGGGCACGGGCTGCCCCGAGAGCCACCTCGTCAGCCTCCTCGACCAACTCCACTTCTCCAGCGAGCCTGCTACGGATTTGGAGTCGGTTGGCTCCACCGACCCGATGCTTGTCGACTCCGACACGACATCGCTTGACGCTTTCCCCACCAACATCATGATCTTCAACGACCCTCTTCCTCGAGCCGACAGTTGCGGCAGCGCCATTACCGAGGTAATGGTCATCAGCCACGACGTCGCCTCCGGCGAGAACGCCCACGACACCCTGCAAGCGGCGCTCCACGACTTGTCCGTCCCCCTTCCGGCCGATGTCGACGCCGAGGCACTGGAGGCACGCCACCTCGCCCTCATCGCGGAGGGCCAGAAGATAGCCTCCATGAGACGCCTCACTTAGGCTCACCAGCGTGAAGTCGACCGCGCCGCCTTTGGCACGCCGCCCCCTGATGGGCCGAGCCGAGTCGGCATCATCAAGAAGCGTGGTACAGCCATCACCGACATGCTGGGAGCAGACCGCCCAGTCTATGCCACTCCCCTCGAGAACCTACGCGCCGCCCAGGCGGCCGTAGACGAGCTGAATGGACTGGGGGCCGACGAGCTCCCCTACATGACCAGACACATCCAGCAGCTGATCGACGGGGCCGCAGAGCGGCATGAAGCCGGCGTCCGCGCTGAAAGTCCTCCCCCACACCGGGAGCACGGCGCGACGTCATGGACGCCAACTGCGGGAAACACCCGCGCTAGGCAAGAAAAGGAGCCGGCTGCCAGCCGCAACCGAACTCGAATCTCCATCGAGCGCGACGCAGAAGGCCGCCCTCGAGCCGTGGAGCGACGAGGCAACCCGCCTCCTCCTCCGCCTCGTGGGGAGAGATATCCCACCCCGCCGCCTGTCACGCATCCGACTCTCAGCGGCCGACTAGGCCGCCGCGAAGGAGTCAGCGAGAATGACGCCCGCCATCGGATCAACCGCCTAGCGCGATCCCTGGCGCTAGAAGAAGAAGACGATGTCGGCCCGCCTTGCTTCGGCCCCCGCATTCGTGACGAGCCCTTCCCCAAAGGGTTCTCGCTCCCAAGAGACACGCCCAAGTACAACGGCTCCGTGAAGCCGGAAGATTGGTTGATCGACTACTCCACTACGGTTAGCATAGTAAACGACAACAGGCGTGTTGCCGTGATGTATGTCCCCCTCATGCTCCAAGGCACGGCGCGCACCTGGCTCAACAGCCTCAAGCCGTACAGCGTCAACAGCTGGCTGGACTTCACAGAAGCCGTCATCCGCAACTTCACCAGCACCTACAAACGGGCTCCCAAGCCCCGACAGCTCTCCTTGTGCGTTCAAGGGCCCAATGAATCAACTCGCGACTACATCACGCGTTGGGCCGAGCTCCGCAACTCCTGTGAAGGGGTGCACGAGGTTCAAGCCATAGAGTACTTCACCGCCGGATGCCGAGAAGGCACCCTCCTCAAGCGCAAGCTCCTCTGCGATGAGCCGACTACTCTCGATGAGCTGCTGGTCATAGCGGACAAGTACGACATGGCCGACTCTTCAATGAAGACCGAGCTCCGGGTAGACGCCTCTGGGAAGGTGCTCACTCCGAATCCCAAGACGCCAGCCGGAGACTCCAGCCGACGCCCATACCAGAACGACAACAAGCGCAAGGGCCCTGTGCCGCCATCCACCAGTCGGCAGGTGGCCGCAATCAAAGATGAACAACCCGAGGGGCGGCCCGCGCCCAAGAAGCAGAAGGGCGGCAGGCCGGCTTGGCAGCCGGCTTTCTCCTACGAGCAAGCCCTTGATGCCCCTTGCAAGTTCCACAGCGGCGCGAAGCCGTCCAACCACACGACCCGGAAATGCCACTGGCTCACACGAATCTCCAAAGGCGAAGGGCTGGTGCCGCCTCCGCCTGCTGGTCAGCCGCCTCCGGCCCCTCAACAGCCGGCCGCTCAACCAGCAGACGGGGCCTGAGGGAGTCCTGGATTAGGGGGTGTCCGGATAGCCGAACTATCACCATTGGCCGGACTCTTGGATTATGAAGATACAAGATTGAAGACTTCGTCCCGTGTCCGGATGGGACTTTCCTTGGCGTGGAAGGCAAGCTTGGCGATACGGATATGTAGATCTCCTACCATTGTAATCGACTGTGTAACCCTAACCCTATCCGGTGTCTATATAAACCGGTGGGTTTTAGTCCATAGGACGAACAACAATCATACCATAGGCTAGCTTCTAGGGTTTAGCCTCTACGATCTCGTGGTAGATCTACTCTTGTACTACCCATATCATCAATATTAATCAAGGTGAGTAGGGTATTACCTCCATCAAGAGGGCCCGAACCTGGGTAAAAACATCGTGTCCCTTGTCTCCTGTTACCATCCGCCTAGACGCACGATTCGGGACCCCTACCCAAGATCCGCCGGTTTTGACACCGACATTGGTGCTTTCATTGAGAGTTCCTCTGTGTCGTCGCCGTCAGGAAGGATGCCTCATCCCGTCTTTAAAGACGATACTATCGCCAAAGGAGCCTTGGCCACTGGTCAGACTCTTCGGTTAGGTGGTTTTCTTATGACCGCCAGTTCGGCCACCGCGCCGACGATGACTTCTTGGGTCATCGAAACCAATCTTCACGTTAACTCGGAACTTGCCGAGCAGTTAGATCCGATCGAGCTCTCCTCCGTAAACGAGCTCTTGGATCGCATCGCCGCTCAGGAGTCGCCACAGGACTACGACTAGGTCGGGCCTAAAACCGATCTCGAGAGAGATCAACTCTCCCGAGGCTACCCATCATGTTGCTTTGTGATAGAGGAGCAATACGGCGATTCTTCTTCTATCTTAAGGACTAGCTACGTTCGGATTCCCCGATCCCTCCATGCCGGATTCCCGCAGAGGGACGGATGTCGATCAAGCCACGAACTTAAAGTCGGCGGCGGGTTGGATTCATTGGATAGCATTCAAAATCCAAACTTCCAAGCACGGAAACTTCTCGGCCTGAGTCTTAAATTGGGCCGGGGTTCGGATCTAGTTCCACCCGCCCACCCAAACATTAGCGATCTATCCCGAATTCGGCAAGAGCCCGCTGAAACAGTACATCATTACTGGGCCAGATTCCTCCTGGTTATGGACAGGATAAAGGACTGCCGAGAGGAGGACGCAATCTCACTTTTCTACAATAATTGCACGAACGAGGGAATCCTAAACGCCATAAGTCGTCGCAAAACTACACGCTTTGCTGACTTGGTGACCATAGTACAAAAGTAATGTGCGATGGAGAATGCTTGGAAAACCGAAAGTAAATTTTGGGATAATCCGGCCCCGAATACATCCCTAGTCCGAAATAAAAGGGTGCATCATCACCAAGCACCTGGGTTATACATCAAAAAACAAAACCCCCCTAAAGGGCACGGAACCGTACTGGAGGGTTGGCTAAACGGACCTGAAAAATTCATAGCACGAGGGCGCCACTCCAACTCATAGCCTTGAGCATGTTGGATACTACGCCAGAGTGGCCAAAAGTGGCAAAGAGCTTCTAGCCTCGTAGAATCCCAGCCCAACAACACCGGTATGGTATTAACAGTCTTGAGACTTCGCATCAAATAACATGAAAACGAACACTCCATAACCTTGCCAAGTCTACCAAGTAGCAACAATAAATCCATGGAGGACACGGCTATTACCTTTAATGCCAAAGGATTTAACCCAAATTCCGAACAGCCCGAGCACCAGCCGCATTGGTCCTTAGTCCAATAGTGGACGGCTTTCACCTTACTAAGGTACTCATGGATGGCGGCAGCGGACTAAACCTCATCTACGAGGAAACTCTCCGAAAAATGGAAATAGACTGGAACCGCATTGAGCGAAGCAGCACAACCTTTAGAGGAATAATCCCTAGCCGGGAAGCATGCTGCACAGGAAAAATCACACTGGATGTAGTGTTCGGCTCGCCGGACAATTACAGGTCCGAGGAGGTCACATTTCAAGTGGCCCCGTTCAGCAGCGGATATCACGCTTTATTAGGGCGAGAGGCATTAACAATTTTTCAAGCTATACCCCAAAATGCCCGGACCTAACGGAATCATCACTCTCGCTAGTGATCCGAACATAGCACTCCGCACCGAGAACAAGACAGCCGCACTAGCCCTCGAGGCACTATCCAAAGCCCTAGCGGTCGAGGAACTCACTGCGATGCGCTCCACGGTGAACAGGGACGATGTGATACTTGATAAAAGATCCAAGCCCACCTCTTTTAAACCAGCGGATGAAATAGTCAAATTCCAAGTCCACCCAACGGACCCTGCAAAGACGACCTCCATTGGGGCACAATTAAACCACGATGTAGACGCCAAGACTACGAGAATTTCTACGAGAAAAGCGGGACATTTTGCTCGGCACCCTTCGGACATGCCAGGGAATCCCACGTCGGCTGGCCGAGCACAGCCTAAATACCCTAAAAGGATTCAAGCCGATCAAGCAGACTATTCGGCGCTTTTCCGAACCCAAGAGACAGGCCATGGGAGAGGAGCTAGCCAAACTTCTGGAAGCCGGATTCATCAGAGATATAAAACATCCGGACTGGCTAGCAAATCTGGTGATGGTACCAAAGAAGGATAAATCGTGGCGCCTATGTGTTTATTTCAAAGACCTTAATAAGGCTTGCCCAAAGGATCCCTTCCCCCTCCCTCCCATTGATCAAATTATCGACGCTACAGCAGGACATGACTCATTGTGCTTCCTCGACGCGTACTCCGGCTACCACCAAATCAAGATGGCAGAGCCAGACCAAGCCACAATAGCATTCATCACTCCATACGGCCCATTCTGCTTCAACACAATGCTCTTCGGGCTCAAAAACGCCGGCGCAACATATCAGCGCATGATTCAGACATGTCTGGCAAACCAGATCAACAAAATAGTGGAAGCATATGTAGATGACGTGGTCGTCAAATCCAAGCATGTCGAAACTCTAGTAGACGACTTGAGGCACACATTCGACAATCTCCGAAAATATGACATTAAGCTCAATCCGGAAAAATGCGTCTTCGGCGTTCGGTAGGAAAGCTCTTGGGCTTCATTGTGTCCGTAGAGGAATTGAAGCAAACCCAGCCAAGATCCGAGCTCTGTCACAATTGGATATTCCAAAAGACCTCAAACAAATACAAAATTATTTGGGTGCGTAGTGGCTCTAAGCCGCTTTATTTCCCGTTTGGGAGAAAAGGCGTTACCCCTTTACCGCCTCCTCCGGCGCACCGAACACTTCGAGTGGACGGATGCCGCCACAACCGGACTCGAAGAAATAAAAGCCATATTGGCAACAAATCCGGTCCTGGCCGCGCCCAACATGGGCGAACCAATGCTATTATATATCGCCGCAACACATCAAGTTGTCAGTGCGGTGCTCGTCGTCGAACGAGAAGCGGACGGACACCGGTTCCCTCTTCAAAAACCAGTTTACTATGTGTCCACTGTCCTAACTCCATGCAAGTCCCGGTACCAACATTATCAAAAGATAGCATACACGGTGTTCATGGCATCCTGGAAGCTGCGACACTACTTTCAAGAGTGTTCGATAACGGTATCCTCTGAAGTACCTCTTAACGACATTATAAACAACCGTGACGCGACGGGCCGGATTGCTAAATGGGCCATAGAGCTCCTTCCATTCGACATAACCTATAAGCCACGACGAGCTATTAAGTCGCAGGTTTTGGCCGACTTCGTGGCCGAATGGACCGAAGCCGAACTCCCTAAAGATTACGTCGCATACTCCAATTGGATCATGCACTTTGACGGCTCCAAAATGTTGGCCGGCCTAGGGGCTGGCATCGTCCTGACATCCCCAACCGGGGACACGGTCAATCGTCCTTGAGATAATGTATACGGACTCCAACAACGCAGCGAATCTGAGGCCCTTCTGCACGGCCTCCGGATGGCAGTCTCTATGGGCATTAAACGCCTAGAGGTGCGCGGGGATTCGAACCTCGCGATATCTCAAATGAACGGAGACATTGATGCCAAAGATCCGAAAATGGCAGCGTACTGCAATGCGGTCCTAAAAATGTCAGCACGGTTCGAATGGCTCGAATTTTATCATATAGCCCGGGATAACACCAGGCGGCGGACGTATTGGCACGCATCGGCGCAAAACGCGATGCCATCCCGCCCAACATCTTCCTGGAACGGCTGTTCAAGCCATCCGTACTATGGGAAGGGAGTCCGAAATAACAATCCGGACCCAACCGCACCGCTCGACACGAACACCGTGACACAATCGGAGGCTCGCCAACGAGATAACACCTCCGCCCACGAAATAATGGCGGTTATCGCCCGTGGGCGGAACCATTCCTACCCTACCTAACTAGGCAGGAACTCCCCGAAGACCAAAATGAGGCTCGCTGCATAGTACGGCGATCCAAAGGTGTATCTCCAAAGAGGAAGGGCGAAACCTCCTGGGTGAAATTCATGCCGGACTAGGTGGGCACCACGCCGCATCCCGGGCCCTTGTAGGCAAGGCCTTCCGTACAGGATTTTATTGGCCGACGGCCCGGGCAGATGCGCAGGATTTAGTCCAACAATGCGTCGGTTGCCAGCTTTTTGCTAACCAAAGCCACATGCCACCCACCGCCCTCAAAACTATACCCATCACCCGGCCGTCATGGTCCGGGGCTTGACATGGTTGGACCCCTTAAGGGAGGAACCCACAAGCAAAAACACCTATTGGTCATGGTGGATAAATTCACCAAATGGATAGAGGCCAAGCCTGTTAAAACGGCCGAATCCGGGCTGGTGATAGACTTTATATCAGGGGTAGTGCACCGTTACGGCGTCCCCCACAGTATTATCACTGATAACGGCACCAACTTCACGGCCGATGAGGTCAAATTATGGTGCAAAAACATGGGCATCAAGCTCAATTACGCCTCAGTCTATCACCCCCAAACCAACGGTGAAGTCGAGCGAGCAAACGGTCTAATCATGAGCGGCATTAAACCCAGACTAGTGCGGTCCCTCAAGGAATCTAACACGCCTTTGGGTTGAGGAGATCGACTCCGTACTCTGGGGGCTGCGGACCACGCTGAATCGTACTACCGGATTCACACCATTTTTTATGGTGTACGGCGCAGAGGCAGTCTTGCCCTGCGACATAACGCATGACTCACCTCGCGTGCGCATGTATGAAGAAAGAGAAGCCGAGCTCGATCGGCAGGACAGTTTGACGCATTGGAGGAGGAGCGGCGTGGCAAAAGCTCGTTCCGCATTTTATCAACAGCGAGCTCGAAGATATCAAAGCAGGAAATGCGGGCCAAAGCTTACAACATTGGCGAACTAGTTCTACGCCTGCCGGACAAGAAAAAGGACAAACTCAAGCCCAAATGGGAAGGTCCCTTCATCATCGACCAGGTCCTGACTGGCGGAGCATACCGTCTGCGAAACGCATCGGATAACCGACTCGAGCTGAACCCATGGAACGCAGCCCATCTACGAAGATTCTACGCCTAAGCGCCGGACTCCGAGTTCATCTCCTTCCTCCGTCCACATTTTCTATTTTTGCTGTCTTTTATTTCTCTCCTTCCCCCTCCTTCTTCTTGAAGCCTCTAGAGGCTTGTTTGCGCTTTGTTCGCACATACTTGACGCGCTGTCCGTGCTCATTATACCTGGGGGCTTCTTTAACAGAAGCTTATTTATACGGGCTTCATGCCCAACACATGTGTCAAACTTCCGCATGTAACTTTTACTCACCATTATATGCATCGATATGACTTAAGTTTTGGCCAAGCTGGGTTGCTGGCTCCTGCTTACCCCTACGTTCCCGATTGTTCGGCTAGGTGGTAAAGGGAGCACCTCTGCGATTATTCTTGCCGGGTCAGACGGATGTGTACCTCGGTAGGTGAAGCCGAAAGCTAGCGTTCTTAAGGGAATATTCGGTCGGTGAACTGAAAGAGCGATTTTTAACTATTTATCCATCTGCCCCGGATGATTTTCTGCTTTCTTAGCAGTTTGGATATGCACTTTAGGGCATGCCTCGAGGAAAGGAACCCCTAACGGAACTATTCTCCTGGTAGATGTTTCTTACTATCCATGTAATATAACATAACTAGTTGGGCACTTGTCTGACACAGCAATAATGACCCCTACGCCTTGTCTCCATGCATGCCCGGTTCTTACATAACCGCTAGGGTATTCGGACACCTCCGGACTATTGGGTCCCGAGGTCGAGCGAAAAGGTCCGCTATGACAAGCGATCTACAATCCGGCTAGAAGACATTTTTCATGTCATATTCAATTACATAGTCAACTCGACTAATTGTATTCCTCCTCAATGCCATCTAATAGGCTATCTAATTTACAATCTTGCTGGGAATACTTGGCGGCCAATTCTACTTGGCCGTACACTAAGCTTATAGGGATCTCCTTCCCATCAGGCCCCACAGGTCCGACCTCGGCCATGTGGTTTGGGTCGACAACCGTGTGCCGCGTCTTTACCATGGCCCAGCCTCCTGGCGCCTTGACGGCAGGCCGATATCTTCCATAGTCGGAAGCGCCGCCATGCTCCTTGAAGCCGCTCTGCCAGCTCCCCAATGCCTTGGGCGGGGAGATAGATGGCCACAAGGCACTGGCGACGCCTTTCATCACCTGCCGAACTTCGTTCGTGCGGTAGTGATTCGGAAGAAGATCACCAAGAACTGGGCATCTCCTCCTCGGGGCGACACTGTGAGCAAACCTACATAAATGTTTATGTTAGTCGCCTTCCTCGCCGAACTCTTTCAAAGTTCGTTTAAGCACTCTTGAAAATGCCGCGACGAAGCCATCGATTCTCCTTTACGGAGTCGGACAAGCTGAGCACGAACATCCTTTAGTTCCTCACCCAGTTGGGTGTTGGCATCTTGGAGGTTATTTTTCTCCTGCCGCACCCTCGTAAGCACGCTCTCGCCGGCCTTTAGCTGGCGCAGGAGCTGTTGCTTGTCCGGATCCATCCCGCCGCTATTTGCAATATTACTGTCAGATTTATGCACATGCCGCACTTTGCGAAACTACTTCTACCTTGAAGGGCATATATTACCAGAGGGAGTCTTCATGGCTTGCCCTGTCGCGGCCAGTGCGGCCTCAAGTTGGGCCTTGCACTCTTCAAGCTCCTGGGACAAACGGATATTCTTTTCGGTAAGAACCTGCATTCCAAATGATCCTTAAATCAGTTATCCTAACTATTTTAAGTCTCGGGGGCTACTGGCATATATAACTTTCAAAATTCCTTACCCGTATGTCTTGCACATACTGCTCCGTGGCTCTGGCTAGGCCATCTTGAGCGGCATAGAGGTGCGCTTCTCCCGAAATAAAGGCGTCCAACGCCTCTTGGGAGAAACATGCGTCACGTAGAATAGTCCGGCGGCGCCTATGATTCATGGCGCTCTCCACCTCCGACTTGGTGGCGGACGATGCATCGGCATCCTCCGTTGGAGGAGCATCCGACGACGCCTCGTGTTTGTACCCCTTCCGGACTCGGCTTTTGAGCCTGATTGGCGGAGGTCCGATTGGAAACTTCTCCGGACTCAGTCCGGCGAGCGCTCTTTCCTGAAAAAACCACGAGCGTCAGTGTGCCTCCCAGGAACCTCTCCTTAAAACACGATGGCACATCATACCGTTGCGGCGACGTCTCGAGTCGTACCGCACTTCTTTTCCGCCTGCTGGGCCGAGCTGCCCCTTGTTGGACGGCCGCGGCAGGCTCGGCTTCCCGTTCTGAAGGCACCCCCTGTGAAACACCATCAAATACGTGGTGATTAGAAGTAAAGCACGGGTGGGTCATGGTATCCGGACTTCGGTCACGGTTACCTGGGAGGCCGGAAATAATCCGGGGTAGTCGGCCGTAATGGCAACCAAAGCATTGTCGATGCTAAGTTGGTGGAACACCCTGTCGATCAGCTCCACCTTTATATCCGGGTCCTCTTCGGAGGCCGGATCGAGGGACCGTTCCGGATCCTCGGGTTGTGGGGGGCGGGCTGTGTATCTTCTCCACGGCCCGGCGCAGTTCCTGCGTAGAAACCATGAAATGAGATATTTAGCCACGAGAACATGGATCGGATAGGCCACAAAGATATTTGCTTACCCAACTTAGAGGATTATTCGAAGAAAACCCGCTCAGTGGACTGACGCGGAGAAAATCCTCCTCTTCCCCTTTGTACATGGCGGACAAGGTCTTCACCAGTTCGGTGACCGATCCGGCCCTTTGCGGCCATGGCGGGTGGCATCGTCCTCCCGTTGAAGTCCCACAAGGGTGGCCCCTATATTGGGCGGCTGCACTCCTCATAATGCAGATTGCCATGACTCCAATCATGGTCAATCCGGCATGAGCCGATAATCTTATTCGGCTCATCAAGTAAAGGACGTCGGTCATTTTCCCTCACAGGGGGCTCATGGGCGCCCGGCTTAGGCGCTTCTTCAGAGGCGTTGCTAAACTCCGGAAGGCCGATCCGAACAGGATCCGACAGCGGGACGTCCTCCATGTAAAACCATTCCGAGGGCCAGTCCTCGGACGCCTTCTTTGGGGTTCCGGATAAGTATCCGGTCCCGGCGATGCACCATAGCTCGGCTCCGCCCACTTGATAGATTGACCCCTCATGAGACCGGGGTACTAGGCAGAATAATCTCTTCCACAGTGCAAAATGAGCCTCGATGCCCAAGAATAGTTCGCAAAGGGCCACGAAGCCCGCGATGTGCAAAATGGAGGCAGGCGTAAGGTGGTGCAACTGGAGGCCGTAGAACTCCAAGAGCCCCCGGAGAAACGGATGAATTGGAAATCCAAGTCCTCTTACTAGATAAGAGATAAAGCACACCCGCTCTCCTTTAGAGGGATCAGGGACACTCTCCGCTTGCTTTCCGCCTTGTAGGTGGCAAGTCCGGCTCGAACGAGAACCATGAAGGCACAGGAAGAAATCCCTTGGTTTGGAGTATAAACTAGCTCGCTATGCGGGACCGAGCATCTCTCCCAATTTCAGTGCTGAGGGCTGGGAGCGCGAGAGGAGGAGCCGCGTCGACTGTCCATGATGGAATGGGTTTTTGTCAAAGGCGCTCCGATGAAGGCTTGCGGAGGGGGGATGGTGTGACTCAGATCTAGATCCTCGCCCCTTTTATAGGCGGCTCATTCACGCAGCTAGGGGGGTAAGTGTAAAAATACCCTAGTTTTTTTGCATTCATTCGAACACGTGGAAGATGGCCATTATTGGGCGTGGAAGCCAATGAGCGCAGCATTTATCAGAAGCCAGACACTATTCGACAAGTATATGGAATTCGGAGAAGAACCCGCCTCGCAATGCCGAAGACAAACTACGCGTCGGACTCATCGTCATTGAAGCCTGGTTCGGGGGCTACTGAGGGAGTCCTGGATTAGTGGGTGAGGGAGTCCCGGATTAGGGGGTGTCCGGATAGCCGGACTATCATCACGGCTGGACTCCAAGACTATGAAGATACAAGATTGAAGACTTCGTCCCGTGTCTGGATGGGACTTTCCTTGGCGTGGAAGGCAAGCTTGGCAATACGGATATGTAGATCTCCTACCATTGTAACCGACTCTGTGTAACCCTAACCTATCCGGTGTCTATATAAACCGGAGGGTTTTAGTCCGTACGACGAACAACAATCATACCATAGGCTAGCTTCTAGGGTTTAGCCTCCTTGATCTCGTGGTAGATCTACTCTTGTACTACCCATATCATCAATATTAATCAAGCAGGAGTAGGGTATTACCTCCATCGAGAGGGCCCGAACACAGGTAAAACATCGTGTCCCTTGTCTCCTGTTACCATCCGCCTAGACGCCTTGCAGTTCGGGACCCCCTACCGAGATCCGCCGGTTTTGACACCGACATTGGTGCTTTCATTGAGAGTTCCTCTGTGCCGTCGCCATCAGGTAGGATGCCTCATCTCGTCTTTAAAGATCACACCATCGCCAAAGAAGCCTTGGCCACTGGTCAGACTCTTCGGCTAGGAGGTTTTCTCATGACCGCTAGTTCAGCCGCCGCGCCGACGATGACCTCTCGAATCATCGAAACCAATCTCCATGTTAGTTTGGAACTTGCCGAACAGTTAAATCCGATCAAGCTCTCCTCCATAAACGAGCTCTTGGATCGCATCGCCGCCCTGGGAGTCGCCACGGATTACGATCGGATCGGGCCTAAAACCGATCTGAGAGAGATCAACTCTCCCCAGGCCACCCATCACGTTGCTGTGATAGAGGAGCAATGCGGCGATTCTTCTTCTATCTTAAGGACTAGCTACGTCCGGATTCGATCCTCCATGCCGGATTCCCACGGAGGGGCGGATGTCGATCAAGCCACGAACTTAAAGTCAGCGGCGGGCGGACTCATTGGATAGCACTCAAAAATCCAAACTTCCGAGTTCGGAAACTTCTCGGCCCTTGAGTCCTAAATCGGACGGGGTTCCGGATTTAGTGCCACCCGCCCACCCAAACATTAGCGATCTCTCTCGAATTCGGCATGAGCCCGCTGAAACAGTACATCATTACTGGGCCAGATTCCTCCTGGTTATGAACAGGATAAAAGACTGCCTAGAGGAGGACGCGATCCCAATTTTTTGCAATAACTGCACGGACAAGGGAATCCTAAACGCCATAAGTCGTCGCGAAATTACACGCTTTGCTGACTTGGTGACCATAGTACAAAAATACTGTGCGATGGAGAGCGCCTGGAAAACCGAAAGTAAATTTTGGGATAATCCGGCCCGAATACATCCCTAGTCCGGAACAAAAGGGTGCATCATTATCAAGCACACAGGTTGAATTCAAAAACCAAAACCCCCTATAGGGTGCGGAACCGTCTTGGAGGGTTGGCTAAACGGACCTGCAAAATTCATAGCACAGGGCGCCACTCCAACTCATAGCCTTGAGCATGTTGGATCTTTGCGGCGGTGGCCAAAAGTGGCGTGAGCTTCTAGCTTGAGAATCCCAGCCCAGCAACACCAAAGACGGTGTTAACAGTCTTGAGACTTTCGCATAAAATAACATGCAAAACGAACACTCCATAACCTTGTCAAGTCTACCAAGTAGCAACAATAAATCCATGGAGGACACGGCTATTACCTTTAATGCCAGTGGCGAACCTAAATTCGAACTGCCGGGCACCGGCCGCATTGGCCCTCGGTCCGATAGTGGGCGGCTTTGCCATACTAAGGTACTCATGGATGGCGGCAATGACTAAACCTCATCTTTGAGGAAACCCTCCGAAAAATGGAAATAGATGGAACCGCATTGAGCGAAGCGGCACAACCTTTAGAGGAATTATCCCTAGCCGGAAGCATGCTGCAGGAAAAATTACACCGGACGTAGTGTTGAAACTTGGGACAATTACAGGTCCGAGGAGGTCACATTTCAAGTGGCCCCGTTCAACAGCGGATACCATGCTTTATTAGGATGAGAGGCATTCACAATCTTTCATGCTATACCCCATTATGGGTACATGAAGCTTAAAATGCCCAGACCTAACGGAATCATCACTCTAGCTAGTGATCCGAACATAGCACTCCGCGCTGAAAACAAGACAGCTGCACTAGCCCTCGAGGCACTATCCGAAGCCCTAGTGGCCGAGGAACTCACCGCGATGCGCTCCACGGTGAACAGGGACGATGTGATACTTGATAAAAGATCCAAGTCCACCTCTTTTAAACCAGCGGATGAAATAGTCAAATCCCAAGTCCACCCAACGGACCTCACAAAGACGGCCTCCATTGGGGCACAATTAAACCATGATGTAGACGCCAAGACCACGAGAATTTCTACAAGAAAACTGGGACATCTTTGCTGGCACCCTTCGGACATGCCAGAATCCCACGTCACCGGCCGAGCACAGCCTAAATATCCTAAAAGGATTCAAGCTACCAAATAGGCTCTTCGGGCGCTTTTCCGAACCCAAGAGACAGGCCATGGGAGAGGAGCTAGCCAAACTTTTGGAAGCCGGATTCATCGGAGATATAAAACATCCGGATGGCTAGCAAACCTGGTGATGGTACCAAAAAAGATAAATCTGGCGCCTATGTGTCGATTTCAAAGACCTTAATAAGGCTTGCCCAAAGGATCCCTTCCCCCTCCTCGAATTGATCAAATCATTGACGCTACAGCAGGACACGACTCATTGTGCTTCCTCGACGCGTACTCCGGCTACCACCAAATCAAGATGGCGGAGCCAGACCAAGCTGCAACATCATTCATCACTCCATACGGCCCGTTCTGCTTCAACACAATGCCCTTTGGGCTCAAAAACGCTGCCGCAACATATCAGCGCATGATTCGGACATGTCCGGCAAACCAGATCGGCAAGGCGGTGGAAGCATATGTAGATGACGTGGTCGTCAAAAACCAAGCACGTCGAAACTCTAGTAGACGACTTGAGGCTCACATTCGACAATCTTCGAAAATATGACATCAAGCTCAATCCGGAAAAATGCGTCTTCGGCGTTCCAGCCGGAAAGCTCCTGGGCTTCATTGTGTCCAGTAGAGGAATTGAAGCAAACCCATCCAAGATTCGAGCTCTATCACAATTGGATATTCCAAAAGACCTCAAACAAATACAAAAACTGACGGGGTGCGTAGCGGCTCTAAGCCGCTTTATCTCCCATTTAGGAGAAAAGGCATTACCTCTTTACCGCCTCCTCCGCCGCACCGAACACTTCGAGTGGACGGATGCCGCCACGGCCGAACTCGAAGAAATAAAGGCCAACATGGGCGAACCAATGCTATTATATATCGCCGCAACACATCAAGTTGTCAGCGCGGTGCTCGTTGTCGAACGAGAAATGGACGGACACCGGTTCCCTGTTCAAAAACCGGTTTATTATGTGTCCACTGTCCTAACTCCATGCAAGTCCCGGTACCCGCACTATCGAAAGATAGCATATGCGGTGTTCATGGCATCCCGGAAGCTGCGACACTACTTTCAAGAGTGTTTGATAACGGTAGCCTCCGAAGTACCTCTTAACGACATTATAAACAACCGCAACGCGACGGGCCGGATTGCTAAATGGGCCATAGAGCTCCTTCCATTCGATATAACTTATAAGCCACGACGAGCTTTAAGTCGCAGGTTTTGGCCGACTTCGTGGCCGAATGGACCGGCGAACTCCCTAAAGAGTACGGCGCATACTCAATTGGATCATGCACTTTGACGGCTCCAAAATGTTGGCGGCACGAAGCTGGCGTCGTCTGGACGTCCCCAACCGGGGACACAGTCCAATACGTCCTTCCGGATAATGTATACGGACTCCAACAACGCAGCCGAATACGAGGCCCATACGCACGGCCTCCGGATGGCGATCACCATGGGCATTCAATGCCTAGAGGTGCGCGAGGATTCGAACCTCGCAATATCTCAAATAAGCGGAGACTTTGATGCCAAAGATCCGAAAATGGCAGCATACCGCAATGCGGTCCTAAAATGTCAAAGACGGTTGAAGGGCTCGAATTTCATCATATAGCCCGGGATAACAACCAGGCGGTGGATATATTGGCACGCATCGGTGCAGAACGCGTTGCCGTCCCACCCAATATCTTTCCGGAACGGCTGTTCAAGCCATCCGTACTATGGGAAGGGGAGTCCGGCAATATCAATCCGGACCCAACCGCACTGCCTGACGCCGAACACTCTGACATAACCGGAGGCTCTGCGCCCGAGATAACACCCTCTGCTCACGAAATAATGGTGGTTATCGCCCCGTGGACGGAACCATTCCTAGCCTACCTAACTAGGCAGGAACTCCCCGAAGACCAAAATGAGGCTCGCTGCATAGTACGGCGCTCTAAAGCCTATAAAGTCCATGAGGGAGAGCTTTATAAGAAAAGCACTACCAGAGTCCTTCAAAGGTGTATCTCCGAAGAGGAAGGGCGAAACCTCCTGGCTGAAATTCATGCCGGACTGGGTGGGCACCACGCCGCAGCCCGGGCCCTTGTAGGCAAGGCCTTCCGTACATGATTTTATTGGCCGATGGCCCGGGCAGATGCGCAGGACTTAGTCCAACAATGCGTCGGTTGCCAGCTCTTTGCTAACCAAAGCCACATGCCACCCACCGCCCTTAAAACTATACCCATCACACGGCCGTCATGATGCAGGGGCTTGACATGGTTGGACCCTCAAGGGAGGAACCCACAAGCAAAAATACCTATTGGTCATGGTGGATAAATTCACCAAATGGATAGAGGCCAAGCTTGTTAAAGCGGTCGAATTCGGACCGTGATAGACTTCATATCGGGGTAGTGCACCGTTACGGTGTCCCCACAAGTATCATCACCGATAATGGCACCAACTTCACGGCCGATGAGGTCAAATCATGGTGCAAAAACATGGGCATCAAGCTTGATTACGCCTCAGTCTATCACCCTCAAACCAACGGCCAAGTCGAACGGGCAAATGGTCTAATCATGAGCGGCATCAAACCCAGACTAGTGCGGTCCTCAAGGAATCTAACACGACCTTTGGGTTGAGGAGCTCGACCAGACTGGGGGCTGCGGACCACGCCGAATCGTACTACCGGATTCACACCATTCTTCATGGTGTACGGCGCAGAGGCAGTCTTGCCCTGCGACATAATACATGACTCACCTCGAAGCTTTAGCCAATCCTTTGTCCTTAGCATCTTGAATGAGTTCCCACATCCTTTAGTCCATGCCACTCCATTGTTGAACTTATTTTAAACATACTAGATAAAAGTGTTAGTCCAACAAGAGATATGTTGACATTAATTACCAAAACCACCTAGGGAGCACTTGTGCTTTCAATCTCCCCCTTTTTGGTAATTGATGACAACATACATCAAAGCTTTAGGTAAGGATATAAAGAATAGCAAGTAAAGCTTCGGAAAGACATGTAACAAGCATAGGCTCCCCCTATATGTATGCAATCATGTGAATATGTAATAGAGAAACATGTGAGAGCAATAACCATGATAGACTAGGCAATGTGTTACATGTATCTTGGCCATATGCATCAGAGCAAAGAATATTAAAGAAAATACCTTCATGCTCATGAATCCTTCTTGCAAAACAGTATGTACATCAGCAAGAATTCCTCATACACATGAGTGTGATGCATATACTTACCTTGTAGTCTTGAGTTGGCTTAGGGTGAAATGAACCTGCACAAACAAGGTTAGATAACACATGTACATCTACTAGCCAGAGCAAACAGAAGAAACCACAAGAATACCAAGACTGGGATGACATGTAGAGAGTGAGTACTGAGTACCACATTGCATTAGACATGTCCCCAAGAGTAAAGATATGCAATGAATTTGAATGATTCCTTTCCCTTATATGTCTTGCTCCCCCTGAATCTAGCATGGGATACTGGGAGAAGATAGGGAACAGAAAATCAGAGCTGAAAAATATAAATGAACAGAGCTTTATTCAAATAAGCACACAAGAACATGTCTTTCCCCCAAAAAGACATGTGGCATCTCTCCTCTTGAACACCAAGCATCTGGGATCCTTGAAAAAAACTTTCTACTTGAGTATTCTCTCCCCCTGGAGATCTCTTTCTCCCCCTTAATACTCTCTCTGATGTGATCTCTCTGAGCGATAAGCTTTGATGTGATCTCTCTCTCCCCCTTTGACATCAATTTCCAAGAAGGGTCTTCTGGAATTTGTTGTTAATGGGTTTGGTCCTTGAGTCACGACACAAAGCACTGCATAAAATTGTGATGCTTGTAGAGGACAAGTTTCATTGAGTGGAGCTGGATCAGAAGAAACATAGAATAAGTCACAAACTGTTTTTCCTGTTGTGAAGTCAGTGGCACTGAGTGGTGTGCTTCGGTTGTACCGAAAGGATTCGGTTGGACCGAAAATAACAAATCGGTGAAACCGAGTTCATCATAGGGAAAACACTTGTCACCTCAACTCACTAGACTAGTAAGATCTCACAAGGATTTGCAAGGAATTAACGAAATGATATGCAATGAATTGGATGCTGAAAATGCAGAGCAAACAGAAAGAAAAGAATGAAATCTAGATGAAGTTTTTTTGAAAGGGGAAACAAATATGCATGAGACAAATGCAAAAACACAAATAAGAACATGAGAGAACTTCATCTAGAGATGGTCGGTGACAAAGTCACCTAAGTATATTGACTTAGGAGTCAAGTGAGATCACTTGATCATAGGGCATACTCATCGTTTAAGCTCAAAATGGGGTTACCATTTTTCGTTTAAGCATCTTGATGTATTCACATCTTGTCGAGTTGCTTTAGCTCATGACTTGGAGTAAAGCTTCTCTAAGATGGAATAACATACCTTGGTTGGTGGTGTTGCCATGTCCATGTAGTTGAACTTGTGTGGGTTGCTCAAGGTTGATGTAGATCATCAAGAGTTGGGAGCACCACTTGGAATTTGAGTCCATCTACCTACATGGGTTAGTTCTTGCAAGGAAGAGCACTTGTGTACCCAAAATGACAATCATGAAGCTCAATCATTGAGTTTGTCAAAAGGATATGTTAGAATGATTCCGTGCTTCCTTGTACTCATCCACCATAGGGTAGAGACTTGGTGATGTAGAGATTGCTCAAGATGTGAGTAGATTACAATCTCATGGAATTTTATTCAACCAAGTACCTACATGGGTTAGATGACATGCAAGATGCAAATATATCCAAGATATAATATATTCATCATAAGAGAGATATCATGGATTAGTCATAAGCTCATGTCTTGCATGTATCCAATGGAGTTTCTACTCCAAGTTTGAAGCATCAATGATGTTCAATTCTCCTCTCAACCTGCAAAACATTTTCTCATCAAGGGGTTTAGTAAATATATCCGCTAATTGCTTTTCGGTGCGAACATGCTTAAGATTAATGTCACCCTTAGCAACATGATCTCGAATGAAATGATGACGAACTTCAATATGCTTAGTTCGAGAATGTTGTATGGGATTATGACCAATTTTGATAGCACTTTCATTGTCACAAAGCAATGGAACATGTTTCACATATATCCCATAATCTTTAAGAGTTTGGGTCATCCGAAGTAATTGAGGACAACATGAACCATGACAATGTACTCCGCTTTGGCGGTAGATAAGGATACCGAGTTTTGTTTCTTGGAGGACCAAGACACAAGAGATCTACCAAGAAATTGACAAGTACCAAGTGGACTTTCTATCAACCTTGTCTCGGCATAGTCCGAGTCGGAATAGCCAACAAGATCGAAAGAGGCCCTCTTAGGATACCAAATGCCAAAATTTGGTGTATGAATTAAGTATCTCACTATCCTTTTACGGCCTTAAGATGACATTCTTTAGGAGCAGCTTGATATCTTGCACACATGCACACACTTAGCATAATATCGGGACGTGAAGCACATAGGTATAACAATGATCCAATCATAGAGCGATAGACCTTTTAATCAACCGGTTTATCATCTTTGGTCAAATCAAGATGTCCACTAGTAGGCATGGGTGTAGACATACCTTTGCATTCTTGCATATTGAACTTCTTGAATAAGTCCTTAGTGTGTTTCGTTTGAGACACAAAAGTACCTTCCTTAGTTTGCTTGATTTGCAACCCAAGAAAGAATTTGAGTTCACTCATCATTGACATCTCAAACTTCTCCGACATTAGCTTTCCATACTTTTCACTAAAATGAGGGTTAGTTGATCCAAATATGATATCATCAACATAAATTTGGCATACAAATAATTCTCCATTAACCCTTTTAGTAAAAAGTGTGGAATCAATCTTCTCAATTTCAAAGCCTTTTTCAAGAAGAAACTTGGTCAAGCATTTATACCATGCTCTAGGAGCTTCTTTAAGACCATAAAGAGCTTTGTGAAGTTTGTAAACATGATTTGGTTTCTTAGATTCACAAAGCCGGGAGGTTGTTTGACATAAACTTCCTCCTCTATTTCACCATTTAGAAAAGCACTTTTAATGTCCATTTGGTACAAGGTGATATTATGGTGATTAGCATAGGCAAGTAAGATGCGAATGGACTCAAGTCTAGCAACGGGAGCATAAGTCTCACCATAGTCCATACCTTCGACTTGAGTGTAGCCTTGGGCGACGAGACGTGCTTTGTTGCGAACTACTTGTCCATCTTCATCTTGCTTGTTGCGAAACACCCATTTGGTACCGATGATGTTGTGGTTGTTGTCGGGCTTCTCAACCAATGTCCAAACTTGGTTTCTCTCAAAGTTGTGTAGCTCTTTATGCATAGCATTTATCCAATCCGGATCTTCCAATGCTTCTTCAACCTTCATAGGTTCAATGCTAGAGATGAAAGAATAGTTTTCACAAAATTTAGCTAAACGAGTTTTAGGCGAGTGATTCTCCGGTTTGAATATCATTGTAGATTTGCTCGATGGGATGGTCTTTAGCAATTCTTGCTCGAACTCATGAAAGCTTTTGCTTGGGTCTCGGTTGAACATCTTCTTCATCTTGTTCTTCTTCTTGATCATCTTCATTGTTGGCGTTGTCGTTTTCTTGTCGAGGTGGAGAGGGAGGTTGTTGACGTTCGTGATGTTCCTCCTCATTTTCTTCATCTTGGTGTGTTCCACTTGTGGATACTTCCGTTTCAACTCTTGGTTCACCTTGTCGTGAAGTAGAAGCTTCCAC
Organism: Aegilops bicornis; assembly: GCA_021605145.1. Taxonomy (NCBI): domain Eukaryota; kingdom Viridiplantae; phylum Streptophyta; class Magnoliopsida; order Poales; family Poaceae; genus Aegilops; species Aegilops bicornis. The sequence continues at coordinate 396,710,935 of CM038669.1, forward strand.
TTGGATAGACGAGGTACTCTCCTTCACCTCCGTTGAACGGACCTTGCCAATAGACAAGTCTTGGATTGCTTAGAAGGGTCTTTGTCTCCTACATCAATTGGCAATTGCTCTACTTGCGAGCCGTTAGATTCATCAAACTTCACATCTACCGTCTCTTCAACCTTTCGGGTGAAATTGTTGTAGACACGGTAAGTGTGAGAGTTTGAGCCATAACCTAGTAGGAAACCTTCATGAGACTTAGGAGCAAATTTTGAACGACGATGCTTACAAGAATGTAGCACTTTGAGTCGAATACTCGAAACTATCCAACTTGGGGTTTGTTACCAGTGAGGAGCTCGTATGCCATCTTGCCGAGTAGCTTGTGAAGATACAAGCGATTTGTTGCATGACAAGCTGTCTCAACCGCTATACGCCCAAAAAGTGCTTGGCGTCTTGTACTCATCAAGCATCGTTCTCGCCATTTCGATGAGCGTCTGGTTCTTCCTCTCAACAACTCCATTTTGTTGAGGTGTGTACGTAGCCGAGAACTCGTGTGAAATCCCTTCTTCATCAAGAAAGGTGTCCACGTTTGTGTTCTTGAACTCCGTTCCGTTGTCACTGCGAACCTTCTTGATCTTCACGTCAAATTGGTTTTGGGCCTTCCTAGCGAAGTTTGTGAAGATCTTTTGGACCTGCGATTTATCATCGAGAAAGAACACCCACGTAAATCTTGAAAAATTATCAACTATAACTAGACCAAAAGAATTTCCACCGAGACTTTTGTAGGCGTTGGGACCAAAAAGGTCCATATGAAGTAGCTCGAGTGGCCTCCTTGTGGTCATGATGTTCTTCACGGGATGCCTTCCTCCAACCTGTTTACCTACTTGACAAGCACTGCATAGTCTACCCTTATCAAATATGACATCGTTAACTCCAAGGATATGATTTCCTTTAATAAGCTTGTCAAGGTTTCTCATGCCAATGTGACCTAGTCGTCTATGCCATAACCAACCTTTTGAGGATTTAGCAATGAAGTAAGTTTTAGGTTGTGCCTTTTTAGAGAAATCAACAATGTAAAGATCACCTCTACGTATACCGGTAAAGGCCGTTTTATGATTGTCTCGACGAAACACTTGACAATCTACTTTAGTAAATAGGACATTTAAACCGAAATCAGCAAGTCTAGATACTGAAAGTAAGTTGTAGCCAAGAGACTCAACGAGCATGACATTTTGAATGGAGCTATCATGTGAGATGGCCACCTTACCGAGGCCAACCACCTTACCCTTTGAGTTGTCACCTAAAGTGACATACTTTCGAGGACTATCATTTTCAGCAAGCTCACGAAACATGTCTTTATCTCCGGTCATGTGATCTGTACATCCACTATCAAGAACCCATTCCTTTCCTCCTGACACATATCAACGAAGATATGCAATAAGACCAAAATGTCTCATTGCATCATCAAGATCGAAGTCACTATCATCATCCTCATCATAGTATCCATGTTCAACATCGTCATGTGGTGGATCAAGTCCTAGAGAGGGTAATTCATTAGAGTGAGTTTGACAAAGATCTTGCTTATGAATTCTTATAGCTTCGGAAATAATATCACCAATAATTCCAACATCTCCTTTGGCACGCATCAGGTCGGTGAGTTCAAATAGACGATCACCAAACATAGGATCACTAGTATTCATCTTACTCAAGGCAATAGACATATAGAGAATCTCATCTAGATTTTTCAAGGAATAATTTGGAAAGAGTTCCTCAAGAAATTGCCATATAGTGTAGGCACACTCAAAAGTAGGCAAGATTCTAATCAAGTTTCTAGGCAAGCCTCTAGTGATAAGATTAACAGTTCTAAGATTTCTGGTCATGTCAATAGATTCATCAAGGGTAGGATGCATAGGATCAACATGAGGTGCACAAGGGCTAGCAATGTACTTGTTCAATTGATATTGATTGAAAATCATAAGCATCTCATTTTTCCACTCATGAAAATACTCTCCATCAAGAATAGGCACTCTATGTCTAAGACTCCCCAAAGTAGACTCGTCCATCTTCCTCCAATGGTGATTAAACCAAGGCAATGGAGATCAAAGCTCTGATACCACTTGTAGGATCTTGAGAAGAGGTGTCTAGAGGGGGGGGTGATTAGACACTAAGTACCAAAGTTGCAGTTTTTAACTTCTTTTGGTTTAAATGGAGTTTAGGCACAAGTTTAACATTCTCAATCCATAACAAGCAAGCATGCAAAGAGTATATAGGCAGCAGAAAATAAAGCATGCAACTTGCAAGAATGTAAAAGGAAGGGTTTGGAAGATTCAGACGCAATTGGAGACACGGATGTTTTTGTCGTGGTTCCGATAGGTGGTGCTATCGTACATCCACGTTGGTGGAGACTTCAACCCGCATAGGGTAGCAGTTCTTGTGAGTCCACGGAGGGCTCCACCCATGAAGGGTCCACGAAGAAGCAACCTTGTCTATCCCACCATGGTCGTCGCCCACGAAGGACTTGCCCCACTAGCGGTAGATCTTCACGAAGTAGGCGACCTCCTTGCCCTTACAAACTCCTTGGTTCAACTCCACAATCTTGTCGGAGGCTCCCAAGTGACACCTAGCCAATCTAGGAGACACCACTCTCCTAGAAGTAACAAATGGTGTGTTGATGATGAACTCCTTGCTCTTGTGCTTCAAATGATAGTCTCCCCAACACTCAACTCTCTCTCATAGGATTTGGATCTGGTGGAAAGAAGATTTGAGTGGAAAGCAACTTGGGGAAGGCTAGAGATCAAGATTCATGTGGTTGGAATGGAATATCTTGGCCTCAACACATGAGTAGGTTGTTCTCTCTCGAGAAATAGGATGCTTTGGAAGTGTAGGCTTGTTACGATGGCTCTCTCCACGAATGAAGAGGAGGTGTAGGGGTATATATAGCCTCCACACAAAATCTAACCGTTACACACAATTTACCAAACTCGGTGGGACCGAATCATCAAACTCGGTCAGACCGATTTAGTAAACCTAGTGACCGTTATGGTTTTCGGTGGGACTGAAATGCATCTCGGTAGGACCGATATGGTTAGGGTTAGGGCATAACGTAATCTCGGTGAGACCGATTACACAAACTCGGTGAGACCGAATTGGTAATTAGCTAACCAGAGAGTTGGTCAGGCAAACCCGGTGAGACCGATTACTCAAACTCGGTGGGACCGATTTGGGTAATAAGTTAACCAGAAGGTTTGCATTGTAATATCGGTAGTACCGATTACACAAATTCGGTGAGATCGAATCTGGTGATGGACATACACAGAGAGATTACAACCCCATCTCGGTGAGACCGCGATCCCTATCAGTGAAACCGATTTGCCTAGGGTTTGTGGCAGTGGCTATGACATCTGAACTCGGTGGCGCCGGATAGAAAGAATTGGTGGGGCCGAGTTTGACTTTAGGTTTAGGTCATATGTGTGGAAGTGAGAAAGTAGTGGAGGGTTTTGGAGCATATCACTAAGCACATGAAGCAAAAGGCTCATTAAGTAACACCTCATCCCTCCTTGATAGTATTGGCTTTTCCTATAGACTCAATGTGATCTTGGATCACTAAAATGTAAAATGAAGAGTCTTGAGCTTGAAGCTTGAGCCAATCCTTTGTCCTTAGCATCTTGAAGGAGTTGCCACATCCTTTAGTCCATGCCACTCCATTGTTGAACTTATCTGAAACATACTAGATAAAAGTGTTAGTCCAACAAGAGATATGTTGACATTAATTACCAAAACCACCTAGGGAGCACTTGTGCTTTCACCGCCTAACCCCGACGCAGTCGGATCTGGCTTGGGGAACCGAGCAGGCGGCTCGGGGACTTTGGTAGGCGGCCCGGGGACTTCAATAGGCGGCCCGGGGACTGCAATAGTCGCACCCGGCCCGGGGACTTCAGAACCCGGCCGGGGACTACGGCAGTCGGCCCGGGGACTGCATAGACACAACAGGCGGTGGCCGACTCCAACTCTTCATCACCCAGCCCACCCGCCCTGGTCGCAGTAGCCGTGTTGGCAATAGAAGAAGTCACAGCTCCATCATGGGCCCAGCCCATCCTCAACTTCCTGGTAAACAGAGAGCTGCCGACTGACGAGATCGCGGCAAGACAAGTCCAACACCGAGCCGGAGCATACACAATAGTTAACCGAGAGCTCGTTAGGCACAGTGTCACTGGAGTCTTTCAGCGCTGCGTCGAGCTAGAGAAGGGCATAGCAATCCTCAAGGACATTCACCAAGGCGAATGCGGCCACCACGCGGCCTCAAGATCACTCGTCGCCAAAGCTTTCCGCCACGGATTCTTCTGGCCGACTGCTTTGGACGACGCCAAGGAGTTAGTCAAATACTGCAAAGGGTGCCAAGTCTTGACTCAAGCAACACCGCCGCTTACGCACTCAAGACCATCCCCCTCACCTAGCCTTTTGCCGTCTGGGGGCTGGACATGGTGGGCCCATTCAAGACGGCGCGCGGCGGCATGACACATCTGCTCATCGCCGTGGACAAATTTACAAAGTGGATTGAAGCAAAGCCGATCAAGAAGCTGAATGGGCCGACTGCCGTGACATTCATCGCAGATATTACAACCCGGTACGACGTACCACACAACATCATCACCGACAATGGCACGGATTTTGCCAAAGGAGCACTGGCACGTTTTTGCGCGACACAGGTCATCCGACTGGACTTAGCGTATGTTGCCCACCCGCAGTCAAATGGTCAAGTTGAGCGAGCAAACGGACTCATCCTCTCCGGCATCAAGCCCCGCTTGGTCGTGCCACTGGAGCGTTCGGCCGGTTGTTGGCTCGACGAGCTGCCGACCATCCTCTGGAGTCTGCGCACTACCCCGAACAAGTCAACCGACTTCACCCCTTTTTTCCTTGTATATGGTGCCGAGGCTGTTATCCCAACTGACATCGAGTTCGACTCACCTCGGGTCACCATGTACACGGAGGCGGAGGCCAAGGAAGCACGAGAAGACGACGTCGACCTGCTGGAAGAAAGCCGGCTATTAGCCCTTAGCCGGTCCGCCATCTACCAGCAGGGTCTACGCCGCTACCACAGCCGGAAGGTCAAGCCAAGATCCTTCCAAGAGGGCGACCTTGTGCTCCGACTGATCCAGCGAACAGTCGGCCAGCACAAGCTCTCAGCCCCTTGGGAGGGCCCCTTCGTCATCAGCAGAGCATTAGGCAACGACTCCTATGTTGGGGAACGTTGCAGAAAATTAAAATTTTCCTACGGTTTCACCAAGATCCATCTATGAATTCATCTAAGCAACGAGTCATGGGAGAGAGATTGCATCTACATACCACTTGTAGATCGCGTGCGGAAGCGTTCACTAGAACGTGGATGATGGAGTCGTACTGGCCGTGATCCAAATCACCGATGACCGAAAGTGCCGAGCAGACGGCACCTCCGCGTTCAACACACGTCACGGAGCGGATGGCGTCTCCTCCTTCTTGATCCAGCAAGGGAAAGGAGAGGTTGAAGAAGATGGCTCCAAGCAGACGACGGCGTGGTGGTGGTGGAGCAAGATACTCGGCGAGGCTTCGCCAAGCTTCGTGGCGGAGGAGGAAGAGGTGCAGGTGGAGGGAGGCGCCAGAACTTGAGGTGCGGCTGCCTCCCCTCCTTTATATAGGCCCCTGGGGGCCGGCCCTTGAGATCCAATCTCCCAAGGGGCGGCGGCCAAGGGGTGGAGTGCCCCCAAGGCAGAGTGGGCGCCCCACCCTAGGGTTTCAACCCTAGGCGCAGGGGGTGGGCCAAGGGGGGCGCACCAGCCCACTATGGGCTGGTTCCCCTCCCCACTTCAGCCCATGGGGCCCTCCGGGATGGGTGGCCCCACCCGGTGGACCCCCGGGACCCTTCCGGTGGTCCCGATACAATACCGGGTGACCCCGAAACTTTCCCGATGGCCGAAACCACACTTCCTATATATAATTATTTACCTCCGGACCATTCCGGAACTCCTCGTGACATCCGGGATCTCAACCGGGACTCCGAACAACATTCGGTTTACTGCATACTCATATTCATACAACCCTAGCGTCACCGAACCTTAAGTGTGTAGACCCTACGGGTTCGGGAGACACGTAGACATGACCGAGACGGCTCTCGGGCAATAACCCACAGCGGGATCTGGATACCCATGTTGCTCCCACATGCTCCTCGATGATCTCATCGGATGAACCATGATGTCGAGGATTCAAACAACCCCGTATACAATTCCCTTTGTCAATCGGTATGTTACTTGCCCGAGATTCGATCGTCGGTATCCCAATACCTCGTTCAATCTCGTTACCGGCAAGTCACTTTACTCATACCATAATGCATGATCCCGTGACGGACACTTGGTCACTTTGAGCTCATTATGATGATGCACTACCGAGTGGGCCCAGTGATACCTCTCCGTGTCTGGAGTGACAAATCCGATCTCGATCCGTGTCAACCCAACAGACACTTTCGGAGATACCTGTAGTGTACCTTTATAGTCACCCAGTTACGTTGTGACGTTTGGTACACCCAAAGCACTCCTACGGTATCCGGGAGTTACACGATCTCATGGTCTAAGGAAAAGATACTTGACATTGGAAAAGCTCTAGCAAAAGCGAACTACGATCTTGTGCTATGCTTAGGATTGGGTCTTGTCCATCACATCATTCTCCTAATGATGTGATCCCGTTATCAACGACATCCAATGTCCATAGTCAGGAAACCATGACTATCTATTGATCAACGAGCTAGTCAACTAGAGGCTCACTAGGGACATATTGTGGTCTATGTATTCACACGTGTATTACGATTTCCGGATAATACAATTATAGCATGAATAAAAGACAATTATCATGAACAAGGATATAATAATAATCCTTTTATTATTGCCTCTAGGGCATATTTCCAACAGTCTCCCACTTGCACTAGAGTCAATAATCTAGTTACATTGTGATGAATCGAACACCCATAGAGTTACGGTGTTGATCATGTTTTGCCAGCGGAAGAGGTTTAGTCAACAGATCTGCGACATTCAGATCCGTATGCACTTTGCAAATTTCTATGTCTCCATCTTGAACATTTTCACGGATGGTGTTGAAGCGATGCTTGATGTGCCTGGTCTTCTTGTGAAACCTGGGCTCCTTGGCAACTGCAATAGCTCCAGTGTTGTCACAGAAGAGTTTGATCGGCCCCGACGCATTGGGTATGACTCCTAGGTCGGTGATGAACTCCTTCACCCATATTGCTTCATGTGCTGCCTCTGAGGCTGCCATGTAATCCGCTTCACATGTAGATCCTGCCACGACGCTCTGCTTGCAGCTGCACCAGCTTACTGCTCCACCATTCAACATATACACGTATCCGGTTTGTGACTTAGAGTCATCCAGATCTGTGTCGAAGCTAAGCGTCGGCGTAACCCTTCTGACGAGCTCTTCGTCACCTCATAAACGAAACATGTCCTTTGTCCTTTTCAGGTACTTCAGGATATTCTTGACCGCTGTCCAGTGTTCCTTGCCGGGATTACTTTGGTACCTTCCTACCAAACTTACGGCAAGGTTTACATCGGGTCTGGTACACAGCATACATAATAGATCCTATGGCCGAGGCATAGGGGATGACGTTCATCTCTTGTTTATCTTTTGCCTTGGTCGGGCATTGAGCCGAGCACAATCTCACACCTTGCAGTACAGGCAAGAACCCTTTCTTGGACTGATCCATTTTGAACTTCTTCAAAATCTTATCAAGGTATGTGCTTTGTGAAAGACCTATGAGGCGTCTCGATCTATCTCTATAGATCTTGATGCCTAATATATAAGCAGCTTCTCCAAGGTCCTTCATTGAAAAACTTTTATTCAAGTAGGCCTTAATGCTGTCCAAGAGTTCTATATCATTTCCCATCAAAAGTATGTCATCTACATATAATATGAGAAATGCTCTGAGCTCCCACTCACTTTCTTGTAAAGCAGGCTTCTCCATAAGTGCGCATAAACCCAAACGCTTTGATCATCTCATCAAAGCGAATGTTCCAACTCCGAGATGCTTGCACCAGCCCATAAATGGATCGCTGGAGCTTGCATACTTTGTTAGCATTTTTAGGATCGACAAAACCTTCCGGCTGCATCATATACAGCTCTTCTTTAAGATAACCGTTAAGGAATGCCGTTTTGACGTCCATCTGCCATATCTCATAATAATAGTAAGCGGCAATTGCTAACATGATTCGGACGGACGTAAGCTTCGCTACGGGAGAGAAAGTCTCATCTTAGTCAATCCCTTGAACTTGCCGATAACCTTTAGCGACAAGTCGAGCTTTATAGATGGTGACATTACCATCCGCGTCCGTCTTCTTCTTAAAGATCCATTTGTTTTCTATCGTGCGCCGATCATCGGGCAAGTCTGTCAAAGTCCATACTTTGTTTTCATACATGGATCCTATCTCGGATTGCATGGCTTCAAGCCATTTGTTGGAATCCGGGCCCGTCATTGCTTCTTCATAGTTCGAAGGTTCACCGTTGTCTAACAACATGATTTCCAGGACAGGGTTGCCATACCACTCTGGTGTGGAATGTGTCCTTGTGGTCCTACGAAGTTCAGTAGCAACTTGATCCGAAGTACCTTGATCATCATCATTAATTTCCTCTCCAGTAGGTGTAGGCACCACAGGAACATTTTCCTGAGCTGCACTACTTTCCGGTTCAAGAGGTAATACTTCATCGAGTTCTACTTTCCTCCCACTTACTCCTTTCAAGAGAAACTCTTTTTCCAGAAAGGATCCGTTCTTGGCAACAAAGATCTTGCCTTCGGATCTAAGGTAGAAGGTATACCCAATGGTTTCCTTAGGGTATCCTATGAAGGCGCATTTTCCGACTTGGGTTCGAGCTTTCAGGTTGAAGTTTCTTGACATAAGCATCGCATCCCCTAACTTTTAGAAAGCGACGACTTAGGTTTCTTCCCAAACCATAATTCATACGGTGTCGTCTCAACGAATTTAGGCGGTGCCCTATTTAAAGTGAATGTAGCTATCTCTAGAGCGTATCCCCAAAATGATAGCGGTAAATCAGAAGAGACATCATAGATCGCACCATATCCAATAGAGTGCGATTCTGACGTTCGGACACACCATTCTGTTGAGGTGTTCCAGCGGCGTGAGTTGTGAAACGATTCCACATTTCCTTAAGTGTGTACCAAATTCGTGACTTAAATATTCTCCTCCACGATCTGATCGTAAGAACTTTATTTTTCGGTCACGTTGATTCTCTACCTCATTCTGAAATTCCTTGAACTTTTCAAAGGTCTAAGACTTGTGTTTCATCAAGTAGACATACCCATATCTACTCAAGTCATCAGTGAGAGTGAGAACATAACGATATCCTCACTTGACCTCAACGCTCATTGGACCGCTTTTACATCGGTATGTATGATTTCCAATAAGATGGTTGCTCGCTCCATTGTCCCAGAGAATGGAGTCTTGGTCATTTTTCCCATGAGGCATGGTTCGCATGTGTCAAATGATTCATAATCGAGAGACTCTAAAGTCCATCGAATGGAGCTTCTTCATGCGCTTGACACCAATATGACCAAGGCGGCGGTGCCACAAGTATGTGGGACTATCGTTATCAACTTTACATCTTTTGGTATTCACACTATGAATATGTGTAATATTACGTTCGAGATTCATTAAGAATAAACCATTGACCATCGAGACATGACCATAAAACATATCTCTCATATAAATAGAACAACCATTATTCTCGGATTTAAATGAGTAGCCATCTCGCATTAAACGAGATCCTGATACAATGTTCATGCTCAAACTTGGCACTAAATAACAATTATTGAAGTTTAAAACTAATCCCGTAGGTAAATGTAGAGGTAGCGTGCCCACGGCGATCACATCGACCTTGGAACCATTCCCGACGCGCATCGTCACCTCGTCCTTCGCCAGTCTCCCTTTATTCCGCAGCTCCTGCTGTGAGTTACAAATATGAGCAACGGCACCGGTATCAAATACCCAGGAGTTACTACGAGTACTAGTAAGGTACACATCAATTACATGTATATCAAATATACCTTTAGTGTTGCCGGCCTTCTTGTCCGCTAAGTATTTGGGGCAGTTCCACTTCCAGTGGCCCTTCCCTTTGTAATAAAAGCACTCTGTCTCAGGTTTGGGTCCATTCTTTGACTTCTTCCCGGCAACTTGCTTACCGTGCGCGGCAACATCCTTGCCGTCCTTCTTGAAGTTCGTCTTACCCTTGCCCTTTTTGATCTTAGTGGTTTTATTGACCATCAGCACTTGATGTTCTTTCTTGATTTCAACCTCTGCTGACTTCAGCATTGAGAATACTTCGGGAATGGTCTTCACCATCCCCTGCATATTGTAATTCATCACGAAGCTCTTGTAGCTTGGTGGGAGCGACTGAAGGATTCATTCAATGACCGCCTCGTCTGGGAGGTTAATGTCCAGCTGGGACAGGTGGTTGTGCAACCCAGACATTTTGAGTATGTGCTCCTTGTGAGTAACTGTTTTCCTCCATCTTACAACTATAGAACTTGTCGGAGACTTCATATCTCTCGACCGGGCATGAGCTTGGAAAACCATTTTCAGCTCCTCGAACATCTCATATGCTCCGTGTTGCTCAAAAGCGCTTTTGGAGCCCGGTTCTAAGTTGTAAAGCATGCCGTCTTGAACGAGGGAGTAATCATCGGCATGAGACTGCCAAGCATTCATAATGTCTAGGTTCTACGGGATGGGTGCATCACCTAAGCGGTGCTTCTAGGACATATTGTTTCTTGGCTGCTATGAGGATGATCCTCGGGTTAGAACCCGATCCGAATAGTTGCTGCCATCGTCTTTCGACTTGGTTTTCTCTAGGAATGCGTTGAAGTTCATGGTGACATGAGCGTTGGCCATTTGATCTACAAGACATTTTGCAAAGATTTTAGACTAATGTTCATGACAATTAAGTTCATCTAATCAAATTATTTAATGAACTCCCACTCAGATTTGACATCCCTCCAGTCATCTAAGTGTTACATGATCCGAGTCGACTAGGCCGTGTCCGATCATCACGTGAGACGGGCTAGTCATCGTTGGTGAACATCTCCATGTTGATCGTATCTTCCATACGACTCATGTTCGACCTTTCGGTCTCTTGTGTTCCGAGGCCATGTCTGTACATGCTAGGCTCGTCAAGTTAACCCTAAGTGTTTATGCATGTGTAAAACTGTCTTACACCCGTTGTATGTGAACGTAAGGATCTATCACACCCGATCATCACGTGGTGCTTCGAAACGACGAACTTTAGCAGCGGTGCATAGTTAGGGGGAACACTTTCTTGAAATTATTATAAGGGATCATCTTATTTACTACCGTCGTTCTAAGTAAACAAGATGCATAAAACATAATAAACATCACATGCAATTATATAAAGTAGTGACATGATATGGCCAATATCATATAGCTCCTTTGTTCTTCATCTTGAGGCTCCATAATCATCTTGTCACCGGCATGACACCATGATCTCCATCATCGTGTCTCCATGAAGTTGCTCGCCAACTATTACTTCTACTACTAAGGCTAACGTGTTTAGCAATAAAGTAAAGTAATTTACATGGCGTTCTTCAATGACACGCAGGTCATACAAAAATAAAGACAACTCCTATGGCTCCTGCCGGTTGTCATACTCATCGACATGCAAGTCGTGATTCCTATTACAAGAACATGATCTCATACATCACAATATATCATTCATCATTCATCACAACTTCTGGCCATATCACATCACATGAGAATTGCTGCAAAAACAAGCTAGACGTCCTCTTATTGTTGTTGCATCTTTTACGTGGCTGCAATTGGGTTCTAGCAAGAATGTTTTCTTACCTACGAATAACCACAACGTGATTTTTTGTCAACTTCTATTTACCCTTCATAAGGACCCTTTTCATCTAATCCGCTCCAACTAAAGTAGGAGAGACAGACACCCGCTAGCCACCTTATGCAACTAGTGCATGTCGATCGGTGGAACCGTCTCACGTAAGCGTCACGTGTAAGGTTGGTCGGGCCGCTTCATCCCACAATCTGCTGAAGCAAGATAAGACTAGTAGCCGCAAGCAAGTTGACAAGATCTACGCCCACAACAAAATTGTGTTCTACTCGTGCAATAGAGAACTACGCATAGACCTAGCTCATGATGCCCTTTGTTGGTGAGCGTTGCGAGAAAATTAAAATTTTCCTACGGTTTCACCAAGATCCATCTATGAGTTCATCTAAGCAACGAGTCATGGGAGAGAGATTGCATCTACATACCACTTGTAGATCGGCGTGCGGAAGCGTTCACTAGAGCGTGGATGATGGAGTCGTCTTGATCCAAATCACCGATGACCGAGTGCCGAACGGACGGCACCTCCGCGTTCAACACACGTGCAGGCGGATGGCGTCTCCTCCTTCTTGATCCAGCAAGGGAAAGGAGAGGTTGAAGAAGATGGCTCCAGCAGCCTGACGGCGTGGTGGTGGTGGAGCAGCAGTACTCCGGCAGGGCTTCGCCAAGCTCGTGACGGAGAAGGAAGAGGTGTAGCAGGGGGAGGGAGGCGCCAGAACTTCAGGGTGCGGCTACCCCCTCCCCCCTCCCTTTAAATAGGCCCCCAGGGGGGGCGCCGGCCCTTGGAGATCCAATCTCCCAAGGGGGCCGGCAGCCAAGGGGGTGGAGTGCCCCCTAAGGCAAGTGGAGCGCCCCCCCCACCCTAGGGTTTCAACCCTAGGCGCAGGGGGTGGGCCAAGGGGGGCGCACCAGCCCACTATGGGCTCGTTCCCCTCCCCACTTCAGCCCATGGGGCCCTCCGGGATGGGTGGCCCCACCCGGTGGACCTCGGGACCCTTCCGTGGTCCGGTACAATACCGGTGACCGAAACTTTCGATGGCGAAACCACACTTCCCATATATAATTCTTTACCTCCGGACCATTCCGGACCTCCTCGTGACGTCCGGGATCTCATCCGGGACTCCGAACAACATTCGGTTTACTGCATACTCATATTCATACAACCCTAGCGTCACCGAACCTTAAGTGTGCAGACCCTACGGGTTCGGGAGGCACGTAGACATGACCAAGACGGCTCTCGGGAAATAACCAACAGCGGGATCTGGATACCCATGTTGGCTCCTACATGCTCCTCGATGATCTCATCGGATGAACCACGATGTCGAGGATTCAAACAACCCCGTATACAATTCCCTTTGTCAATCGGTATGTTACTTGCCGAGATTCGATCGTCGGTATCCCAATACCTCGTTCAATCTCGTTACGGCAAGTCACTTTACTCGCATCAGTAATGCATGATCCGTGACCAGACACTTGGTCACTTTGAGCTCATTATGATGATGCACTCTTGAGTGGGCCAGTGATACCTCTCCGTAATACGGAGTGACAAATCGAGTCTCGATCCGTGTCAACCCAATGACACTTTCGGAGATACCTGTAGTGTACCTTCATAGTCACCCGATTCACGTTGTGACGTTTGGTACACCCAAAGCACTCCTACGGTATCCGGGAGTTACACGATCTCATGGTCTAAGGAAAAGATACTTGACATTGGAAAAGCTCTAGCAAAAGCGAACTACACGATCTTGTGCTATGCTTAGGATTGGGTCTTGTCCATCACATCGTTCTCCTAATGATGTGATCCCGTTATCAACGACATCCAATGTCCATAGTCAGGAAACCATGACTATCTATTGATCAACGACCTAGTCAACTAGAGGCTCACTAGGGACATATTGTGGTCTATGTATTCACACGTGTATTACGATTTCCGGATAATACAATTATAGCATGAATAAAAGACAATTATCATGAACAAGGAAATAATAATAATCCTTTTATTATTGCCTCTAGGGCATATTTCCAACATCCTACTACCTGATCGACACGCAGAAGCCGAAGGCACACAAGAGAGATGATTCCGGCAAGGAGTCGGAACGACCATGGAACGCCAATCTCCTCCGAAGATTTGACAGTTAAAATGCAGTATGTACCATGCTACCTTTTGTATTAAGTTTGAGACAACGGGCCCCCCGAGGAACACTCGGGGACTACCCTCTCTTATCTACGAATTATGAGTACCATGCCTATGATTATGTTACTACATTCATTTTTCTCGTCCGGCACTGGGTTCAACTAGTCGGCCCAGGGACTTGCCGCCTTGAGTTAGATTCAAGTTCTACGTGCAGTCAGACAAGTAGTGTGCCGGCACCCAAGCCCTCTCTTGTCGAAAGCCGCAGCTTGAAGAATCGGTTGTCCGGCTGGCAAGAGCCAAAGGCAGGAAAGGATGCCCACATGAAAAACGTCTAAGGACTAATGAACTTATATAACGCAAGCCAGCTTCCCACCCCACCGACCGGCTGTCAGAACAGCCGGCTGGCCGGTTTCCCATTCACCTTGCTACAATCTAAGAAAGCTCGAGTACTTGTCTTCCCAAAACGGCCAAGGTCCTCCCCAGCCACAGACTGCAGAGCAGCTGTCTGGCTGGGAAGGCAGCGACCAAGGGAAGACGGCAAAAGGAAACAGCCAAAAGGATGAAAAGCAAACATGAATGGAAGCCACACACACATGCATGATTATATTTACACAAAAGGCCTCCGAAAGGCTAGCATTCAACATAGTTTGAGTACACCCCCAGTGGGTGGAACTGCGCAAATTTAATAAAAGTTGTTCAAAAGAGTAAACGAGCAGGAAAGTAAAGACGGCGGATCAGGCCAGGGGAGCAACAGGCGAGTCGGGCAGGTTGGTGGAGACGGCAGTGCCGGCTGGAGGAGTGGCCGGCTGGTGAGTCTCGGCATGATCATCGCCTCTTGCAGACGGCGCGCTTGCACGCGCTTCGCTGCTGGAGGCACGATCAGGCTGAGGCTGGCTGGTCGCTTCGCTGTCTGGCACGGTGTCTTCGCCATCCTCCTCCTCTTCTTCTTCGCCCTCGTCGCTGGAAGCAATTTCCTCCGCCGAGTCTTCACCCCCTGCCGGGTTCAGCCCGAACCACTCCTCCGGCTGAGCGACGCCATCATCATTTACTTCAGGGGCAAAGACACTGGTGTCAGTGTAATCAGCGATCGCCGAGGCGCGCTGGATGATAGCCGGCCGCACCGCCACCAGCTCTTCGTCGGCCTCCTGCCGCCAGGTACTCAGCTGGGCCAAGCTCAGCCCAGGATACCAGGCTCGGACGAACTCCAACGCCCGCCTGGCGCCGGACCGAGCTGCAGAGGCCTTCCAGGCTCGAAGCGGCCGACTGCAACCTCCAGCCAGGCGGCAGTCCGACTGGGGGTGCGGGGAACCGCCTCGCCGGGCCAGAGGGGAGCCAGCACATGTGCGCCCGGCCGTGAAGGCAATGAACATCACGGTGGGCCGGCTGCAGACGGGCTTGAATCGCCAGAAGCTGCTCCTTAAGTGACCGGCTGGTGTCCGGTGCGATCTCGACCCCTGCCTGCCGGCGTGCATCGCGGTGGGCCTCGATGGCTTGGGTGGCGGCGACGGAGTAACTGGGAAAGTAATCTGCAGAAAGAAGAAAGAAGTAGCACAAAGTCAGAAGACAAATCAGATGACAAGGGGCAAGCAAAGGGATGAAGAAGAAGGCGGCCTACCGTCAATCAAATCCTCAATCCGTCCATAGACTTCGCTCAGCGCTTCCTTCGCCTCGGCCCAGCTCGCCGCCTCGGTCTCATATTCAGCTTTGAGGGCGGCCACGCTGTCCTGCGCCGTCTTCAGGGCCGCCTTATGG
This sequence comes from Aegilops bicornis, assembly GCA_021605145.1. Lineage (NCBI taxonomy): Eukaryota > Viridiplantae > Streptophyta > Magnoliopsida > Poales > Poaceae > Aegilops > Aegilops bicornis. Next base: position 396,726,701 of record CM038669.1, read on the forward strand.
CTCTCCTCCTGGTTGGCCAGTTTCTTGGCCAGGCGGTCACGCTCCTGAGCCAAGGCGGTGCACTCGGTTTCCTTGGCGCGAAGGGCGGTCTGGACCCCGCCTAGCTGAGCCCTCAAGTCGGCGTTGGCCCCTGCAAATATGAAGAAAAGAAAAAAAGGCAATAAGGAAGAAGTCGTCAGGAAAGATCCGACCCAACTGCTCAGCAGTCGGCCCGAATCTCGGGGACTACACCCAGTGGGTGCGCTGACGTGCCCCCACGTGAGATAAAAAATGAAGCACTTACTCCGGCTCTCAGTCAGATCGGTGGTCTTCTGGCTCATCTCCAGGCACAGGAGTTGAAAGCAGCCATGGAGATTGTGATATTCCTACAGATAGGACGGAGGTGCAAATAAGAACAAGACCACAATCGAAGTTTACTAAGAAGTTCCAAGCCGCCTGCTCAGCAGCCGACTCGGAACTCGGGGACTACACCAGTGGAGTGCTGGTGGCCTTACGGAAGAAATCTAGAAGCAATCAACGAAAAGCGGGAGGACTCACCCGAACGATCGTCCGCGTCGTGAGGAACTCTTGAGTGTACTGCTTCAACGCGGCGGCCTAGGCCTGAAGCCGGCTCCGGACCTCCTGCGCCGCCACGTTCAGCTCGGTCATTCCACCGCCGGGTGTCCACCCAGATGAGCTGGCGCTGGCCGCCTCCATATCCTGAGCCGACGAGCTGGTGCCCGCGCCTTTCTGCGGCTCCGGCGCTGAAGTCGCCTCCCCCGCGCGCCGACGAGAAGGCGATAGGACCACAAGATCCGCCCCCACGGCCGGCTCACCTCCAGCCGGCTGCTCGGGCGGCACGTCAAGCAGGCCGCCTTGGCCCATTCTAGTCGGCGGTGACGGTGCCGCCTCCCCTTCCAGGACGACTACGTCGCCTTCCTCCCTCTCCATCACCGGCCGGTTGCAGCCGGTTTCCTCCGGAGGGGGCACCGAGATGTTGGGGGCCGCAGTGCGAAGAGGGATGACGAGCTGTGGAGGCTGGTTACGCCTAGCCTCCACTGCCTTCTCCGCGGCCGCCGCATCGGCTTGCGCCTCCACCGACTTCTCCCTCGTCTCCTGGGCCGCCCTCCGCTCCTCCGCCTCCTGCTCCTCCCTCGCCTCCCGCGTGTTCCGCTCCGTCGCCTCCAGGAGATCGGCGCGGGGATCCACGCGGCGGGAGCTTGCAGACCCACCTGCCGCTCCGACTATGGAGGCGGCAGGGACCCGCTCGAGAGAGAGCGGGGCCCTGTTTGACAAGTCAAGAAGAAGGCTTAGAAGAATATCAATCAAAGAGAAAAAAGAAAGGCGTGAGATAATCGACGCTTACGCCGAAACCGCCTGCGGCTGCTTCACCACCTTGCGGAAGCGGGCCGCCTTCGCGGCCGCCTCGTCCCGCTTGGTCGCCGCTGCGGAACCCCTGGGCTTCTTTGACCGACTGCCGAAAAGGGTCTGCGCGGCCCGGCGTTTCTGCGCGCCACCACGAGCAGCTGGCGCGGCAGATGGGCCCGCGCCTTGACGATCGGACATCGGATGACGGCGCGGAATAACTTCTACCTCGTCGTCATCCGGCCAATCTCCGAAGCCGGCTCCGAGCTCGGGGCCGCCTGCCTCACCGCCTCCTCCTACGACGTCGTCGTCCAGGGCGGCCGCCCCCAAGTCTGGATCATCAAAATCATCCTCCGTGCGGTCGGGCACGAACTGGCGCTCCAGCCCCGCAGCTCCGGCCGCCGGTCGAAGAAGGGGGCTCTGCTAAAAACAAGCCGGCTGGTCAAGAGTCGGCAATTGTGAATCCGGCAACAAGAGAAGGAGAAAAGAAGGGAAGCTTACCGTAGGCGGAGGGTTGGCGCGAGAGTACGGCTCCTTGCCGTACCGCCACTCCTCGGTGAGCTTGCAGTTGGCGATGTAATTCACCATGTAAGATACCTCGTCATGAGGCATCTCCTTGGTGCTTAGCCGGCTTAGGTCGAAGCGACCGCTCATCTGGCGAGATCATGTGGGTCGGCCTTGAAGTGGAGCACCGGCGCTCCACGGCGGCTACTGTGTCGGCCCCGACCAGGCCTTCGACCGACCATCACCGAAGCCGGGCGACGGCAGCAGCCCACCGGAGACAGGCGTCCTGGCTCGGTAGGAACATGAAGGCTGCCTCCCACCCGGCGGGCGGCTACGTAACCGGCGGTTGTGAAGTCGCCTTGCGGGGCGACGTTCTTCACGTAGAAGTAGGATTTCTGCCAGAGCTTCACCGACTGGATCAGCGGGATGGGCGGAAACGGGTTGTTGTCGCTCGACCTCCGCATGGCGATGAAGGCGCCGCATGGGGCGGGCACGCCCGCGGTGACGGTGCCAAGCTTGCACTGGAAGAATTCCCCCCAGAGTTTGAGGGTGGGGAGGACACCAAGAAAGCCTTCGCACAGAGTGACGAAGGCCGACAGCAGCATCACCGTGTTTGGGGTGAGGTGATGCGGCTGGAGATGATAAAACTCGAGGAAGGCGCGGAAGAATCCGCTCATCGGCAGGCCGACGCCTTGCAGGTAGTGCGAGCGGAAGATTACCCGCTCGTCCTCCTCCGACGCTGGCGAGATCTCCATCTCCGGCGCGAGGCGGGCCCGCACGTAATCCTTGCCCGGCAACCGCCGCGTCTTGCGGAGGAAGTTGACATGGTCCTCATGGACATTGGAGCCGTCCCAGGAGCTGGACAGTGCCATGAGGATGGGGAAGCGACGAGAAAGGCGCGGCGGCGGAGGACGCGCGACCCATCTGCGGCGGAGCTGCAGCGAGCCAAGAAGATTGGTGGAAGGATGGCGCAGCGGCGAGACGCTGCGGCGGCAGAGAGGAGGAAGAATAAGAAGAAATGGTTGAGCGAAGGCAAGCGTGCGAGCGTCTGCCGCTCCCCCTCCTCCCCCTACTTATAGCCTCGTGCGGCGAAGCCGGGGAGGCGAGGCGTGGGGGGACGTGGAATTAACTGCGCCCACTCCCCCACGTCCCGCGTTTATCGCGCCCTAAAGGTGTGCGAAAACTGCCGCCAGAAGGTGAACGGCCCGTTCGGGCCACAGAAGATCCGCACTGGGGCCGAGGCCTTGGAGTGGCGGGCCCCGGTCTGCGGCGACGTCCCGTCGCAGCGTGCTGGCGAGCCCGTCCGGCCTCACGACGGAGCCATGTGGCGCGCAGGCAGCAAGTGGTCAGCACGCAGCCCGGCTCGCGTGCCATCTGGTTCCCGCCTCCAAGCTGCAAGGCTTTCCAAAGATGGCGCATCTAATCCAGGCCGGCTCCTAGCTGCCGGCTCTTCAGGATAGGAAGCTGATTGGGCTTCTCGTCCTCCCTTCAGCCTCGAAGCCCAACCAGCTTCGGGGACTACTGTCGGAGTAAATGACCACGGGTAGTCTAGCCGGCTCCCCCTGGCTCTTCAGGAAAAATTACAGGCCGATCGAGCCTTCAAGCATCCAAGACATGGGGCCGCCTTCCCCTAGCCAGTTGTCTCCCAGGCCGGCTACCGAGAGGCGGCCCGGCCCTAAACCCTCATAAAGAAAGCCATGAGAGGGCTGACTCCAAGAAGCCGGCCACGAGAAGGCCGACTCCAAGAACCCGGCCCCCAGAAGGTGGCCAAGATCGTACCCTCAAACTCTGCACCCACATAACGGCGATGAGACGGGGCGTGGCTACAGTGAAGCCTGCCACCCCCGAATCCCGGAGCACGCGTGGCCACAGTGCGCCGTACGAGGCGGCCATCACCCGTCCGGCGCGGCGCTGTTGCCATGTTGACCATGATGTCACCCACGACAAGCTGTCGGAACGGTCCACAGGCGGCGGGCCCCTTCGGGCCAGAGAGACGCTGAAGGCTGTGCCTCCCAGTCGGCCTGGGATGTGACCGGCTCCCTACAGCCGGCTCGCTCCCTCCCTCGAAGGAGGTGCCTCATTAAGGATACAAGACGAGGTAAGGCTACAGTGATCGCCCGCCAGGCGGTGGCACTGTAGCCATGCTTACCTCGACCAAGCCCTGGTCATCAAAAGTGAGGCAACAGTAACCAGCCCCCGACAAGACCCCCAAGCGGTGGGACCTACCTATCGACCAAGAAGCCGGCAGCCGGCGGGACCCACCAGTGGGCGGGCCCCAGCGGCCGATGGAGAAGCCGGCGAGCGTAGACACTGACGGATAGGGCCCGCGCCCAGCCGGATTACCATTGTACCCCTGGGGGGTAGGCCTATATAAACCCCCCAGGGCACCCATGCAAAGGGTTGATCTCTTAGAGTTTTAGACACCACATAGAGGGAAGAGGAGAGCTAGCCTTGCCCATCTTCTTCCTCTCACCGAACAGCTCAAGGAGCCTCTTGTAGCTACTTGTTAACTTAGTGATCATGCGGAGACCACGCAGAGCAGCAGTAGGGGTGTTATCTCCCCGGAGAGCCCAGCCGGGTAAGATTCGCCGGCGTGCATGTCTTCGCCTTATCCCGTTTCCAGGCACCGGCGATGTCTTATTGGCTCCCACAATGATAAGCCACCCGTTGGCATATGTCGCACCTACCACCCGACAGGACGTATCAGTATGGAGATACCGATGATCGAATCTCGGACAAGTAACATATCATCGGACAAAGGGAGTTGCATACGGGATTTGTCTGAATCCTTGACATCATGGTTCAACCGATAAAGATCTTTGTTGAATATGTAGGAACCAATATGGGCATCCAGGTTCCGCTATTGCTTATTGACTGGAGAGGAGTCTCGGTCATGTCTTCATGATTCTCGAATCCGTAGGGTCGCACACTTAATGTTTAGTAGCGCTAGGGTAGTATTGACATATTAATAGTGGAATATACGAAGGTTGTTTGGAGTCCCGGATGGGATCTGGGACGTCACAAGGAGCTCTGGAATGGTCCAGAAGTAAAGATTTAACTTGTTATCGGGGTTCCGGGAAGAAGTCTGGTTTTTTCGGTATTGTACCGGGAAGCCACCGAATGGTTCCAGAGGGTTCTGAAAGTCCTCGAAGGGTTCCATCATGTCCTATACAGTAGAATCGAATGTAGGGGGCGCCCTGGCCTTAATGGGCCAGGGGCACCAGCCCCTACAAGGCCCATGCGCATGGGGAGGGGAAATCCTAAGGGAGAGGGCCTCCACTTGGCTTAGAGGGCACTCCTCCCCCCTTGGCCTCCGCCCCCTACCTTGGGAGGGGGGCTAGGGCTTGCACGCCCCTACCTCACCCCTATATATTGTGGGGAGGCGCAGGGGGCAGCAAACCCTTCCGTGCTTGCCCCGTCTCCCGCCCGTTTCTTCTCCTACACGTTCCGTCAGCGCTTGCCGAAGCCCTGCCAAAGTTCCGCTGCCACCACCACCACCACCACGCCGTCGTATTGGTTCAGATATCATCTATATCCTCTCCCTCCATTGTTGGATCAATAAGGAGAGGACGCCGCCAAGCCATATGTGTGCTAATCTCGGAGGTGCCGCACGTACGATACTTGGATCGGATTGGATCGCGACACGAGTACGACTATGCCAACCACGATCTCTAGACCGTTAACACTTTCGGTCTAAAAGGGTATGTAGACACCACTCCCCTCTTGATGTAGGGTGGAACTCTAGGGGCCAATCTTTCACGATTTGGAGGGGAATTCCCGAAGAAATCTAGGTCTGGCCGGATGTCTGGACCCTATAGCTTGTTGATAATCCCCAAGTGCAAGGAATCATCATAGCAATTTCCAAAGATGGAAGTGATAAGTATGGAGTGTCTAATCCACAAGGAGCTAAAGGTAAGATCAATATTCTCTCAAGTCCTATCTGCCACTGATACGACTCTACGTACACCGAACGTTTGCTTCCATCTAGCAACGAGAAATAAAACTACATTGTGGGTATGAAGGATATACTTTGCATGATATCGGAGAGCTAAAATATAAAAATAGGTGATGTTAACATGAAGTTACAATATATTATAATATATTACAAAGAGCGAGTGTCGAATAATGATGGGTCAGTGTGCGGAATTATCCTAGGCAATTGTTAACAAGATCGGTAATCATTATTGCAGTTTCATATGAGAGAGAGGCATAAGCTAACATACTTTCTCTACTGGGATCATATGCACTTATGATTGGAACTAGCAAGCATCCGCAACTACTAAAGATCATTAAGGTAAAACCTAACCATAGCATTAAAGTATCAAGTCCCCTTTATCCCATACGCAACAGCCCCCTTACTCGTGTTTAAGCTTCTGTCACTCTAGCAACCCACTATAAGCGAATCATGAACGTATTGCAACACCCTACATCGGGAATCCTTCACGTGTGCGCGGCACGGAAGGCACCATAGGACATCACCAAAATAAAACATACAACTCAAACCAATCTAGATCATCAATCAACCCAAAAGATAAAATAAATCTACTCAAAACATCATAGGATGGCAACACATCATTGGATCATTATATGTGGCATAAAGCACCATGTTCAAGTAGGGGATTACAGTGGGGTGCGGGAGAGTGGACCGCTTAAAAGAGATGAGGAAGGTGATGAAGAAGGAGATGTTGATGAAGACGATCACTGCGGCGATGGTTCCCCCGACGGCACTCCGACGCCACCGAGAGGGAGGGGGAGAGAGTCTCCCCCTTGTGCTTCCTCCTCCATGGCCTCGCCCCTATATGGGGAGAGGTTTTCCCTACGGTCCTTGGCCTCCATGGCGATGATGGCCCCCTCTGGCTTCCTCTTCCATGGCCTCCGGGGATGATGGCCCCCTCCGGCAGGGTGCCAGAGAGGGCCTAGATTGAATTTTTGTGGCTACAGAGGCTTGTGGTGACGGAACTTCCGATCCAGGTTTCTTTCTGGGGGTTTTGGTATTTATAGGAATTTTTGGCGTCGGTCTCACGTCAAGGGGGTCCATGAGGCAGCGACAAGCCGGGAGCACCCTCCCGGGGGGTAGGGCGCGCCCCCTGGCCTGTGGCTTCCTCGTGAAGCTTCTAGACCTTCCTCGATGCTTTGAGGGTCTCTTTTGGTCCACAAAAAATCACAGTAAATTTTTAGCCCATTCCGAGAACTTCTATTTCTGCACAAAAAAACGACACCATGGTAGTTCTGCTGAAAATAGCGTCAGTCCGGGTTAGTTCTAATCAAATCATACGAAAACTATAAAAAATTGTTGTAAACATGGCATGAATACTTCATAAATTATAGATACATTGGAGACATATCACTTGTCGGCTGGGCTGTTGGTACTATAGACTCCTTCAGGGGCCGGATGTCCGGGGTGGTGGCCGGATGTCTAATGTCTACTACACAACTTGTTCTTGTAGACTCGTGTTGGGCCTCCAAGCGCAGAGTATTGTAGGACAGTAGCAAATTTCTCTCAAGTGGATGACCTAAGATTTATCAATCCGTGGAGGCGTAGGATGAAGATGGTCTCTCTCAAACAACCCTGCAACCAAATAACAAAGAGTCTCTTGTGTCCCCAACACACCAAATACAATGGTAAATTGTATAGGTGCACTAGTTCGGTGAAGAGATGGTGATACAAATTTAGTAATGATAGTAGATATTGATTTTTGTAATAGGAACAATAAGGAACAGCAAGGTAGCAATTGATAAAACAGAGCACAAACGGTATTGCAATGCTTGAAAGTGAGGCCTAGGGTCTGTACTTTCGCTAGTGCAATCTCTCAACAATGCTAATTTAATGGGATCATATAACTATCCCTCAACGTGTGATGAAGAATCACTCCAAAGTTCTTATCTAGCGCAGAACATAAGAATAAATTGTTTGTAGCTATTCTTTCCGATCAATCTATATCCAAGAGTTCGCACTAAAATAACACCAAGTTATCCTTCCTGATCGATCTATCCAAGAGTTCGTACTAAAATAATACCAAGTTATTCTTTCTGATCGATCTATCGAGAGTTCGTACTAAAATAACTCTAAGTTATTCTTTCGGATCAATCTATCAAGAGTTCGTACTAAAGTAACATCAAACCAAATTCAGATTCATAATAATCAATCCAACACAAAGAACCTCAAAGAGTGCCCCAATATTTCTACCGGAGAAACAAAGACAAAAACGTGCATCAACCCCTATGCATAGATTACCCCAATGTCACCTCGGGAATCCGCGAGTTGAGTGCCAAAACATATATCAAGTGAATCAATATGATACCCCCCATTGTCACCATGGGTATTCATACCAAGACATACAACAAGTTTTCTCAAATCCATAAAAGTATTCAATCCTATAAGAATGAAATCTCAAAGGGAAAATTCAATTGATCACAACAAGATAGAGGGGAAAACACCATATCCAACTATATTAACAAAGCCCGCGATACATCAAGATCGTGCCATCTCAAGAACATGAGAGAGAGAGATTAAACACATAGCTAATGGTTCAAACCCTGAGCCCCGAGGGCGGACTACTCCCTCCTCATCATGGTGGTCGCCGGGGTGATGAAGATGGCCTCCGGTGATGATTCCCCCCTCTGGCAGGGTGCCGGAATAGGGTCCAGATTGATTTTTCATGGATACAGAGGCTTGCGGCGGTGGAACTTCTGATCTAAGGTTTTTTTTTGGTTTTTTTGAATATATAGGATTTTTGGGCGTCGGTTTCATGCGAAGATGGGCCACGAGGGGCCCACAAGACACCAGGCACGCCCTGGTGGGTTTTGGCCACCTCGCGGCTCTTCTGGCCCTCCTACGAAGCTTCTAGTGCCTATTTTGTTCCAAAAAATCGTCAAAAAGTTTTGCTGCATTTGGAGAACTTTGATTTCTGCTCAAAAAACAACACCACGATAGTTCTGCTGAAAAAAGTGTCAGTCCGGGTTAGTTCCATCCAAATCATACCAAAACCATATAAAATTATTATAAACATGGCATGAATACTTCATAAATTATAGATACGTTGGAGACATATCAATGTCTGGGTCCTGGGAGTTGTTCCGGTTCCTTTCATCGTTCCTCTTCATCCATGTACTTGGGGACTTGTCCATCATCATGAGCATCTCCGAGGGGGTGTTCTTCATACCTAATCACACATAGTGTTCCGGCTTTAGGTAGTAGCTGTCGGCGTTCTGGGAACAGGGGTCCCCAGACTTGCCTGCCAGTGGCCCACGGCGTGGCTATGCTAGCAGGCCGTATGACCCATCTTCATTGACAAAGCGTTCAAGATCCTCGCGGGGCGGACGGTGCAGGACCTCCTTCGGAGCGGCCTCGCCAGGCAGGCTCACGAGGAGCGGAGATATCAAGGCGGGGGAAACCTCGCGAGGCTCTCATGACGTGAGCCATGACGATCGACACCAGGCGGGCGCCAGCGCGCGCAGTGTCCTTGTTTCCTCTTTGGTGCTAAGGAGGCAGGCGCAGGCGCGGAGTACCGAGGCATCAAGCAAAGGTTTCCATATCGGTGCAACGAGACCGAAGACCAGCAGGACGGCAAGAAGGAGGTTACCATGGAGCCCAAGACGGCGTCACCACCAGAGCCTCTTGCAGGCGAAGACCACTTTTGTCAGGATAGCTTGTACTAGCTGTCCCCTTTCAAATTGACTGCCGTTGTTGGCTCCCTTCCTGCTCAATATTTCAGGGAGAGGACCAGGGCCTATATAAGTAGAGCTAGCCACCACAGTAGAGACATCTGATATCTCATCTTGAGGGAAAGATGATAACTCATTGAGAGGAATCTCACCCACACAAGTTAGTCGAGCACAAGAACACCTCAACCTTAGGAGGCTGTTCTTCCCTTTGTACTGTTCATCATCAGCCCAAGAGGCAATCCACCACCACCACACTGGAGTAGGGTATTACACCACAACGGTGGCCCGAACCAGTATAAATCTCGTGTCTTTCTGCGTTGCGAGTTCATTGAGTTCGTCTGCGACATCTTAGCAAGTTAGGGCGTAGATCGGTAGGGGGGAAAGAACTTCGCGCGCATCCCAGAGTTCGAACCTTAAGGGTTTTGCCGGAACCCAAGATCTGACATTTGGCGCGCCAGGTAGGGGTGCACCGTAGCTTCCCTTTCGTCGATCGGCGCTCCGTCGCTCCGTCGTCTCCATGGCGGACGCTCGCCGCGCTCATGCTGAGCGCCGGGCTGCCCTCACCGCCCGGGTTGCTCAGATGGCTCCATTCGGCGGGCTACCCCGTTGTTCTCCGTCTCCTGCCACCAACGCCGCCACCAGCCCGACGGGGAACGAGCAGCAAGCGTCCTCACTGCACCCATCGGTGCGGCAGGACGGACGCACTGCCACTCCATCGCTGACCCTGGCCGGTTCCTCGTCCCATGCATGTCGCGCTCCCATGGACGCGCGGGACGCACTCCTCCTGGAGAACGAGCTTCTAAGCTACCGCCCGATTGACGACCTCTACGAGGACTGGCTCGACCGTGTTGTCGAGCTCGTCCGCGCCGCAGGGGGCTCCCCGGCGCCGTCCCTCTCTCTGCCTCACCCTCCGCTAGCCACGGGCGACGTGGCTCATGGAGCGCCTCCACCACCTCTGCCACAAGACGATGCCTTGGCGCCAAGGCGCGCGGCCCCATGGCGCGACCCACCGCGCCCAGTGCCCGCGCGCGAAGAGAGAAGCTGCCAAGAAATTCCTCGGCCGCGAGAAGCTACACCTGCGCCGCCTCACCAGGACCGCGTGATACCTGCGGTGGCGGCGCGCGGACCTCATCAAGACCAAGCTCCACCTCCGATACGGGCCCCAGCGACCACGGCCGGCTGCCGCGCCTTCACCCCCGAGCTGCGTAGCGTCGCCTGGCCGGGCAAGTTCAAGCCAGATATGCCCCCTCGTTACGACGGCACCCCCGACCCCACGGAGTTCCTCTAGCTCTGCGAGCTGAGCATCAAAGCAGCCAACGGCGACGAGAAAGTCATGGAGAATTGGTTTCCCATGGCTCTCAAGGATGGTGCCCGCTCTTGGCTCCTGAACCTGCCACCAGGCTCGATCTCCTCCTGGGATGAGATGCGCGACCGCTTCATTGCCAACTTCCAGGGCACCCGCGACCGCCCGCCCGCCGCGGGTGACCTGCAACGCATCAAGCAACAACCAGGAGAGACCCTCTAGAAGTACATCTAGCGCTTCAACAACACTTGTCTCAAGATCCCCGAGGTCACGGACGAGGCCATCATCTCCGCGTTCTCCAACGGCGTCCGCGACGTCAAAATGAAGGAAGAGCTCGCTACCCACGAGGAGTTGTGCACATCTCAGGAGCTGTTCAACCTGGCAACCAAGTGTGCAAGAGCTGAGGAGGGCCGCCTCTCCCTCCTCGAGCTTCCAGCTGCGGGCGCAGAGGAGAAGAAGGCCAAGGCCAAGGACGTGAAGCGCAAGGAAGCAGTTGTGCTCGCACTGGAGCCCGACACCAAGCGAGGCAGAGATCAGCCCGAGTCATCCAAGAACAGCCGGCCATTCTGCGCCTTCCACAACCTGAACAACCACAACACCAGTGACTGTCAAGAGCTCAGAGCCATTCATGAAGGACGCTACGATTGACACCGAGAGCACAGCGACCGGGGCTATGGCCGAGGAGGAGGACGTGGTGGCGGACGCTGGGATGACCGTGGCCCGCGCCAGGAGTGGCGCGACCGTCCTCGTGAGGACCGCTGGCAGGATCATCCTCGCGAGGGCGCATGGAGAGACCAGCCTCATGAGGATCGCCCTCAGGGCAACGCGGGTCTTCCCCCACTGCCGCCACCACCAAGAGGGAACGACGACCACCATCAGGACGAGGGGGCTGGGGGCTTCCAAGAGCCGCGTGCTATCGCTTGCATCTTGGGCGGAGCCCAGACCCCAGCCTCGCAGCGTATCTTCAAGCAGTTTGCTCGTGAAGTGAATGCAGTCCTCCCCAAGCTCGAGGCCACACGCCCACTCAGATGGCCCCAGTGCCCCATCATGTTCAGCTCGGCAGGTCAGCTCAAGTGCGCGGCTGCCGCTGGTGCCCTCCCGATGCTGTGCTCCCCAGTCATATGCAATGTGCAAGTTACCAAGACCCTCATTGACGGTGGTGCAGGGCTCAACGTCCTGTCCGTCGATATGTTCGACAACCTCCAAGTCCCATATGACCAGCTTCAGCCTACCAAGCCTTTCTCAGGAGAGACCGATGGTTCCACCGCGCCGATAGGGCAGGTCCGCCTACCTGTCACCTTTGGAGAACGCAAGAATTACGGCACCGAGCTCATCGACTTCGACGTCGCACACATCCGCCTGCCGTACAATGCCATCCTTGGGCATCCAGCCCTGGCCAAGTTCATGGCTGTCACCCACCACGGCTACAACGTCCTCAAGATGCCGGGAAGCGGCGGAATCATCACGGTCCCATGTGAAGAGAGAGATGCGGTGTGCTCCCTCGAGCACGCCTTTCAAGTTGCAGCAATCGACGACCCCGACAGCAAGAGTGAGGGCCCTCCAGAGGCCATCCCCAAGAAGAAGCAACTGCGCCGTGCCGGACCTCAGGAGGGCGCCGACGCGGCTGGAACCTCATCAGGATTAGCGCCCGCTCCAGGGGCGCCTCCCTCCATTGCATAGGAAGGCGCGCCCAGTGCCCTCCTCGGGCAGGGCTCAGGGGCTTTCTTCTGGAAGGCCTCAGACCTTGCCCACATCACGAGGGAGGCGCTTGGGCACCACTTGGAGGCGTGCTTCGCGGCACCTTTTCCTCAGGAGGGCACAGGGCAAGGAGCGCCCACCGCTCAGGAGTTCGTCACCAAGACCACCCAGGAACTGCAAGACGCAAGGGCCATGCGCGGCGACTGCCGTTCACGAGGCGCAGCTTCCCATCCAGGCGAGGATGCCAGGCTACACGTCTGCATTGACGTTCCAGGGCTCAATAGGGACGCTTCTCAGGAGCTCTTCTGGCCTTCGCGCGTGGGACGTTGCGAGGGTCCACCGCACAGCTACGTTCGCATGCCCTTCGGCCTGCCGAGCGTGTCGTCAGCCAATCAGCGCAACATGCGGCGTATCCTGGCGGCTCAGGAGGCCAGGCACCACGCCATCCTGGCGGAGATGGAGACGGTCCTCCAGGAACCGCCCGAGCCCCCAGAGCCTCCCGAGGCTCAGGGCCCCGGTGGCTCATGAGGAGCTACCCCTTCGTTGCACGCCTTCAGCTGCCTCAACTCTCCTTCGTCGACAGAACCAGGTGACATTTTCCAAGTTCATTTAGCTGGGAGCGCCCCTCGGGCTACATTATTCCCAGGCCGTGTGGGTCCGTCCCTGTGGCGTGTATCCTTTTCTTATGTGTTTAGCTTACCTGGCTGGGGGCGCCCCTCGGGCTGCATTATCCCCAAGCCGCTCGGGCCTGACCCAGTGGCACGTATCTCCCAGGGCATTCGCTTAAGCCTGCTGCTCTCATGTTTCATCTACCTATGATTACCACCTGCTCGATGGCCGCCTCCCACTGGGCCTTCTGACACTGGCACGGCGCTGGTGCATGGGTTCGTCCCTGCCACGTCGACAAACCTGAGCGGTCGAGCTCTGGCTCATGACACGCCCCTCGCACGCCACCTCACCAGGCCCTCAGTGCCTTCATTTCCTCACGGAGCAGCCCAGGGCAGGCTGGCAACCATAGCGGCAAAACTGTGTTTCTCCTTGTGATGGATCGCAGGAATCTCATGAAGCGGATAGCAGGCGGCACCACGAGCTTCCTTTCCTCTCATACAATCCGCTTGTGCGTTAAAAGGGGGGCTCCTAAGCATCACGACTCAGGAGCTCTTACTGCCTCTCCAGCCCTCACCCCCTGGCCTTGACCACGGCATCACGACCTGGCATACCAGCGGCGGCTGAGCTCGCTCGAGGGCTGGGACCTGAGGACGTAGAGCACTAAGGAGAACATGGGAAGAGGGAGACTCGTACGGGCCAAACCTAGACACGCTGCGAGTGTTTGCGCACGGGCATGACGCATCGCGAAGAATTGACCCCGAACCACTGAGATAAGTCTCATGCTCAGATCGGCTAATAGTTGGAACCTAAGGGTCGTGCTCGTCGCAGCCCTGTTGCGTCCACGTCGCCTCCCTTTCTTATCTTGTCATAGCTGCTTGAGCGCTAAAGGGGACCTCCTGAGCATCGCGCCTCAGGGGCTCTTACTGGACCTCGGGCCGCTCACCTCCTGGCCTTGACCATGGCATGCGACCTGGCATACCAGCGACGGCTGCAGCCTGCCTGGGGACCGGGTCCTGTCAGCGTAGAGCAACAAGCTATCGTGAGGTTGGAAAGGGGAGACCGAGCCTTAACAGGACATGCATGTCGCAGATTCTCACAATAAGGAAGATATACACAAAAAGGCATTACAGATCCTTACACGCCCCCTCGGGGCATTTCTTGATTCCTCACATGGAACAAAAGATGAGAACTAAGAGGAATCCTATCTACACCCTCCCATGGCGGACGCCATCATCAACAGTGGGCCACGGGAGGCCGGCGCCGACCCCATCCAGATCAGCGGCGGCTGGACGCCGCGGCCCTACTCCGAGCCCGGCGAGAGCTCATGGGCACGTAGCTATCGTCACTCGTCTCCGGAGTCTCGTAAAGCTCAGGAGAAACGCTAGACTCCCAGGGGCTGCTGCTGCTAGAGTAGCCACGAGCGGAGCGCGCGTCAGCCTAGCGCTCCCCTCCAGGGCAACACTCCAGGCGGCGGCCCTCCGCATCGAAGACCTTGAAGAAGAGCGTGGTGGCACCATCATACTCAAAGTGGATCGCGAGGGCGCCTTCCGCACGGCAAACCCGCGCGACCTCGCCCCAGCTGCGGGTGATGAAGATCTTGCCGGTGGGGACCGCTTCGATCTCTGCTCCGATCGCCGGAGCGTCGTAGTCGGCATGCTGCAGCCAGAGCTCAAGAGGCCCCCTCAGCGGCATCACGTCAGAGAAGAACCGCGGGAAGCGGATCCAAGAGCTTGGAGGCATCGGCGCCCATAGCACAAGCTCGCGCGAGGAATCCGCGGCGTGGATTCTAGGAGAAACGACACGCATCGCCATCGCGCGGCCACCAAGGACACGACGCGGGCGGCGCCGCTCGTCGCTCCCTCCTCAGGCGCCCCCGGCTTGGGCATACAGGGGTAGTGGATACCTCGGAGGAGGTCGCTCGCACCAAGGCCTCGTCACCACTTGCATCGCTGCTTCGTCGCGATGGTGAACCGGCCTCTTCTTTGGCGGAAGCGGCCCTAGATCATCGCAGGGGGCCTTCCCCTTCTCTTCAGCGGAGAACCTTCGGATGGGCGCCATTGCTGCTAGGAGTGGAGCAAGGAGGAAGAATCGAGTGAACCGAGAAAAGATGGGCGACGGGGGCTCTGCCCCCCCTACTTATAGCGAAAGAAGGCCAACCGGCACCTCCCACGATCACAGATAATGATGGTTTTCCTTGCATGTCGCAGGGACTTGTCAAGTCGAGCAGTTGCTGAGGCAACATGGGGAAGCGGAGACGCCCACGTCCAATCAACCGCCACGCGTCAACCGAGGTCGTAGGCTTTCGGGGCCCGTGGCACTCCGTACTTGACATTTGGCTTCGCCTCAAAGCCAAGCCCGAGCGCGCCTTGGGCCCGGGGGCTACTGTCGACGTCCTGGGAACGGGGGTCCCAAGACTTTCCTGCCTGCAGCCCACGGCGTGGCTATGCTAGCAGGCCGTACGGCCCATGTTCATCGACAAACCGTTCAAGACCCTCGCGAGGGGCCAAGCCTCGCGGGGTGGACAGTGCAGGACCTCCTCCGGAGCGGCCTCACCAGGCAGGCTCACAAGGAGTGGAGATATCAAGGTGGGGGAAACCTCGCGAGGCTCTCGTGACGTGAGCCATGACGATCGATACCAGGCGGGCGCCAGCGTGCGCAGCGTCCTTGTTTCCTCTTTGGTGCTAAGGAGGCAGGCGCAGGCGCGGAGTATCGAGGCATCAAGCAAAGGTTTCCATATCGGTGCAACGAGACCGAAGACCAGCAGGACGGTAAGACGGAGGTCACCATGGAGCCTAAGATGACGTTACCACGAGAGCCTCTTGTAGGCGAAGACCAATTTTGCCAGGATAGCTTGTACTAGTTGTCCCCTTCCAAATTGCCCGGCGTTGTTGGCTCCCTTCCCGCTCAATATTCGGGGAGAGGACCAGGGCCTATATAAGTAGAGCTAGCCACCATAGTAGAGGCATATGATATCTCATCTTGAGGGCAAGCTGATAACTCATTGAGAGGCATCTCACCCACACAAGTTAGTCGAGCACAAGAACACCTCAACCTCAGGAGGTTGTTCTTCCCTTTGTACTGTTCATCATCAGCCCAAGAGGCAATCGACCACCACCACACTGGAGTAGGGTATTATACCAAAACGGTGGCCCGAACCAGTATAAATCTCGTGTCTTTCTGCGTTGCGAGTTCGACAAGTTCTTCCGCGAGATCTTAGCAGCTAGGGCGTAGATCGGTAGGGGGAAAGAACTTCGCGCGCACCCCAGAGTTCGAGCCTTAAGGTTTTTGCCGGAACCCGAGATCCGACGGTAGCCATGTCTCATGCGGTGCATATGGAATATCACTAAGGAGAGGTGTCACCTCTATCTCGAGAGCTCCTGCGTGTGCTCGTGTCATCAGTCCACTTGACACTTGGTGAGATGTCGGTAGGTCCATGGGGATGACCATAGGATGCTCCGCATCATCCTCCCCCCCTTGGGAAAGATCTGACCTCGGATCTAAATTAAACCTCATCACCATGGTAGGGAGAGATATCCTTGACGTTGAAGACATCACTCATGTTGTACTTGTCACGCGGTAGGTCAATCTTGTATGCGTTGTTGTTGTAGCGCTTGATCACCTTGAAGGGTCCGTCGGCTCGAGGGAGAAGTTCAGACTTGCGTTCGTTGGGGAAGCGGTCCTTGCAAAGGTGTAGCCACACAAGATCTCCGGTGTTGGATATCATGGGTGCTTGTTGATGTTGATATTGGTCGTGAGGCGTTGTACTTGGTGCTTGATGGTGTGCCTTTGTATCTTTATGCACCTTCTTGAGATAGCTCGCTCATGCACTCGTTTCCATGTTGATGCGCTCTTGTAGAGGTAGCTGTAGAATGTCCAATGGGGACAACGGGTTGAAGCCATAGACAACCTCGAAGGGGGACTTGCCGGTAGTCGAGTGTCTTGCGCCATTGTAGGTGTACTCAGTGATGGGTAAACATTCTTCCCACTCCTTGATGTTATCCTTGATCAACACGCGTAGTAGAGTAGATAGTGTCCGGTTCGTGACCTCCGTTTGGCTGTCAGTTTGTGGATGGTATGCCAAAGAGAATAAGAGCTTGATTCCGAGCTTGGGGCATAGGGTCTTCCAAAAGTAACTAAGGAACTTGACGTCGCGGTCAGAGACAATCGTCTTTGGCACTCCATGTAGACACAAGATTTCCCTACAAAAGAGATTGGCAACATGTGAAGCATCGTCTATCTTGTTGCATGGAATAAAATGTGCCATCTTAGAGAAACGGTCCACAACAACAAATACAGAATCTTTGCCATTTCTAGTTCTAGGCAACCCAAGCACAAAGTCCATACTAATATCTTCCCATGGGTGATATGGAATAGGAAGTGGCATATAGAGACCATGGGATTGAGCTTTAGACTTAGCTTTGCGACATGTAGAGCATCGATTGGTGTAGCGAGAGACGTCGCGGAACATCTTGGGCCAAAAGTAGTTCTTGGTGAGCGTGGCGAAGGTCTTGTCACGTCCAAAGTGACCCACAAGTCCTCCTCCATGAGCCTCTTGTAAAAGTAACAAACGAAGAGAAGACTTGGGTATACAAAGTTTGTTAGCTCTCATTAGGTAATCATCCTTGATATAATAATGTTCCCAAGATGTATCCGTCAAGCATTTGGTATATGGAATAGAAAAACTAGGATCATGCGCATACAAGTCTTTTATGTGCTCAAAGCCAATGACATTCAATTCAAGTTGAGTTACAAGCATGCATTTACAGGAAAGGGCATCCACCACAACATTTTCCTTACCTTTGATGTACTTGATAACATAAGGAAATGACTCAATAAACTCACTCCATTTGGCATGTCGCTTATTCAATTTCGTTTGATCCTTGAGATATTTAAGTGTTTCATGATCCGTATAGATGACAAATTCATGAGGGCGAAGATAATGCTCCCACACATGCAAAATTCTCACTAAACCATATAACTCTTTGTCATAAATGGGATAATTAAGTTGCGCACCAGAAAGTTTCCCACCAAAGTAAGCTATGGGGTGCTTCTCTTGCATTAACACACCTCATATGCCATTACCACTAGCATCACAATGCACTTCAAAAGTTTTGTCAAAGTTGGGCAAGGCAAGCAATGGAGCATGTGTAAGAAAATTCTTAAGCTCATGAAATGCGGTATCTTGGGATGGTCCCCAAACAAATGGTGCATTCTTTTTACTCAAGGCATGCAATGGTGATGCAATAGTGCTAAAGTCCTTAACGAATCTAAGATATAAACCATCTATGCCAAGGAAACTACGCACTTGTTGCAAGTTGGTTGGTTGTGGCCAAGTTTAGTAGCATCAATTTTAGCTTCATTGACATGAACACCCTTAGATGACACAACAAATCCCAAGAAAACAAGCGTGTCCACACCAAATGTGCATTTCTCCATATTAGCATAAAGGCGATCGTTTCTTAGAGTTTGCAAAACGGTTCTAAGATGGGTGACATGATCTTCTAAAGACTTGCTAAGCACAAGTATATCATCAAATTAGACCGCACAAAAAATGCCAATGTAAGGTCGGAGAACATAATGCATGCCACGCATGAAAGTTCCGGGTGATTCGGATAAGCCCATAAGCATGACCAACCATTCATACAAGCCAAGCTTGGTTTTGAAAGTGGTTTTCCATTCATCACCTTCCTGAATGCGGATTTGATAGTAGCCACTTTTAAGATCAATTTTAGAGAATATGGTGGCTCCGGTAAGCTCATCTAGCATATCATCAAGGCGCGGAATGGGGGTAGCGATAAAGAATGGTGATAGCATTAATGGGATGGCAATCGGAACACATGTGAAAACTATCATCTTTCTTAGGCACAAGAATAACTGGAATGGCACAAGGACTTGAGCTTTCACGTACATGCCCATTGTCAATGAGGTGTTGTACTTGCCTTTGCATTTCCTTGGTTACTTCGGGATTGACGCCATAGGGTGCCTTGTTTTGTAAAGGTGCGCCGGGGATGAAGTTGATTCGGTGTTTGATGCCTCGTAGTGGAGGTAGTCTTGGAGGTAGCTCATCGGGGAAGACATCCTTGAACTCCTGCAAGAGATTAGACAACACTAAAGGTAGATGGTGAGAGGTGTTAGTTCTTGCCGCTTCATCCTTGCAAACTAGAACGTAGTGAGTAACGGTCGATGGGTTCTCACACACTTCTCTCATGTCTCGTTTGGTAGCTAAAAGCACTAAGTTTTTTTTCTCACTCACTGTGGAGGCACTCAATTTTGGCTTTTGGCTCTCACTCCCTTTTTGGTGGATCTCTTGCTCACTAGTCTCTCCATGATGGGTGGTTGCTTGTCGGTGATCACTTGACTTGGTGACATGGGTCGTAGCACGTACTCCTTTCCCTTCATCTAGAAGCTATAGTGATTGGTTCGCCCATTGTGTATGACATCGTGGTCGAATTGACAAGGTCGTCCAAGAAGGAGATGGCAAACGGACATGGGAACCACATCACACTCCAAGGTGTCTTTGTATGCGCCAATCATGAAGGAGATTTGAACGGTGTGCTCCACTTGAATGGTGCCGGAGTCACTAAGCCATTGGACCTTGTAGGGGCGAGGATGCTTCATTTTGACCAATTGTAGCTTGGAGCATAGTTCTTCACTTGCCAAGTTATGGCAACCTCCTTCGTCAATGATGACCTTCATCGAACGTCCATTGATGCCCGCTTTGGTGTGGATGATGTGGCAATGTTGGTCTTCGTCTTGTTGGTGTTGAAGTGTCAAGACCTTGGAGACAACGAGAGCGGAGCTCAAATCATTGTCACAAAAGACTTGGTCATCTTCATCTTCATTCACACACCAGTGCATGGCTACGTGCTCAAGCACTTCCATTTCTTCCTCACTCATCGAGTCATAGGTGTCGTCGTTGTTGGCGATCATGGTGCGTCGAGTGGGGCATTCAAATGTATTGTGTCCTCGGCCTTTACATGTGAAGCATTTGATGGAACTTGTCTTGACGGTCTCATCCGGTGGAGTTGTAGATGATGAAGCTCTCGGCTTGAAGTTTCTTGTAGTAGGAGGACGACTTGAAGATGTCGAAGTTTTCTTTTAACTTGACTTGTCGCCATTGCTTATGGAAGGTTTGGTTGAGGTAGAAGGCGATGTAGTCATTGAAGCTTGATTGTATGAACCATATGTCTTGGACGAGTACTTGGCATATTTGTAATCATCTTGCACTTGTCTCTTCGCCTTGGTAGCTTGGTGCACTAGCTCGAGGAGGTTCGTGTACGGTTGGAAATCCGCAATCTTCTTGATAGGATGGTTGAGTCCATTCCATAATCATGCCATGGTTTGCTCCTCATCTCCCGTGACATTAGCTCGTATCATTGCAATCTCCATTTCCTTGTAGTACTCTTCAACAGACTTGGTGCCTTGCTTGAGAAGTTGCAATTTCTTGAAGAGGTCGTGACTATAGTACGTGGGTACAAAGCGCGCTCGCATGACATCCTTCATTTGATTCCATGTTGTGATGGGTGGATTACCTCTTGCTTCTCGATGCTCAATAACTTGCTCCCACCAAATGAGGACATAGTCTTGGAACTCAAGAGATGCCATGGCAATCTTCTTTTCTTCTTCACAGTTGTGCAAGCGAAAGATCTTGTCAACTGTCAATGCCCATGGAAGGCAGTCTTTGGGATCCCTGCTTTCGTAGAACTTAGGCATGGTGAACTTGAGCTTGTCGTAGCGTTGCTCGTCATTTTATTGTTGTCAAAGGGGATGATGCTCTTGCCATGGTGGAGGGTCTTGAGCCGCTTGCTCCTCATGCTCCTATTGATTGTTTTGTCGTTGAAGTCATGGAATTTTTGCACGGTTCCTCATTCTTGGCATTCCTCAAGACGTGTGGCCTCTTCTTGGCGCTCTCGGCGGATGGCCTCGTCTTGTTCCCGGTTTCGTGCGCGGACGGCTTGGGTTGCTTCATTGAGCGCACATTGTTCTTCAAGGGCTTGTTCTTCACGGCAGTTTTTGCTCACATCGAAGGGCATTGCCATCTTATGTTCTTGTTGTTCGTGGCATATTGGAGCTTGCTCTTGGACCGGAGGATCATTAGCTTGTTGTCGTAGTCGTTCGCGTTCCCGGAGGTGGCCTTGTAAACCATTGCCATGGAATGGGTTTTGTGGAGCTTGATGATCTTCATGGTCATGATGACGTTGTGGAATAGCTCAAGGTGGACTTGCATTTGAAGACGTGTCTGAAGAGTGTTGACTTGAATGGCGCCGTTTAGAGTATGACGAACTTGTAGAAGAGCGATTGGCCATTGATACGTCTCCAATGTATCTATAATTTTTTTATTGTTCCATGCTATTATATTATCTATTTTGGATGTTTTATATACATTAGTATGCTATTTTATATTATTTTTGGGACTAACTTATTAACCTAGAGCCCAGTGCCAGTTTTTGTTTTTTCCTTGTTTTTGAGCTTCGCAGAAAAGGAATACCAAATGGAGTCCAAACGGAATAAAACTTCACGATGAATTTTCTTGGACCAGAAGACACCCAAGAGACTTGGAGTTCAAGTCAGAAGATCCACGAGGCGGCGACAAGGGTGGAGGGCGCGCCCAGGGGGGTAGGGCGCACCCCCTACCTTGTGGGCCCCTCGTGACCCCCCTGGCCTAGTTCTGCCTTGTAAGTGCATCTAGTGCCCCTTAGTGATTTTGGTGTATTGAAGACTTATAGGTTAAGGGACTAATGTGTTTATGAGTGTACACGGGTCTACAAGTCTATGAGGAGTTTGATATTTACAGAGAAAGTCGACCCCTAAAAATAAAGTTCTTCGACTGAAGACTTTGGATTTCAGAAGACTTTCTGAAGACTTTGAAAGTGAAGAAATTGGTGTGACCTTGAAGACTTGGTATTCATTCGAGGAATATGAAGCGTGAATACTTTTGTTTTCGTAGTTTCATTTTCTCTTTTTTGAGTCATATGAAACATCGTACTGTTATAGGGGGTCGAGGAAATACTAAGTAAAATTTTCCATGTGATGCTCAACTCAAAATCCTACACCTACCAATCCCTTCGAGTGAAGCCATTGGAAATCTAAATGCAGTTCAAGAATTTTTCAAAGGACGGAGACGAAGTTCTTCTGGTCTCTGAGGAATTTGTTCTGGCTGAGGAGTTAGGAATTCGCTAGTGCGGATTGCGTACATAGTGAGGAACATGATAGCCCTAAGGAATTTGAGCCTAAAATATCCGCCCGTTGCTGTGCTATGTGCCAGCTGTCCCAAAATATCTACCCACCTAACAGTCATATCATTGAAGGGCATTTATGTCTTATCATGTCGGGCTGCTCCCTAGGCTATAAATAGCCTCCCCCTACAACCACTAGCTAGTTGGCTGCTCTGAGAGAAACTGACACTTGTCATTTGAGAGCATCCCATCCTCCGAGGACTTTGAGCGAAAATCATCGAGTGAGGAAAACCCAAACCCAAACACCTACAAACCCAAAGTGATTGAGCATCACTGAAGAGATTGATCCTGTTGAAGGAAATATGCCCTAGAGGCAATAATAAAGTTATTATTTATTTCCTCATATCATGATAAATGTTTATTATTCATGCTAGAATTGTATTAACCAGAAACATGATACATGTGTGAATACATAGACAAACTTAATGTCACTAGTATGCCTCTACTTGACTAGCTCATTGATCAAAGATGGTTATGTTTCCTAACCATAGACATGTGTTGTCATTTGATTAATGGGATCACATCATTAGGAGAATGATGTGATTGACTTGACCCATTCCGTTAGCTTAGCACTTGATCGTTTAGTACATTGCTATTGCTTTCTTCATGACTTATACAAGTTCCTATAACTATGAGATTATGCAACTCCCGTTTACCAGAGGAACACTTTGTGTGCTACCAAACGTCACAACATAACTGGGTGATTATAAAGGAGCTCCACAGGTGTCTCCAAAGGTACATGTTGAGTTGGCATATTCGAGATTAGGTTTTGTCACTCCGATTGTCGGAGAGGTATCTCTGGGCCCTCTCGATAATGCACATCACTATAAGCCTTGCAAGCAATGTAACTAATGAGTTAGTTATGGAATGATGCATTACATAATGAGTAAAGAGACTAGCCGGCAACGAGATTGAACTAGGTATTGAGATACCGACGATCGAATCTCGGGCAAGTAACATACCGATGACAAAGGGAACAACGTATGTTGTTATGCGGTTTGACCGATAAAGATCTTCGTAGAATACGTAGGAGCCAATATGAGCATCCAGGTTCCGCTATTGGTTATTGACCGGAAACAGTTCTAGGTCATGTCTACATAGTCTCGAACCTGTAGGGTCCGCACGCTTAACGTTATGATGGCAGTTATATTATGAGTTTATAGGTTTTTGATATACCGAAGGTTGTTCGGAGTCCCGGGTGTGATCACGGACATGACGAGGAGTCTCGAAATGGTCGAGACATAAAGATTGATATATTGGAAGCCTATATTTGGATATCAGAATCGTTCCGGGTGAAATCGGGATTTTACCGGAGTACCGGGGGGTTACCAGACCCCCCCCCCCCCCCCGTGGGGTTAATGGGCCTACATGGGACCTAAGGGAGAAGATGAGAGCCGGCCAGGGCAGGCCGCGCGCCCCCTACCCCCTAGTCCGAATAGGATAAGGAGGGGGGGCGGCGCCCCCCTTTCCTCTTTCCCCCTTCCCCTGTCCATCTCCAACAAGGCAAGAGGGGGGAGTCCTACTCCAAGTGGGAGTAGGACTCCTCCAGCGCACTTTAGGGGCGGCCGCACCTCCCCCTCCCTCCTTTATATACGGGGGCGAGGGGGCACTCCAAGACACACAAGTTGATCTTCGTGATCGTTCCTTAGCCGTGTGCGGTGCCCCCTTCCACCATATTCCACCTCGGTCATATCGTAGCGGTGCTTAGGCGAAGCCCTGCGTCGGTAGAACATCATCACCATCACCACGCCATCGTGCTGACAGAACTCTTCCCCAACACTTTGCTGGATCGGAGTCCGGGGAACGTCATCGAGCTGAACGTGTGCTAGAACTCGGAGGTGTCGTAGTTTCGGTGCTTGATCGGTCGGGCCGTGAAGACGTATGACTACATCAACCGCGTTGTTATAACACTTCCGCTTTCGGTCTACGAGGGTACATGGACAACACTCTCCCCTCTCGTTGCTATGCATCACCATGACCTTGCGTGTGCGTAGGAATTTTTTTGAAATTACTACGTTCCCCTACAGTGGCATCCGAGCCTGGTTAGATGCGTAGATATTATATGCACGAGTAGAACACAAGTGAGTTGTGGGCGATACAAGTCATACTGCTTACCAGCATGTCATACTTTGGTTCGGCGGTATTGTTGGATGAAGCGGCCCGGACAACATTACGCGTACGCTTACGCGAGACCGGTTCTCCCGACGTGCTTTGCACAGAGGTGGCTAGCGGGTGTCAGTTTCTCCAAATTTAGTTGAACCGAGTGTGGCTACGCCCGGTCCTTGAGAAGGTTAAAATAGCACTAACTTGACGAACTATCGTTGTGGTTTTGATGCGTAGGTAAGAACGGTTCTTGCTAAGCCCGTAGCAGCCACGTAAAACTTGCAACAACAAAGTAGAGGACGTCTAACTTGTTTTTGCAGGGGCATGTTGTGATGTGATATGGTCAAGACGTGATGCTATATTTTATTGTATGAGATGATCATGTTTTGTAACCGAAGTTATCGGCAATCGGCAGGAGCCATATGGTTGTCGCTTTATTGTATGCAATGCAATCACCTGTAATGCTTTACTTTATCACTAAGCGGTAGCGATAGTCGAGAAGCATAAGATTGGCGAGACGACAACGATGCTACGATGGAGATCAAGGTGTCGCGCCGGTGGCGATGGTGATCACGACGGTGCCGGAGATGGAGATCACAAGCACAAGATGATGATGGCCATATCATATCACTTATATTGATTGCATGTGATGTTTATCCTTTATGCATCTTATCTTGCTTTGATTGACGGTAGCATTTTAAGATGATCGCTCACTAATTATCAATAAGTGTTCTCCCTGAGTATGCACCGTTGCAAAAGTTCTTCGTTCTTAGACACCACGTGATGATTGGGTGTGATAGGCTCTACGTTCAAATATACAACGGGTGCAAAACAGTTGCACATGCGGAATACTCAGGTTAAACTTGACGAGCCTAGCATATACAGATATGGCCTCGGAACACGAAGACCGAAAGGTCGAACGTGAATCATATAGTAGATATGATCAACATAGTGATGTTCACCATTCAAATTACTCCATCTCACGTGATGATCGGACATGGTTTAGTTGATTTGGATCACGTGATCACTTAGATGACTAGAGAGATGTCTGTCTAAGTGGGAGTTCTTAACTAATATGATTAATTGAACTTAAATTTATCATGAACTTAGTACCTGATAGTATTTTGCTTGTCTATGGTTGTTGTAGATAGATGGCTCGTGTTGTTGTTCCGTTGAAGTTTAATGCGTTCCTTGAGAAAGCTAAGTTGAAAGATGATGGTAGCAACTACACGGATCGGGTCCGTAATTTGAGGATTATCCTCATTGCTGCACGTAAGAATTACGCCCCGAAGCACCGGCTGGGTGCCTGCCTGCCGCAGATGTAAATCGACGACGTTAAGAACGTCTGGCGAGCAAAGGCGATGACTACTCGATAGTTCAAGGTGCCATGTTTTACGGCTTAGAACCGGTCTTCAACGACGCTTTTGAACGTCATGGAGCATATGAGATGTTCCAGAGTTGAAGTTAATATTTCAAGCAAATGCGGATTGAGAGATATGAAGTCTCCAATAAGTTCTATAGATGTAAGATGGAGGAGAATAGTGATGTCGGTGAACATATACTCAAAATGTCCGGGTATAATAATCACTTGATTCAACTGGGAGTTAATCTTTCCCGATGATAGTGTCATTGATGTAATTCTTCAATCATCGCCACCAAGCTACAAGAGCTTCGTGATGAACTATAATATGCAAGGGATGGACAAGACTATTCCCGAGCTCTTCGCAATGCTAAAGGCTGCGGAGGTAGAAATCAAGAAGGAGCATCAAGTGTTGATGGTCAATAAGACCACCAGTTTCAAGAAGAAGGGGAACTTCAAGAAGAATAGCAAGCAAGTTGCTGCTCAGGAGAAGAAACCCAAGTCTGGATCTAAGCCTGAAACTAAGTGCTTCTACTGCAAGCAGACTCGACATTGGAAGTGGAACTGCCCCAAGTATTTGGTGGATAAGAAGGATGGCAAGGTGAACAAAGGTATATGTGATATACATGTTATTCATGTGTACCTTACTAATGCTCGCATGATAGCACACGGGTATTTGATCTGGTTACATTGCTAATATTTGCAACTCAAAGCAGGGACTACGGAATAAGCGAAGATTGGCTAAGACGAGGTGACGATGCGCGTGGGAATGGTTCCAAAGTCGATGTGATCGCGGTCGGCACGCTACCTCTACATCTACCATCGGGATTAGTTTTAGACCTAAATAATTGTTATTTGGTGCCAGCGTTAAGCATGAACATTATATCTGGATCTTGTTTGATGCGAGACGGTTATTCATTTAAATCAGAGAATAATGGTTGTTCTATTTATATGAGTAATATCTTTTATGGTCATGCACCCTTGAAGAGTGGTCTATTTTTATTGACTCTCGATAGTGGTGATACACAAATTCATAATGTTGAAGCCAAAAGATGCAGAGTTGATAATGATAGTGCAACTTATTTGTGGCACTTCCGTTTGGGTCATATTGGTGTAAAACGCATGAAGAAACTCCATACTGATGGACTTCTGGAATCACTTGATTATGAATCACATGGTACTTGCGAACCGTGCCTCATGGGCAAGATGACTAAAACGCCGTTCTCCAAAACTATGGAGCGAGAAACTAATTTGTTGGAAATCATACATACTGATGTATGTGGTCCAATGAATATTGAGGCTCGCGGAGGGTATCATTATTTTCTCACCTTCACATATGATTTGAGCAGATATGGGTATATCTACTTGATGAAACACAAGTCTGAAACATTTGAAAAGTTCAAAGAATTTCAGAGTGAAGTGGAAAATCATCGTAACAAGAAAACAAAATTTCTACGATCTGATCGTGGAG
The DNA here is from genome assembly GCA_021605145.1 of Aegilops bicornis. Taxonomy (NCBI): domain Eukaryota; kingdom Viridiplantae; phylum Streptophyta; class Magnoliopsida; order Poales; family Poaceae; genus Aegilops; species Aegilops bicornis. Next base: position 396,753,994 of record CM038669.1, read on the forward strand.
GAGCATATTTGAGTTACAAGTTTGGTTTACATTTGAAGCAATGCGGAATAGTTTCGCAACTCACGCCACCCGGAACACCACAACGAAATGGTGTGTCCGAACGTCGTAATCATACTTTAGTAGATATGGTGCGATCTATGATGTATCTTACTGATTTACCGCTATCGTTTTGGGGTTATGCTTTAGAGACGGCCGCATTCACGTTAAATAGGGCACCATCAAAATCCGTTGAGACGACGCCTTATGAACTGTGGTTTGGCAAGAAACCAAAGTTGTCGTTTCTTAAAGTTTGGGGCTGCGATGCTTATGTGAAGAAACTTCAACCCGATCTGCTAGAACCCAAATCGGAGAAATGTGTCTTCATAGGATACCCAAAAGAGACTATTGGGTACACCTTCTATCACAGATCTGAGGGCAAGATTTTTGTTGCTAAATTTGGGTCCTTTCTAGAGGAGTTTCTCTCGAAAGAAGTGAGTGGGAGGAAAGTAGAACTTGATGAGGTAACTGTACCTGGTCCCTTATTGGAAAGTAGTTCATCACAAGAACCGGTTCCTGTGACAACTACACCAATCAGCGAGGAAGCTAATGATATTGATCATGAAACTTCAGATCCAGTTACTACCGAACCTCGTAGGTATACCAGAGTAAGATCCGCACCAGAGTGGTACGGTAATCCTATTCTGGAAGTCATGTTACTTGACCATGGCGAACCTACGAACTATGAGGAAGAGATGATGAGCCCAGATTCATAAAATGGCTTGAGGCCATGAAATCTGAGATGGGATCCATGTATGAGAACAAAGTATGGACTTTGGTTAACTTGCCCGATGATCGGCAAGCCATAGAAAATAAATGGATCTTCAAGAAGAAGACCGACGATGGTAACGTGAATCGTCTACAAAGCTCGACTTGTTGCAAAAGGTTTTCGACAAGTTCAAGGGGTTGACTACGATGAGACTTTCTCACCCGTAGCGATGCTTAAGTCTGTCCGAATCATGTTAGCAATTGCCGCATTTTATGATTATGAAATTTGGCAAATGGATGTCAAAACTGCATTCATGAATGGATTTTAGGAAGAAGAGTTGTATATGATGCAACCGGAAGGTTTTGTCGATCCAAAAGGTGCTAAGAAAGTGTGCAAGCTCCAGCGATCCATTTATGGACTGGTGCAAGCCTCTCGGAGTTGGAATAAACGCTTTGATAGTGTGATGAAAGCATATGGTTTTATCTGAGACTTTCGAGAAGCTTTGTATTTACAAGAAAGTGAGTGGGAGATCTGTAGCATTTCTGATATTATATGTAGATGACATATTGTTAATTGGAAATGATATAGAATTTCTAGATGGCATAAAGGGATACTTGAATAAAAGTTTTTCAATGAAAGACCTCGGTGAAGATGCTTACATATTGGGCATCAAGATCTATAGAGATAGATCAAGACGCTTAATTGGACTTTCACAAAGCACATACCTTGACAAAGTTTTGAAAAAGTTCAAGATGGATCAGGCAAAGAAAGGGTTCTTGCCCGTGTTACAAGGTGTGAAGTTGAGTCAGACTCAACGCCCGACCACAGCAGAAGATAGAGAGAAAATGAAAGATGTTCCCTATGCTTCGGCCATAGGCTCTATCATGTATGCAATGCTGTGTACCAGACCTGACTTGTGCTTAGCAATAAGCTTGGCAGGTAGGTACCAAAGTAATCCAGGAGTGGATCACTGGACAGCGGTCAAGAATATCCTGAAATACCTAAAAAGGACTAAGGATATGTTTCTCGTTTATGGAGGTGACAAAGAGGAGTTAATGGGCCTACATGGGCCCTAAGGGAGTACCGGGGGGTTACTGGAACCCCCCCCCCCCCCGGGGGGGTTAATGGGCCTACATGGGCCCTAAGGGAGAAGAGGAGAGCCGGCCAGGGCAGGCCGCGCGCCCCCTCCTTCCTAGTCCGAATAGGACAAGGAAGGGGGGGGCGGCGCCCCCCTTTCCTCTTTCCCCCTTCCCCTTTCCTTCTCCAACAAGGCAAGAGGGGGGAGTCCTGTTGGGGAACGTAGTAATTTAAAAAAAAATCCTACGCACACGCAAGATCATGGTGATGCATAGCAACGAGAGGGGAGAGTGTTGTCTACGTACCCTCGTAGACCGAAGAGGAAGCGTTGACGCAACGTAGAGGAAGTAGTCGTACGTCTTCCCGATCCGACCGATCCAAGCACCGGAACTACGGCACCTCCGAGTTCTAGCACACGCTCAGCTCGATGACGATCCCCGGGCTTCGATCCAGCAAAGTGTCGGGGAGGAGTTCCGTCAGCACGATGGCATGGTGACGATCTTGATGTTCTACCGTCGCAGGGCTTCGCCTAAGCACCGCTACGATATGACCGAGGTGGAATATGGTGGAGGGGGGCACCGCACACGGCTAAGAACGATCACGAAGATCAACTTATGTGTCTATGGGGTGCCCCCTGCCCCCGTATATAAAGAAGTGGAGGAGGGGAGGGCCGGCCCTCTCTGTGGCGCGCCCTAGAGGAGTCCTACTCCCACCGGGAGTAGGATTCCCCCTTTCCTAGTAGAACTAGGAGCCCTTCCATGTAGTAGGAATAGGAGAGAAGGAAAGGGAAGGGAGAAGGAGAAGGAAGGAAGGGGGCGCCCCCCTCCCTAGTCCAATTCGGACTAGTCAATGGGGAGGGGTGCGGCCACCCTTGAGGCCCTTTTCCTTCTTTCCCGTATGGCCCAATAAGGCCCAATACGTATTCCCGTAACTCTCCGGTACTCCAAAAAATAACCGAATCACTCGGAACCTTTCCGATGTCCGAATATAGTCGTCCAATATATCGATCTTTACGTCTCGACCATTTCGAGACTCCTCGTCATGTCCCCGGTCTCATCCGGGACTCCGAACTCCTTCGGTACATCAAAACTCATAAACTCATAATATAACTGTCATCGTAACGTTAAGCGTGCGGACCCTACGGGTTCGAGAACTATGTAGACATGACCGAGAACCGTTTCCGGTCAATAACCAATAGCGGAACATGGATGCTCATATTGGCTCCTACATATTCTATGAAGATCTTTATCGGTCAAACCGCATAACAATATACGTTGTTCCCTTTGTCATCGGTATGTTACTTGCCCGAGATTCGATCGTCGGTATCTTAATACCTAGTTCAATCTCGTTACCGGCAAGTCTCTTTACTCGTTCCATAATACATCATCTCGCAACTAACTCATTAGTTGCATTGCTTGCAAGGCTTAAGTGATGTGCATTACCGAGAGGGCCCAGAGATACCTCTCCGATAATCGGAGTGACAAATCCTAATCTCGAAATACGCCAACCCAACATGTACCTTCGGAGACACCTGTAGAGCACCTTTATAATCACCCAGTTACGTTGTGACGTTTGGTAGCACACAAAGTGTTCCTCCGGTAAACGGGAGTTGCATAATCTCATAGTCATAGGAACATGTATAAGTCATGAAGAAAGCAATAGCAGAATACTAAATGATCGTGTGCTAAGCTAACGGAATGGGTCATGTCAATCACACCATTCTCCTAATGATGTGATCCCGTTAATCAAATGACAACTCATGTCTATGGCTAGGAAACATAACCATCTTTGATCAACAAGCTAGTCAAGTAGAGGCATACTAGTGACACTTTGTTTGTCTATGTATTCACACATGTATTATGTTTCCGGTTAATACAATTCTAGCATGAATAATAAACATTTATCATGATATAAGGAAATAAATAATAACTTTATTATTGCCTCTAGGGCATATTTCCTTCAGTCTCCCACTCGCACTAGAGTCAATAATCTAGTTCACATCGCCATGTGATTTAACACCAATAGTTCACATCACTATGTGATTAACACCCATAGTTCACATCGTCATGTGATCAACACCCAAAGGGTTTACTAGAGTCAGTAATCTAGTTCAAATCGCTATGTGATTAGCACCCAAAGAGTACTAAGGTGTGATCATGTTTTGCTTGTGAGATAATTTTAGTCAACGGGTCTGTCATATTCAGACCCGTATGTATTTTGCAAATTTCTATGTCTACAATGCTCTGCACGGAGCTACTTTAGCTAATTGCTCCCACTTTCAATATGTATCCATATGAAGACTAAGAGTCATCTGGATCAGTGCCAAAACTTGCATCGACGTAACCCTTTACGACGAACCTTTTTGTCACCTCCATAATTGAGAAATATATCCTTATTTCACTAAGGATAATTTTGACCGATGTCCAGTGATCTACTCCTAGATCACTATTGTACTCCCTTGCTAAACACAATGTAGGGTATACAATAGTTCTGGTACATAGCATGGCATACTTTATAGAACCTATGACTGAGGCATAGGGAATGACTTTCATTCTCTTTCTATCTTCTGCCGTGGTCGGGCTTTGAGTCTTTACTCAACTTCAAACCTTGTAACATAGGCAAGAACTCTTTCTTTGACTGTTCCATTTTGAACTACTTAAAAATCTTGTCAAGGTGTGTACTCATTGAAAAAACTTATCAAGCGTTTTGATCTATCTCCATAGATCTTGATGCTCAATATGTAAGCAGCTTCACCGAGGTCTTTCTTTGAAAAACTCCTTTCAAACACTCCTTTATGCTTTGCAGAATAATTCTACATTGTTTCCGATCAACAATATGTCATTCACATATACTTATCAGAAATGTTGTAGTGCTCCCACTCACTTTCTTGTAAATACAGGCTTCACCGCAAGTCTGTATAAAACTATATGCTTTGATCAATTTATCAAAGCGTATATTCCAACTCCGAGATGCTTGCACCAGTCCATAGATGGATCGCTGGAGCTTGCACATTTTGTTAACACCTTTAGGATCGATAAAACCTTCTGGTTGCATCATATACAACTCTTCTTTAATAGCTCCATTAAGGAATGCAGTTTTGTTTATCCATTTGCCAGATTTCATAAAATGCGGCAATTGCTAACATGATTCGGACAGACTTTAAGCATCGCTACGAGTGAGAAAATCTCATCGTAGTCAACACCTTGAACTTTGTCAAAACCATTTTTGACAAGTCTAGCTTTGTAGATAGTAACACTACTATCAGCGTCCGTCTTCCTCTTGTAGATCCATTTATTCTCAATGGCTTGCCAATCATTGGGCAAGTCAATCAAAGTCCATACTTTGTTCTCATACATGGATCCCATCTCAGATTTCATGGCTTTAAACCATTTTGCGGAATCTGGGCTCATCATCGCTTCCTCATAGTCCGTAGGTTCGTCATGGTCAAGTAACATGACCTCCAGAACAGGATTACCATACCACCCTGGTGCAGATCTCACCCTGGTTTACCTACGAGGTTCGGTAGTAACTTGATCTGAAGTTACATGATCATCATCATTAGCTTCCTCATTAATTGGTGTAGTAGTCACAGGAACAGATTTCTGTGATGAACTACTTTCCAATAAGGGAGCAGGTACAGTTACCTCATCAAGTTCTACTTTCCTTCCACTCACTTCTTTCGAGTGAAACTCCTTCTCTAGAAAGGATACATTCTAAGCAACGAATGTCTTGCCTTCGAATCTGTGATAGAAGGTGTACCCAAGCTGTCTCCTTTGGGTATCCTACGAAGACACATTTCTCCGATTTGGGTTTGAGCTTATCAGGATGAAACTTTTTCACATAAGCATTGTAGCCCCAAACTTTAAGAAACGACAACTTTGGTTTCTTGCCAAACCACAGTTCTTACGGCGTCGTCTCAACGGATTTAGATGGTGCCCTATTTAACGTGGCAGCTGTCTCTAATGCATAACCCCAAAACGATAGTGGTAGATCGGTAAGAGACATCATAGATTGCACCATATCTAATAAAGTACGGTTTATGACGTTCGGACACACCATTACACTGTAGTGTTCTAGGTGGCGTGAGTAGTGAAACTATTTCACATTGTTTTAACTGAAGGCCAAACTCGTAACTCAAATATTTTACCTCTGCGATCATATCGTAGAAATTTTTATTTTCTTGTTACGATGATTCTCCACTTTACTCTGAAATTCTTTGAACTTTTCAAATGTTTCAGACTTGTGTTTCATCAAGTAGATATACCCATATCTGCTCAAATCATCTGTGAAGGTCAGAAAATAACGATACTTGCCGTGAGCCTTAACACTCATTGGACCACATACATCAAGATGTATGATTTCCAACAAATCTGTTGCTTTCGCTCCATTGTTCCGGAGAATGTAGTCTTAGTCATCTTGCCCATGAGGCATGGTTCATAAGCATCAAGTGATTCATAATCAAGTGATTCCAAAATCCCATCAGCATGGAGTTTCTTCATGTGCTTTACACCAATATGACCTAAACGGCAGTCCCACAAATAAGTTGCACTATCATTATTAACTTTGCATCTTTTTGGTTTCAATATTATGAATATGTGTATCACTACGATCGAGATCCAACAAACCATTTTCATTGGGTGTGTAACCATATAAGGTTTTATTCATGTAAATAGAACAACAATTATTCTCTAACTTAAATGAATAACCGTTTTGCAATAAACATGATCAGATCATATTCATGCTCAACGCAAACACCAAATAACACTTATTTAGGTTCAACACTAATCCCGAAAGTATAGGGAGTATGCGATGATGATCATATCAATCTTGGAACTATTTCCAACACTCATCGTCACTTCCCCTTCAACTAGTCTCTGTTTATTCTCAGAACTCCTGTTTCGAGTTACTAATCTTAGCAACCGAACAAGTATCAAATACTCAGGGGCTACTATAAACACTAGTAAGGCACACATTAATAACTTGTATATCAAATATACTCTTGTTCACTTTGCCATCCTTCTTATCCACCAAATATTCAGGGCTTTTCCGCTTCCAGTGACCATTTCCTTTGCAATGTAAGCACTCAGTTTCAGGCTTTGGTCCAGCTTTGGGCTTCTTCGCGGGAGTGACAACTTGCTTGTCATTCTACTTGAAGTTCCCTTTCTTCCCTTTGCCCTTTTCTTGAAACTAGTGGTCTTGTCAATCATCAACACTTGATGCTCTTTTCTTGATTTCTACCTTCGTCGATTTCAGCATCACGAAGTAAGAGCTCGGGAATCGTTTTCGTCATCCCTTGCATTATAGTTCATCACGAAGTTCCAAAGAACTTGGTGATGGTGACTAGAGAACTCTGCCAATCACTATCTTATCTGGAAGATTAACTCCCACTTGATTCAAGCGATTGTAGTACTCAGACAATCTAAGTACTTGCTCACTAGTTGAGCGATTATCCTCCATCTTTTAGCTATAGAACTTGTTGTAGATTACTATCTCTCAACTCGGGTATTTTCTTGAAATATTAACTTCAATTCCTGGAACATCTCATATGGTCCACGACGTTCAAAACGCCTTTGAAGTCCCGATTCTAAGCCGTTAAGCATGGTGCACTAAACTATCAAGTAGTCATCATATTGAGCTAGCCAAACATTCATAACGATACGCATCTGCTTCCTGCAATAGGTCTTTCACCTAGCGGTGCATCAAGGACATAATTCTTACAGGCAGCAATGAGGATAAACCTCAGATCACGGATCCAATCCGCATCATTGCTACTAACATCTTTCAACACAATTTTCTCTAGGAACATATCAAAATAAACATATGAAAGCAACAACGTGAGCTATTGATCTACAACATAATTTATAAAATACTACCAGGACTAAGTTCATAATAAATTTAAGTTCAATTAATCATATTACTAAAGAACTCTCACTTAGATAGACATCCCTCTAATCCTCTAAGTGATCATGTGATCCATATCAACTAAACCATGTCCGATCATCACGTGAGATGGAGTAGTTTCAATGGTGAACATCATTATGTTGATCATATCTACTATATGATTCACGCTCGAACTTTCGGTCTCCGTGTTCCGAGGCCATATACATTATATGCTAGGCTCGTCAAGTTAAACTCGAGTATTCAGCGTGCAGCAACTGCTTTCGCACCCGTTGTATTTGAACGTAGAGCCTATCACACCCGATCATCACGTGGTGTCTCAAAGACGAAGAACTTTCGCAACGGTGCATACTCGGGAGAACACTTTTACTATGATAATTTAGTGAGGATCATCTTATAATGCTACCGTCAATCAAAGCAAGATAAGATGCATAAAAGATAAACATCACATGCAATCAATATAAGTGATATGATATGGCCATCATCATCTTGTGCTTGTGATCTCCATCTTCAAGCACCGTCATGATCACCATCATCACCGGTCGACACCTTGATCACCATCGTAGCATCGTTGTCGCCCCGCCAATCTTATGCTTCTATGACTATCGCTACCGCTTAGTGATAAAGTAAAGCATTACAGGCGATTGCACCGCATACAATAAAGCGACAACCATATGGCTCCTGTGGGTTGCCGATAACTCGGTTACAAAACATGATCATCTCATACAATAAAATTTAGCATCATGTCTTGACCATATCACATCACAACATGCCCTGCAAAAACAAGTTAGACGTCCTCTACTTTGTTGTTGCAAATTTTATGTGGCTGCTACGGGCTTAGCAAGAACCAATCTTACCTACGCATAAAAACCACAACGATAGTTTGTCAAGTTGGTGCTGTTTTAACCTTCGCAAGGACCAGGCGTAGCAACACTCGGTTCAACTAAAGTTGGAGAAACTGACACCCGCCAGCCACCTATGTGCAAAGCACGGCGGTAGAACCAGTCTCGTAAGCGTCTGGCGTAATGTCGGTCCAGGCCGCTTCATCCAACAATACCGCCGAACCAGAGTATGACATGCTGGTAAGCAGTATGACTTATATCGCCCACAACTCACTTGTGTTCTACTCATGCATATAACATCAACACATAAAACCTTGCTCGGATGCCACTGTTGGGGAACGTAGTAATTTCAAAAAAATTCCCACGCACACGCAAGATCATGGTGATGCATAGCAACGAGAGGGGAGAGTGTTGTCTACGTACCCTCGTAGACCGAAGCGGAAGCGTTGACGCAACGTAGGGGAAGTAGTCGTACGTCTTCCCGATCCGGCCGATCCAAGCACCGAAACTATGGCACCTCCGAGTTCTAGCACACATTCAGCTCGATGACGATCCCCGGGCTTCGATCCAGCAAAGTGTCAGGGAGGATTTCCGTCAGCACGACGGCATGGTGACGATCTTGATGTTCTACCGTCGCAGGGCTTCGCCTAAGCACTGCTACGATATGACCGAGGTAGAATATGGTGGAGGGGGGCACCGCACACGACTAAGGAACGATCACGAAGATCAACTTCTGTGTCTATGGGGTGCCCCCTGCCCCCGTATATAAAGGAGTGGAGGAGGGGAGGGCCGGCCCTCTCTATGGCGCGCCCTAGAGGAGTCCTACTCCCATCGGGAGTAGGATTCCCCCTTTCCTAGTAGAACTAGGAGCCCTTCCATGTAGTAGGAGTAGGAGAGAAGGAAAGGGAAGTGAGAAGGAGAAGGAAGGAAGGGGGCGCCCCCCCTCCCTAGTCCAATTCGGACTAGTCAATGGGGAGGGGTGCGGCCACCCTTGAGGCCCTTTTCCTTCTTTCCCGTATGGCCCAATAAGGCCCAATACGTATTCCCGTAACTCTCCGGTACTCCGAAAAATAACCGAATCACTCGGAACCTTTCCGATGTCCGAATATAGTCGTCCAATATATCGATCTTTACATCTCGACCATTTCGAGACTCCTCGTCATGTCCCCGATCTCATCCGGGACTCCGAACTCCTTTGGTACATCAAAATGTTGGAAATATGCATGAATGATGAATGATATACTGTGATGTATGAGATCATGTTCTTGTAATAGGAATCACGACTTGCATGTCGATGAGTATGACAACCGGCAGGAGCCTTAGGAGTTGTATTTATTTTTGTATGACCTGCGTGTCATTGAAGAACGCCATGTAAATTACTTTACTTTATTGCTAAACGTGTTAGCCATAGTAGTAGAATTAATAGTTGGCGAGCAACTTCATGGAGACACGATGATGGAGATCATGGTGTCATGCCGGTGACAAGAAGATCAAAGGAGCTATATGATATTGGCCATATCATGTCACTACTTTATATAATTGCATGTGATGTTTATTATGTTTTATGCATCTTGTTTACTTAGAACGACGGTAGTAAATAAGATGATCCCTTATAATAATTTCAAGAAGTGTTCTCCCCTAACTGTGCATCGTTGCTAAAGTTCGCCGTTTCGAAGCACCACGTGATGATCGGGTGTGATAGATCCTTACGTTCACATACAACGGGTGTAAGACAGTTTTACACATGCAAAACACTTAGGGTTAACTTGACGAGCCTAGCATGTACAGACATGGCCTCGGAACACGGAGACCGAAAGGTCGAACACGAGTCGTATGGAAGATACGATCAACATGAGAATGTTCACCGACGATGACTAGTCCGTCTCACGTGATGATCGGACACGGCCTAGTCGACTCGGATCGTGTAACACTTAGATGACTAGAGGGATGTCTAATCTGAGTGGGAGTTCATTAAATAATTTCATTAGATGAACTTTATTATCATGAACAATGGTCTAAAATCTTTGCAAAATGTCTTGTAGATCAAATGGCCAACGCTAATGTCACCATGAACTTCAACGCGTTCCTAGAGAAAACCAAGCTGAAAGATGATGGCAGCAACTATTCGGATCGGATCCTAACCCGAGGATCATCCTCATAGCAGCCAAGAAACAATATGTCCTAGAAGCACCGCTAGGTGAAGCACCCATCCTGCAGAACCAAGACATTATGAATGCTTGGCAGTCTCGTCTTGATGATTACTCCCTCGCTCGGGCGGCATGCTTTACAGCTTAGAACCGGGCTCCAAAAGCGCTTTTGAGCAACACGGAGCATATGAGATGTTCGAGGAGCTGAAAATGGTTTTCCAAGCTCATGCCCGGTCGAGAGATATGAAGTCTCCGACAAGTTCTATAGTTGTAAGATGGAGGAAAACAGATCTGTCAAGGAGCACATACTCAAAATGTCTGGTTGCACAACCGCCTGTCCTACTGGACATTAACCTCCCGGACGAGGCGGTCATTGACAGAATCCTTGATCGCTCCCACCAAGCTACAAGAGCTTTGTGATGAACTACAATATGCAGGGATGGTGAAGACCATTCCCGAAGTATTTTCAATGCTGAAATCAGCAGAGGTTGAAATCAAGAAAGAACATCAAGTGTTGATGATCAATAAAACCACTAAGTTCAAAAGGGCAAGGGTAAGAAGAACTTCAAGAAGGACGGCAAGGATATTGCCGCGCCTGCAAGCAAGTTGCCGGAAGAAGTCAAGGAATGGACCCAAGCCTGAGACCGAGTGCTTTTATTGCAAGGGAAGGGTAATCGAAGCGGAACTGCCCCAAATACTTAGCGGATAAGAAGGCCGGCAACACTAAAGGTATATTTGATATACATGTAATTGATGTGTACCTTACCGATTACTCGTAGTAACTCCTGGGTATTTGATACGGTGCCATTGCTCATATTTGTAACTCACGGCAGGAGCTGCGGAATAAGCGGAGACCGGCAAAGGACGAGGTGACGATGCGCCGGGAATGGTTCCAAGGTCGATGTGATCGCCGCCGCACGCTACCTCTACATTTACCCACGGGATTAGTTATGAACCTCAATAATTGTTATTTAGTGCCAAGTTTGAGCATGAACATTGTATCCGGATCTCGTTTAATGCGAGATGGCTACTCATTTAAATCCGAGAATAATGGTTGTTCTATTTATATGAGAGGTATGTTTTATGGTCATGCTCCGATGGTCAATGGTTTATTCTTAATGAATCTCGAACGTAATATTACACATATTCATAGTGTGAATACCAAAAGATGTAAAGTTGATAACGATAGTCCCACATACTTGTGGCACCGCCGCCTTTAGTCACATTGGTGTCAAGCGCATGAAGAAGCTCCATGCCGATGGACTTTTGAGTCTCTCGATTATGAATCATTTGACACATGCGAACCATGCCTCATGGGCAAGATGACCAAGACTCCGTTCTCTGGACAATGGAGCGAGCAACCAACTTATTGGAAATCATACATACCGATGTGTGCGGTCCAATGAGCGTTGAGGCTCATGGAGGATATTGTTATGTTCTCACTCTCACCGATGACTTGAGTAGATATGGGTATGTCTACTTGATGAAACACAAGTCTGAGACCTTTGAAAAGTTCAAGGAATTTCAGAATGAGGTAGAGAATCAACGTGACCGAAAAATAAAGTTCTTACGATCAGATCGTGGAGGAGAATATTTAAGTCATGAATTTGGTACACACTTAAGGAAATGTGGAATCGTCTCACAACTCACGCTACCGAACACCTCAACAGAACGGTGTCTCCGAACGTCAGAATCGCACTCTATTGGATATGGTGCGATCTATGATGTCTCTTACAGATTTACCGCTATCATTTTGGGGATACGCTCTAGAGACAGCTACATTCACTTTAAATAGGGCACCGTCTAAATCCGTTGAGACGACACCATATGAATTATGGTTTGGGAAGAAACCTAAGTTGTCGTTTCTAAAAGTTTGGGGATGCGATGCTTATGTCAAGAAACTTCAACCTGAAAAGCTCGAACCCAAGTCGGAAAAATGCGTCTTCATAGGATACCCTAAGGAAACCATTGGGTATACCTTCTATCTTAGATCCGAAGGCAAGATCTTTGTTGCCAAGAACGGATCCTTTCTGGAAAAAGAGTTTCTCTCGAAAGGAGTAAGTGGGAGGAAAGTAGAACTCGATGAAGTACTACCTCTTGAACCGGAAAGTAGTGCAGCTCGTAAAATGTTCTGTGGTGCCTACACCAACCGGAGAGGAAATTAATGATGATGATCAAGGTACTTCGGATCAAGTTGCTACTGAATCAGAGGGCCACTAGGACACGCCCGCACTGCAGTGGTACGGCAACCCTGTCCTGGAAATCATGTTGTTAGACAACAGTGAACCTACGAACTATGAAGAAGCGATGGCGGGCCCAGATTCCAACAAATGGCTTGAAGCCATGCAATCCGAGATAGGGTCCATGTATGAAAACAAAGTATGGACTTTGACAGACTTGCCCGATGATCGGTGAGCGATAGAAAACAAATGGATCTTTAAGAAGAAAACGGACGCGGATGGTAATGTTACCATCTATAAAGCTCGACTTGTCGCTAAGGGTTATCGACAAGTTCAAGGGATTGACTATGATGAGACTTTCTCTCCCGTAGCGAAGCTTAAGTCCGTCTGAATCATGTTAGCAATTGCCGCATACTATGATTATGAGATATGGCAGATGGACGTCAAAACGGCATTCCTTAACGGTTACCTTAAGGAAGAGTGTATATGTTGCAGCCGGAAGGTTTTGTCGATCCTAAGAATGCTAACAAGGTATGCAAGCTCCAGTGATCCATTTATGGGCTGGTGCAAGCATCTCGGAGTTGGAACATTCGCTTTGATGAGATGATCAAAGCGTTTGGGTTTATGCAGACTTATGGAGAAGCCTGCGTACATAAGAAAGTGAGTGGGAGCTCAGTAGCATTTCTCATATTATATGTAGATGACATACTTACGATGGGAAATGATATAGAACTCTTGGACAGCATTAAGGCCTACTTGAATAAGAGTTTTCAATGAAGGACCTTGGAGAAGCTGCTTACATATTAGGCATCAAAATCTATAGGGATAGATCGAGACGCCTCATAGGTCTTTCACAAAGCACATACCTTGATAAAATTTTGAAGAAGTTCAAAATGGATCAGTCCAAGAAAGGGTTCTTGCCGGTTTTGCAAGGTGTGAAATTGAGCTCGGCTCAATGCCCAACCACGGCAAAACATAAAGAAGAGATGAGTGTCATCCCCTATGCCTCAGCCATAGGATCTATTATGTATGCCATGTGTACGGACCTGATGTAAACCTTGCCGTGAGTTTGGTAGGAAGATACCAAAGTAATCCCGGCAAGGAACACCGGACAGCGGTCAAGAATATCCTGAAGTACTGAAAAGGACAAAGGACATGTTTCTCGTTTATGGAGGTGACGAAGAGCTCGTCAGAAGGGTTACGTCGATGCTAGCTTCGACTACGCATCTGGATGACTCAAACCGGATACGTGTATATGTTGAATGGTGGAGCGATGGCTGGTGCAGCTGCAAGCGAAGCGTCGTGGCGGGATCTATATGTGAAGCGGAGTACATGGCAGCCTCGGAGGCAGCACATGAAGCAATTTGGGTGAAGGAGTTCATCACCGACCTAGGAGTCATACCCAATGCGTCGGGCCGATCAAACTCTTCTGTGACAACACTGGAGCTATTGCACTTGCCAAGGAGCCTGTGTTTCACAAGAAGACCAGCACATCAAGCGTCGCTTCAACTCCATCCGTGAAAATGTTCAAGATGGAGACATAGAAATTTGCAAAGTGCATACGGATCTGAATGCCGCAGATCCGCTGACTAAACCTCTTCATGAGCAAAACATGATCAACACCAGAAGTCTATGGGTGTTCGGTTCATCACAATGTAACTAGATTATTGACTCTAGTGCAAGTGGGAGACTGTTGGAAATATGCCCTAGAGGCAATAATAAAAGTATTATTATTATATTTCCTTGTTCATGATAATTTTCTTTTATTCATGCTATAATTGTATTATCCGGAAATCGTAATACACGTGTGAATACATAGACCACAAAATGTCCCTAGTGAGCCTCTAGTTGACTAGCTCGTTGATCAACAGATAGTCATGGTTTCCTGACTATGGACATTGGATGTCATTGATAACGGGATCACATCATTAGAAGAATGATGTGATGGACAAGACCCAATCCTAAGCATAGCACAAGATCGTGTAGTTCGTTTTGCTAGAGCTTTTCCAATGTCAAGTATCTTTCCTTAGACCATGAGATCGTAACTCCCGGATACCGTAGGGAGTGCTTTGGGTGTACCAAACGTCACAATGTAACTGGGTGACTATAAAGGTGCACTACGGTATCTCCGAAAGTGTCTTTTGGGTTGACACGGATCGAGATCGGATTTGTCACTCCGTATGACGGAGAGGTATCACCGGGCCCACTCGGTAGTGCATCATCGAGAATGAGCTCAAAGTGACCAAGTGTTTGGTCACGGGATCATGGATTACTGATGCGAGTAAAGTGACTTGCCGGTAATGAGATTGAACGAGTTTTTGGTATACCGACGATCGGATCTCGTGCAAGTAAAATACCGATTGACAAAGGGAATTGTATACGGGTTTGATTGAATCCTCGACATCGTGGTTCATCCGATGAGATCATCGAGGAGCATGTGGGAGCCAACATGGGTATCCAGATCCCGCTGTTGGTTATTTCCCGAGAGCCGTCTCGGTCATGTGTGCATGTCTCCCGAACCCGTAGGATCTACACACTTAAGGTTCGGTGACGCTTAGGGTTGTATGAATATGAGTATGCAGCAAACCGAATGTTGTTCGAGTCCCGGATGAGATCCCGGACGTCACGAGGAGTTCCGGAATAGTCCGGAGGTAAAGATTTATATATAGGAAGTCTTATTTTGGTCGCGGAAAAGTTTCGGCATTATCGGTATTGTACCGGAGTGCCGGAAGGGGTCCGGGGGTCCACCGGGGGGGTCCACCTGCCCCGGGGGGCCACATGGGCTGTAGGGGGTGCGCCTTGGCCTATATGGGCCAAGGGCACCAGCCCCAAAAGGGCCCATGCGCCAAGGAGACTTGGGAGGGAAGAGTCCTAAAGGGGGAAGGCACATCCGAGGTGCCTTGGGGAGGATGGACTCCTCCCCCCTCTTGGTCGCACCCTTCCTTGGAGGAAGGGGCAAGGCTGCGCCCTCCCCCCCTCTCTTGCACCTATATAAAGGGAGGGGAGGGAGGGGTGGCCGTACCCTGAAGCCCTTGGCACCTCCCCTCTCCGCTACACCTCCTCCTCCTCCCGTAGTTGCTTAGCGAAGCCCTGCCGGAGTTCTGTTGCATCCACCACCACGCCGTCATGCTGCTGGATCTTCATCAACCTCTCCTTCCCCCTTGCTGGATCAAGAAGGAGGAGACGCCATCCGCTCCGTACGTGTGTTGAACGCGAGGTGCTGTCCGCTCGCACTAGGTCATCGGTGATCTGAATCACGGCGAGTACGACTCCATCATCCCCTGCCTGCTGAACGCTTCCGCAGCGATCTACAAGTGGTATGTAGATGCAATCACTCTTCCATGACTCGTTGCTAGATGAACTCATAGATGGATCTTGGTGAAACCGTAGGAAAAATTTTAATTTTACGCAACGTTCCCAACAAAGGGCATCATGAGCTAGGTCTATGCGTAGTTCTCTATTGCACGAGTAGAACACAATTTTGTTGTGGGCGTAGATCTTGTCAACTTGCTTGCCGCTACTAGTCTTATCTTGCTTCAGCGGTATTGTGGGATGAAGCGGCCGGACCAACCTTACACGCACGCTTTACGTGAGACCGGTTCCACCGACTGACATGCACTAGTTGCATAAGGTGGCTGGCGGGTGTCTGTCTCTCCCACTTTAGTTGGAGTGGATTTGATGAAAAGGGTCCTTATGAAGGGTAAATAGAAGTTGACAAAATCACGTTGTGGTTATTCTTAGGTAAGAAAACGTTCTTGCTAGAACCCAATTGCAGCCACGTAAAAGATGCAACAACAATTAGAGGACGTCTAACTTGTTTTTGCAGCAATTGTCATGTGATGTGATATGGCCAGAAGTTGTGATGAATGATGAATGATATCTTGTGATGTATGAGATCATGTTCTTGTAATAGGAATCACGACTTGCATGTCGATGAGTATGACAACCGGCAGGAGCCATAGGAGTTGTCTTTATTTTTGTATGACCTGCGTGTGTCATTGAAGAACGCCATGTAAATTACTTTACTTTATTGCTAAACGCGTTAGCCATAGTAGTAGAATTAATAGTTGGCGAGCAACTTCATGGAGACACGATGATGGAGATCATGGTTTCATGCCGGTGACAAGAAGATCAAAGGAGCTATATGATATTGGCCATATCATGTCACTACTTTATATAATTGCATGTGATGTTTATTATGTTTTATGCATCTTGTTTACTTAGAACGACGGTAGTAAATAAGATGATCCCTTATAATAATTTCAAGAAGTGTTCTCCTCTAACTGTGCACCGTTGCTAAAGTTCGTCGTTTCGAAGCACCACGTGATGATCGGGTGTGATAGATCCTTACGTTCACATACAACGGGTGTAAGACAGTTTTACACATGCAAAACACTTAGGGTTAACTTGACGAGCCTAGCATGTACAGACATGGCCTCGGAACACGGAGACCGAAAGGTCGAACACGAGTCGTATGGAAGATACGATCAACATGAGAATGTTCACCGACGATGACTAGTCCGTCTCACGTGATGATCGGACACGGCCTAGTCGACTCGGATCGTGTAACACTTAGATGACTCTAATCTGAGTGGGAGTTCATTAAATAATTTGATTAGATGAACTTTATTATCATGAACAATAGTCTAAAATCTTTGCAAAATGTCTTGTAGATCAAATGGCCAACGCTAATGTCACCATGAACTTCAACGCGTTCCTAGAGAAAACCAAGCTGAAAGATGATGGCAGCAACTATTCGGACTGGGTCCTAACACGAGGATCATCCTCATAGCAGCCAAGAAACAATATGTCCTAGAAGCACCGCTAGGTGAAGCACCCATCCTGCAGAACCAAGACATTATGAATGCTTGGCAGTCTCGTCTTGATGATTACTCCCTCGCTCAAAGGCGGCATGCTTTACAGCTGTAACCGGGCTCCTAAAGCGCTTTTGAGCAACACGGAGCATATGAGATGTTCGAGGAGCTGAAAATGGTTTTCCAAGCTCATGCCTGTGTCGAGAGATATGAACTCTCCGACAAGTTCTATAGTTGTAAGATGGAGGAAAACAGTTCTCACAAGTGAGCACATACTCAAAATGTCCGGTTGCACAACCGCCTGTCCTACTGGACATTAACCTCCGGACGAGGCGGTCATCGACAGAATCCTTGATCGCTCCCACCAAGCTACAAGAGCTTTGTGATGAACTACAATATGCGAGGGGATGGTGAAGACCATTCCGAAGTATTTTCAATGCTGAAATCAGCAGAGGTTGAAATCAAGAAAGAACATCAAGTGTTGATGATCAATAAAACCACTAAGTTCAAAAAGGGCAAGGGTAAGAAGAACTTCAAGAAGGACGGCAAGGATATTGCCGCGCCTGGTAAGCAAGTTGCCGGGAAGAAGTCAAGGAATGGACCCAAGGCTGAGACCGAGTGCTCTTATTGCAAGGGAAGGGTCCTTTGGAAGCGGAACTGCCCCAAATACTTAAGCGGATAAGAAGGCCGGCAACACTAAAGGTATATTTGATATACATGTAATTGATGTGTACCTTACCGATTACTCGTAGTAACTCCCGGTATTTGATACCGTGCCGTTGCTCATATTTGTAACTCACGGCAGAGCTGCGGAATAAGCGGAGATCGGCAAAGGACGAGGTGACGGCGCGCCGGGAATGGTTCCAAGGTCGATGTGATCGCCGCCGCACGCTACCTCTACATTTACCCACGGGATTAGTTATGAACCTCAATAATTGTTATTTAGTGCCAAGTTTGAGCATGAACATTGTATCTGGATCTCGTTTAATGCGAGATGGCTACTCATTTAAATCCGAGAATAATGGTTGTTCTATTTATATGAGAGATATGTTTTATGGTCATGCTCGATGGTCAATGGTTTATTCTTAATGAATCTCGAACGTAATATTACACATATTCATAGTGTGAATACCAAAAGATGTAAAGTTGATAACGATAGTCCCACATACTTGTGGCATCGCCGCCTTTGGTCACATTGGTGTCAAGCGCATGAAGAAGCTCCATGCCGATGGACTTTGGAGTCTCTCGATTATGAATCATTTGACACATGCGAACCATGCCTCATGGGCAAGATGACCAAGACTCCGTTCTCGGGACAATGGAGCGAGCAACCAACTTATTGGAAATCATACATATCGATGTGTGCGGTCCAATGAGCGTTGAGGCTCATGGAGGATATCGTTATGTTCTCACTCTCACCGATGACTTGAGTAGTTATGGGTATGTCTACTTGATGAAACACAAGTCCGAGACCTTTGAAAAGTTCAAGGAATTTCAGAATGAGGTAGAGAATCAACGTGACCGAAAAATAAAGTTCTTACGATCAGATCGTGGAGGAGAATATTTAAGTCACGAATTTGGTACACACTTAAGGAAATGTGGAATCGTTTCACAACTCACGCCGCTGGAACACCTCGGTAATAGAACGGTGTGTCCGAACATCGTAATCGCACTCTATTGGATATGGTGCGATCTATGATGTCTCTTACAGATTTACCGCTATCATTTTGGGGATACGCTCTAGAGACAGCTACATTCACTTTAAATAGGGCACCGTCTAAATCCGTTGAGACGACACCGTATGAATTATGGTTTGGGAAGAAACCTAAGCTATCGCTTTCTAAAAGTTTGGGGATGCGATGCTTATGTCAAGAAACTTCAACCCGAAAAGCTCGAACCCAAGTCGGAAAAATGCGTCTTCATAGGATACCCTAAGGAAACCATTGGGTATACCTTCTACCTTAGATCCGAAGGCAAGATCTTTGTTGCCAAGAACGGATCCTTTCTGGGAAAAGAGTTTCTCTCGAAAGGAGTAAGTGGGAGGAAAGTAGAACTCGATGAAGTGCTACCTCTTGAGCCGGAAAGTAGTGCAGCTCAGGAAAATGTTCCTATGGTGCCTACACCAACCGGAGAGGAAATTAATGATGATGATCAAGGTACTTCGGATCAAGTTGCTCTTGAACTCAGAGGGTCCACTAGGACACGTTCCACACCAGAGTGGTACGGCAACCCTGTCTCCGGAAATCATGTTGTTAGACAACAAAGGTTAACCTACGAACTATGAAGAAGCGATGGCAGGCCCAGATTCCAACAAATGGCTTGAAGCCATGCAATCCGAGATAGGATCCATGTATGAAAACAAAGTATGGACTTTGACAGACTTGCCCGATGATCGGTGAGCGATAGAAAACAAATGGATCTCTAAGAAGAAGACGGACGCGGATGGTAATGTTACCATCTATAAAGCTCGACTTGTCGCTAAGGGTTATCGGCAAGTTCAAGGGATTGACTACGATGAGACTTTCTCTCCCGTAGCGAAGCTTAAGTCCGTCCGAATCATGTTAGCAATTGCCGCATACTATGATTATGAGATATGGCAGATGGACGTCAAAACGGCATTCCTTAATGGTTACCTTAAGGAAGAGCTGTATATGTTGCAGCCAGAAGGTTTTGTCGATCCTAAGAATGCTAACAAGGTATGCAAGCTCCAGCGATCCATTTATGGGCTGGTGCAAGCATCTCGGAGTTGGAACATTCGCTTTGATGAGATGATCAAAGCGTTTGGGTTTATGCAGACTTATGGAGAAGCATGCGTTTACAAGAAAGTGAGTGGGAGCTCTGTAGCATTTCTCATATTATATGTAGATGACATACTGATGGGAAATGATATAGAACTCTTGGACAGCATTGAGGCCTACTTGAATAAGAGTTTTTCAATGAAGGACCTTGGAGAAGCTGCTTACATATTAGGCATCAAAATCTATAGGGATAGATCGAGATGCCTCATAGGTCTTTCACAAAGCACATACCTTGATAAAATTTTGAAGAAGTTCAAAATGGATCAGTCCAAGAAAGGGTTCTTGCCTGTTTTGCAAGGTGTGAAATTGAGAGATGAGTGTCATCCCCTATGCCTCAGCCATAGGATCTATTATGTATGGCATGCTGTGTACCAGACCTGATGTAAACCTTGCCGTGAGTTTGGTAGGAAGATACCAAAGTAATCCCGGCAAGGAACACTGGACAGCGGTCAAGAATATCCTGAAGTACACGAAAAGGACAAAGGACATGTTTCTCGTTTATGGAGGTGACGAAGAGCTCGTCGTAAAGGGTTACGCCGATGCTAGCTTCGATACGATCTGGATGACTCAAATCGGATACGTGTATATGTTGAATGGTGGAGCAAGAGCTGGTGCAAATGCAAGCGAAGCGTCGTGGCGGGATCTATATGTGAAGCGGAGTACATGGCAGCCTCGGAGGCAGCACATGAAGCAATTTGGGTGAAGGAGTTCATCACCGACCTAGGAGTCATACCCAATGCGTCGGGGCCGATCAAACTCGTCTGTGACAACACTAGAGCTATTGCACTTGCCAAGGAGCCCAGGTTTCAAAAAAGACCAGGCACATCAAGCGTCGCTTCAACTCCATCCGTGAAAATGTTCAAGATGGAGACATAGAAATTTGCAAAGTGCATACGGATCTGAATGTCGCAGATCCTTTGACTAAACCTCTTCCATGAAAGCAAAACATGATCAACACGAGAACTCTATGGGTGTTCGGTTCATCACAATGTAACTAGATTATTGACTCTAGTGCAAGTGGGAGACTGTTGGAAATATGCCCTAGAGGCAATAATAAAAGTATTATTATTATATTTCCTTGTTCATGATAATTGTGTTTTATTCATGCTATAATTGTATTATCCGGATATCGTAATACACGTGTGAATACATAGACCACAAAATGTCCCTAGTGAGCCTCTAGTTGACTAGCTCGTTGATCAACAGATAGTCATGGTTTCCTGACTATGGACATTGGATGTCATTGATAACGGGATCACATCATTAGAAGAATGATGTGATGGACAAGACCCAATCCTAAGCATAGCACAAGATCGTGTAGTTCGTTTTTCTAGAGCTTTTCCAATGTCAAGTATCTTTTCCTTAGACCATGAGATCGTGTAACTCCCGGATACCGTAGGAGTGCTTTGGGTGTACCAAACGTCACAACGTAATTGGGTGACTATAAAGGTGCACTACATGTATCTCCGAAAGTATCTGTTGGGTTGACACGGATCGAGATCGGATTTGTCACTCCGTATGACGGAGAGGTATCACCGGGCCCACTCGGTAGTGCATCATCAGAATGAGCTCAAAGTGACCAAGTGTTTGGTCACGGGATCATGCATTACTGATTTAGTAAAGTGACTTGCAGAACGAGATTGAACGAGGTATTGGGATACCGACGATCGAATCTCGGGCAAGTAAAATACCGATTGACAAAGGGAATTGTATACGGGGTTGATTGAATCCTCGACATCGTGGTTCATCCGATGAGATTATCGAGGAGCATGTGGGAGCCAACATGGGTATCCATATCCCGCTGTTGGTTATTTCCCGAGAGCCGTCTCGGTCATGTATGCATGTCTCCCGAACCCGTAGGGTCTACACACTTAAGGTTCGGTGACGCTAGGGTTGTATGAATATGAGTATGCAGCAAACCGAATGTTGTTCGGAGTCCCGGATGAGATCCCGGACGTCACGAGGAGTTCCGGAATAGTCCGGAGGTAAAGATTTATATATAGGAAGTCTTATTTTGGTCGCCGGAAAAGTTTCGGGCATTATCGGTATTGTACCGGGAGTGCCGAAAGGGGTCCGGGGGGCCACATGGGCTGTAGGGGGTGCGCCTTGGCCTATATGGGCCAAGGGCACCAGCCCCAAAATGGCCCATGCGCCAAGGAGACTTGGGA
The DNA here is from genome assembly GCA_021605145.1 of Aegilops bicornis. Taxonomy (NCBI): domain Eukaryota; kingdom Viridiplantae; phylum Streptophyta; class Magnoliopsida; order Poales; family Poaceae; genus Aegilops; species Aegilops bicornis. Next base: position 396,776,663 of record CM038669.1, read on the forward strand.
GGGAAGAGTCCTAAAGGGGGAAGGCACATCCGAGGGTGCCTTGGGGAGGATGGACTCCTCCCTCTTGGTCGCACCCTTCCTTGGAGGAAGGGGCAAGGCTGCGCCCTCCCCTCTCTTGCACCTATATAAAGGGAGGGGAGGGAGGGGTGGCCGTACCCTGAAGCCCTTGGCACCTCCCCTCTCCGCTACACCTCCTCCTCCTCCCGTAGTTTCTTAGCGAAGCCCTGCCGGAGTTCTTCTGCATCCACCACCACGCCGTCGTGCTTTGGATCTTCATCAACCTCTCCTTCCCCTTGCTGGATCAAGAAGGAGGAGACGCCATCCGCTCCGCACGTGTGTTGAACGCGGAGGTGCTGTCCGCTCAGCACTAGGTCATCGGTGATCTGAATCACGGCGATGCGACTCCATCATCCCCTGCTCCATTGAATGCTTCCGCACGCGATCTACAAGTGGTATGTAGATGCAATCACTCTTCCATGACTCGTTGCTAGATGAACTCATAGATGGATCTTGGTGAAACCGTAGGAAAAATTTTAATTTTCTGCAACGTTCCCCAACACAAAACTCATAAACTCATAATATAACTGTCATCGTAACGTTAAGCGTGCGGACCCTACGGGTTCGAGAACTATGTAGACATGACCGAGAACCGTTTCCGGTCAATAACCAATAGCGGAACCTGGATGCTCATATTGGCTCCTACATATTCTACGAAGATCTTTATCGGTCAAACCGCATAACAACATACATTGTTCCCTTTGTCATTGGTATGTTACGTGCCCGAGATTCGATCGTCGGTATCTTAATACCTAGTTCAATCTCGTTACCGGCAAGTCTCTTTACTCATTAGTTGCATTGCTTGCAAGGCTTAAGTGATGTGCATTACCGAGAGGGCCCAGAGACCTCTCCGACAATCGGAGTGACAAATCCTAATCTCGAAATACGCCAACCCAACATGTACCTTCGGAGACACCAGAGAGCACCTTTATAATCACCCGATTACGTTGTGGACGTTTGGTAGCACACAAAGTGTTCCTCCAAAGAACGGAGTTGCATAATCTCATAGTCATAGGAACATGTATAAGTCATGAAGAAAGCAATAGCAGAATACTAAACGATCGTGTGCTAAGCTAACGGAATGGGTCAGGTCAATCACATCATTCTCCTAATGATGTGATCCCGTTAATCAAATGACAACTCATGTCTATGGCTAGGAAACATAACCATCTTTGATCAACAAGCTAGTCAAGTAGAGGCATACTAGTGACACTCTGTTTGTCTATGTATTCACACATATTATGTTTCCGGTTAATACAATTCTAGCATGAATAATAAACATTTATCATGATATAAGGAAATAAATAATAACTTTATTATTGCCTCTAGGGCATATTTCCTTCAAGTCCTACTCCCGGTGGGAGTAGGACTCCTCCAGGCGCACCCCTAGGGGCCGGACGCACCTCCCCCCTCCCTCCTTTATATACGGGGGCAGGGGGCACCCCATGACACACAAGTTGATCTTCGTGATCGTTCCTTAGCCCTGTGCGGTGCCCCCTTCCACCATATTCCACCTCGGTCATATCGTAGCGGTGCTTAGGCGAAGCCCTGCGTCGGTAGGACATCCACACCGTCGTGCTGACGGAACTCTTCCCCGACACTTTGCTGGATCGGAGTCCCGGGAATGTCATCGAGCTGAACGTGTGCTAGAACTCGGAGGTGTCATAGTTTCGGTGCTTGATCGGTCGGGCTGTGAAGACGTACGACTACATCAACAGCGTTGTTATAATGCTTCCGCTTTCGGTCTACGAGGGTACGTGGACAACACTCTCTCCTCTTGTTGATATGCATCACCATGATCTTGCGTGTGCGTAGGAATTTTTTTGAAATTACTATGTTCCCCTACACCTGTGTGGATCCGATGCTTGTTACCTTTGAAGACTGTGCTTCTTCCAGACGGTTAGGCGTCATGGTATAGAGCATCCAAGAGGAATTGTGGATCGCCGAGTGACCGAGTTTGTGAAGGTTTGGAAGTCACCTGAAGACTTACCACGAGTGATTGGGCGAGGACTGTCTGACCTTAGATCAAGGAGAATATGGTGAGGACTGTGTGTCCGGGACTGTGTGTCCTCAGGTTTAAATACCTAGCCGCGACAACCAGATGTACAACTGAGAAAGCAACTGGAACTGGTCTACCAAATCATTGTCTTCACCAAGCTTACTGGTTCCATTTCCTCAACTCTTTCATTTCCTCATTACAATTGTTGTGTGCTTGTTCATATCTGTTTGAAGACTTTGACTGAAGACTTTCTCAATTTCCTCAGTTCAGTTTCTTTAGTCTGTTTGTCTTCATCCTGTGTTATCCTGTGATTACGCTTTCTGTACTCAGTGCTTGTCTTCATTTCATCATGATGACCATGCTTGTGTTCTTTTATGTTTACTTTTGAGTACTTATTCCGCTGCTAGTAGCTCTTCGCTAAGGAATTTCCTCACTAGCAAATTCCTCAGTGAAGAATTCATAAAAATCGCCTATTCACCCCCCTCTAGTCGATATAACGCACTTTCAATTGGTATCAGAGCAAGGTACTCCCTTGTTCTATGTGATTTTGGTTTAACCGCCGGAGTTTTAATTATGTCGACCACAGGAATGAAGATCATGTCATGCCCCATCTTTGACGGTCACGAGTATCCCAAGTGGAAGGTCATGATGAAGAAGCGCCTCATGGCGATGAACAGCGAGCTGTGGACCATCACTCAGATTGGTCTGACCCATCTGTGCAAGATGGTGGAAGCAGATGACATTCGCAAGTACACTCTTCTCAATCTCAAGGCGAAGGACGCCATCTGCTCCTGTCTGTCTCAAAATCAGTTCAGGAATATCATGCATCTCGATCATGCAAAGCTTATCTGGGACCGTCTCTCTGAGGTCTATGAAGGTCATCGAACCCATCATGATCCTTGGTTTGAGGACTTTAAGGAATCTCTCAAAGCGATGATATTCGAACCAGAATCATCATCTTCTGCACCATGCCTTATGGCAAAAGATGCAAAGGTAACTGAATGCTATCTATCTAAATCCAGTGATGATGAATCAGGTGATGAATTTGGACCCAGCTATGTCAAATTTGCTTCCCTTTCCACTAAACAACAAAGAGCTTTGGAAAAAGTTCAATACATGCTAAATAAGAGTGATGATATGTTGGGTGAAGAAATGGATCAGTCGAAAGCTTTGGTTGAGAGTCTTTAGAGACTTCAGTCTAGGTTTGACAACCTTCAAGGTCATCATAACACTCTCTTATCTGATCATGAGAAGCTTTCTTATGAATTTCTTCAAAGAAATCAAGATCTTGAGAAGCTAAGAGTGAGTTATGAAGATCTTCAGAAGGAGCGCGATTCATTGCTAGCTCAACAAATCAGGGCTGCTCATGAAGAATTTGTTCCTCCATGTTTGAAGTGCATTGAATGTGAATCCGCTAATTCATCACCTGAATGCTCAAATGCTTCAAATGCTACAAATTCTTCAACTGTCTCTGCTATCACTAATTCCTCATCTGAGGACATTGCTAGTATCACTGATGATGCAGGGTTGAAGGAACTATACATGACATGAATGTATAAAAGCCTCAAAGGGCATCAGACTCTTTGTGATGTGCTTAAAAAGCAGATCCTCAACAGGAACCCTAGGAAAGAGGGTATTGCCTTTGAGAGGAAACTCAATGCTGATGGTACATATTGGAAGCCGGAGCAGTACCCCAAAACCTCATGGGTTGCTACAAAGGGACCTCCAGTTGATCCATCCAATTTATCTGGCTTTACATGTGAATCTCCTCATTCTTCTGATGAGTCATTTGACTCCAACTATAAACTGTTCAAAAATCAGAATGGTGAAGTATTTGCTGATATGTTGGCACTAACTGCAGGACAACCCATTGGGTACGCCGCGTTTCGGAAATCTTGCACTCGTCAGACCGGTTCAACGCTGACTCTGCGATCTTAACCCTGGAGGGCAACTGCCGGTTTAAGCCTTTAAAGTTGAAGTTGGGGCGCATGAAGCGGTTTTGTAATGACATGGGCACTCTCATGGGCGCTTTAGTGAAGTATGCTGATTACGATAGTACCAAGGATCCCGAGTCCGGCGATGATGAGACAGGAAGGGAAGGAAGAACAAGAACTCCAAGGGCCAGCAACATCGATTGGCGGGTAATGGTGGAGGCAAGCGTAAAGCGAATGGCAACATGGACTTCGTAGCCAACACCAACGCGCAGGACAAGGGCCAGCGGCACAAGGGGGTAAACAGCCGAATCGAAGTGGAGCGCCTAATCCCAATCCGGACCGCTTGAATTACCTGCTGAATCAACCCTGTCCGAAGCATGGGACGAAGGAGACGCCAGCAAACCACCTCTGGAAGGATTGCTACATTATGCAGGAGTTCAAGAGTTCTAATGCTTTCCGGTATGATCAAGGTTCTGGCGGCGGTTCAGGATCCGGGCCGGGTTACGGTGGAGGAAATTCCGGTTCAGGATTTAATGGTAATCCGGGCGGACATAACAATCAGAATAACCAAGGTGGTTACAACCAGCAGCGACAACGATCGGGTTATCGAGCAACCCAAAGCGGTTGAATAGTGGGCAGTACCATGTCTTCACCACCAGCTTAGACAAGCGAGACCGGAAGCTTCAGAAGCGGGCAGTCAACGCTGTTGAACCGGCCGTGCTCATTACCTACGCTGGTCAGAGCAGCCCATTGTATGGAGTAGAGAGGATCATCCTCCCCGGTTTGACAATCCGGGTCAGCTAGCCCTGGTGGTGGCACCTCAAGTGGGAGGTTATAAGTTCACCAAGGTACTCATGGACGGAGGGAGCAGCATTAACATCCTATACTATGAGACCTTCCGTCGTATGGGGTTAATAGATAAATATCTCAAACCGTCCAATACAGTGTTCCATGGTGTGGTACCTGGCAAGTCAGCATATCCGGTTGGTAAAATAGCTCTGGAAGTGGCCTTTGGTGATGAATATGACTCCAGATCGGAAACATTGACGTTTGAAGTGGTAAAAATCCAAAGTCCATATCACGCCCTATTTGGGCGGCCGGCTTATGCCAAGTTCATGGCACAGCCTTGTTATATCTATTTGCAGCTCAAGATGTCGGGTCACAAGGGGACAATAACGGTTCATGGGAGCCGCAAGATCGCTTTGGAATGTGAGGAAGGTGATGCGGCTTACGCAGAGTCGGTTTGTGCCACCGAGGAGCTGAAGTATTATAAGGACTATGTTGATCCGGCGGACATGACTCCATTGTAGAAGCCAACTTCTGAGCATGATCCGGCCCTGAAATTCAATTCGGCAGCTAAGACTAAGCTTGTTGACTTCGTGCCCGGCGATTTGTCCAAGCAGTTCAAAGATCGGTGCCAACTTGGATCCTAAATAGGAAAGCGGCGCTCATCGAGTTCATCCGTGAGAATCGGGACATTTTTGCATGGAAGCCTTCTGACATGCCAGGTGTGCCGAGGCAACTCGCTGAGCACACTCTTAATGTTGATCCCAAGTACAAACCGGTGAAGCAGTTTCTCCGCCGGTTTAACAAAGAAAGGCGCAAGGCCATTGGAGAGGAGGTGGCCAGGCTCTTAGCAGCTGGTTTTATCGTTGAAGTCTTCCATCCGGAATGGCTTGCTAATACGGTGCTGGTTCTTAAGAAAAATGGCACTTGGCGCATGTGTGTGGATTACACAGATCTTAACAAGGCTTGTCCAGCAGATCCTTTTGCCCTCCCCCGCATTGACCAGATTATTGATGCCACCGCGGGTTGTGAGCGTTTGAGCTTTTTGGATGCGTATTCTGGGTACCATCAGATCAAGATGGCAGTTAAGGACCAGGAGAAGACGGCGTTTATCACTCCCTTTGGAGCCTTCGCTATGTATCTATGCCTTTTGGGCTCAAGAGCGCCCAAGCAACTTATCAACGCTGCAGGTACGTAATTGCTCATAAACAGATCGGCCGTAATGTGCACGCCTATGTTGATGATATTGTGGTCAAGTCAAGGGAGAAGGAGACACTGATTGACGATTTGAAGGAAACCTTTGACAACCTGCGGGTTTACAAGATGATGCTCAACCCGGCCAAATGTGCCTTTGGTGTTCCGGCAGGCAAGTTATTGGGTTTTCTCGTGTCCAACAGGGGAATTGAGGCTAATCCGGAGAAGATTACGGCTATTACCTCCCTGGCTAAACCGAAGTGTATTAACGATGTCCAGCATTTGGCAGGCCGGATTGCCGCGCTGAGCCGGTTTATCAGCCGCCTCGGAGAGAAGGCCATCCCTTTGTACCAGATCTTTGAAAAGACAGATCGGTTTGTCTCGAGTCCGGCCCGACGAAGCATTGGAGGACTTAAAGCGGCAATTGGCCAACCGCTGTGCTCGCCGCTCCCATTGATAAGGAGCCGCTTTTGTTATATGTTGCTGCTAATGCCAAGGCGGTCGATGTGGCCATTGTGGTGGAAGCGGAAGGAGGCGGAAGGAGCATCCGGTTCAACGTCCGGTTTACTATATCAGCGAGGTACTTATCGAATCTAAGCAAAGGTATCTCGCATTGGCGTAAGCTGGTATATGGAGTTTTCATGGCAAGCGGAAGCTGAAGCAGTATTTCCAAGGGCACCCCATCACGGTGGTCGATTCTGCTCCTTTAGGCGATATCATCTGAGAACCGGAAGCGATCGGCGGATTGCTAAGTGGGCTATAGAGCTTGGGCGCCTGATGCAAGTACGTGCCTCGGACGGCGGTGAAGTCTCAAGCACTTGTGGATTTCATTAACGATTGGACGGAGTTGCAAGCACCTGAACAAAAGCCGGATCACACATATTGGACCATCCATTTTGACGGATCCAGGCAATTGGAGGGCTCGGGGGCTGGAGTCGTATTAACTTCCCCACGAGGTGACAAGTTTTGTTATGTTCTCCGCTTAATGTTCCCTTGTACTAATAATGCAGCTGAGTATGAAGCCTTGCTCCATGGTCTCCGGATGGCTAAGGAGATGAATCTAAGCCGGGTTAAGTGCTTCGGTGACTTGGACCTAGTGGCTCAACAGGTGTCTGGCACTTGGGATTCAAAGGACCCACTCATGGTTGCATATCATCGTGAGGTGGATATTGTCGCAGGTCATTTCAAGGGCTATCAGGTGGACCACGTGGACCGTCGGAAGAATGAAGCGGCGGACGCTTTAAGCCGGTTGGGCTCTCAACGCAAACTGGTCCCGCCCAATGTTTTACGGGCGTGTTGCACAACCCGTCGGTCAAGCTCCCTGGTGAAGCGGATTTGGCTATTCTCGATCCGGAGGCTCAATTGGTTGCAGCTCTTCACGTCACCCCGGATTGGACGCTTCCTTATCTTGCGTACATGAACCGGGGCGAGTTACCAGAAGATGAGACGTTGGCCCGGCAGATAGTCCGGCGATCTAAGTCTATGACCATTGTCAATGGCGAATTGCATCATTGCAGCGTGTCAGGGGCGTTTCAACGCTGTGTGTCCCCTGAAGAAGGATGTGAAATATTGCGTGAGATCCACGAAGGAGATTGTGGTCACCACGCCGGTTCAAAATCTTTGGTGGCTAAAGCGTTCTGCCACGGTTTCTATTGGTTGACTGCTCATGCTGATGCGGAAGATCTGGTCAGACGATGTGATGGTTGCCAAAAGTTTTCAGACGCGTGCTCATGTACCGGCCCAAAAATTGAGGATGATTCCAATTACTTGGCCGTTTGCAACCTGGGGGCTGGATATGGTTGGGCCTTTCAAAAGGTCCAAGGACAAGAAGACCCACCTACTGGTGGCGGTCGACAAGTTTACAAAGTGGGTAGAGGCAGAACCTGTTAGCAAGTGTGATGCGGCCACGGCGGTTCAGTTCATCAAAAAGGTGATTTTCCGGTTTGGTTTTCTACACAGTATCATCACAGATAATGGTACCAATTTGTCCAAAGGTGCCATGAAGGAGTTCTGCGAACGTGAGAACATCCGGCTTGACGTTTCTTCAGTAGCTCACCAACAGTCCAATGGTCAAGCGGAAAGAGCCAATCAAGAGATCTTGAGAGGCATCAAGCCCCGGCTTATGGTCCCTTTGCAGAGGACACCGGGTTGTTGGGTAGAAGATCTACCGTCTGTGTTATGGAGTACAAATACTATGCCTAACAGATCCACGGGATACACACCGTTCTTTATGGTCTATGGAGCGGAGGCGGTTCTCCCCAGTGACATCCGTCATGATTCACCTCGTGTGGCAGCTTATGTTGAAGCGGACAACGAGACGGCACGGCAAGATGCTATGGACCGGTTGGATGAGGAGCGTGACATAGCAGCTGCCCGCACGGCGATTTACCAACAGGATCTTCGTCGTTACCATAGTCGCCGGGTCAGAACCAGAACTTTTCAAGAAGGAGATTTGGTGCTTGGCTCATCCAAGACCGCATCGATATGCACAAGTTATCCCCACCTTGGGAGGGACCTTTCGTGGTCAGCAAGAATCTGCACAACGGGTCGCATTTATCTCGATCGATATTCGAGAGCATAAAGACTCACGACGCCGAGGAGGAGACCAACAGCCGAGGAACATAGCTCATCTTCGCCTTATTATACCTGAGCCATCGGCTCGCTTATGTACATATTATGACGTGTATATATTATGAATAAAGTAATAAACCGGAGCCTCGGCTAAAGCGGTGGTATCTGTTACATTACATCATGCGTGGTTACATGGAGTTGTTACGTCTTAAAGCGGCCTCCGGTTTACCCTGAGTTTGCTTTCCAAAAGCTTTATGATATCACTTGGGGGCTTGGTCGCATCCAAACCAATGCAACACCTTTTGATAGGCGAAAGCCACCAGATCACTTGGGGACATGGTCAAGTCTGAACCAGTCACGCCTCTTGATCGGCCTAAGGCCATAGAGTCACTTGGGGGCTTGGTCGAACCCGAACCATTGCCACGCCACTTGATCGGTATAATGCCACGGTGTCAGTTAGGGACCTGGCTGACTTGAACCATGGCTACACCTTATAGGGAGCTTGGTCGTGTCCGACCATGGTAACACCATCTGATCGGCTCAGTATAGCCTTCCTTTTTGCAAATGGTTTATCATTGCCTTTGCTTCCATGTTTTTTCATAACTATTATTTGATTTTTGTTGCGTTTTTTAAACCGATAACATTTTTAAACCGGTTCAAACTGTCAATTGACGGAATTTGGTCCATTTTTTAATCATGAGATAATTTTTCCGGTTTGACTTTTTCTGTTAACATCCCATTATGGAGTAACAGGGGGCTTGCCATAACCCGGCACGGTTTACATGGTAAACCGGCATTATAAATACAGGAGCTGTTTTCTCCTTTGACGGTAAGGGTTTATACAACCTCCGCTTCAAGATTGGCTAAGCCAACTTTATGCCCAGCGATGGCAGGTATTTTGTATCACAAATTTTGATTATATACCTCAATATTTCATTTCATATTTATATGAACGTCACAAGCTTTGGCGGCACAAACCGCTGTGGCGATTTAAGATTTTGTGACTGCAGGCAATATAGATTGAAAGTTTCGATCATTCAAGCAAAAGTATCAGCACCTATGCACGAAGGAATATTAAAAGCAAGAGTGTTGGCTATCCTATTACAAGGCAACATGGTGCCCAAATAAGATCATTGTTTCTTAGCGGAATATAATGAAGCAGCTATTCAAACCGGCTTACAGTTCATGCTTGCTCGCTGCCCCGGTCTGAGGGTTGTGGGTTGTTCTGCGCCGCTTCAGCTTATTCATCTCTACCCGGTAATTTGGAAGTCAACGGTGGTCGATCGATTCCCATTAAAGCTTCAAAGACAGCCTCCTCATGGATCAGGGAAGATGGTTCAAGATGTCGTGAGCGTAAGTATGCTTACGGATCGAGGGATCGTGTTCTCCGCTTCAGGAATAGGTGCAGCTACTCGCTTGTTCTGATCGTCATATTGAGCTTGATAATGCGACAAGTTTGCCTCTTCGGCCAATTGGCAAGCCAGAGGGCGCACTTCCCGGTTTATCGCTCTCAGGTCATCTTCGTTGAACTCTGAGCCGTCTTCCTTCAGATCGATAGCCCCGAGCTGCTTCAACAGGATCGAATCGCACCCATGCTTTGGCCCGGATTAAGGCGTTAATGGCGCCGGTTCGAGCAGCAGATTTCTTCAGCTCTTCAACCCGAGCTGGAAGCATTGACAACCTCCTAAGAGTATCTTGAATTAAAGAGGGTGCTGGATTGTTATGTGATGCAGTGGAGATGATCCGCTGCGCTCCAGTGTACAGCTGTTCGATTAAGGTGTAGGCAGCTTTTAATTTCATCCGAATATCTGACCCCAAGTGACCAATGCGTGTGCCTACAGCATTACAAGAGAAATCACAAACCGGGCTTATCATAAGAAGGCCAAGTTATCGCAGAAGCCAAAGGAAGCTTACCAAAGATGGCAGCAGTCATGGCATGCACTTGTCGCTTCACGTTGGTCAGTTCATCTACCACCGGTTTAAGGGCAGCTTCAGCATTTTCAACCTTTTTGGTTAAAGCGGCCTTTTCAAGATCCCACCGCCCGCTCAGACTTGAACCACTCCTTGAGCTGCTCCATGGTAGTCAAGGCGGTTTTCAGCTCATCCTTGGCCTTGGAGGTTTACGCTTGTTGAGACTTCGGATTTTCTTGAAGATCATTGATTTGTGAGGCTTGTTGGCGTATCTCACTCTGCAACAAAAAGGGAGCATGTTAATATCTTCATTGCAAGTACCAAATGCATAACCAGTCATACATATGGCACTTGGGGGCTAATTCATATTTGATCTTCATCTGTCAATAAAATCACAAAGTCCCAAGCTCAATACAGGTATTCAACTTGGCACTTGGGGGCTAATGGCTATTTGCTCGAACATGTTCTGATGCGGCGATATAAATTACAGTCCCGGTTTAACTATATTAAGTTGAACCGGCCCTTGGGGGCTACATCAGTGGATTCTGAAGCATTAAGTTTATGTTAAGTCCCGGTTTAACTATACTAAGTTGAACCGGCCCTTGGGGGCTAGGAGAGTTAACAAAAATTGAAATATCCTAGCGGGAAAAGAACATGGAGGTTACCTCGAATTTTTCTTTCATCATCTTCACCAGGCCAGCTTCATAATCGCGGCTGGTATACAGCCGGTTCAAGTAGCCATAATGAAGGTCTTGGGGGTTCAGAGCGGCATAAGTTGCCAGATCAACATCCCACTTGCCCTTGCTCATAGTGGCAAACTCTTCTTTGGCAGAATGTTTGGATAAAGCGACCGGATTACCCGGTTCGCTGTGGCCAAAGCCAGTAATCACAATGTCATCGTCCTTGGTATCACCGGTTTGACCAGGGACAGTCGGTTTGTCAGCAGGCCGGATTGGACTGGTGGATTTTTCAATCCGGGTTGGGCTTCTGGGCTGGTCAGCAGGACAGGAGGTGTCAACAGGCCTTTCTTCAGCAACAAAATCGTCATCCTGCAGTGGCGGATCATTGGGCGTATCTTCACAAATAGCCGCTTCAAGATTTGGGGCGCTGTCCGGTTCAGGGGCAGTCTCTTCGTCGGCCGTTTTATCCAGACGAGCCTTTTTGCTCAGCCTAGGCTTGGCCCTGAAAAAGCACAATAACAGTCAGATATGGCATATACTACACAATGATGCAGTAGAAACAATATGAAATGCATAACTTACCCAAGCACCGTTTTAAGTGGTGGCAGCTGAGTAGCTGATGACTCGCCAGATGAGGAGTGGGAAGTGACCTGATAATCGGAGTCGGATGGATTAAGGGGTTGACGAAAACAGCCCGCTTTAGGATAAGCAGCGACAAGCAATTTAGAGACCTACGAGCAGCGTTTCGAACCGGACTGTTTGGTAAACCGGTGGAGGTAACTACCTGGCCGTTGTGCCGAGTTGTGCGGCGAGCTTCATGTTGTTGAGTCTTCATAAGAAATTTGGGATCCAAGTAAGCAAGGGGATGAGAAAATTTAATTTTCCGGTTTGCCTGACGGTTTTTTAGTGAAGGCAAAGGATTTGAGTCAGAGGAGAGAATAGTTACCTCTATAACATCAGCATTACTGGTTTCAGCATCATCCTGACAAATATCATCATTAATTAGGCGTATGGAAAGTAAGCCAAGCGAATCAAGTTCTACCTCAAGGTCCAGATTACCCACATCGTCATCCACAGCCGGATCAGAAGATGCAGTGGTTTTCCTCTTATGAGCAGTCTTCTTGACAGCTTTGGTCTTTTGCCGGATTGGTTTTTCCGGTTTGACTGGCTTCTCTGGTTTCTCTTGTGGACGTTTCTTGCTCCAGAATGGATCATGACCCTGATTAAGCAGCAGTTGATGTTAAAAGTGATACCGGAAATGGCAGTAATATATTCAGTAAAAAATAGTCAGAAGTCTTACAGATGGTGGTTTGTTGGTAGCATAGAAGGGTAGTAGACCGGTTCGGGCACAGAGGTGTTCCGGTTCGTTCAACATTTTCTTCATGACCTCGGTGACCTCATCATCGGTAAGCTGGATATTAACATGTCGGAGGGGGTCGTTGGCGCTACGGTGTACTCACACATTAAACCGGAACCGGGAGAGGGGCAGTATGCTCCATGATATCCAACAGCGTGCGAGATCAATTCCGGTTAAACCATTGGCCAGGAAGGCTCTGAGCTTGGAGAGTTGAGGAGCGTATTTACTTCTCTCATTGGCGGTTAATCTTTGCGGAAAGGGATGTGTATTACTGAGTCGCTTCGGAAGAAAACCGGGTAAAGGATTTTCATTGGCAGGAGAAGTGTCTCTGCAATAGAACCATGTTTGATTCCATTCCTTGGGGTGGCTGTGCAGTTTGACATGAGGATAAGTGACCTCCTTTCTTTTTTGAATCGCCACACCACCCAATTACATGTTGGGCCCGTCAGTGAATTCTGTGCGGCGGTTTAGATGGAAGTAGTCTCTAAACAGTTCAACTGTGGGTTCTTCTTGAAAGTATGCCTCACAGAGCACTTGGAAGTGACAAATATTAGTAACAGAATTGGGGCCCGTATCTTGCGGACGGAGCTGAAAATTGGCTAACACATCCCGGTAAAATTTTGAACCGGGCGGTTGAAACCCGGCTAAGTGATCTGTGAAAACTACAACCTCTCCTTCTTGAGGTGTGGGTGGACATTCTTTGCAGTGAACCCTCCAATGGATGGTATTTTGCTGCTTAAAGCGCCCGGTCGAGGACCAGATTGTTTAATTGAGTTTCGGTGAAACGGGAAGGAGCCCAGTTGCACTCATATACTTGTTTGGCCATCTACAAAAAAAATATAAATCCGGTTCAAGAAATGTGTTGGGACAAAGAGAGAACCGGTGTACAATGCTAAATCGGAGACAAATATATCTAAACCGGAGTTCTATGAAGCGACAGTGTCTGGTTAAGGAGTTCTGGCGGTTCAACAAGGGGACTAATGGTGTATACCGGTTTATTTAATTTTTTCTATGTTAAGTTAAACCACCTGGTCTAAATATTGAAAACAATTGAGGTTGCGAACGGCTAAGTGTGCAGAAACAGGTTTCGCAAGATTTCTCTACAACGAAGGATCTGAAGCCAGATCAGAAAAAGAAGAAAAATATCCAAAAAAGAATAAAGCAGAGCAGTATTGATGCAATGAGCAGCAGATAATGTGCGAGATCTATGAACGTGAGCACGGGACTACAGGCGGATGCTAAAAGCTACTACTAATCAGAGCAAGGTGTCACAAATCTATCCAGGAGTCTGGTATGAGCATGAACAGTTAATGGAGCACTGCAAGAACAAGAAACCCTAGAACGAATCTAGGTCGAGGGGAACCGAGGACCTACGAGTTGAGGAGATGCGGAAGAGTGCTGCGTTTCTGCAGTGCGTTCAGGTTGATGCACGATGGCTCAAGACGGTGCAGAGGTCGATGGCGGCGACGGAGCTCCGAGGCTAGCGACGCGAGGAAGACGAAGAGAAAGGGGACGGAGGGGAGAAAAGGAATGACCCTTCGGTCCTATTTATAAGGCAAGATACCTGTGTCAGGCGCGTGAATCAAGGAGCCACAGATCTAGGAAGCAGAGTTGTCGCCTCGATTATTGCGGATCTGTTAAACAAAGAAGATATCATGAATGCTATCTTTATGGGGACGTCATGCCGGTTTACAGCAACGGGAGAAGGTGACTTCACGGCGGTTCAACGATTTCAAGAAGGTATTGAAGATGAAGGTTTTTATCAAGGATTGACATGAACCTGTTCAAATCAATCTGGGGCCTAATGTTGGTGATATTACTACTGGGCGTAAACTGGCCTATCTGGGCCGGGTTAACTTCATCAGTAGTTCAACGGTGAAAAAGCCCAAGAGGCATGAAAGTAAGGGCCCAAGGCCTGTAGTCGGTTTAGAACCTGTAGCCGTAAACCGGCATGGTATGTAAACTTGTATTGTAAGTTAGGAATAGAGAGAGACCAACCGGATACGAGTATGAACCGGAGATTGGGACTCTACGAACCGACGGCGTCACCCGTGTATATAAGGGGACGACCGGGACGGTTCAAGGACGACAACAACAACTCGAGGCCTAGGCGAAGCTTATTTGCTCCCTAGTCATCGAGACCTCATCAATCCCATCACAACTAGACGTAGGATTTTACCTTCATCGAAGGGGCCGAACTAGTATAACTCTTGTGTCTTTGCGTCCGCTTTAACCCCTTCAAGTTAACCCGTAGCGATGGCTCCACGACTAAGTCCTTTCATGAGGACATCTGCCGTGACAAAACCACGACAGTTCCCCTATGAAGAAAATCTGGGTTCCCAAAAGGTGTCTTGAAAGTCATCAGGTGAATGTCCTCATGACACCACCCCTGAAGAATAGGAACCCCAGATCAAATTCTTCATATGGACCAAATTCTTCATATGGATCCAAGTCCTCATACGGACCAAATTCCTCACGTGGATCAAATTCCTCAAAAGGATCAAAGTCCTCATATGAATATCATCGTGCTAATAACTTTCTGTTTCGCAGGAAGAGCTAAGGGCGATGAATATGAGCATTATTCTTCTAACCATTATGTTCATAAGTCCTCGAAGAATTTCTCTGCTTATTCATATGCTTATCCTAGCTCCTCGTATGTGAAACGAAATGGACTGTCTTCTATGCTCCCTTTCTCGTATGGAGCTCGCAGAGTGATGAACTCTTTGTCACCCCTTCAGATGTGGGTGGTGAAGAAAAAGAACTAATCTCGTATGCAAGGTCAGGTCTCCAGACGTGCTTAAACGTCTGAAGAATTTGCTGGAGACCTAAGAATGCCTGAAAGGACGCAGGCTAATCATGAAGAAATGAACTTTCATTTCTCACGTCCTCATACTGCTTTATCTGTTCTATTGCTTGATGAAATTGATCTGATGAATTGATGTCATATTCTTCACTGATGAAGCATATGAGTTCGTAAGCTGCACTAATTCATCTGCAGGATGATCAATCCAAAGCCACTGAGTGGGTCCTCGATAGTGGATGTACAAATCACATGACTGGTGACAAGAATCTATTGATGGATGCTCCCTTATCTCCATCGCATCTCAAGCATATCATCTTCGCTGAGAATGGCAAAAGTTAGGTATTGGGTCTAGGTAAGGTTGCGATCTCAAAGGATCGACACATGGACAAAGTCATGCTTGTCGAGTTCTTAGGATACAACCTCATGTCTGTCTCAATGCTTTGAGATCTTGATATGGTTGTTGTCTTTGGCAAGTACCGTTGTGTTGTGATCATGGAAGCTGACAATTCCAAAGTCTTCGAAGGCTTTAGGAGAGGAGATTTGTATATTTTTGATTTGTCTACAGGACCACAACCAGCCGTGTGCCTACTTGCAAAAGCTTCAGAAGGCTGGCTATGGCATCGACGACTTGGTCATGCAGGCATGAGGAATTTGCACATGCTTGCAAAGAAGAAGCATGTCATTGGCATTGAGAATGTCAAATTCCTCAAGGATCACTTAGCCTGGTGCTTCAATGTCATCCACTTTCAAATGAAGCATCTCAATATGGCTTTGTTATTGTTGATGATTATTCTTGGTACACATGGGTACACATTGTTACTTACAAACATGAAGTGCAGGAAGTCTTCAAACGATTTTCCTCGAGGGTTTCAACCAACTTTGGTGTGAAGATCAAGCACATCAGAAGTGACAATGGAACTGAGTTCAAGAATTCTGGTCTTGATGACTATCTTGATGAACTTGGTATTACTCATGAGTTATTTGCTCCTTATACTCCTCAACAGAATGGCGTCGTGGAGCGCAAGAACAGGACTCTTGCTAAGATGGCTCACGCTATGCTTGATGAATACAAAACGCCTCGTCGTTTCTGGATTGATGCAATTAATACTGCGTGCCACATCATCAACAGAGTATATCTTCACAAATTCTTCAAGAAGACTGCCTATGAACTCCTCACAGACAAGAAACCCAATGTGAATTATTTCAAAGTCTTCAGTGCTAAATGTTGATTAGAAATCCTCATCACAACTCAAAATTTGCACAAAAAGCACATGAAGGTTTCATGCTTGGTTACGGAAAGGACTCGCACACCTACAGAGTCTTCAACAACGTTCTTCACAAGGTTGTTCAAACTGTAGATGTGCGGTTTGATGAAACTAATGGCTCGCAAAGAGAGCACCTACCTTCTGTGATAGATGAACCAGCACCTGAGGAGACTATCAAGCACAAGGCTACTGAGGATGTCATACCTACCGAAGAATCTGCTGAAGAATTCATTCTAGAACGTGAAGAACGTCGAGCGAATGCACCTGAAGAAAATGCTGAAGAAAATGGTGCTGAAGAAAATGATGATCAACTTCCTTGACGACAACCAGCTCATCCTCGCGTTGCAAAAGAAGTGCAAATTGAGAAGATCATCAATGACATTGAAGCACCAGGTCCTCTCACACGCTCAAGAGCTTCACATTTATCTAACTTTTGTGGGCACTTTGCTTTCGTCTCTATCACAGAGCCCGCTAAGGTAGATGAAGCATTTCTGGAGCCTGAGTGGATTCAGGCCATGCAAGAAGAATTACATCAGTTTGAGCTCAACAACGTCTGGGAACTGGTCAAATGTCCAGATCCTCGCAAGCACAATATCATTGGCACAAAGTGGATCTACCACAACAAGCAAGATGAAAATGGCCTTGTGGTGAGGAATAAGGCACGGCTTGTAGCTCAAGGCTACACACAGGTTGAAGGAATCGATTTCGATGAAACTTTTGCACCTGTTGCTAGACTTGAGGCTATTCGCGTATTACTTGCTTATGCTAACCATCATGATATCACCTTGTATCAAATGGATGTGAAAAGTGCATTCCTCAATGGTAAGCTTGAGGAAGAAGTATATGTTGCTCAACCCCCAGGTTTTGAAGATCCAAAACATCCTGACAAAGTCTTCAGACTCAATAAGGCCCTCTATGGCCTCAAGCAGGCCCCTCGGGCGTGGTATTATACTTTGAAGGAATTCCTCATGAAGAAAGGCTTCAAACCCGATTCACTCGACCCTACTCTTTTCACTAAATCTTATGATGGTGAACTGTTTGTGTGCCAAATATATGTTGATGATATTATCTTTGGCTGTACTGACCAACGTTACACTGACAAATTTGGTTATATGATGAGAGAGGAATATGAAATGTCTATGATGGGAGAATTGAAATTCTTCTTAGGTCTTCAAATTCAACAATGAAATGGCATATTCATATCTCGGGAGAAATACCTCAAGGATGTACTGAGGAAATTCGGCATGCAATATTGCAAAGGGGTCAAAATTCCTATGCCCAAAAATGGCCATCTATGCACTGATGAAAATGGTATGGACTTCGATCAAAAGGTATACCGCTCCATGATTGGTTCTTTATTGTACTTATGTGCATCTAGGCCAGATATTATGCTTAGCATTTGCATGTGTGCCAGATTTCAAGCTACACCGAAGGAATCACACCATAAGGCTGTGAAGCATATTCTTCGATATCTAGCTCACACACCAACACTTGGATTATGGTACCCCAAGGGCTCGGCTTTTGATCTCATTGGATATTCCGACTCTGACTATGTTGGTGATCGTATTGGACCGCAAGTCAACATCTGGTACATGTCATTTCCTCGGACGATCTTTGGTCCGTTGGTCCTCGAAGAAAGCGGGCTGCGTATCACTATCTCTGCTGAAGTGAGCAGATTGTCTTGGCTCTTGGCCGTGTGCTCAATTGCTGTGGATGAAGCAAACTCTCAAGGACTATGGCGTCAACGTGAAGAATGTGCCTCTCTTACGTCACAATGAGAGTGCCATCAAGATTGTTCACAACCCAACAAGATCGAAGACAAAGCACATTCAGATTTGTCATCATTTTCTTCATGATCATGTGTTGAAGGGCAACATTTCTATTGAGCATGTGAAGACTGAAGAACAGCTAGCCGATATCTTCACTAAGCCCTTGGATGAGAAGAGATTTAGCAAGTTGCGGTGTCAGCTAAATATCTTAGAATCTTTGAATGTTCTTTGAAAAGGACACTCATCCTAACACTTATGCAATATTGATGACTTAGATGTGCAACACATGAAGAAAGGTTTTTCTTCAATCAATGAAGAATAAAACTCTAAGTGTGAAGAAATTAACAAAGAATTTGATTCTCAGAGCCCTACGACAATTGTACGCGGTGTCTGAAATCATAATTCTTATAAGGTGGGTCACGCCACCACCAAAAGTTGAAAATCTTCAATTTGAGTTTTTCCTCAATCTTTGAAATTCCTCAGTTGTTCATGTTCTTCAACTTTGCATTGTCTTCAATGTTTCCGTCATTTTGAGAGAGAGAGAGAGAGAGAGAGTAGCACTATTCTGATCCTAGGATCAGAATAGTTATTTGGATCACAGTGAGCCCCTATATAGGGCCCGATGAGGTGTTCCTGGATCTCGAAAGGCAGCCCACCCGAACTCCCCCAAAAAAAACTACGTCCGCCTCTGCGCCCACCTAATCCACTCCCGACGCTCACCTTACCCCGCGTCCTCACTGATCCTCCCCGATCCCGTCGTTGTTTCCCTGGCTCCGGCGAGCCTCCCGCTGCCGGGCCCTCGTCCCCGGCGCGCTGACCGCCGCCACCAACGCTGGCTCCGAAGCATCTCTGCCGCCGACCATCCCTGCCACGACGCGCCTCCACTGCCCCCGGCTCTGACGCACCTCCATCCGCCGTCGTCGCCCACCGGAAATCCCGGGCGCCGCCGCCACCGGAAACCTCTTCCGCGACCGCCCACCGGAAACATCAGACACCTGCAACTCCTACCGGATCCCTTCGGCGAAGCTAGCCTCTGCATAGCCCCGCGATCCTCCTCTCACTGCTGCCCTGGAGAGGACCATCCCAAGCCTACGCCATGGTGGAGCTCCCCGGCCCCAGCGCCTCACCTCGCCGGCCGGGATCCCCCACCTCGTGTCGTGCTGGCCGGCCACATCGACCTTCTCACGAGGGCCACCTTGACCTTCTCGGAGGATCCATGGAGCGGCCGCGTCGTGCCTTGCTTGCCACACACCTCCGCCCTGTGTCACCAACTACCAGCGCATGAAGCTTCCAGCACACCGCCTCGAGTGCCAAGCTTCCCTTAGCCACTCGCGGCAGCGTGGATACTTTCCTCCCCGTTGTGATAGTAGCGAGCGGCCGCTCGTCCATTGGCCTGCTCTTGGCTTGTTGTGTTCAGAAAAGTACAGATAAACTAACTGAACTCATGTGTTGCTTCGTCCAAAATACCGTGGATTTGTGCTATTGATTACTAAGAAGTTCAGATAATGATTTCCCAACAAACAGAAGTTCAGGTAGTTGTGTGTTGATAGTTTAGAAAGTACTTCTAGCATAAATCCCACAGTGCTTGACTGAATCGCACACTACATCTGTGACTGTACACCACCCGACATCAAGGACAGTGAGCCGTTTGGCACAAGTCCCTGATGGAAATATGCTCACTACCCCTCCTTATCCACCTTCTTCCGTCGCCCGACGACCTCACCAACAAACAACGGAAATGCCTTTCAGCTGCTCCGCTTGATTCCAGTGAAAAATGACAGGTTGTGTTTGCTTGTTCCCACCATTGAGGCTGATGATAGGCAAACATGCTCTCTTTTTTTCTCACCTTACATTTTTCACTTTGATGGCCAATTTCTAAGATCTGTCATGTCTCGCGCGGAGTGGTTTTCTTCCTTCTGCGATTCGATGTTTATTACAACACATGGATTTTCTCCATTACTAAATAATAAACCAAGAAGTTCAAATTAAAAAGATAGAGGAGTTCAATTTTTATAAAAAAAATTGGATTTCCACCGTTTCTGGAAAAAACCTAGAGGTTCAAATTTAAAGAACGTAGAAGTTCAACGTTTATTACAAACCCAAGAAGATAAAATTTAAAAAATAGAGTATTTTAAATTTTTTGTAAAAATGGATTTTCCCCATTTCTACAAAAACTACAGAAGTTCAAATTTAAATAACGGAGCGGTTCCATAATTGCTTTAATTTTTTGTGAAGGTAAAAAAAAGCATCTCAAACAATTTTATAAAAAAGTTTTTCTCTCTTAAAATAAACCTAGAAGTTCAAATTTAAAAACGGAGCGGTTCGATATCTATCAAAAAGTAGGATTTTTTCCGTTAGTAAAAGAAATAAAACCAGGAAGTCCAAATTTAAAAGATGGAGAAGTTCAATGATTATAGAATACTCAGATTTTCCTCATTATTAAAGAATGGAAACAAGAAGTTCAAAAATAAAAAAATTCAACTTTTAAAAATATAACGCTTCAAAATTTCACAAAATAGATTAAGAAATAAAACCAGGAAGTTCATATTAAAAAGATGGAGAAGATCGATGATTATAGAAAACTCAGATTTTCCTTGTTATTAAAGAATGAAAACAAGAAGTTCAAAAAGTAAACAATAAGAAGTTCAACTTTTAAAAATAGAGCGCTTCAAAATTCATAAAAAAAGGATTGAGAAATTCAGATTGAAATTCATAAAAAATCAGATATTTTCACATAACCGAGAGAAGTTCAGATTGATAACCGACAGAAGTTCACGTACTACAGGGTGTGCATTTTGTATTAAAAAAGAATAAAAAAAGCAAAGACTAAAAGTTTGTTGATATAAGTTCAGGTCCTCCGTCGGAGAAAGTTAAAAAAATTATTGTGAGAGATGTTTGTACAAAAGGAATATTATTTGTGTAACACTGACGAATGGATGAGAAAATTACAAACAAAAATACGTCACAGAAGTTCAACGTGAAAACAGCAGGAAGTTCAACCACTAGGCTAAATGAATTTCAGATGAAAAACTTCCAAAATCGTCGCGAGTATGAAAAAATGATCAACACGGGAAAGTTGCGTGTTTACAGCAGCTTTCCATCGGTATATCACCCGCTCAATTCCCGTGAGTGGGATGGAGAGCTACGAGCAGTGGATGAAGATCTACAAGCAAAAAAATCACGTGAAAAACAGAGTGAAGTTCAGGTACACGCACCGAGAAGTTCAGGTTCTTCACGCGGTGCATTTTCGAAGAATCTGTTTCGCGGTAGAGGCAGAACGAATGATCCCGCCGTTTTCGGAATTACATGAAAACGTCTAAGAATCAGAGAAAACCATCAACATGAAAAAGTTTCGCATTTTTCGCAGCTTTTAAACGGTATATTATTTTCCCAATTCCGATAAAGTTTGTAGAAATTACAGCAAAAATAAGTTTTTTGCCATTTTCGAAACTGACTTAAAACCGTAAAGAATTGGGAGAAACAATACATACCAAAAAGTTTCGCATTTGTTCAAGCTTTCCAACGCCATATCATTTGCTGCATTCGGACGCACGGTTAAAAAATTATCTCCAAAATACGAACTCGGTAGGACTTGGACCATTTTCTAAATTACTCTTAAACCATTCAAAATTAGAAAAAAACTTTCAAGATGAAAAAGTAGCGCATTTTCATAAGCTTTCGAACGCCATATCATACACCTCCATTGGATTAGCCGTTTAGAAATGACATCGAAAAAACGAACTCAAATTGCTCGGTTCTACGAAATTTTACGTTTTTTCAAATTACTCTTTAACCATAGGAAATTAGAAAAAACTTTCAACATGTGGAAGGAGCGGTTTTGCAGCAGCTTTCCAACGCCATATTATATGCCTCATTCCGATATACGGTTTAGAAATGCGATCGAAAATACGATTCACGTTTTTTATGCGAAGAAAAAATGGTTTTCAAAACAGCTCTTAAACTTCTTATATTTTGCCAAAAATTTAAGTTTGGTCGTGATATTGGTGTCCATAGCTTTCCAACGGTATATCACAAGCCCGTTTGGGCAATGTTGTCGGAAGTTCAACCGAGTTCACAGGGAAGTTCAACGTACTACTTGCAGGTGTGTCGGGTTGTGATCGAATATTATTACGATCCGTGATCGTAATAGTGTTTATGTGTGTGTGTGTGTGTGTGTGTCTATATATATATATATATATATATATATATATATATATATATATATATATATATATATATATATATATATATGAGTTTATGTCCTCTAGAGCATTCACTTATTGCTAATTCTTCATGTTGTTATTTCTGCTAAGTGAATGTGATCAGACCCTTCCCCCTCTATGCTAAACTCAACCCAATCTATTCACAAATTCTTCATGTGCGTTCTATTTGAAACTTGTTCAAAATCTTCACTGTGTCCTTGTCAGCTGAAGAATTTGCGAACGCAACATTAAAACTTATCTTATCCAAAATTTTCGTTTTGCCACTCAAACCGTTCCGCATCCCACAAAAACACTTATCTATTCACCCACGATCTCACACGATCTCCACTTCTCAGTACGTGGGTGACACATGTCAAGCGAATGAGAAGGGTCAAGGGCACGTTCGTCCAAATTCTTCGGGCGAACAGTTTTTCACCGTGGCTATAAATACCCCTCCCCTTCCTCACTTCTCCTTTACTCCGCTCGACCTCACTCCAGCTCGAGCTTCTCAAACCCTAGCGCCACCGCTACTTCATCGTTGCCGGTGAGGAAGAGCTTCACTGCCTCGACCTCGTCGCCGTCGTACTCGCGTCGGCCACGGATTTCTTCCCTCCGCCGCCGCCGTAGCTGTCTTCCTCTGCCAAGTTAGGGCGTGGAAGATCTGCACTGACGAACTTCACATCTCCACTTCCCAGTTCATCGAGTTCTTCGTCCAGGGTAATTAAAAGTTACTTTTAGTGCCCTCCTTGATTCAAATGTTTTCTACAAAATCTTCAAAGGTGTTTATTCTTCAATTTCTTCACACACTAAACACCTCACATGTCATATGTTCTTGATTCATTTCTCTAAGCTATATTTTTCTTCAAGATTCCTCAATTGTGTAGATTTCTGATCTGTACAACTCTAGAACCTAAGACAAAGAACGCTTAGTGAAATTATTCAAGACTCATCTGGTCAAATTCCTCAAACTTGTTCTTTTTACAAAACCTTTAGAGAACGCATATGACCTCTCCAAATTCCTTGCAACTATACTCTGTTCACAGGTACTCATGTCCGCTGTTGAATCACTAGGTTCTCATCAACTTAACTCATTTGCAGCGTTCCTCGAAGAAAAGTTGCATACATCTTTAGAGAATTCCATTGTTCAAATTCCTCATCTGAAGAAAATGGCTGATGGAAAGAAGCCACAAAAGGGAGGAAAGAGGCCAGAGATTAATATTGCGTTTGAAATCCCTGATGACATATATAAGGATTACTGCACTCCTAATGAGGCCAAGTTTGGCAAAGAGGATAAAAAGCAGCGCAAGGTGCGCATACAAAGGATAGAAAGGAGATGGGCAAGAGAGTGGAGGGAGTACAGGTATGTAACCCCAAAGTACATTAAGAAATTCGCACTCAATCCTCCATGCCCAAGACCTCCATTGGCACCTGGCCAAGAAGCAGATCCCACTAGCCTCACGCGTGGTGAGGATTATCCTGATGAATGGGCCAAGCGCCAGGCCAAGCTAGCTAGACAAGCCAGAGAAGCAGTGAGCAAATTCAACGAGGACTCTGTTGCTGCTGCCTCTGCTGAGGCCTCTACTGTCAAGCCTAAGAAGGCCATGGCAAAGAAGCCTGCGCATAAGCCAAGTGCTTCATCTTCAATGCCCTCAAGGCCAAGTTCATCAGCAATGCTCTCACGGCCAAATTCCTCAAAGCCCTCTCGGCCAACTCCTCAAACTGCTCCTGCTCCTCCAAAGTCCTCAGCTCCTCCGCCAAAGTCTTCGGCTGCTCCGACTAAATCCTCTGCACCTGTGCATCTCGCCACGTGCCAAAGGACAACACGCATCTCTATTGCCTCAGGAGCTTCTGCTAGTTCCTCAGCTGCACCGAATCCTTCAACGGGACCCTCTCTGCTGAAGACAAAGGCCACTGCTGGACGAGGTTCTCACCCAAGTCCTCACGAGAAGCAGGTCGCCTTCCAAGTACCGTTTGATGAAGACGAAGCTGATGACGATGAACTTGCAGAAATCATCAGAGATAGGCAGGTCAAGGCCGCTAGAGCCAAAGGCACGAATGTGCCTCTTCTTTTGGATCCCATGTTGATCCTCGATTACATTGATCTCTGGCATAAGGACCCCAACACTCCTATGCCTGATTTCAAGCTGACTCCTGGCCAAAGTCATATGCTGACTGCCTTCATCCAAGAAGAAAAATGGAAATATGAGAAGGCCAGGCAGCTCAAGAAAGCACAATACAGGAAGGAGCGCTTCCTGAAGAAAAACGTTGTCTCTATGACAACTGAAGAACTTGTCACTATTCAATCTGAGATCAAGAAACTCAGTGATGAATTTGACGTATACCGTGCTGACTGGCTTGGAGCCAAAGTCAGATTTGTGAAATTGACTGATAAATTCACCTCCAATGTTGCAGCCCCAACACAACAAGAAAATCCTCAGGCTGAAGCATCTTCTCAGCCTACTGATGAAAATTCCAGCACCGCTGATGACAATCAGGCTGCTGAAGAAAATGTGAGTTCCAGGGCTGATGACTGCATTCCAGCTGCTGAAGATGTTACAAGGGCAACCTCTAGTGTTGCGGATGAACAACAAGCCAGGCCATCTGAAGGTTCAGTTGATGTGCCTGAAGAAACTGATATTGCCAGGGCATCCACTAGTGGTGCGCCTGAAGAAAATGACGAAGTCGAGAACCGTACATCGATTGTGCTGAAGAAATTCAACCAAATTCCTCTGCTCCTCCTGCGCCTACCCCAACTCCGATCCTTCCATATGCATCAGATGTGAATAAGACCAAGGCTGCAGAGCATGCAGCAGTGAAGAAAAGGAAAGCATCAACTTCATCAGATTCTTCAGCTCCGAAGAAGATGAAACCTTTGACCAGCTCATTTGCAAATCCCATTGATGTTGTTCCTATCTCAACCATGCCATCAAAGGACCTTATTCCTTTTGATGAAGATTATGTGATTCCAAGTGAATCTGATGAAGACATTCCCTCTGTTGCTTCCTCAGAGCAGATGGATGAAGAAATTGAAGCGAACGCAATCCCTTCAACTCCAATTGTCTCCTCGCCCATGCCTCAATTCACAGCTGAAGTGGCCCGCGTTGAGGAATTGGATGGACAAAATTCTGACGTGGACATTGGGAGTACTACTCCATTGATGAATGATGATTTCTGGGATAGTCAGCATCCCAACTCTCCTCTGTTCACGCCATTGCAACAAATCCCTCAGTCCCCAGCACATAATGTTCCATTGGGCTCTGAAGAAACTCACCCCACTCCGTCTGTCCATGAAGAAATTCCAGCCACTAGTGCTGAAGAAAATGAAAATGAAGCATTGAAGACCCAGGTTGTCACTAAAGAGGAACCAGAAATTCCTCAGCCTGAAGAACCTGAGATTGCGATTCCTGAGATTGTGATGCAACTGACTGACACTCCTCAGCCCAAGCCAAAGGATCCATTCTCAAAGAAGCAGAAATTCAAGGTTGATGATTTCTTCGGCGAGCACGTGTTCTTCACTGACTATAATCCGTATGATTCTCCTCGTCTTAGAAGGAAGCGCTTCTGGACCGCCAGCTAGGCCAACTTCTATTCTTCACTGCTCTTCAACAAAGACAAAGTCTTCGACCACGAGCATATTCCTCATGTGGACATGGAATCACTGCCATGCTTCACCCCTGTTCTCAGTGTGCTTCATGACACAGGCCTCCTCAACTTTTACACATACATAGTTGATTGGAATGAAGAACTCATTCTTCAATTCTACGCAACACTGCACATCACAGGAAATGCTGATGATGTAAACTCCTGGGTTTTGGACAGGATGACCGAAAATACTCACTATAAGGAACCGGCCTCTGAATTACTTCACGCCCTTCCCATCAGTCCTCCACCTGAAGGAGCTTGTTGCCTGTACCAAGAGCCTGAGCTCACTGCTCATTATATGCAAGTGCTTATGAAGCCCCTGAAGCCCGGTCAAGCCTCAAGGACCAAATTCCTCGTGAAGGAATTGCAGTATGTACCAAGAACAGTTTATCGCATTATGACGAAGACTATGAGTCCAATCAAAGGCCACGACTCCTCTGATGAGGAAATTGTTGGCATCATGAAGAATCAGGTATTCAACGGCATTCATGGCATTCCTGTCAATTATCACGATTTCTTCATGAGGACTCTGGCAAACGTTGCACTTTCTCCATTTGAGCTAAAGCCTTATGCACCGTGGATTATGAGATTCCTCATAACAAGGTCTTCCCTCAACTACAAGGCTGATTTTCAGAATCATCTCAGCTACTTGCCCCCAATCAAAGTCCTCAAACGGACATATTCCTCAGCTGATGAAAAGGGCAAGGCACCAGCTGTTATTGATGAAGGCATTCGTCCATTGGATGGTCAGTTTCGCAAAGCTGCATCTTATTCCACCAATGATGACTCTGCCACTCATGATTCTGCTGCCCATGCATCCAAGCCAAATCCTCAAGCCACTGCTCCTCATGTGATGACTGACCGTGAGCTGCTCCTTAGTCTTCACCAGAAGGTGGATCGAAACCATAAATGGGTTAAGCGTCAGTTTGGTTCTATTCTTCACAACATGACTGCCACACATAATGCAGTGAAGAAAAACCATTACTACCTCCATGAAGTCTTCGGTCGCACTTTTGGGCTATTCTCATCACATGTATATGGTGAAGAAGATCCAAGAAAATGGGTCTCAAGGAAGATTTTGACCGTCCGCTTCCTCCAATCAAGAAGTACAAGAAGGTCAAGGTTCCTTCCTTGGTGGCCAGCTCCTATTCTTCATCGCACAAACCGACGAGCATGAAGACTTGGGCGACATCAAGGCGAGCACCTCCACGACAAACGACCCCAACAACGCTGGCGCTCCTCCATCAACATGATATTCTTCAGGGGTGTTAGTCCTCATTTTCAACCCTTTTGGTCATAAATAACAAAGGGGGAGAAATTTGAGTTAGTCTTCAAGCGGGTCTATCTCATATGGGCGTTTTTTCTAAGTTACAACTCTCGTTCTTCTGATGACTTTGCTGGATCGAGTTATAAACTTAAACTCTATGGTGGCCTGATACTTTTGCTGTGATTTTTTGCATGCTTATTCCTCATTAATGTTAATGCACGCATGCTGAATTACATCAGTCACAATATTTCATCATGCATTTCAAATTCTTCATATCATATGATCAAATGCGTGTATGAATTACAAGATATAGGGGGAGATCTCCATGATTCTACTCTTCAAGTGTGCATTGCTTCAAAAGCAAATTCCTCACTATGCACATATTCAGGGGGAGTTCTTCTATATCTTGCAATCAAATTCCTCAATATCAGTATTTACACTTCATATGATTATCCCCGTTGAAACTTAACCTATATTGTCATCAATCACCAAAAAGGGGGAGACTGTAAGTGCATCTAGTGCCCCTTAGTGATTTTGGTGTATTGAAGACTTATAGGTTAAGAGACTAATGTGTTTATGAGTGTACACGGGTCTATAAGTATATGAAGAGTTTGATATTTACAGAGAAAGTCGACCCCTAAAAATGAAGTTCTTCGACTGAAGACTTTGGATTTCTGAAGACTATGAAAGTGAAGAAATTGGTGTGACCTTGAAGACTTGGTATTCATTCGAGGAATATGAAGCGTGAATACTTTTGTTTTCGTAGTTTCATTTTGTCTTTCTTGAGTCATAGGAAATACCATACTGTTAAAGGGGGTCGAGGAAATACTAAGGAATAATTTCCATGTGATGCTCAACTCAAAATCCTACACCTACCAATCCCTTCGAGTGAAGCCATTGGAATTCTAAATGCAGTTCAGTCAATTTCTTGATGGCAGAGACACAGTTCTTCCGGTCTCGAGGAATTTGTTCTGACTGTGGAGTTAGGAATTCGCCAGTGCAGATTGCCTACACAATGAGGAACATGATAGCCCTGAGGACTTTGAGCCTCAAATATCCGACCGTTGCTGTGCTACGCGCCAGCTGTCCCAAAATATCTACCCACCTAACGGTCATATCATTGAAGGGCATTTATGTCTTATCATGTCGGGTTGCTCCCTAGGCTATAAATAGCCGCCCCCTACAACCACTAGCTGGTTGCTGCTCCGGGAGAAACTAACACTTGTCATTTGAGAGCATACCATCCTCCGAGGACTTTGAGCGAAAATCATCGAGTGAGGAAAACCCAAACCCAAACACTTATTGTAACGCCCCGGATCCGATGCGCCAGGTGTCTGCCAGTTATTCGCCGTCGTTGCCATGTCATTTGCTTGCGTGTTGCATTTTGTCATGTCATCATGTGCATTTCATTTTGCATACGTGTTCGTCTCATGCATCCGAGCTTTTTCCCCGTTGTCCGTTTTGCAATCCGGCTCTCATATGCCCTCCGGTGTTCCCCTTTTGTCTCTCGTTGTGAGCGGGTGTTAAACTTTCTCGGAATGGACCGAGTCTTGCCATGCGGCCTTGGTATAGCACCGGTAGACCGCCTGTCAAGTTTCGTGCCATTTGGAGGTCGTTTGATACTCCAACGGTTAACCGGGTAACCGCAAAGACCTCTTTTGGGTGCAACCCAACACCCCCTTCAAAGTGGCACAAAACCCATCCAAACCCCCTCCATGCTCTCGGTCGTTCGATCACGATCGTGTGGGAGAAAACCGCTCTCCATTTGGAGCCTCCTAGCTCCTACCTATAAATATGTGTCTCCCTTTGAATTTTGCACGCAGTCCAACCCTAGCCATTTTCCTCCTCCCGCAGCCGGACATGTCCGTCCCGCCGCCGGACGCGTCCACCCCCGCCGCCACGTTGCTCCGACGAATCGGAGGCCGCCACCTCAGCCGCGTCGCCGCCCCCGTCCAGCCAGCGCCTGCCACGTGGCAACCGGCCACCTCCGCCGCCCTTCGCGGAAACCCATCGCGGCGAGCCGCGCCCGCCGCCATCGCCTCCCGGCCGGGTCCTCCCGCCGCCAGCTCCGCCCGTCTTCGCGGCACCTCGCGCCGCCTCCTCACCGGGCGCCGCGCCACCGCGCCACTCGCCGCCTCGCCGCCCGCCTGACTTCGCCGTGGCGCCGCCCGCTCGGCGTCTCCTCCACTTCGCCATCGCCCGGATCAGGCCAACTCCGGCCAGATCCGGTAGCCCCCGCGCCGCCCCTGGCGTTCCTCATCGCTCTCCCCGCCGTCGTCGCCTCGAGCCTCGCCGGAGACCTCCAGCGCCGCCGCCACCATGGATCGGGAGGAGCCCGATCCGCGCCTCCCCGTCCGGCCCAGATCCAGGCCCAGCTGGCCCAGCTCCCCGCGGCCCAGCCCATCACCTCGGCCCGCCTCGTCCTCCCCCCTCCTGGGCCAAGCCCAATGTGAGCACCTCCCCTCTTTTCCCCGCCCGTGCGCGATTTAGCTTCCGGACGCCCACCTGTTTTTTTCCTGCTAAAAAGCTGCCAAGTCCCCAGATCTGCATATTTTCAGCCCATGTTCATCATGCCATAACTCTCTGCATATTGCTCCATTTCATGCGCATAATATGTCAAATTGTTCGCCCCAGCGAGTACTTAATTTCATTACATTGCATCATGTTCATTTGAGTCTATCTTTATGCCTGAATCATCGTTGCAAGAGTGCTATATGATGTTAATCTGCTGAAACTGTTATAACTTGGTGATTTGTCATTTTTGTTGCATTTGATGTGTGCATCCTATGAGCATGAGCTCTACATGTGTTTTGAACTATGTCATGCCATCTTTACAGGGGTGTATGCCATGTATTTTTGTTATTAATGTGGTGACTAGAACAAGCATGCTAACTAGGCTTCGTGATGTTGCTGATTTCAGCCCTTATTCTGCTGTTATTGTGATGCCATGTATTCATGTTTCTACAGTGAGATCCATGCCTCTTTTGAGTATATTCAGTAAGAGTGTTTTGTTCATATGGTTATGCTCTATCCATTTATGCCTCTGGTTGCAATTATAGAGTGCTCTATCATGTCTTAATCTAGCTCTACTTTTGCTATAAAATGTTCCTGGCAGATTGTTAACATGTTTAGCAATTTTGCCTAGCTTGTTGTTGTTGATCCGTGCATACTATGTTGTTGTTCTTGCCATGTATAGCTTCTATGCCATGTCTAATTTCTGGGTGTATGCTTAGTTTGTCGTGCAATGCCTCGTAGTGAGTGCATCGAGCTCACCTACATGCCTACTTATTGTTGTTCCTGCCATGTATGAATCTGTAATATAACTTGCTATGTTTACATGAGTGTCATCATATCTTCTGATACTTTTTGGCTCATGGTAAGTAAAGTACTTTTGTTATATGCATTTAGTAGATTCATTCCATGCCTTTGTTTTCCATGATACGTTCCTGTAAGATGTTTTTTTGATAGCTCTAAACATTGCAACCTGATGTTATTTCTGCAAAGTCTGAAACTGTTATTATTTCCAATCTTGCCATGTCTTTTTGAGCATGTTCTAGTTGTTTCTGGAGATAGCTTAGTGTTCATGTTTTGTCATGCTTTACCTGTAAATCATGCCCATGCTTTTTGTTATCATGTTTTGGTGGTGTAGCATGTTGTTTTGATGCTTGCTAGATGCCTACTTGCTGTTCTGGACAGATTGTTTCTTATGACTTGTATAGTGTATGTGTTGCACCGTTGCTCCGTTTTGAGTGTGCTCTATATGAAACTTGCTTGATTTTGCATGTAGTTTCATATTATCATGTTGCATCCTTGTTTTGAGGTGTTTGCTTGATGTTTGAATGCACTTTGCATCAATGCCATGTTTAACTTGTTTTGCTCATATCTTCTAGGCCGTAGCTCCGAATTTAATGAACTTTATATGTAACTTGACTAGAATTTCGTGTAGATCATCTTGGTGCATTTTAAATTGCTGTTTAACAACTTGAATATAAAGTTATTCAGATCTGGACCAATTTCGAAACTTGCATATGAGGACTTACCGGAATTGTTCTATGTTGTTTCCGGCCTCATTTAAACTTGCCTTGATGTGTTTCTCTTGTATGCATAATCTCTTGCCATGAGTAGCTTCATGTAGCCTTGTCATGCATCATGATTGGTTGTGCATTATGTCTCGTTTATGTGTGGTGTGTTTACGTTGTTGTGTGCTTCTTCTCGATAGTTCCCGTTTCGTTGCGATCGTGAGGTTTCGTTCGTCTACGCTTGGTTCGTCTTCGTGGCTTAATCTTCTTCATGGACTCATTCTTCTTCCTTGCGGGATTTCAGGCAAGATGACCGCTACCCTGGATCTCATTACTATCGTTGCTATGCTAGTTGCTTCGTTCTATCGCTTTGCTGCGCTACCTATCATTTGCTCTTCAAGCCTCCCAATTTGCCATGTCACCCTCTAACCTTTGTCACCCTTCCTAGCAAACCATTGTTTGGCTATGTTACCGCTTTCGCTCAGCCCCTCTTATAGCGTTGCTAGTTGCAGGTGAAGATGAAGATTGATCCATGTTGGATTATGTTTATGTTGGGATATCACAATATCTCTTATATTATTAATGCATATATATACCTGGTAAAGGGTGGAAGGCTCGGCCTTATACCTGGTGTTTTGTTCCACTCTTGCCGCCCTAGTTTCCGTCATATCGGTATTATGTTCCCGGATTTTGCGTCCCTAACGCGGTTGGGTGGTTTATGGGACCCCTTGACAGTTCGCTTTGAATAAGACTCCTCCAAAGAAGGCCCAACCTTGGTTTTACCATTTGCCTCACCACCACCTATACCCTTCCCTTGGGTCGGCCAACCCAAGGGTCATCTTTATTTAGCCCCCCCGGGCCAGTGCTGGTTCGAACCGAGCTGCCTGCGAGGCCACCTTGGGGAAACTTGAGGCTTGGTTTTACTCGTAGCTAGTCTCATCCGGTGTTGCCCTGAGGACAAGATATGTGCAGCTCCTATCGGGATTTTTCGGCACATCGGGCGGCTTTGCTGGTCTTGTTTTATTGCTGTCGAAATGTCTTGTAGCCGGGATTCCGAGACTGATCGGGTCTTCCCGGGGAGAAGGAATATCCTTCGTTGATCGCAAGAGCTTATCATGGGCTAAGTTGGGACACCAGGGTTTGATCTTTCGAAAGCCGTGTCCGCGGTTATGTGGCAGATGGGAATTTGTTAATATCCGGTTGTAGTAAACTTGAAGTAAACTCTTCTAAAATACACCAACCGCGTGCGTAACCGTGAGTGTCTCTTTTCGGGGTTGATCGAGAGGAGAACACGGTTTCTGGGTTATGTCTGACGTAAGTAGGAGTTCAGGATCACTTCTTGATCATTACTAGTGGACGACCGTCCTTTGTTTCTCTTCTCGCTCTCATTTGCGTATGTTAGCCACCATACATGCTTAGTCGCTGCTGCAACCTCACCACTTTAACCCTTCCTTTCCCATTAAGCTTTGCTAGTCTTGATACCCATGGTAATGGGATTGCTGAGTCCTCGTGGCTCACAGATTACCACAACAACAGTTGCAGGTACAGGTTACGCGATGATCATGACGCGAGAGCGATGTTTCTTGTGTTGGAGTTCTTCTTCTTCTTCGTCGTTCAGGGGATAGGTTCCAGGTCGGCAGCCTGGGCTAGCAGGGTGGATGTCGTTTGAGTTTTTGTTTATGTTTCATTCGTAGTCGGATGTTGTTCTCATGTATTGTTGTATTCATGTGACATCGTATGTATTGGATGTATCCCCACTATTATGTAATGTTGATGTAATGATATCCACCTTGCAAAAGCGTCTTCAAGATGCGCTTCTATCCTTGGTGGGACCTTCGAGTTCCTTTAGGATAGGGTCGCATCTTGGGCGTGACACCTACAAACCCAAAGTGATTGAGCATCATTGAAGAGATTGATCCTGCGTGGATCCGACGCTTGTTACCTTTGAAGACTGTGCTTCTTCCAGACGCTTAGGCGTCATGGTCTAGAGCATCCAAGAGGAATTGTGGATCGCCGAGTGACCGAGTTTGTGAAGGTTTGGAAGTCACCTGAAGACTTACCACGAGTGATTGGGCGAGGTCTGTGTGACCTTAGCTCAAGGAGAATATGGTGAGGATTGTGTGTCCGGGACTGTGTGTCCTCAAGTTTAAATACCTAGCCACTCCAACCAGATGTACAACTGAGGCAGCAGTTGGAACTGGTCTACCAAATCATTGTCTTCACCAAGCTTACTGGTTCCATTTCCTCAACTCTTTCATTTCCTCATTACAATTGTTGTGTGCTTGTTCATATCTGTTTGAAGACTTTGACTGAAGACTTTCTCAATTTCCTCAGTTCAATTTCTTCAGTCTGTTTGTCTTCATCCTATGTTATCCTGTGATTACGCTTTCTGTACTCTGTGCTTGTCTTCATTTCATCATGGTGACCATGCTTGTGTTCTGTTATGTTTACTCTTGAGTACTTATTCCGCTGCTAGTAGTTCTTCGCTAAGGAATTTCCTCACTGGCAAATTCCTCAGTGAAGAATTCAGAAAAATCGCCTATTCACCCCCCCCCCCTCTAGTCGATATAACGCACTTTCATGCCTGCTATATATTCACATATATTCTCAAACCACCAGAAGCATCCACGAAAACACTTTTCCACCGCCGCAACCTTTTGTTCCCATGAGATCCCATCTTGGGGCCTTTTTCGGCATCCTGCCGGAGGGGGATTCGATTACGGAGGGCATCTACATCAACTCTATTGCCCTTCTGATGAAGCGTGAGTAGTTTACCACAGACCTACGGGTCCATAGCTAGTAGCTAGATGGCTTCTTCTCTCTCTTTGATTCTCAATGCCATGTTCTTCTTGATGTTCTTGGAGATCTATCCGATATAATCTTCTTTTGCAGTGTGTTTGTCGAGATCCGATGAATTGTGGATTTATGATCAGCTTATCTATGAATATTATTTGAATCTTATCTGAATTATTATATGCATGAGTTGATATCTTTGTATTTCTCTTCGAACTATCGGTTTGGTTTGGCCAACTAGATTGGTTTTTCTTGCAATGGGAGAGGTGCTTAGCTCTGGGTTCAATCTTGTGTGATTTCACCAGTGACAAAGTAGGCATAGCAAGACATGTATTTAATTGTTGCCATCGTGGATAAAAAGATGGGGTTTATATCATATTGCATGAGTTTATTCCTTTACATCATGTCATCTCACTTAAGGCGTTACTCCGTTCTTTATGAGCTTAATACTCTAGATGCATGCTGGATAGCTATCGATGTGTGGAGTAATAGTAGTAGATGCAGGCAGGAGTCGGTCTACTTGACATGGATGTGACGCCTTTATTACATAATCATTGCCTTGGATATTGTCATAACTTTGCGCTTTTCTATCAATTTCTCGACAGTAATTTGTTCACCCACCGTATTATTTGCCTTCATGAGAGAAGCCTCTAGTGAAACCTATGGCCCCTGGGTCTATTTTCCATCATATTAGTTTCCGGTCTACTATTTTGCAATCTTTTGTTTTCAGATCTATAAACCAAAAACCCAAAAATATTTTATCTTTGGTTTAGTTTTATTTATCTATCTCTATCAGATCTCACCTTTGCAAGTGAGCGTGAAGGGATTGGCAACCCCTTTATCGCATTGGGTGCAAGTGTTTGATTGTTTGTGCAGGTATTGGTGATTTGCGCGTTCTTCTCCTACTGGATTGATACCTTGGTTCTTAAGTGAGGGAAATATTTATCTCTACTTCGCTGCATCACCCTTTCCTATTCAAGGGAAAAACCAACGCAAGCTCAAGAAGTACCAGGAAGAATTTCTGGCGCCGTTGCTTGGGAGATCTACACCAAGTCAAGACATACCAAGTACCCATCATAAAACTCTCATCTCTTGCATTACATTATTCGCCATTTGCCTCTTGTTTTCCTCTCCCCCACTTCTAAAACGATTTTCAAAATATCTGCCCTTTTCTTTCGCCCTTCTTCTGTTCGTCTTTTCGTTTGCTTTTGGTTTGCTCATGTCTTAGATCGCTTGTCTTGCTTTCATGGCTAGTCCTCCCATCATTGTTAGCACTCCCGATAATGAAGTCCTTAATTTTAAGCAAAGGGAGAGAGAAAATTGAAAAGATGCTTGGTATAGAATTTGCAATGCTCAGAATATATCTACTCGAAAATAATCTACTGTCGTTCTTCTTCGCAATTTTTATGTGGGCATTACTCTTCGGAATAGATATGTTCTAGATACCATTACCGAGGGAATTTTCTTGGGGAGCCATACTTTTGATTCTTACAATGCTATGATAGATTTGTTAGGCCCACCACCTCTTTTGATCAATGGAACTATTTTAACCTTGGAACATGTGATGCAAAGTCTTGGTATTATTGAGCATAAATTGCTACCGTAGAGTTGATTGAAAATTTGGATAAAAAGATTCATAATCAGATTACTCAATATGGGTCTAAGGTAGGAGTTACTTTAAAGAATCTTAGAGAAAAGGAACCCATAGTTAATGAAAAGATAGATCAAGATTCTACTAGAATTGGCAAACTAGAAGATATTATTACCAACTTGGGTTCCGCCATTTCCTCCGTTAAAATGATTCAATATTTTCCTCCTACTAAGGCTACAAAATTTGTTTATGTTCCTAAGAATAAGGGTGAATCTTCTAGTAAAGGTAACGAAGGTATCAAAACAATAAGTGTTCACTCTAACCTTTTCGATATTATTAAGGAACCAATTGTCACGAACGAATTTCTTGATTTCTTGACTAGGAGTTAGATCATTGATAAAACCAAAGAATCTCCTAAGGATTATAAGTGTGCAATCGAGGAATTGCATAGTAAAGATGACAATACCTAGATCTATGTTTTTATGCCTAGCTAAGGGCGTTAAACAATAGCGCTTGTTGGGTGGTAACCCAATTTTATTTTTGTGTTTTTTTGTTTTGCTACTGTTCTTGAATAAAATACACATTATTAACTCTGTAGTAATTGTGTTTTGTCGTTTTAATTAGTGTTTGTGCCATGTAAGACCTTTGGGATGGCTTACAGTGATAGTTGATTTGATCTTGCTGAAAAGATAAAACTTTTGCGCCCAGTCTCAAAATTTTAGAAAACCACATAAGCGTGATAAAATTCTGATTTTTTTACACAAGATTGATATACAAATTTCCTCTGTTTTCCTAATTTTTCAGAATTTTTGGAGTTACATAAGTATTCAAAGTATCCAGATTACTACAGACTGTTCTGGTTTTGAGAGATTCTGTTTTCCATGTGTTGTTTGCTTATTTTGATGAATCTATGGGTAGTATCGGGGGGTATGAACGATGGAAAAGTCGGAATACAATAGATATTACACCAATGTAAATAAAGAATGAGTTCACAACAATACCAAAACTGGTGATTTATTTTCTTATACTAATGGATCTTATGAGATTTTCTGTTGAGTTTTGTGTTGTGAAGTTTTCAAGTTTTGGGTAAAGATTTGATGTACTATGGAATAAGGAGTGGCAAGAGCCTAAGATTGGGTATGCCCAAGGCACCCCAAGGTAATATTCAAGGACAACCAAGAGCCTAAGCTTGGGGATGCCCCGGATGGCATCCCCTCTTTCGTCTTCATCTATCGGTAACTTTACTTGAG
Source organism: Aegilops bicornis (assembly GCA_021605145.1). Classification (NCBI taxonomy): domain Eukaryota; kingdom Viridiplantae; phylum Streptophyta; class Magnoliopsida; order Poales; family Poaceae; genus Aegilops; species Aegilops bicornis. The sequence goes on from CM038669.1 coordinate 396,813,753, forward strand.
GCTATAGTTTTATTCACCACATGATATGTGGTTTGCTTGGAGCGTCTTGTATGGTATGAGTCTTTACTTTTTAGTTTGCCACAATCATCCTTGTTGTACACACCTTCTGAGAGGGACACACATGAATTGTGATTTATTAGAATACTCTATGTACTTCACTTATATCTTTTGAGACAGGCAATTTTGCTCTAGTGCTTCACTTATATCTTTTTAGAGCACGGTGGTGGCTTTATTTTCTAGAAATTATTGAACTCTCATGCTTCACTTATATTATTTTTAAAGTCTCTAAACAGCATGGTAATTTGCTTTGGTTATAAATTTAGTCCTAATATGGTAGGCATCCAAGAGGGATATAATAATAACTTTCATATAAAGTGCATTGAATACTATGAGAAGTTTGATTCCTTATGATTGTTCTGAGATATAAAGATGGTGATATTAGAGTCATGCTAAGTGAGTAATTGTGAATTGGAGAAATACTTGTGTTAAAGTTTGTGATTCCCGTAGCATGTACGTATGGTGAACCATTATGTAACGAAATTGGAGCATGATATATTTATTTATTGTCTTCCTTATGAGTGGCGGCCGGGGACGAGCGATGGTCTTTCCCTACCAATCTATCCCCCTAGGAGCATACGCGTAGTACTTTGTTTCAATGACTAATATATTTTTGCAATAAGTATGTGAGTTCCTTATGACTAATGTTGAGTCCATGGATTATACGCACTCTCACCCTTCCACCATTGCTAGCCTCTCTAGTACCGCGCAACTTTCGCTGGTGCCATACACCCACCTATTACCTTCCTCAAAACAGCCACCATACCTACCTATTATGGCATTTCCATAGCCATTTCGAGATATATTGTCATGCAACTTTCTGTTGTTCCGTTTATTATGACACGCTTCATAATTGTCATATTGCTTTGCATGATCATGTAGTTGACATTGTATTTGTGGCAAAGCCGCCTTTCATAATTTTTCATACATGTCACTGTTGAGTCATTGCACATCCCGGTACACCGTGGGAGGCATTCATATAGTCATATTTTGTTCTAAGTATCGAGTTGTAAGTAAATAAAAGTGTGACGATCTTCATTATTAGAGCATTGTCCCATGTGAGGAAATAAATAAAAGAGGCCAAAGAAGCCAACAAAAAAAGAGGCCAAAGAGGCCAAACAAAAAGAATGAGAGAAAAATAGACAAGGGGCAATGTTACTATCCTTTTTCCACACTTGTGCTTCAAAGTAGCACCATGATCTTCATGATAGAGAGTCTCCTATGTAGTCACTTTCATAGACTAGTGGGATTTTTTCATTATAGAACTTGGCTTGTATATTCCAACGATGGGCTTCCTCAAGTTGCCCTAGGTCTTCGTGAGAAAGCAAGTTGGATGCACACCCACTTAGTTTTCTTTTGAGCTTTCATAAACTTATAGCTCTAGTGCATCCGTTGCATGGCAATCCCTACTCACTCACATTGATATCTACTGATGGGCATTTCCATACCCCGTTGATACGCCTAGTTGATGTGAGACTATCTCCTTCTTTTTTGTCTTCTCCACAACCACCATATTCTATTCCACCTGCTATGTCCATGGCTCACGCTCATGTATTGCGTGAAAGTTGAAAAGGTTTGAGAACATCAAAAGTATATGAAACAATTGCTTGGCTTTTCATCGGGGTTGTGCACGATTTGAATAGTTTGTGTGATGAAGATGGAACATACCCAGACTACATGATTTTGTAGGGATAACTTTCTTTGGCCATGTTATTCTGAGAAGACATAATTGCTTTGTTAGTATGCTTGAAGTATTATTGTTTTTATGTCAATATTAAACTCTTGTTTTGAATCTTATGGATCTGAACATTAATGCCACAATAAATAAAATTACATGGATAAATATGTTAGGTAGCATTCCACATCAAAAATTCCGTTTTTATCATTTGCCTACTCGAGGACGAGCAGGAATTAAGATTGGGGATGTTTGATACGTCTCCAACGTATCTATAATTTTTTATTGTTCCATGCTATTATATTATTTGTTTTGGATGTTTTATATGCATTAATATGTCTTTTATATTAATTTTGGGACTAACTTATTAACCTAGAGCCCAATGCCGGTTTCTGTTTTTTCCTTGTTTTTGAGCTTCGTAGAAAAGGAATACCAAACGGAGTCCAAATGGAATAAAACTTCACGATGATTTTTCTTGGAACAGAAGACACCCAGGAGACTTGGAGTTCAAGTCAGAAGAGCCACGAGGTGGTGACAAAGGTGGAGGGCGCGCCCCCTACCTTGTGGGCCCCTCGTGACCCCCTGACCTAGTTATGCCTCCTATATATTCACATATATTCCCAAACCACCAGAAGCATCCACGAAAACACTTTTCCACCGCTGCAGCCTTCTGTTCCCGTGATATCCCATCTTGGGGCCTTTTCTGGCATCCTGCCGGAGGGGGATTCGATCACGAAGGGCATCTACATCAACTCTATTGCCCTTCCGAAGAAGCGTGAGTAGTTTACCACAGACCTACAGGTCCATAGCTAGTAGCTAGGTGGCTTCTTCTATCTCTTTGATTCTCAATACCATATTCTCCTCGATGTTCTTGGAGATCTATCCGATGTAATCTTCTTTTGCGGTGTGTTTGTCGAGATCCGATGAATTGTGGATTTATGATCAGCTTATCTATGAATATTATTTTAATCTTCTCTAAACTCTCATATGCATGATTTGATATCTTTGTATTGAATTGTTGCCATCAAGGATAAAAAGATGGGGTTTGTATCATATTACATGAGTTTATTCCTCTACATCATGTCATCTTACTTAAGGCGTTACTCCGTTCTTTATGAACTTAATACTATAGATGCATGTTGGATAGCGGTCGATGTGTGGAGCAATAGTAGTAGATGCAGGCAGGAGTCAGTCTACTTGACACGGACGTGATGCCTATATTACATAATCATTGCCTTGGATATCGTCATAACTTTGCATTTTTCTATCAATTGCTCGATAGTAATTTGTTCACCCACCGTATTATTTGCCTTCATGAGAGAAGCCTCTGGTGAAACATATGGCCCCCGAGTCTATTTTCCATCATATTAGTTTTCGATGTACTATTTTGCAATCTTTTATTTTCAGATCTATAAACCAAAAAACCCAAAAATATTTTATCTTTCGTTTAGTTTATTTATCTATCTCTATCTGATCTCACCTTTGCAAGTGAGCGTGAACGGATTGACAACCCCTTTATCGCGTTGGGTGCAAGTGTTTGATTGTTTGTGCAGGTATTGGTGATTTGCGCGTTCTTATCCTACTGGATTGATACCTTGGTTCTTAACCGAGGGAAATACTTATCTCTACTTTGCTACATCTCCCTTTCCTCTTCAAAGGAAAAACCAACGCAAACTCAACAAGTAGCAGCCATCAAGTCTCGTATGTAATTCCTTGAGAGATGTCGTCGATGTGTCTAAGTAGTCTCGTGTATGTTGCTCGGATTGTCACAAGTCGGTAGCAAGTATGTCGATGCGTTCGCCCAATGCTTCTTGTGCTTGATGCAAAGCTCTTTGTGCGCCGAAAATGTGGTTCTTGGTGACGTAGTTGTTCGGGTCCTCATCTTGCTCGATGAAGAGTGGATTCGAAGAGGTAGTTGGCCTATCCATCATCTCAAGCAAGTACGTGAGTGGAAGAAAGGAAAGAACTATACCAAATGTACCTTATCCAATGTTAAAGATGGATCAATGGTAACTCAAAATGTAGCAAGGAAATAGCAAAATTGGTACTGGGTCTTGTCGATTTCTCACACCTACACAAATAAGGCTTTTGGAGTAGCTTGGTGACGATGGTGGCACAAAATTTATGCAGTTGTTAGCGAGATTCAAATAATGTTGAAAAGATACATAAATTTGGAAATGCAACAAGTAGACCAATAGCAACAAGGGGTCACACAGAAACACATGCATGAATAGATAAAAGGGGTCGTGCAACCAAGGAATGAGCTTTTAATGTGGAATCCACGGAAAATGCTCTTGTTGCACAATGCTAGAGAGACGCTAGCACGATTTCTCAATAGGCGGATACGGTACTCGTGCACAACCTACAAAGCAAAAAAAAAACACAACGGCTTTTATCCCTAGTATGCTATACGCATGACGTTCCGTTGATATGAACCAAGATGGTCGAGAATGACAATCTTAAGTGCAATGTATTATGATGCTATGGTTCTTCTTACAAGCTCTTTGCTTATCTTTCTTTTGCTTAGTAGCTTTTTGGCTCTTTCTCTTTTGATCTCTTTCTTTCGCCACTTATGCAAAACTTCATGAACCAAGATAGCAATTCTATATGCGAAACAAAGATGTTGCACTAGTGATGACAAGATGATACCAATATGCGGATACCGAGATGATATGATATATATGCAATGGAGACGATGATCACTAATGTGCACAAGTAACGTTGCCGGCAATACTCAATGGCTAGTCTCGATAGGCAAGTTACACGAAATGGGCTAGGGGTTAACAATGCAATGGAAAGGGAGAATGTACGAGAGAGTCATTGAAGTTACCTCCCTTGCTTATGGTTAATGGTGTCAAAATGGTCAAGTGTTTGTTGTCGATGACGAGTCTGTGGCGAAGATGAGCGGCGGTGATGTCAATGTCGAACTGTCCCTAAGTAGCCAAAACACGTTAGGAAACGGAAACCGGAACTCAAATTCTCAAAACAAACGTGTCAAAATTGTCGGAGGTGGTAGCGGGTAAGCGATGGTGGTTGCGGAAAGTGGTGGTGGTATGCGGAAGTATAGGTGGAAACCGGTCAAAAGTTGGCGAAAGTTAGGCATAAAAAGGAGTGGTGGATGAAGTGATGTTGAGGGAGGGCGGATGTCCGGGCTTGTAGGCTGGATGTCCAGGGCTCCAAATCCGTGATGAACTCGGTAGATCTCGTGGGAAAAGAAAACTTTCAGGCAAAATTCGAGGGATTTCGCGGATGGAATTGGGGAAAATTTTAGGGGAAGCTAGATCTACCTGCAACACATAAAATCCACAGATCAAATACAACAAAACATCATCACACCAACAAATCACAAAAAAATTGGGAGGCTGTTTTTGTGGGGATTTTCAAAATTGGGACAAAACACAACAAAATTAGGCTAGAAAACGAGGGTAGGGACTCCAAAATCGTGATCAACCTTGGCAAATGATAGCAAGATGATGTAGGGTAGAACCCTAGGGGCTGATCTTTCACGATTTGGAGGGGAATTCACGATGAACACGATGGACACACAAGGGAAAACATGAGGGGAAACGAGAGGAAACACTCAAATCAACGAGATTCAATTACACATGTGCTAGATCCAAGTACACAAAGAGAGATACACGATCCAAATCCAACAAAAGATGATACAAGCGGTAGGTAGTCCTTCCCAATCCGTGAGGAGATGGGGTCTTGAATCCACGAGGGGATCTTCCCTAGACGGGGTCCTGAATCCACTTGGGGGATCTTCTCCTAGGAGGCCTCGGGCTCCAAATGGAGTAGGTATCAAGTGGATGAGAAAAGCTCTATCTCCAAAATGTGCTATCACAATGCTAACCCTAAAATGGTGGAGGAGGAGTATATATAGTCTAGGGGGCAAAGGGATACATGGGCTTCAGCCCGATTGTTGTGCGCAGACAAGGGCCGGATGTCCGGCGGCTCGCGTCAATCCGGATGTCCGGGCTGGCGGGGGCCGGCTTCGGTGACGTTCTGTGATGGAGGGCCGGTTTCCCGAGCAGGCGCCGGATGTCCTGGCTGTCGGGCTGGATGTCCGGGCCCTGTAGCTTGTCGGCTGGGCTGTTGCTGTTGTAGACACCTCAGGGGCCGGATGTCCAGGGTGGTGGCCGGATGTCTGGGTCCTGGGAGCTTCTTCCCGTTCCTTTCGTCATTCCTCTTCATCCATGTACTTGGGGACTTGTCTATCATCATAAGCATCTCCGAGGGGGTGTTCTTCACACATAGTGTTCCGGCTTTAGATAGTAGCCATGTCTCATGCGGTTCATATGGAATATCACGAAGGAGAGATGTCACCTCGATCTCGAGCTCTTGTACGTGCTCGTGTCATCGGTCCACTTGGCACTTGGTGAGATGTCAATAGGTCCATAGGGATGACCATAGGATGCTCCGCGTCACCTCTCATTGCTATACATCTCCTAGATAAGATCTTGGGTGTGCGTAGGAAATTTTTTAATTTTCATGCTTCGTTCCCCATCATGATTAAGAGCCTTTATTAAAGCCTCCTCACTAGAGCATGTCATGTCCATCACAACATTGTAGATGGAGCTGAACGTCGATATACTTGCTCTCCCTAATGGAGGATGCCACCTCCTCCACGACATCAGCCATGCTACTAAAGACGTTGAGCTCCTCCATCAAGTCGCCCCTCTTCCTCTCATGAGCAAGACTCAATAGCACCAGCCTTCTCAAGGCCATCAAGGATGATGGTCTCCAACTCCTGGGTGTCTAGATACTCAGGCATAGGCAAACCAAGAGGCTCATTGAATCCCATGGAATGCTTGCCTATGGCTAAACACTAGGAGAAGGTGGTATGCATCTGAGATTAGTTTTGGATGGAAGTGTTGAGGAACTTGATGTCCTTGGGGTGCTCCTAAGAAAGAAAGTCGGGTTTGTTAGTTGTGGTTGGCATGTTAGAGAAGCGAAACAAGTGGTATGTTAACTAACCATGATGTGCGCTTGGTTGTACTCTACCTCCAACAGGATCGTGACTATGTCATGATCCCAGTGTGTGCCGCTAAGGTCTCCGAGCTTGGATACTTGGATCCATCTGGCTCTTCATTTCATGAGGTGGTTGTGGAACTAGGTTGAAGTCACCTCTGTGCCACATAACTCAACAACCTGCTTGGAAACAATGTTGAGGTGCACCACCCTGAAGCCCTTACTAGTCATCACCCACCGACAATGATGTCACACATCTTGTTAAGAACAAATGAGGACAACAAAGACTGCCATTTCATTGTGTTCTGCTTTCCGGCCCCCTCATCGGTGCGTTTGCAACCTTAATGGTGGCCTTGGTAGTTGTCGTAGGCATCGCCGCCACCAAAGATGGTTGCACAATAGGCACCCTCAAACATAGCTAAATCAGGAAGCACTCAGACAGAACAATGGCCTAATTAAGGTATTCGGTGGCAACGTCCTACAGTAGTTAGCATCAGGACTACTGAACAAAGAGAATGCATACTACACATGGAGTGGTCATCAAGCTCAATACACTAGCACATCTAGCAAACTAGCATTGGCCGATTATGAAGTTGAACACACCACCACATCTACCTATCTACCATACTACACATGGTCTGATCATAAAGCGTTGAAACCGACATGGAAAACATCATGAACGTCATCAATGCGGACAAGCAAAACCTAGCATGCTTCGAGAATGACATAACCTACCATGCTACATGTAGATCTACTCCTACCACACACTCACAGATCTAATGTCAAACAAGTAAGGATTGATTGAACTTACAACCATCGGAGGGGCAAGGAGGAGGCACAAAACAACTCGGAGAAGAGGAGGAAGAAGGATCCCATCATCGTCGCCGTCGGTCATATAATATGCATCGCTTACCTGCTCGTAGGTGAAGAAGCCGTTTGGGACGAAGAGCTTGAAGGGGGAGGGAGGGATGGTGGCGCGGGTTTCGGCAATGAGCCGAAGGGAACTTAATAGGGCGATCAAATAAGTGGAAGGTGATCCAATTCCTCCCGTCGTTTCTTTGGAAGGCGCAAGCTCGCGTCATCTCCCTACTCGCATGAGCTTTTTTTTTCTCGAATACGCACGAGTGTGCGTATCATATATTAATAGAAGAAAAAGGGGGGAAAGAAGCCCCGTCCACAGTAATTACATAGCGTTTATAAAACGCGATCCACCGTGCTAGCTAGGGCGGATCACACACCGTATACCCACCCCTCTACCTCTATGTCGACTGGTAGAATTTGAAGATCCGCATGCAGGATGCCTGCCTGCTTCCATGCAACTCCCTCATCCTGAATTCTACGCAGCACATGCCGCACATCCGGGGATTTACCGTCAAACACGATCGAGTTATGATGCTTCCATAGCTCCCATAGGACCAGAGCCTGAATGGCGCGTGCCATCTTTGTGTATCTTCCAAACCTTGCCACCCGAGTGCTCCACGCCCGTAGATCTTCGTTTTGCGCAGGCACCACACCGATCATGCCCATAATGAGGCCTACCTTTGCCCATACTTCACACGCGAAGACACAGCCGGCCAGTATATGGTTGGAGGTTTCCTCCTCCTGATCGCATAGCGGGCAAGCGTCCTGGTGCGGGAGGCCTCGCCGTGCAAGCCTGTCAGAAGTCCATACTCTACCCATAAGCGCAAGCGACATGAAGAAACGACACCGCAGAGGGGCCCTCGATGCCCAGGTGAAGGCTGCAGTGGGCGAGCCAATATGCGTGGCAAACCTAGCCGCGTACGCAGATCGGACCGAGAACTGGCCATCCTTCTCCCATGACCACAAAAGCTGATCTGGCCGCTGTTCCTCCAAAATTACTCCGTCCACCTGCACCCAGAGCTGCAAGAACTGGTCAAGCTCCTGCACATTCAAGTTCGGCCCAACATCTCTAGTCCATGAGGCGTGAATCATTGCCTCCTCCACTGTCCTAGTGTGCCTCACCCTCCTTGCCACTTTGACATATATCAACGGGGCCAGCTCCTGAAGCCGAAAGCCGTGGCACCACCTATCCTCCCAGAAAAGGGCCGTCTTGCCATCTCCGAGCTCCACTCGTGCCGCTGCCTGGAACAGGGCTCTGGCTTCCTCAGGGATGCTGAACTTGAATTCTGCCCATGGTCTGGTAGCATTTGCCCGTTGCAGCCAGGCCCACTTTGCTTGAAGCGCAATATTCATCCACTTGAGGTTGGTTACTCCCAAACCTCCTGCCCATCTAGGTCGGCATACTGTGTCCCATGCTACTTCACATTTGCCTCCACCTGCATCCTCTGTTCCACACCATAGGAAGCCTCTGCATATTTTCACTAGTGCCTTGATCGTCTTTGCCGGCAGACCCATTGCAAGCATGGAATGCACCGGAATGGCTGACAGAACCGACTGAACTAAGATCATCCTGCTACTCTTTGGTAGAGAGGTTGCCTTCCAAAACGGCGGCCGCGTTGCAACCTGCTCAACCAGATCCTGGAATTGCGCAGCACCTTGCTTACGGAGAGATAGAGGCAGGCCCAGGTACCTGTAATGCCCGGATAATTAGGCTACAGTAAAACTCTACTAATGATGCCATGTCATCTTTGATTGCTGTTGCTAAACTTTCGTTAGTTCAAACCGATCCAAAAATCAATTAAAAAAATGGCAGACAACAAAAGTTTTAAAAATTGAAACAAAAATGTTGGGTCAGTGCCAAATATTGCATAGGCAATTATGGTGAAGTAAACACATTTTAGAAAATGACTAAATACTTTAAAATGAAATAAAACAGAAAAGGAAAATAAAGAAAAGAAAGAAAGAAAGAGAAAGGAAAACCCCCCAAACCCCCTGGGCCAACTGGCCCAGCTAACCCAAATTGGATCGGCCCGGCCTGGCCCGGCCCGCCTCCCCCGCCTCCTTCCCTCGTTCCCCGACCTGGGTCGAACAGGCGCGTCCGCCGCACCCTCTCGTCGGCGACGAGGCGAGGATAAGGCCGCCACGCCCCGCCTCCTTGATCCCGCCTCCCACTCGCCCCCACTCTCGCCTCGGTTCTTGCGTCTCTCCTCCCCCAGATCCATCCCTCCCCTCTCCCTCTGCTTCGTTTTGGAGAGGAGACCGACGCTTCGCCGCGTTCCTGTCACCACTGCTGCCACCGCCATCGCCTCGACTTCATGGTGATGCCGTAGCAATCCTCCTTCTCCCTCCTCGCCCACTGGAGGCCTCACTGAGCTGGGAGCCCCAATCACCGGATCCCTTCGCCCACATCTCCGGCTACTGCGTTCTTCTTCATCTCCGCGCCCGACCTCTGCTGCTACTAATCTTTCACCGGCCTCCATGTGTGCCGCTCGGTGAGCATCCGCATCTCTCTCATTTCCCCCGTGGCTCACTCCCCGCGCTATTTCCGCCGTCGGCCGAAATGCTCCGCCGCACGCGCTCAACTCCGGCGAGGCTCCGGTGGACCTGTGGTCCCGTGAATGCCTCCATTCGCTTGGTGAGCTCGCGTAGGTGCTGTAGGTGCCAACCAACCGGCCGTTTTGCCCTCTGCGACGTCCTTCCCGATCTCGACCGAACTCCGGCGTCCGCCGCGGTTGACGCCGTCGGCAACACCGTCTATCCCAGCCTCGGCTGAGGCCACGAATGGGTGCGCCTGAGCCCTGATTCGAACGCACCCACTGCGTGAGAACCACGCCCGCAGCCCGTCGTCAAACTTCAAGACGAGCCCCGACGTCGCCCGCCTCATTGTCAGCTGCAACGCCGCGGCCCTCCTCGCACTCAAGCCACCACCTCCGGTCAATGCGCCACTGGCGGGCCTTCGAATGGGCCTAGCCTCGCCTCCCCGAGCCTCAGTAAGCGATTCCGGCCAACTCCGGCGAGAGGCCGCCTCTGTTTGGGTCGCCAGAGTCACTCCGGCGCCGGCCGCCGACGTGGCATGTGTGGGGTCCATCCCTGGGTCACTGCCAGTGGGTCCCAGGGCCCAGTTGACCTGTTGACCAGGTCAACGCTGACGTGGCCGCTATACATCTCGTGGCGCTGGGCCCCACCGCCCTTTTAAATAACTAAAACGATTTTATAAATAAAGATAAGTAAATTAGTCTAAGCACTCACTGACAGTATGGGCCCACACCCTTAATTAACCCAATTAATTAGTTTAAACTCCCCTGTTAATACCCTGCCAATGACATATGGGTCCCACTGGACCCACCTGTCTGGTTTGACTGGTCAACCGACCAGTTGACCTGCTGACATCACTCTGATGTCATGCCTGCGTCATCATTCACTATTTTGGATAATGTTGGATTTAAATAAATAATAAAAATCAGAAATGATTTAAATCTTTAGAAAATCATATCTTTTAATCCGTAACTCGGATGAAAATACTTTCTACAAAAAAGTTGCTCAGAATGACGAGACGAATCCGGATACGCAGCCCGTTCATCCACCACACACCCCTAACCTATCGAACTCGCAACTTTCCCCCTCCGGTTCCTCTGTCCGAAAACGCGAAACACCGGGGATACTTTCCCGGATGTTTCCTTCACGGCAGTACCACCTACTACCGCGTTAGGGCACGCCTAGCATCACACATTGCTTTGTCATGCATCGTTATGCATTTTTTTGCATTGTATTCATTGTTTCTTCCCCCTCTTCTCTTCGGTAGACTACGAGGCTGACGTTGCTGCCGCCCCGTTTGACTACGGAGTTGACGACCCCTCCTTCTTGCCAGAGCAATCAGGCAAGCCCCCCCCCCCTTGATCACCAGATATTGCCTATTCTTCTCTATACTGCTTGCATTAGAGTAGTGTAGCATGTTACTGCTTTCGGTTAATCCTATTCTGATGCATAGCTTTGTCATTGTTGCTACAGATTGTTACCCTTACCGCTATCCTCATCGCTTAGTATAGGATGCTAGTGTTCCATCGGTGGCCCTACATTCTTGTCCGTGCGCCATGCTATACTATCGGTCGTGATCACTAGGGAGGTGATCACGGTATATACTATATACTTTATACATGACACATGTGGTGACTAAAGTCGGGTCATTCGTTGAGTACCCGCAAGTGATTCGATGAGGGGTTGAAAGGACGGTGGCTCCATCCCGGTAGAGGTGGGCCTAGGTTCCCGACGGCCCCGATCGTTACCTTGTGGCGGAGCGACAGGCAGGTTAAGACCACCTAGGAGAGAGGTGGGCTGGCCTCGTCGGCGTCATGGATACTTAACACGCTTAACGAGATCTTGGTATTTGATCCGAGTCGGCCATTTGGTCTATACGCACTAACCAACTACGCTGGAACAGTTATGGGCACTCGGCCGTGGTATCACCGAAGCCTTCGTGGACGTCGGCCGATCGAAGCGGCGCGCTACCGGATTGGAACGTAAGCCTGCTCTTGTATTAAGGGGCTAGTTACGCTTCCGTCACAGACGCAACATGCAGGTGTCTTTGAGGCGATGGGCCTGCACTGTGCGCTTAGGTTTAGACCGGCGTGCTGACCTCTTTGTTGTGCCTAGGTGGGGCTGCGACGTGTTGATCTTCCGCGGCCGGGCATGACCCAGAAAAGTGTGTCCGGCCAAATGGGATCGAGCGTGTCGGGTAATGTGGTGCACCCCTGCAGGGAAGTTAATCTATTTGAATAGCCGTGATCTTCGTAACAGGACGACTTGGAGTTGTAGCTTGACCTTATGACAACTAGAACCGGATACTTAATAAAACACACCCTTCCAAGTGCGGATACAACCCGGTGGTCACTCTCTACTTGAGGCTACGAGGAGAGGATCGCCGGTAGGATTATGCTATGTGATGCTACTTGGAGGACTTCAGTCTACTCTCTTCTACTTGTCGCAAGACGGAGGCTGCCAAGCGTAGTCTTCATGTGATTAGCTATCCCCTCTTATTACGGCATTCTGCGATTCAGTCCACTAATATGGCCCTTTACACATATACCCATGCATATGTAGTGTAGCTCCTTGCTTGCAGTACTTTGGATGAGTACTCACGGTTGCTTTTCTCCTCTTTTCCCCTTTCCCTTCTACTCCGGTTGGCGCAACAGATGTCGGAGCCCAGAGCCAGACGCCACCGTCCGACGACGACTCCTACTACATCGGAGGTGCCTACTACTACGCAGCAGCCCACCGACGACGACCGTGAGTAGTTTAGGAGGATCCTGCGGGAGGCCTGCGCCTCTTCGATCTCAGATCCTGGTTTGTGCTAGCCTTCTTAAGGCAAACTTGTTTAACTTATGTCCGTACTCAGATATTGTTGCTTCCACGACTCATCTATGATCGAGCACTTGTATTCGAGCCCTCGAGGCCCACGGCTTGTATTATGATGCTTGTATGACTTATTTATGTTTTAGAGTTGTGTTGTGATATCTTTCCGTGAGTCCCTGATCTTGATCGTACACGTTTGCGTGCATGATTAGTGTATGATTGAATCGGGGGCGTCACAATACCGACCGGGGAAATTGGCGATCGCGCATCCCAACACATCCGACAACAGCTGCATATCCTCCTGGGTGCATCTGATCGGCAGCGCAGCGGTTTTCTGCCTGTTGACTCTGAGGCCCGAGGCATGCCCGAACAGGTCCAGGATCGCCGAGCAAGCCAGCATGTCTCTTTCCTTGGGCTTCAGAAAAACCATCACATCGTCCGCATACATCGAGATCCGATGCTTCAACCCAGTCCGTGCTAGTGGAGCCAACAAGTCCCTTGCCGTCGCTTGTGCAAACAGCCTCTGAAGCGGTTCCATGCAAAGTATAAACAGCATAGGCGAAAGTGGGCTCCCTTGTCGTAGCCCTTGACAATTGAAGATTGTTTCTCCGGGTGTACCGTTGACTAAAATTCTCGTGGACGAGGTCGCAAGCAAACCACATATCCAAGATATCCACTTTGTATCGAAACCCATGTGCATCAGAACCTCGAGCAAGAACGGCCATTGAACGGAGTCGAACGCCTTGGAGATGTCCAGTTTGACAAGCACTGCAGGATCCTTTAAGGCGTGTAATCTGCGCGCCGTCCCCTGCACCAACATGAAATTATCGTGCAGGGATCGGCCACGCACGAATGCACTCTTATGATTGCCCACCAGCAGCGGGAGGTCGTCAGCTAGTCGGGAGGCTAGAATCTTGTCGAAAATCTTCACTACGCCATGGTTTAGGCTGACGGGCCTGTAATCCTTAATGTCCACCGCTCCCGCTTTCTTTGGCAACAGGGAGACTATAGCTTTGTTGATTGCCTGCATACCCGACACATTGCCCTCATAAAATTCTCCAAGAGCTCTCGTGAAATCGCCCTTGATGATCATCCAGCAAGTTGCATAAAACCGGCATGTGAACCCGTCTGGCCCTGGTACCTTGTCCAAGGGCATTGCCTTGATGAACCGTTCCACCTCCTGCTCGCAAAAAGGTGTGTCCAAATGCGCCAAGTCTCTCGACAGCAGCTCCAACACCTCCAAGTTGATGGTGCTGCTCCTGTCCACAGCAGATCCTAAAAGCTTCCCAAAGTATGCATCTACTGCAGCCGCGATGCTGTCTTGCCCTGTGTAGACGTGCCCCTCGGAGGTAAGGGACAAGATGAGATTTTTCCGTTGGCGATGCCTAGCATGCCGTTGGAAGTAAGCCGTGTTGGCCTCCCCATCTTTCAAATGCAGGATTCTTGATCTCTGACGGGCTATCGATCTTTGCAATGAGCACAGACCCAACAACTTTCTCTTAAGAGTCTTGCGTAGCTCAAATTCTGCATCCGATAGCGCTCTATTGTCCATTGCCGCATCGAGCCGGGCGATAACCTCCAAAGCGATAGATATTTGCAGCCGCACGTTTCCAATCCACCTATCACTCCAACGTTGCAAGGCCTTGGCCGTGGCCCACAACTTCTTGTCCAGCACAACGTAGGTGTTCCCTTCTGCCGCAACCGAATTCCAAGCCACCTCCACTGTCTCAAAGAACCCATCTGCCTTGGGCCAAAACTGCTCAAAACGGAAGCGCCTTCCGTACGTGAAATCCGCCTTGAGATCCAAGAGTAGGGGGCAGTGATCTGAGATTGCCGATCCCAATGCCGTAAGCAGAGCCGCCGGGTGTAGATCATCCCAACAATTTGTGGTGAAGATGTGGTCAATTTTCTCCAATGTTGGTCTTCTTCTCTCATTCGACCACGTGTAGCTACACCCATTGAGATACATTTCCTTAAGTTCGAGCATGTTCGTTTTCCTTCGGAATTTGGCCAGCATGCGCCTATTCACCGCGTCATTGTTTTTGTCCTGCGGGTTGACAAGCAAGTTGAAATCACCCGCAATGATCCATGGGCCAGCGTGTAGCTCTCTGACGTCCACAAGTTCCTGCATGAATTCTACCTTCTCCATGTCCGGCTGCGGGCCATACACACCGGTGATCCACCAAGGGCTCCCATTCAACTGGGAGACAAGAGCTGTTACCGTGTTGGTGGTGTAGTGTGGGTTCGATAGCTTAACAACCGTTTCATCCCATGCAATCAAGATTCCACCCCGAGTCCCCACAGCTCAAGAAGTTCTCAAATTTATTCCCGAGACAGTGCCTTACAACATCGAGTGTCATCACCTCAATTTTTGTCTCCTGGAGGCATACAATGGCAGGGTCAGCCGCCACAACCACCTGGTAGATCGTACTCCTCCTTGCGGGCGAGTTTAAGCCGCGCACATTCCACACTAAGACTTTGTATGGTTGTGTATCCATGACATATTCCTACCTCCACTTACACCTTCCCCTACTACTGGGCCTCTCCATCCATCCTCTCTTCCTGCGCAGAGGGGCGATCGGTGCCTCCCAACCAAACAGGGCAAGGATTGCAGCCACATGCGCATCCCGTGAGCGGCTTTGAGAACAGGTCCACATAAGCTTGCAGCGCCTCATCGGTGATCACTTCTGCCTCGTTCGCCAGGCACAGCCTGCGAATCAAAACCTGCTGCTGCTTGGATCCCACAGACCGTCTACCCGGCCCCTTGGCAAGTCGCACACTACGTCGTGGGCTGGAAATAGGCGGACGCTTCTGCCTTGGCCTTCTTGTGGATGTTGGCGGCACACGGACACTAGGCCTCGCGAGGATTAGGTCCAAGGGCTTTTGAACCAGAGTGCAAAATTGATCCACCAACTGGCGCACATCCGCAGCCGCGGGCCTCGGCGTGGGCGTGCTTGTGACCTCTTCCTCCTGCTCGCGCAATGGATCAACCTCCCCAGAATCTGCCGATAAAGTGACCTGGAAGGTGGTCACGTCCTCCCTGCATGGCGGATCATGCACAGCCAATTGCGAGTCTCCACGCGTCTCGCCGGTAGCCACCTCTGAAAGCAGCTGGTCCGAATCCCCTCGGGATCCGCTCCAACTCCTATTTAAATCCTCCATCGTGATGAGATGCCTGGGCATGCGAGTGGGGTCTCCGTATGGATCCGACAGCAGCAGATCCCAGGAACCAATGGGGATGCTGCGCCCTGCCAACAGCTGCCAGTCGCCGCCACCCTTCCCAATACCTGGGCCCGGTCCACCAATCTCTGCCAAAGCCGTTTCCGCGCTGTCCGTCCTGCCGTTGGGGTGGTTCACCGAGACAGGCGACAGCTCAGGGGACATGCCAGCCATATCTGGTTGGTGGGAGAGGCTTCTGGATCCACAAGACGACACCGGGGTCGCCATCACGTCCTGCACTTCAACCGTACTCCACAGCAAATCAGACTCCACGTTGGGGCCGCGCTTTTCCACGTGTCCAACCGCCATTTGTCCGTCCATGCTTTCCACCAGGACGGGGGCGCCCTCCTCTGACCGCTCCACCATCGGGATTGACCCGAAGGGACCCACCTCCTGATGCGGGGCGCATGCCACCTGCGAGCTCTGACACGCCGGAGAACCACCACCGGCCGCCGCTGTGCCCTGCTCATATTGCCTCACCGGCGCCACCGATGCAGATGACCCCAGCACCGAACCCTCCTGGCCATCCAGGGGCTGCGCTGGAGCAGCGCGCGCCCTCTCAATGCAGGGGCGCGGCCCATCTCCACCGTCGCGGCCATCATCCTCATCAGAGTCTGGCGGCGGCGGTGGTGACCGGCGGGGGGGAGGTGGGGGGGCAGATCCCCACGAAGGGCGGGCCGGAGGGGCCTCCCTGATGATCTTTATCGGGTACCAGTACGCATCCAATCCATCCGCCTGGCGAGACGCCTGCCGCCGGCGCGGCTCTTCCACCACCAGAATGCGCCGAGGAGGGATCCGGTCAGGGTCGTCCGTCCTCAACCAAACCCTGAAGCGAGACATGTCACTCCGCCGGGCCATGCAATCCGCAACCTTGACAACCAAACCAATGCCCCACAGAACTTCCTACGCAGCCCACCTAGACCACACATTCGCCGGGATGCCAACCAGCGCGAGCTGTACCAGGTACGGCATGACAATGCCAACAGCCCGGGACTGGCGGAGCCATGGCGCGAGCACCAGCGGGGTCTCCCCGGCCATGGCCATACCACGATCCACCATACGGTCTCTGAGCTCCACCGTCCTGCAGAGGACCAGGAAATCCTCCGGGAAGAACGCGCAGATGGACATATCCATCGGACCACATCCGAAGGCCACGTGCAGTGCCGCCGCAGCCTCAGCAAGATCCAGGCTTGGCCGCGCGCCGCCCACAGACACGACGACCGCCCGCGCCAACTCCGCCTCCATGGCACAGATGTCCGCGCCCGCCTCCAGGAAACAGCAGTCCACCGGCTCGTCCTGGCGAGGCGCCACCTCCACCCCACCCCCAAAAGGAGCGGAGAACTGCGGCCCGGCCACGCTGTCCACGCTTCCCGCCAAACCAGCCATGACCACGTCCGACCATGCCCGGTCGAGGCCCGCCGCGACGCATGGAGGGAGGCCAGGCGGCGGAGGCGGGATGGCAGGCGGCGGAGCCAGCCGAAGGGTACCTGGCGGCAGCGGACCCGGAGGAGGAGGCGGCAGAGGCGCCGAGGGCGATGGCCGCGTGGCGGGGCGAAGGGGCGGCGCAGGCCGAGCTGGCGGGGAGTCTGAGGGGCTCCGCGGACGGGTGCAGCCACGCGACGTGTGGTTGCGGCCGCCGCAACGGACGCACTTCGTCGGGTTGGGGCAGTGGCGGGAGATGTGCCCATCATCCTTGCCACAGTTGTAGCAGCACCCGTGAAGCGAGGCCGGGATGGCAGAGCGAGGAGGGCGGGAGGACAAAGAAGCCCGCAGCTCGATGAGAAACAGGGACCGGGCGCCCTTCCGCCCCGAACTCACGCCAAGGGCTTCCACTGGCGCTGCAGAAGGCCGACGGGCGCGACGACGAGAGAGCGCAAACGGGGAGGAGGAGGGGGCGCCAGATCTGGCGGAGAGAGGCAAGCAGAGCCCGGGGCGGAGGAGGGGCTTGAGCCGCCGGACGAGGAACCGAAGAGCTGGACGCGGCTCCCCATGCCTGCAGAGCGCGGAGGCGGCCGGCCGGGAAGGGTGGCCGCCGGAGCCGGAGTGGCTACCGGCGCAGGGGGTCGGGAGCGGGAGCAGGGGAGCCTACTCGCATGAGCTCGCATGAGCTCGATGCAGCGTTCCCCTTTCCTGCCAGAGCGCGGAGGCGGCCGGCCGGGAAGGGTGGCCGCCGGAGCCGGAGTGGCTACCGGCGCAGGGGGTCGGGAGCGGGAGCAGGGGAGCCTACTCGCATGAGCTCGATGCAGCGTTCCCCTTTCCTGCCCACCAAGAGTCTAGCTGAAAGGAAACGACTGATTCGGCCATTCCTAACGGGTGGCTGAGAGATGCTTTAAGTTTTATGAAATTGATGTGCGTACAATGAAGCCGTACGATTTTCGTACCACATGATCTCACCCATCTACAAAATTCAACTGACTGACGACGTCGTACGAAGATCATACGTACGACATGATCTCACCAATCTACAAAATTCAACCGACTGACGACGTCGCACGAAGATCATACTTCCTCCGTCCGGAAATACTTGTCGTAGAAATAGATACAAATGGATGTATCTAGAACTAAAATACATCTAGATACATTCATTCCACGGACAAGTATTTTCGGACGGAGGAAGTACAAACTTTGTCGTACGTGTAGCAGGGCTCTAAGTTTTACAAGGACCGAATTTTTGGTGCATGCTAGGCAACCAAACTGGCCAAAGTCGCATCCCTATCGTCTGGCACGCCATCAACAGCCCAACGAAATGCGCACAGCTAACTCTGGAGCGCGTCCGACAACTTCCACTCCCTAACCAGCTGAAGCCTGAAAAAGCATCAACAGAATACGTATGTCACAAGTCAAATAGTCCGCCCTGAAACTCAGTCACTCTTGTTTCTCCGGCTACAAACAAAAAATTCAAGTAGGTTTCCGGACTGCCCACCACAGCCATCAAAATATCTATCTACACAAACAATAGATTCAAACAATAACGCTGCATTTATACTAGTTATCCTTTTGGCGATATACTCCATAGATGAGAAGGGAAGAAGATATGACTAGCCTATACACAGCAAAAAATATAGGACAGGCAGCATATATCAAACTTCAGAGTCTATCTAGTTATCTGGTTCTACGCTCTCCAGTGTTATGTTAATGTCAGGTATAACGGTTGCGTCTGCTTCGCACGAGTCTATGTCCATGCGTCCCAGCTCAGGCACAGGAGGTTGGGGGGTAGCGGCTCCAGAACAGGTGTCCTCTGACTGACAATGCGGTTCATCTAAACTTTTAGGGCTTGCTTCTGTGTTGTCCTGGCGGGATGAAACCGGCAGTTCAGCTTCACACTCATCTTGTTTCATCTCAGGCTGATCAGGAGCAGGAAAATCAAGTGGTATGTTAATGTCAGGTATAATGGTTGCTTCTGCTTCGCACGAGTCTATATCCATGCGTCCCAGCTCAGGAACAGGCAGTTGGGGGGTAGCGGCTCCAGAACAGGTGTCCTCTAACTGACAATGCGGTTCATCTAAACTTTCGGGGCTTGCTTCTGTGTTGTCCTGGCGGGATGAAACTGGCGGTTCTGCTTCAAACTCCTCTCGTTTCATCTCAGGCTGATCACGAGCAGGCAATTCATAGGGAGCGGCTCCGGCACTGGTATCCTGCGGCTTACCATGCGGTTGATCTGAACTTTCGGGCCTCACTAGTGTGTTGTCCTGCCGGGGTGAATATGATGATTCTGGTTTACATCCCTCTCGTTCAGGCTGCTCAGGAACTGCAAGTCTCTGGGATGCAGCTCCAGAGCTGCGATCCTGCGCTTCACAGTGGGGTACATCTGCATTCTCGACAGCAAGTCTTATTTTTGTGTTGTCTTGGTGAGGTGAATCTGACGCTTCTGCCTTGCGCCAGTCTCTTTTCACCCCTCGTTGCTCAGCAACTGGCAAATCATGGGACACAGCTTCAGAACTGCTATTCTGCCCCCAACAATGAGGTTCTTTCATCCGATTGTTATTGGCATGCTCATGCCGGACACCCCTAGTTGCTCTCTCATGAAATGAAGGCACGTCTCTAACTCGGGCACCAACTCCCTGGTGGGGTGCTTGTCCCCTGTATGTACATGGTGCTCTTCGTGGATGATTCCCGAGCCGCTTCTCTTTGTTCATACTCCAAAGGTGAGGATCAGCATTTCCATATGAACTGAACCTTCTTTGTGAAGAAGCTGGCCGTAACGGATAACCAGTCCTGTTCTGAAAGTCCCTGCTGCAGTGACCTCCTGAAGGTTGCTGCCATGTACCAAGAATACTAGTTTGGTTGTGTGATTCTGCCCTCCAAACTGACCCAGGAGTAAACCTGCCATTGGCTGTTTGAGAAGTACTGCACAAGGGTTCTTGATCAGTTCTGCTATGATAGTGCTGCCCGGGATGCCGCTCAACATGTCCTCTAAACCCTTCAGGCGCACCACGTTTGTCACAGGAAGGTCTGTACCTGTTGGGCCAGTATTGATCAGCAGGGATACCTCGTGATTGATTATTGTAGTCACCGCCATAAAAGGTTCTTCTGTGCTGCTGAAAGTGTGTTCTGTGAATGTCCTCTCTGGAAGGTACAAAAATAGGTCTGTTTGGGTGACGAGAATTTGGTCGCAAATCATGGCCATTTGGTTGCCAATTATAACAATTATTTATGCTCCGTGCACCACCAGAACCTGGAATCTGACTCTGTCTTATCGGCAGGCTGTTGCCAGCTATGGTTGAACCACCCCTTGCCCTTAATGACCATGATGACACTCCAGCTGCATCAATTGTGCGGCCATTTCTCTGATGAGCAAAAAAAAAAAGAACTAATGTAAGTATATTTGGAAGAACACAGGTTTGAAAGACAAGTTTTCTCATCCTCCAAAACTTTTTACGGTCTAGGATACAGGAGACTATGAAGGATACTTTTGTTGAATAACACAATGTGACTGAACACTGGATCAGAGACAATAAATTAGTTAGCACTTAGCACTTAGCATATCCATCCTAGTTCAAGCTTTCATACATACTAAATTACATTTCCTTTTCCTAATTTGGGTTATTTTAGGAAATTGGGTTCACCAGACTCGTGGCAGAGCAGTGTTGTAACAAGATTTCTTTTCATACCACAAGGGTATTACCTTGATTGCAAGCCTCATTGTTTCTGCTAAATGCTTGTCCTTGAGAGCATCAAAGAAACATCCACGTTTTTTCGAATCATTGACTAATTCTGCCCATACTGAATTGCTTGCAAGCAAAGTGACTCCATTTCCAAGGATCCAAAGGCAGTGCCTGTGGCAAAAATACAGAGATATGTAAATGAAAATGCAGTGTAAACTAATTCTTGAATATCACCAAATTAAGAAATCTTACTTTGCTCTTGTCAAGGCCACATTAATTCTTCCAGAATCAGAGAGAAAACCTACTTTCCCATCTTTGTTGGACCTAACTGTTGAAATTAATATTATGTCTTCCTCACCACCTTGAAATCCATCGATAGATTTTACTGTAACAGACAGAAACTCATGTTTCTCAAACTTTCTTCCAATTCTTTCTTGCATTGCAATAACTTGGGCAGTATACGGAGATATTACACCAACACTGGTTCTCTGCCTCTTCTCCCAGCATTCTACAGTAGTTTTACAGACAGTAATTAGCTTTATTCAAATCCTGAAGCTTAGCAGTACTTATTTTCATCCAACATGACATGTGATAGGTGAAGATTTAGATATACCTTTCGCAAGTCTTTCGATGATATTGGCTGCTACAGCAACCTCAACCATATTTTTCGAACTCTGGCCAAGGTCATCAAGCATTTCCATATCATTTTCAATATGAATGAATGAATAAGCACCATAAATACTTCCAGAGAGATAATTCTTGGTATAATCTTTCTGTTTGACACTGGGACCATCCAAAATTCGGTTACCATAAAAGTTGGCATTCGGAAATTTATTAATGCAAGGGTGCATTCTATATTGTACTTCCAGCAAGTGCTTGGTGAAACCCATTGAACACAATCTCTCGTAGAGGCTTCGGCCAAAGTCAGCATCTTTAGCAATCTAGCAAGTAGCAGTAAGTAGAAAGTATCAGCAACTAAGGAAGTCTGGAAATAATTATCAGTAACATATGCGATGATAACAAAATATGACACGCATTCTTATAAAGAAAAGAATACCTTGCTCTTTACCAATGATGATAGCTGGTTTTCATCCCCAATTAGTAAAACATGTTCTATTCCTGGAAGCAAGAGAGGAACCAGCGATTCAGATTCTTTTAGCTGTGCTGCCTCGTCAACAACCAAGATGCTTATAGGCATCACACCTTGCAGCCTGAACAACTCAAACGAACCAGAAGCAGTGCAAAATATGAGTTTTGCTTGCTTCAAACACAAGTCCCTGACTGAAGATTCATTCTCTTCACAAGGAAACCGCATTTTTGAAAGATCCATCAGGGTTTTAATACACATAGAGTTTATCTCCGAAGGGTTATCTAGAGAGATGTCATGGTCAGGAAGATCCTCGGTTGCATCATCTGTCAGCTCATGATGACCAATAGAAGGGTCAGAAAGTTCATCGGAGGGCTTGAAGATTGTAAAAAGATCATCATCAGAGAGATCATCTGCACAGAATAACTGCTGCACTTTATGTACCAAACTTTTCACAAACATCATCTTGTCAAAGTTCTTGCCTAGGGTATCCGCTGGAAGATGGTCGAAGAATGTATCAATACAAGCTACCAATTCTTTTGCTAAACTGCTGAAGTTACTTGTAAAATACTTTTTAAAAGTAGGGCTGCATTCATCACTGCTTGCTTGTATATCTAGGGACAGTTTGTACCTAGAAGTGCAATGTTTTAGGAATTTTAGGACAGAATCCACGCAATGCTTCCACCCAACTTCTCGGTTAAAGCACCTCAGCAACTTCTTGACACGATCATCCAAATATATTTTTGACAACTCCTTGCCAATGTGCAGACGGTCCTTGTTGCCATATAAAATGATGTCACCAAAGGAGTAATGATGGCTTAGAGAGAAGTCCTCAATCAACCCAATAAGACGGGAAGCTACTTGCAAGACAGCCATGTTGGTTGGAGCACACGCAAGAATTCTCTGTTTCTTCATCAGAAGCATGTGTAATGTTACTGCAAGTGTTGTAGTTTTACCTGTGCCAGGTGGGCCCCAAACTAGCCCCACAGAAGATCTATGACAACAATTACTTGCTGAAATACAACTTGCTATTGCATTAAGCTGTGAGACATTCAGCTTAAAATTGCAGAGATCATCCTTGATTTCCTCATGTGATTTATTGCTGCAGTAGTTACAATGCCTAATAGCCTGCAGCGTCAATATGAAAGAAAAATAAAATAAGCATTGAATACAGAATGCAAAAGGACACAACAGTTGCATAGAGGGACTATGTAAACAAAGAAGAGAAATGTGGAACAGAAAGACAAAGCATACATCACATTCAACTTTTACAATAAGAACGTCCCTCGCTACTTAAGTAAAAAATGACAATGCAAGGCCGTGACATAAAGCTAAATGGTGGCAACGTAATGATAGGGATGAGATACAATAAGTCACAACATGTACAGCTAAACCAGACACCAACGAATCAACATTAAGAACATGACATTGACCATATTGCATGACCTGGGAAGTAGTCTTTTACAAATTCTGATATCCATATATCATATATCAATTATTACATCGACAAGATTATGCAAATTTATGAGTACAGTAACACAAAGGCTCCACATTTAGTTAAATAGCATGTAAGTGAATTCATACATTCTTCCATTCTCGCAAAAAAAAAGTTAAGATGAACTAGTATCAAAGTATGCAGTTCATTCACATGGTATAAAAGATATGGAACTTGATGATCCTTAGGTACCTCCAAACACATACATATTATCACATGAATATACCATATGCATTTTGTACATGCCAAAGCAGTTTAATCGCCTGATCAGTGCAAATTGATAATGGGAGGAGACACTGAAACTGAAAGACTTACATTATTGTTTTTGCCCAGCATGTTCAGAATGACTTTTGTATCCATTGTCAGCCCCCTTCGGAGCACAACCCAAACACGATCATATGTTACCATATTAGTTAGGTGCATAGCATAGAAGGACCATCGTCTTGACGAATTTCCACACATCCCTGTTTGATTTAGTTCCTTCAGATCACTACACTTTTCAAGGGGCTTTCTACCTTTTGGTGGTTCTTTTCTGATTTCTTCATTTATAGATGAGTTTCTGGATTTCAGAGCCATTGCTTCTTGATCCAGTATCTCCC
Organism: Aegilops bicornis; assembly: GCA_021605145.1. Taxonomy (NCBI): domain Eukaryota; kingdom Viridiplantae; phylum Streptophyta; class Magnoliopsida; order Poales; family Poaceae; genus Aegilops; species Aegilops bicornis. Next base: position 396,838,171 of record CM038669.1, read on the forward strand.
ATGACTTATCCAACTCTTCAGTGTACAACTTCTCATACTTGTTAACACCCATTTGCTGCCGTTCATCTCCATCAGCCCCAGTCTCCATCCATCGTGATGCCTTTACGGTCATCTTATTGCCCTGGACCTTATTAATCCATACGATGACACAGGATTTGGACTGTTTGAGAATATCAGATTTATTTGCTGGTCTTGTTTCTGAAATAAGTAGCACATCTGCTGCTTTCGGCCTATATCCATCAGTCCCAGAACCAGACACCCCCATCCATCTGTCGAGCTTGATCTCATACAGTCCTTTGCCCTTTTTCACTGCATTGACTGATAGCACTTTTGCATATGGAGCTCCAGAGATGTCCTCCATGCTTGAAGACATATCATCCCGGACCTCCTCTAGAAGTGGCCCGAAAAACGATGTCATGTACTGCTCCATGCTGTTAAATGTCTCTGGGATCTTGGACACCTGTAATGACATTTCATTCCATGAATCCATAGTGTGTGTTTTCTGGCGATTGGCAAAAACACTGTTCATATAACTAATAAACAGCATAGCAACTAGGCTTCCTTTGTTAAGGCACTTGAGCATTTTGATTTCTCACAGTTCTATTGCAGATTTTCCATTCGTAGGGCACAAAATGAATGTGCTTCTATGCTCCCCTAAAAAAAATGGAGAACTCTACTACTAAAATGTTTCTTCAGATCCACGCGGAGGTTAGGGTTCGTCATTCGCAACCCGCACCAAGTAGCCAGACAGCAAATCGAGAGGAAGGGGGGTTAGGGCTCGTCGTTACCTTGTCGCGGAGTAGGTCCTTGTTGAGGATTTGGTCCACCGACCACGAGAGCACCACCTCGGAGAGGCCCTGGCTCCGCCACTGCCACAGCGAGTCGCCGGAGGAGGCCCGCGTCGGCGTGGGCTGCTGAGGGCCGTCATCGCCGCCGTCGTCGAACGCGCGCGAGGACTCGGCGGGATCGTCGTCGCGCATCCGGTCGCCCGGGTCGCCGCCGCTGCCGGCGTCGTTAGGTCGCCGCATTTCGCCGCGGCGTCGACTGCGAGGCGGAGGCTGGCTCGCTGCGATGATATTTTGGGGGATTAAATCCTAGGTGTAGTGACTTCTAGCTTGTGAAATCTGACTTTTCTGATTGGTTGCTGCATTCTGGGATTGTGCCCGTCTGTCGGACTGCAATCTCGTTGTTGTTTTGGTTCTAGCAGATTTTTTTTGTCCTAGGCGTTGGGCTTTGGGCAAGTTCTTGGTGGCTTCGAGGAGGCGTGCTGACTTTGGTGGGTAGGTTAGCTTTCCTACCTAGCCCTAAATTCATCACACCAAATGTGCTGTCCTAGAAGCCATCCCTAAATTCTTCACACAAAATGGACTATCCTAGAAGCAACTTTCGCGCAGAGTTGCGATATCTGCGACCTTCAAAACATGCATGAAGGGTGTTTCATAATTTTTTGAAGGTTATCAAGGCGACGCTCAAACTCGGAGTCGTTATAACGCAGTTTTCATAATCTTTCTCCTTTTTTGGTTGTATCAACTCAATACTCTCTCGAAACAAGCTTTCGCCCTGCTATATTAATATAGCAACCATCCGATACAACTGCGAGACCACCGCGGGGATAAACAGCACATTCAAGTCCAAAAGAAAAAATAAGAGAAAACAAAGAGAAACAAATGCCAACGGCGCGCCAGATCGACGAAAGCGGCGATTTTCCCCGGCCGATGTGTCCTCTGAAAGATTCCCACCATGCTCCTATGCGTCCGAATTTGTCGTGTACCAAGCAACACCTTCAAAAAGGACTACGACGACGACGACGTTGCTGCCCGAACTGGTCCTAGGATTTCTCCCAGTACACAAAGGGGAGCAGGGAGGGGGTACCCCCGACACCCTTCAAGAAGGTCGGCGGCACCCAAAGGCGTCACCGTGTCGGCGCCGGCAAGAACCGGCAGGGATTTCTCCCGACCCCCCTCCTCCACACACAACCACAGCCCCAGACCAACCATCGGCTCTGCCTCGCTTGCCGCCCACCAACATGCGCCCACACAGTTGCGAAGTCCTCATCGACGTCTCACCATGGCAAACGCTGCGAGGCCGGACGGACCAAGACGGAACAACCGTAGACAGGGGCAGTAGTATCGCAGCCATGTGGGAGGGAACAACCTCCACCGGCTCAAGCAGTAGCAGACCCAACGCAGCGGCAGGAGCACACCGGGCCAACTGCCTAGCCAGAACCAGATCAGGCCCGTGAAGCTCCCACCGCCGCGCTGCAGCAGACATGACGCCGTAGCCACCTCCCCCATAACGAGTCGCTCATCAGTCCAACTGAAGGCGACACACCAGAGCACAAGTCGGCCGCCCTAACCAGATTGGTCCCTAAGGGCCTTCATATGGGCCTGCGGGGCGCCGCCGGCCAGATCACGTACCAAGCCGCCGCATAATCAATTGCAAAGATTCAAACACTTAAACTAAAATAATAGTGCACACCAAAGTTTTTATAGAGGGAGAAATGTCTATTAGCGATGTTTTTCTACATTATTGGTAGTCATGGGTTCAATATTTATTGCTTCTACATATATGTAGTGATTATAGATAAGGAGAAATGCCAATTTCATATTTATACATGTATATTATTAAACGAGTTGGGTCAGGTACTAGGCTACAGAGCGGGACTTGTAGGGGACATGAGTGGCATGGTAGATGCAGCCACGGTCCCTGACAAGATGAATTGGGTGGCATCGCCTTATCTTATTCCGGCCAAGCACCGTCGTTAGGGTCGAGGGTAGCTTGGCCAATGGGAGATGGTCCCACATGATGAAATTGTTTGTAAGGTACGGAACCACCTCAAGTTATTATTTTCGACCAATCTATTGTGCTATTCCTATAAATGTCACAAACAACCCTAGAGTTCACACTAAAATAACACCATATGATACGCTCAACCAACTCTAATGTCACCTAGATACTCTAATGTACCTCAAGTATCTGTGAGTCAATTATATGATACGCATCAAACAACTTCAGATTCATAATATTCAATCTAACACAAAGAACTTTAAAGAATGCCCCAAGATTTCTACCGGAGAAAGTAGGACGAAAATGTGCATCAACCCCTATGCATAGATTACCCCAATGTCACCTCTGGAATCCGCGAGTTGAGTGCCAAAACATAAATCAAGTGAATCAATATAATACCCCATTGTCACCATGGGTATTCATATGCAAGACATACACCAAGTGTTCTCAAATCCATAAAAGTATTCAATCTGATAATAGTGAAACGTCAAAGGTAAAAACTCAATTCATGACAACAAGATAGAGACGAGAAAACACCATATGATCCAACTATATTAACAAAGCTCGCGGTACATCAAGATCGTGCCAAATCAAGAACGAGAGAGAGAGAGAGAGAGAGAGAGAGAGAGAGATCAAACACATAGTTACTTGTACATACCCCTAGCCTCGAGGGTGAACTACTCCCTCCTCATCATGGTGGCCGCCGGTGAAGGTGCAAATGGCACTTAAGTTATATTTTGGTGTGATGACAATGTGGTTAGTGGAACTAATATCGGTTGGTAAAGTTTATCTTAGGATATTGGTTCCATTGTGCTCTTGATGGTGATGTGCGACTGATACGTCTCCAACATATCTATAATTTATGAAGTATTCATGCCATGTTTACAACAATTTTATATGGGTTTGGTATGATTTGCACGGAACTAACCCGGACTGATGCTGTTTTCGGCAAAAATCGTCAAAAAGTTTCAGCTCATTTGGAGAACAAATTTTTGTGTGCAGAAATGAAAGTTCTCCAAATGAGCTGAAACTTTTTGACGATTTTTTGGAACAAAAGAGACCCCAAAGCTTCATGGGAGGGCCAGAAGAGCCACGAGGAGGGCACAGCCCACCAGGGCGCGCCTGGTGGGCCTGGCTTGCCCCGGTGGGTTGTGCTCACCTCGAGGCACATCTTAGCGTGAAACCAACGCCAAAAAATCGTATAAATAGAGAAACCATCAGGGGTTAACCTAGATTAGAAGTTCCGCTGCCGCAGGTCTCTGTAGCCACTGAAAACCAATCTAGACCCCGTTCTGGCACCCTACTGGAGGGGAGAATCATCACTCGTGGCCATCTTCATCATCTCGGCGGCCACCACGATGAGGAGGGAGTAGTCCACCCTCGGGGTTGAGGGTTTGTACCAGTAGCTATGTGTTTAATCTCTCTCTCTCTCTCTCTCTCGTTTTCTTGAGATGTCACGATCTTGATGTACCGCGGGCTTTGTTAATATAGTCGGATCATATGGTGTTTTCCCCTCTCTATATTATTGTGATGAATTGAGTTTTTCCCTTAGAGATTTCGTTGTTATCGGATTGAATACTTTTATGGATTTGAGAACTGTCGGTGTCAAAAACGGCGGATCTCGGGTAGGGGGTCCCGAACTGTGCGTCTAGGCGGATGGTAACAGGAAACAAGGGACACGATGTTTTTACCCAGGTTCGGGCCCTCTCGATGGAGGTAATACCCTACCCCGCTTGATTAATATTGATGATATGGGTAGTACAAGAGTAGATCTACCACGAGATCAAGGAGGCTAAACCCTAGAAGCTAGCCTATGGTCCGATTGTTGTTCGTCCCTACGGACTAAAACCCTCCGGTTTATATAGACACCGGATAGGTTAGGGTTACACAGAGTCGGTTACAATGGTAGAAGATCTACATATCCAGACGCCAAGCTTGCCTTCCACGCCAAGGAAAGTCCCATCCAGGACACGGACGAAGTCTTCAATCTTGTATCTTCATAGTCTTGGAGTCCGCCATGACGATAGTCCGCTATCCGGACACCCCTAGTCCAGACTCCCTCAAGAGCCCTCGAACCAGGCTTCAATGACGATTTAGTCCGGCGCGCATATTGTCTTCGGCATTGCAAGGCGGGTTCCTCCTCCGAATACTTCATAGAAGGTTTTGAACACAAGGATAATGTCCGGCTCTGCAAAACAAGTTCCACATTCCACCGTAGAGAGAATAACTTTTGCGCAGATCTGCTGACGTATTCCGCGGCGTGACATCACACCACGGCCGTGCCTTTATATGAATCGCTTTTACCGCTTCACCTTAGCGGCGTTTAGCGAGGCGGTTTCTGGCACGCCTTATCAAAGCATAGGTCGTGCCCCCTTATTCCGGGATTCCATCAATACGGACGTGGTAACCCAACTGCGTCTGCTGGCACGCCTCCTCTATCAAAGGCGAGTCCTAATCGACCACGGGGTGGGCTCTTGGTATTCAACCTCTTTATAGTGAGACCAAGGCCCTCTTCTTTTACACCCTCCATCGAAGTTCGCCTCGCCGAAGTTCCAACACCCAAAGCTTCAGATTCAGCGCCGACCTTCGACGATGTCCGACTCACCAACACGGCCGATGGATGTCTTCCTCCGTCACGAAGAAGATGTGCTAAAGCTGCGAGACGCCAGTATCTAACCGGCGAGATCTCGCATAGGCTGCCTCGCCTGTGGCAGGTCATTCCCACTCCGAGCCCGGCGAGAACGTGGTGTTCGTGTCTCACTTCCGCCGGGTTTAGGCTTCCCGACGGATCCCTTTGTGCGGGGCTCATGTTTTATTATGGGCTTGATTTCCATGAATTGAATCCGAGTCCATCCTCCATATCTCGTCATTCATTGTCGTATGTGAGGCCTTCCTCCATATTAACCCACAATTTCGATTGTGGATCAATACCTTCAAGGTGCAGCCAAAGATGATCGGGGGGCAACAAGCAGAAAGTGAGGGGCGGTCATAAGCAAATGTGCTGATGCTCCGTGGCCCGAGGGCTCTTTTCAAGAGGAGCTTGGTTTGTGGCAATGGGAGTGGTTTTATATCACCGCTCCCAGGGGCACCAAATGGGTGGCGCTCCCTGGGTCAACAAGGGGCTCGACTGGCGTCATGGGTCAACAAGGGGCTCGACTGGGGGCCGTCCAAGGACGTTCCCTTGCTGCAGGGCCGTATTCGAGACCTCCGGGAAAGAGAGATCAATCTGGTTGCAGTGGCACAGGTTATGTTGATCCGGCGTCTTCTGACCTGCAAACGTCGCCCCCTCCGCCTGTGGGAATTTAATCCGGAGGGACCACAAGCTCTCCAAAATTTTATGGGCACGGCGCCCGTGGAGATGTATAAACTGTTCTTCGGATCACAAGAGAAGTGTCCGGACCTGACTGAAGATGCAGGACTAAGCTGCAATCGCCCAGATACTCAAGTAAGTAGTCCTCAGAACCGGACAAGCTGTTCATTCATTTATCATATATATATGCCCTTTAAAGGAGGCGCTTGAACAGGAGTGGATAGCCAAGGCAAAGTTAATAAGGTGTCCGGCTCCTCCCGGAGACCACGCCGGATCCCATCTTGACTAAGATGTTGAAGGTCGCGCCTTTTGAAGAAGGCGAAGGGGGAGCGGGAAGCAACCGCCTCTGAAGGAGGCTATCAAGGAAGGAGGGATTAAAAGTCCCGGCCTTTCGAGGAGAGAAGAGGACCGCGGAAGATCCGGAGGTCAAGGCCTTAAAGAGGGAAGGAATCTTCGTCGGAGAGTCCGTACCGGGAAGCAACCCAGCCGCACTATTTCCCCAAGGGGATCAGCCCTCCAACGAGCCGTAAGTAAAAAGAAGGGGTCTTGTAAATAAGGAACATCCCTGCATTTATTTATGAAGATAACCGAAATTGTACCTTGTAGTTCGGACCTCGGCCCTTCTCAGCAGAGCTCGTCTTCGGGGGATCTTCTTCCAGAGATGATGGAGAGCGAAACGCCTCCCCCCGCCGCACCTTCATGCGAAGCGGACGACCCTGAGGTGTCGTCGCGGAGGGTTCCCCCAAGTCCGGGCGGAGTCGAAAGGTCCGGACGCCAAGTGGTGTGCGGTCGGAGGAGCTGAAGGATCTGCCGGGCGAAGCGGTTATCTCGTAAGATCACCGTGCTCTAATGGGTACGGTGATTGAAAGAATTGCATCCGCGAGAGCGGATTGCATGAAGCCGCGAAGCTTATCGACGGGTTCGAGGTACGCAAAAATGATGCACCTTCAGCGCTTATGCATATAGAATGCGCCAGTATAGATAGTAGCCATCGAGACTCGGTATGTTGTCAAAATTGACTGCGTCGAGGATCAAAATCTCGATTATGACATATCGCCGCTTCCTAAATGGCGGGCGTCCGTGGCACCGGATCGATGAATATGCCGAACTAAAGCGGCAACTTGACGAGGCGGATGCGGACATCGCCTCGGTCAATAAACGGTTTGACGAAGTCGCAAGGTATGCGATTTCGACGCTGACCTCGGTAAGGGAGCTTGACGCCCATGTCTTACTATTGGTATGCTTAATGCAGATGGTGCCGGCTGTGGAGGAGCTATAGGCGGAACTCGCCCGAGCGAAAGAGCAAGCCAGAAATAGTAATGCGTCGCTTTAAGGGCGGCCAAGAGCTAGAAGTTTAACGGGCTGCTCAACGCCAAGAAGAGGAAATGGCCAAAATGGCCATAAAATTGAAGGATACTACCGACCGCTGCGAGGTTCTTGAAAAAGAACGCCAAGCGGAGCAAGAGGGCCAGAAAAAGGCCGCCGCCGAATCCAAGAGTGCCTATTCGGCCTTGAGAGCTGCCAAGGAGGAGCTGAGTCGCCGGGCAATTGCGGCCGGAAAACCGCTTTCTGCGGGAGGAAGTATCTGAGATCCAAAGTATGCTCAATTGGACAAGTTGTGGAGTTCGGAGGATGCTTATCTCGGACTTGGCGGCGGTATTCTTTGACGCGGGTTGAGCACTTCCGGGGCCGAGAAGGGCCTGAAGGAAGAGCTATATTGGTCGCAATTCCATAGTCCGGAGCGTCCTCTTCCGTTGACCGATCGGTTGGCCGAATGGGCCGAGCTGAATCGATTATCCGGATTTGCCATGAAGCATATCTTGACTCATTTTTGGCCGGGCGGACCCCAGCCGAAGAGTTATTTTGGTTTAGTGCAGCAGTTCCTTGGTGCGGTATCACAGACGACGCAATGAAGCGGTCGGCGTGGTATTGAGGGAGCACGGATGGCTCTGGCCCGTGTCAAGACATACCGGGCGTAGATGAAGGCCACCGATGTTGCATCCCAGCATTCGGACAGAAGTTTAGTACCGCCGAGCACTACTTTGAAGAAGTCTGCAGGGCGCTCGTTTAATAGAGACGTAGTGCTCGAAGGATATTATGTTTAAATGAGATGTATGATTTGTGAAAACAATGTTTCAATATAATATAAGTGCTTTTTATACTTGTGCGTTCAAGTAGTAAACTACTCCATGTGCGGCTATTTATGTATATGTATATATAACCTGAAAGATGGCAGTCCTTGGCTTCAGCCCCCACGCACATAGTGCGGGGGTGTTTGCAAAGAAAGCGCTTTTTCACACTTAATCCAACGTCTTGGTCCTGTTAAGGAGGTGGTAGCGTAGCAAACTAGGCAACCGGACTATAATGCTTTATCACTTTCACTTAGCCATAGGAGTTCGAGGGTGGGGCTACTATATAGCCTCGGGCACCGCACTCTCCCGAATTCGGGTGCGTATGTGCTCGACCGAAAACCGGTCCTTCGTTAATGCGGAGGAATCCTAAACATTCCAAAGTGAGTCATCGAGTGGTTGACCAGCCTCTCGCTATATCATGACACCAGTTTTCGGCTTTCATCGAGGTGCTCGCCAAGAACCGGGGCACAATCGCAGTAGTTCTCCTGGTGCCGCGTTAGCCGATAAAACGGAACGTAAGGCAGCAAAACGCAGGAGCCGGGCAACCCAACATTTGACCAAAGACATGATTCGGAGCTGATGCATATAAGGCCTAACTCGAGACGCCGAATACTCCCTAAGGTATTCGGTCTTTATGAAGACGGGCAGAATAATGCCCTAAGCCCTCGTGTCCGTGCACGCCGCAAAAATTCAGTGCGGCCAATGCCAAACGCCACCTCCTCCTCGGTTATAGTAAGGAACCGTGGGATGTATATCAACAAGAGACAGTAAAAAAGGTTTATGCAGGTCTTAATCAAAAGAATCCTTGCAACGGGTCCCTCATCGCACGTCATACTGTGTCTCCGCGCAGCCGTATCCTGGACGGGTGTAGCACGTTGTTCATCTGTAAAAGAGAGGAACTTAGTTTGAAAGAAAAAGGATCGTGCGGAAGATGTAATTTACATTAAATAAACAGAGTATGATTTGAAGAAGTGAAGAAAATTGAGCTTTATTGTCTCTAGTTGTACATGCATGCAGCCCCTTGTATGAGGGTATGCCGCTAGTAGGCGCCGGACTCGTCTAGCCGTGTCCGGGGTTTGAATGACCTACTCAGTTTCTTTGACTAGCGGAGCCGGATAGGTGTGGAGCTGTCAAGGCAGTCTCACGTTCTTCCGTGCTCGAGTAAAACTTAATACTCCCTTTTAATGAGATGATGCCGCGTGGACCGGGCATTTTAAGAGTTAGAGATGCATAATGCGGTATTGCGTTAAAGCGATGAAAGCTTGGCGTCCCAATAGTGCTTGATGGCTACTTTTAAATGGGGCGACATGGAAGACTAACTTTTCACGACGGAAGTTGTCGGATGAACCGAACACAACTTCTATCAAGAGGGAGCCCGCATAACGGGCATATGGGCTCGCATTACCCCTTTAAAGGAGGTGTTGCTATGGCGAATTTTGGTTGGTCTATCCCCATCCTGCGGATTGTGTCCTCGATATATCAGGTTTATGTCATCGCCGCCATCCATGAGGACTTGTGTAAATTGGAACCCGTCGATTATAGGATCCAATATCAAGGCAGTCCATCTTGCGCCTCGGATACTTTCGAATAGTCACGATGGTCGAAGGTGATTGGTTTTGATAACCGGTGCGTGGCGCATTTTAGTGGGCGCCGCCTGTTTTTCCCTTTGATCACGTGAAGTGAGTTTACGGTTTTAACCTCTTGTGGGAAATTCTTTTGTTTTCCGGCTCTGCTTGTGGTGCTCGTCGTCATCTTCACTTGGCGTGTCGAGCCCCTTGTGTTCGGCGTTGAGTCTGCCGGACTGTTTGAAGACCCAACAATCTCTGTGGGTATGGTTTGCAGGCCTCCCGGGAGTACTGTGGATTTGACATATCTTGTCCAAGATTTTGTTTAAATTGGATAGCTCATCGCTATTGTCCTTAAGGGGCAGTTTTTTATTGTTACATCATGAGCTTTTGAATCCGGCGTTCGCCGCGCTCTTTGGACCGTTCCTTTTAATCCGGCGCTGGTCCTTGTTGCGCCGTGGTTTCGCTTCCATCCCTGACTTCGGATGTACTTGGGTCGCTGGTGCTGCATCTTGCTAGCCAGCTATCCTCTCCCGCGCAAAAGCGGGTCATGAGGCCTGTTAATGCGACCATTGTTCTTGGCTTTTCCTGGCCGAGGTGTCTAGCGAGCCATTCGTCTCGGACGTTGTGTTTGAAGGCTGCTAAGGCTCCGGCGTCCGGACAGTCGACTATTTGGTTCTTTTTAGTAAGGAACATGTTCTAGAATTTCCGGGCTGACTCTCCGGACTGTTGAGTTATGTGACTTAGATCGTCTCAGATCCGGAGGGCGGACATAGGTCCCCAAAATTTGCCGAAACGCATCCTCGAGCTCCTCCCACCTTACAATGGTGTTTTCGGGAGGCTTTAAGCCAATGCCGAGCTGGCCCTTTGAGTTTGAGGGGTAAGTATTTTATGGCGTGGAGATCATCTCCTCTAGCCATGTGTATGTGGAGGATGTAATCCTCAATCCGCACTGTGGTCTGTTGTTCCGTCAGATGCCTCTATGTTTACAGTTTGAATCTCACTGAAATTCATGATCCAAAGACTCATCGGTGAAACATAGGGGGTGTGCGGCGCCCCTATATTTGGGTGTGACGTGATGTTCGGATTTTTGGCGTGTTGCATTGCTTTGAAGAGCTTGTTTTCTTGGCCCATAGATGGACCTAACTGGGCCATCCTTTTGATGTGGATCCTTATGCGGATCGCATATCGGTTTGTGTGCGGCGCCATTTGCCGCTCTCCTTTTGCCGTGGGGTCGCCCATCCCACCATGTGGCCTTCTTACTTTTGATTGTGGTGGCTCTAAGGCCTCCTCACAAATTCGGGCAAGAGCTTTCTTTTTGGGTAGCTCTTTGTTCGGCAAGAATCGCCGCCAGATTTGTCAAGGGGTGTTGAATACTTTGCTCCATCTGATCCTGAGTGCATCTTTCGCTGTTTTGAGCTTCTGCTTCTGCTTTTTTAGGCTACGCGCAGTGGCAACGAGCATTTTCTATAGGTTATATTGCTCCAACAATTTGTCCGGCGTGAGATCGCCCGGACTGTTGTCTTCGCCGGGGATGGGTTGTTTATCCAGGTTGTCTTGTTCGGACGATTGCTCGATAGCTTGTTCGTCAGCCCACCGTTCGCCTCGCTCTATGATCGGGTCTTTGTTGAGGCGGGACTTGGTTCGGCGTTTATGTTGCCGTTTTGACTGCTTTTCGAGGGATATATCCTTCGTAGCGTCCCGTTGTTCCTCGTCTTCATTTCCTTTAGGTGTGTCCACCATGTATACATCATGGGATGAGGTGGTTGTCCAGCATCCTATAGGCGCTGGTTTATGGTTCTCTCCTACATCGTCGTCCATACCGCCGATATCTTCGAGTCGAAATCGAGCACGCCGTGTAAGCTTTCGGCGGTGGCTCTGAAAGTGGGTGGTGGGTGGGCGTTGAATTTCAACCTTCCCGACCGTAGTCCGCCAGGCTCTCTGATAAAGAGAGAGACTTTAGTGAATTCGTGATGCCGCCAAAGGGCGAAGCGCCGAAAGATGTCCGCGCAGTGAACTCCAGGATCGGGCGCCCAATCGGATTCGATTAAGGGGCGCGGAGGGTTCGGAGTCCGGAGAGGAGTCCGCACCGGAGTCGAGGTCTTCGCAGCGACAGGGATGGAGTTCGCTCAATCGCCAGAGAGATTGTAGCCCCCAAGGCGGTGTCCAACCACTCGCCCTCGATCGGGAATCCGGCCCGGATTAAGGGTCGGAGCGGACATCGGTGCGGCCTCCGTGGCAATCGCTCGTCAGCAGAGCTAGATCATGCCCATCGAGACAGTGCGGCACGCTTGGCCGCGGCTCGAATTCGTCGAAGACCAAGCCTCCACGGATATTGGCCGTATAGTTCAAACTTTCAAATCTGACCTGATGGCCAGGGGCATAGCTTTCGATCTGCTCTAGATGGCTGCTTAATTGGCCCGCAGCAGTAAAGCCGCCGAATCTGAAGATCTGTCCGGGAGAAAAGTCTCACCGGACCGCGTCGTTGTTGATGATCGAAGGAGCCATCGGGCCTACCGGTGACGACACAGAGGAACTCTCAATGAAAGCACCAATGTCGGTGTCAAAACCGCGGATCTCGGGTAGGGGGTCCCAACTGCAAGGCGTCTAGGCGGATGGTAACAGGAGACAAGGGACATGATGTTTTTACCTGTGTTCGGGCCCTCTCGATGGAGGTAATACCCTACTCCGCTTGATTAATATTGATGATATGAGTAGTACAAGAGTAGATCTACCACGAGATCAAGGAGGCTAAACCCTAGAAGCTAGCCTATGGTCCGATTGTTGTTCGTCCCCACGGACTAAAACCCTCCGGTTTATATAGACATCGATAGGTTAGGGTTACACAGAGTCGGTTACAATGGTAGGAGATCTACATATCCGTATCGCCAAGCTTGCCTTCCACGCCAAGGAAAGTCCCATCCGGACACGGGACGGAGTCTTCAATCTTGTATCTTCATAGTCTTGGAGTCCGGCTATCCGGACACCCCCTAGTCCAGGACTCCCTCAAGAACACTTGATATATGTCTTGCAATTTAATACTCGTGGTGACAATGGGGTATCGTATTGATTCACTTGATATATGTTTTGGCACTCAATTCACGGATTCCCGAGGTGACATTGGGGTAATCTATGCATAGGGGTTGATGCACGTTCTTGTCTTTGTTTCTCCGGTAGGAATCTTGGGGCACTCTTTGAAGTTCTTTGTGTTGGATTGAGTATTATGAATATGAATTTTATTTGGTGTTATTTTAGTACGGACTCTTGAATAGATCGAACGGAAAGAATAGCTTTGAGGTGGTTCCGTACCTTACAAACAATTTATTCTTATGTTATCCGCTAGATAGGAACTTTGGGGTGATACTTCATCGCACTTTGAGGGATGGTTATATGATCCAATTATATTAGCATTGTTGAGAGGTTGCACTAACGAAAGTACGGACCCTAGGCCTCATTTTCAAGCATTGCAATACCGTTTTTGTGCCCGTTTACTATTTGCTACCTTACTGTTTTTATTTATTCAGATTATGAAAATATATTTCTACCATCAATATTACAATTTTATCACCATATCTTCGCTGAACTAGTGCACCTATACAATTTGCCATTGTATTGGGTGTGTTGGGGACACAAGAGATTTCTTGTATTTGGTTGCAGGGTCGTTTGAGAGAGACCATCTTTATCCTACACCTCTCACGGATTGATAAACCTTAGGTCATCCACTTGAAGGAAAATTGCTACTGTGCTACAAAACTCTGCGCTTGGAGGCCCAACACGTCTCTACAAGAACAAAGTTGCGTAGTAGACATCAAGCTCTTTTTTGGCGCCGTTGCCGGGGAGGTGAGTGCATGAAGGTATATCTTTAGATCTTGCAATTGAATCTTTTAGTTTCTTGTTTTATCACTAGTTTGGTTTATAACATAAAAAATGGAATTGAGGTTGCATCATATTATTGATCATCTTTATAATATCTTTCTTGAAAATGATGGTTCGGAAAATTGTGCTCAATTGTTAGAAGAAGAAGTCAATAAAATGTTCTACCACCCTTGAAATGCACAAAATCATTCATAGACCATATTTCTCATATCCTCAAAAATGGTCAAAATCTTTCTTCATAGAGTGACAACTCATAAAATCCAATCAGTACCAACGATGATAACGTTATTGCTTCTCAAATTATTACAATCTCCTGCATTTCCATTACATGCCTCAACTCAACACCTTACTAATAAAAAGAGATGTCCCCACACTACTACTACTACTACATTTCTTTTGTTGCAAACTCAACCATTTAGCACAAGCCTCCTTCTCTTTGGGACAATCTCTGGCAAAGTGCCCTGCTCCATTACAACGAAAACATATTACTTCTGACAAGTCTCGAAGTTTCCTTGTGGTTACATAGCCTCCTTGGGTCCTCGGCTTCCTTTTTGGGCAATTGCTGAAGTAGTGCCCTGAATCTTTGCACCTAAAACATGTGATATGACTCAGGTCCTTCTTTGTAGAAATTGGGTTGTTCCTGGAGTCCAATCTATTTCTCTTCCTAGACTTTTCCGTGCCAATCAGGGCTTCTATTTCCTGTGGGTCATACTCTACTTCCTCTGTCGAGAATTCTACTAGGTCCCCATTCAGACAATTTTGGGAGATGTGTCCTTATTCTCCACATGAATAGCATGACTTGGTGCAGGGTTTAATTGGGCCTTCTTTGGGTGTGTCCTCCACCTCTTTCTTCACCATAGGTTCTTCTAAAAATTCCATGGGGGCTCCTTTCATTGCTTCTTTCTTCTGCTGGATGGTTCTTTGTACCATAGGGTAAATGTGACACTGAGCAGGGTAGTGGGTAGTCCCTTCACACAAGAAACAAGTAATCTGCCTACTTGGGCATTCTTCAGCTGGGTGACTTCCTTCACAATTAGGGCATTCATCCTTGTGTTCTTTATGGTTGTGTCCTATTTCTCCACAAAACTTGCATGCACAGGGTTTCTTCATATCATTTCCATAAGGCTTCAAATTGGGGACACTGCATTTGAGACTTTAGCAAAGTCAACTTAAATTCCTTCCAAGTGGTTACTCCCTTCCATCCATTGATGGTTTGGTACATCCTCCACCAAGTAGCAGCACCTCTTTCAAATCACTGAAGAGCATGCTGGGTCATATCCTTTCCGGCTATAGTGTTATTCTTCACGTGATCCTCCATGTTCTGAATCTATCGATCCGTCTGCAATTGACTTATCGGTCTCTGAAATGTGATTTCATCTCCATTTATCCTCTATTGGGTCCATGGGTTTGGGGGTGAGATGAGAGAGATAGAGAGGGATACAAACAATAGTTTTGAAAAGACATATTTTATTTGTGGCTGTTGGAAAAACATCAAACAAATGATAGCTCACAATCTTCGCATCAAATGTAGGTATATAACAGGGGTTGGGTCTTCTAAAGGTCAATAAATCTTCAAAGTCGCCAAACTCTTCAAGTCTTGTTCGTGTCTCCGATGGCTTCTGCCGATCGTTCTTGTTGATCCTCTCAAGTTCTTCTGCCAGGTCATGACGTCTTTTAATACTCTGGAGTTGCATTCCAAACTTCTAGGTTTCAACATCCTTGGCATGAACTATGGTCCTACTGTCCTTCAGTTCCTGACGAATCTCTGGTATCTCGAGGTTTTGCTCTTCCAGCTTGGCTACTTTCATCTTCTGGGTCCTGAGTTCTTCACGAAATACTTCCTCGTCAAATACGGCTTCCTAAAGGTCCACCCTAAACTTCTTGATGTAATACTAAGATCCCGGCGATACACCAGCTAAAGTTAAAACTTCATCTTTTGCTGATAGGTGCTCCATTAGCCTTTTTGTCATCCAATCCTTCCGAAAAATGCATGCTTAACTCAGCACAGTGACAATAACATAAGCGAGCAAGAACATCATGGATAGCCGTGTTTTTGCCCATGTCCTTGCCATGAGCTATCATTCCATAGTTGATATCTCCTGCCTTAAGGTTTTTCTTGACAAACTTTGAGTTCTAATGCTCCATGTTCCGGTCTTTCCTAGACACACCTTGATCTCGGGTATTGACAGCTTCAATAGTCTGACAAATACCATAAGGGTAGCTTTCCTAGGTCATACCAATCTGGAAATTCTTCAGAGCCTCCTACTAGCCTTCAGAGTCTTCACCGTTGTAGTTTCCATTATTATAAGGGAAAATTTTGTTTTTGCCACTCTAGTTTTTGCCCACTTCACTTATGCCACTCTAGAATTCAACATCTCATTTTTTCCATTCTTAGATTTTGACAATATATCACAAATGCCATTCTGTTACACATCTGTTAGTTGACCATTTATTCTTGCTAGTTGACCAAGAAAAGACCTGTCAGTATTTGCAAAAATGACATTAATTGTCCCTACTGACTTGTGGGGCCAATTTGTAAGTGACCCATACACACTCCACACAAAGTAAAAGAAAATTTGTACACACACCCGTCCCAATCCCCATCCCAGGAATGACCTAGCCACATCCATCTATGCCGCCGCGTCCACATGCCCCGGCGCCGCTGGCCCACACCCCGCCGTCTGCACAAGATCCACGCCCCTACAACCTCACCTCCAGGCTTCGATCTTGCCTCGCCGATGCAATCCGCATCTCCGGTCTCCCCGCCGCGGCGCCCTGCTTTGGACTCGCCGACGCTTCACACATCTGCGGCCTCCCCTCCGCGGCTCCCTTCGTCGGCCTCCCTTGCCGATGCAGTCCACACCAGTGGCCTCCCCCCTCCCCGAGCAGCTCACACGGGATGAGGGAGTCGCGCCGTCGGCAGGGACGACCAAGAAGACCTCAACCCTGCGGGTTCCTCTCCCTCATGTGTAGCATTTTATCTCGTTAGAGTAAATTTACATTTTATCTGTTAGAGTAAATTTCTTTTATGCTCCCCGCTGGTTCGTTGGAGTTTGATCTGCTCATGGGGATGCCGCTTTGTCTAGTTGTACACATGCCCTGATTCGTGTGTGCATAACAGGAGCAATTAGGGATTCGTGAGATATGATGGTGAAGCGACTAGTTTAATAATTCATGTCAGATGCAAGAAAATGGTTCATTTGATTTCTTATGGAAGTTGCTAGTAGGGGATATCTGCAAGCAGAGTTCCTAGAAAAAGTATTGCAAGCACATGCTAGTCTGGTCATTACCTGTTATGACAAGAGCGATAAACATTGTTAGCTTAATCCAAACTTGTTAGTCTACAAATCTACATCGGTGTAGTAGTATAGGAAAGCTAGCTTGAGTTGGTTTTCTTTTCTTGTGTTACTAGTGTTCAACCAGAATTAGTAAGGTGTGATCAACGTGTTCAGCCAATGCCATAGATGCTGAAACTATGGGTACTAGCAGGTAAACATGCTTGTTTGGCTTTAAACAATCCATAATGGTCTAGTGTTTCCTATTGTAAATTTGCATTTCAACACTCTTATTTTCATTCATTCTCAGTTCTAAAGAAAAGGAGGTGGTAAAAGGGCAAAGCCTAGCCCAGCTTTTTTGAAGCATCTAAGAAGACTTACGCTACACATGATAGTCCAAAGAAAGAACACAAGAAGTAAACAATGTCCTCCATCGAAGAGCACAAGAAGCAAAAAGTTGTGAACCTTCCTGCAACTACATGTTATTTTGTGGAGCACCATGCCATATGGAACCTTCTTTGTGTAGTTGTGTAGCTGATGCAACTGCATGTAATTTTGTGGAGCACCATGCATATTTGAACCTTATTGTGTAGCTTGTTGTGTAGCTAATGCAATTACATATTGTGAAGCACCATGCCTTGTTGTGTAGTCAGCTGATGCAACTACTGTACTATGTTCAACTTGTGTGGAGCTTGACTTTTGGGTGGTCCATATGCATGTGAACCTTGCTGTTTAGATTAGTTGTGGATTTGTACTCCTAACAAATAATTTGTTGATATTTAAAATGTCTTAACCTCTTTACTATGCTACTGGTCATGATGTTATTACTTTGCTTACTTCTGGTCAAAATAGTGTATTTATGTGTGTTGTTATATTTTCAAATAGGTCATGCCAAAATTTGTAACACATCAGCTATATGGTGAACCTAAACGTTACTTTAATGGCAAAAGTAATATTCGGCAAAAATAGGAGTGGCAAAAGCAAAACAAATAATGAAGGCCAATATGATCTTTTCCCTGGTCCGTTTGGTCAAAATGCCCATTGACCTAACAGAATGGCATTTGTGATATATGTTGAAAATTAAGAGTGGCAAAAGTGAGATGTCAAATTCTAGAGTGGCATAAGTAAAGTGGGCAAGAACTAGAGTGGCAAAAACAAAGTTTTCCCTTATTATAATGCACGGTAAAATCCTCTTCATTCCGAAGTTGTCTTAGTTGTCCGATATCTTGTACTTCTTGGAGTGGTCTCATCAGTCGAATCTTCGTGTGGTCAAAAGGGGAAAAGGGTATAGTCTAACTAAAAGGGAATATTTGATAAAGCTCGGAAAAGAAGAGAGTAAAAGATCTTTTTGGAAATAAAGTTTTAGGGAAAATCTTTCCTATGGGCTTGCTAGTTTCTAGGGGTCACGTCCTACAGTCAACATGTTCTCTGATACCATCTTGTAGCGCCCCGACCCGAATGGATCAAGTCTCTGTGCTTAAGTGTCATCCCTGGATTGGTATGCTGACACACACAATACTTGAGGATTTATAACAGAGGTAAATCACATGTATAAAGTAACGTAAATACTATTACCTCAATTCAAATAGCGGAAGTAACAACAAGGTTGTGGATTCCCATCAACACCAATGGCAAAGTTGAGTGTAGAAATCGTAACCCTAACATATCACTTACTCATCGTAAGAATCCTGCAACATGAGATGTTGCAGCCATATAGGTCAGTACATTGAATGTACTGGCAATTTCACACTCTAGAGCAATGCTGAATAATGGCTATCACTACATGCATATTTGGCTGGTGGAGGCTCTAAGTTTAAATTTGCATAAAGCTAATTTTTCCTACAACAAAGGAATATATTTTATTTAACTACAAAGTTTGTTGGAAATTATTGAGAAGGTAACCCCAACTCAATCCCAAATTAATAATCAATAACCACATAGATTAATTAAGTAAAGTGATGAGATCAACATAGTAATTCAAGCACCAGATACCCAAGATGTCCATAACCGGGGCACGGCTAATCATGATTAGTTTGTACACTCTGTAGAGGTTTGCGCACTTTTCCCCGCAAGACTCGATCTCCTCCGTTGTATTTCTCGCACTGCATGGTGTTTGAGAAACGGATGACCGAGACACAGTCTTTCCGAAGAGGTCTCCTTAACCGATAGATAGGCCGGTACACCTACAATCCCCTACATCTGCTAGCCCATCATGGAAAGGAATCCCACAACTTACTCAACTATGCCAGAGCCCATAATGGCATGTGGCTGCACACAGAAGTTTCTAGCATGAATAATCTTATGATCCCTTTGAGCCTGGGTGGCGAACCATAGGATGATCACATGGGTACCCCGGGATCTCCTTGGACAACACTGGATTCCCCAGGTGTCCGGGCAATCCACTGGTATCCCCAGGGTGCCCCAAACCAATCTACCCAGATGTGTATTCAAGTAGCCACCTTAAGTTATCCCTTGATTCACAATAATACTCTGTCATGAATTCTCTCAAACCAAACCACGTCTACGAGCATAGCATAGCAGTATAAGCATAATGTAGTAACACCCTGGGTTTGAATGCAAGACAATAGGTTCCTACCTCATCAACTACTTCCCAATACCCACATGTTATCAAATCCTAACCATGCAATGTTTGAGGGTTGAAACTAATGCATAAAAACTGGGTATGAAGAGTATGATCAAAGTGTGAACTTCTTGTACTGTTGATGAAGATGATTCGCACTCATAACTCCTGATAGTTCTACTCGTCACACTCCGTTCAATCTATCGTGAGCAAGCAATTGCATACATAAGCACTCATGCAAAAGAATCGAAGAAAAGATCTGGGAAAACTTCAAAAACAAGAAATTAACTCTTGCAACAAAAAAACTATTTCTAATGGTACCAAAATTAGGTGAATTTGGCCTTATCATATAGTTTAGGTCAAGAGCTTCGATTTGCAAAAAGAATCAATTAAATCGGAGTTACGAAACTCAAGTTATGAACAAAAAAGTTTGAATTCAAATCCATTTGAAACCAAATTTTAAATTTTCAAAAGCATGTTCAAGTTGGTTATCTGGATAGAGAGGATCAAGACGAAGAAGTGGGCGTTGGTTCCGTTGGATTTGGTCAAACGAGTAAAAAGTAGTGAGGGTTTGAAGATCAGGGGCTAATTTGTAAGAAAACTATTCGCGGGTAGGTCCCTGGCCGAAAATAAAACGAAAAAAGAAAAATCTAACGAATGAACGTTCGAACAGAGACTAACAAACGAAAATTTTTCGCTACCGAATACTAACGGACGAACGTCCACTAACTAAACTAACCCAACTAAATAAACCGATTAAAAAAGAAAAATCGAAAAAAACCGGGTCAGGCGGTCGGTTTATACCGGTTCGGCGGTTCGGCCGATTTAGCGGAGAAAAACGTCAGCGGCAGCGGATCGGGCGGCGAATCCGGTGAGTCCGGGTGGCGGCGGCGGAGTTGGCGACAAGGGGCGGAGCGAGGCGGCGGCGGCGGGCGAAAAGTGAGCAGGCGGCGGAGTGGCGCGGCGCGGGCGACTTGAGCGCTGCAACGGCGGGAAGCAGCGGTGACGGCGGGCCGACGCTGGCGTGCAGCGGGCGGTAAGGCAAGGCGGCAAGGCCAAGGCATGAGATGCGGCGGAGAGAGAGGGGGCGGTATTTAAGGAGGGGAGGGGCAGGCGATGGCGTGGCGGCGGGGCAAGGGGCGGCTCGGTGTCCGAGGCGGACACGACAGGGTGGCGGCGACGCGGTCGTGGCGGCGGCGGACTACTGCTGGAGGTCGGGGGCGACGCGCGGGGAAAGGCCAGTTGGGCCATGGTCTGGCGATGGCTGGGCCGGCCCAGTTCGTCCGCGGACTTTTTTTTGACAATTTTACAGAAAATCAATTAAAACCAAAAAAATAAAAAATATTATAGGCATATAATATATCACAATTTTCAGAAAAATATTTTCTACCACGTGAACATTTTTCTAACGTCAAATAAAATCCACAAAAATTTAAATAAAGCAAAGAGTGCTACTGTTGCAATAAAACCCAATAAAAATCATTTTAAAACTCTCAAAATGATTTCAAATTTTTTTCTCTCCAATTTTCTACTATAGGGAATCATTTTACCCTATTTTCCATATAATTTATTTTTGAAGAAAAATAATTTGAATAAAAACCCAAGTAATTCCAAATTAAAAATAATTTCAAAGAGACATTTAATTTGATTCTTTTAAACTTCCAACTCATATTTCATATGTTTGAAGAAGTCATTTTATCTTCTCTCATGAAAATCATTGAGTTGCTTAAATTTTCTGAATTTGAAATATTTTCCAAATGGAATTCAAATCGTTTCAAAAACCGTTTTCATTTATTTAAATGGAAGAAGTCATATTATCTTCACTCTAGAGTTTTGTATTGAAATGAATTTGAATTCATGGAGATCATGCAGCAAAGTGAAAGTTTTGGGAAAGTCATTTTATTCCCTCTCATTTTACTTTCCAAAGTTCCAAAATTCACTCAATTTCACACAAGCAACCACACCGCAATGAAACAAACAATCAAAACTATTTATTTAATATAACATTCCAAAATTTAGAATTTTGGGATGTTACAATATCTTTTTGAGCATGGTGTGCTTTACTATTTTTGAAGAAACTCTCTCTTGCTTCACTTAAATTAATTTGAGAGAAATAAATATTATGCTCATGATCTTCACTTATATTTGTTTGAGCTTATCAAAAGCAACACATGAAAATTAGTTCCAAAGTGATAGATATCCAAGAAGGATAGAATAAAAACTTTCATGAAGATCATTGGACAAAATAAACTTGATTCCTTGTAATAGTTTTGAGATATGATGATGTGATATGTGAGTCATGTTCATGAGTAATTATGCTTAAGTAAGAATGTTGGTGTTAAGGTTTGTGATTCCCTATGCAAGCACGAAAGTCAATAGTTATCAATGAAATTATATCCTTCTTATGGTGCATTATTGGGTGTTAATTATGCTTAATGCTCGCTTATGAGATTATTTGTTTCTTGGTTGGTCGCTTCTCAATCTTTTGCTACCCTTCATTTTGCACTAAGTATCATCACTACTTGTGCATCCCTAATCCTTTAAACCAGTTTTGCCACATGAGTCCACTAAGTATCATCACTACCTGTATGTGGCATCTCTAATTTTCAAAATAAATCTCTCTTTTGTGTGCTCGTACTGCTCGCGAGGCGGTGAGGGGTGGCCAATATTTTCCATGCTAGATGTGTTATTCTTATGATGAGTGTTTATTTACTTGTCATTGCACGAGAGTAAGGCAAAGGTATTAGGGATGCCCAGTCCCGAAATGAAAAATGAATTTACTTTATGTTGTCAAATAATAAATTCCTTGGAAAGTGTTGGTATGGAGGGCACTCGTGGATACGGTTAGCCATGGAAAGTGAAAGTATGGTGGAAAAAGGAAAAAATTATTTTCTGTTTGGGAACCGCTTATGATATATCTAGCATGGAAAGTGTTCGGAGCTCTAAGTCGTTTTCGCTGGTGGGAAAAGTATGCCTCTCAAAATGGTTTTTATCTCTCAATTTTTTATTTGAGCTCTGGCACCTCTACAAATCCCTACTTCCCTCTGCGAAGGGCCTTTCTTTTACTTTATGCAATTTTTATTTTTAATTTGAGTCTCCACCTTCTCTTATAAAGCACCAACTAGGAGGCACTATGATCGTACTTGAGCATTGGGTGTAGCTAATATGCGAGTGTGTTTCATGAATGGATCAATGATTGAGCATGATGGGCTAGGGATAACCTATTTTAGCGTTGATATTTTGAAAGACATGTTTGCTTGTTGGTATCGCTTGAGTATTAAAGTCCTCATGTCAAAACTAGACTATTGCTTTGAACTATATAAAAGTCCAAATGTCCATGCTACAAAAGAAAAGAGATTATGATGAATATGATAGATAGCATTCCACAGCAAAAATTCCATTTTCAATTGCTACTTTATCATGATAAGTTTTACGAGAAAGAGTTGTTGTTATGATGCTAGGAAAAGTGATTGAAATTATCATTGATCAAACTTATGCACTTTGCTAGCATTCACACTTTATAAATTATTTCTTTTATCATCTACCTACTCGGGGACCAGTAGGAATTAAGCTTGGGGATGCTGATACGTCTCCAACGTATCTATAATTTATGAAGTATTCATGCCATGTTTACAATAATTTTATATGGTTTTGGTATGATTTGCATGGAACTAACCCGAACTGACGCTATTTTCAGCAGAACTACCGTGGTGTTGTTTTTTGTGCAAAAAAGAAAGTTCTCCAAATGAGCTGCAACTTTTTGACGATTTTTTTGGAACAAAAGAGAACCCAGAAGCTTCATGGGAGGGCCAAAAGAGCCACGAGGAGGGCACAACCCACCAGGGCGCGTCTGGTGGGCCTGGCTTGCCCCAGTGGGTTGTGCTCACCTCGAGGCCCATCTTAGCGTGAAACCAACGCCAAAAAATCCTATAAATAGAGAAACCATCAGGGGTTAACCTAGATTAGAAGTTCCGCTACCGCAGGTCTCTGAAGCCACCGAAAACCAATCTAGACCCCGTTCTGGCACCCTGCGGAGGGGGGAATCATCACCGATGGCCATCTTCATCATCCCGGCGGCCACCACAATGAGGAGGGAGTAGTCCACCCTCGGGGCTGAGGGTTTGTACCAGTAGCTATGCGTTTAATCTCTCTCTCTCTCTCTCTCTCTCTCTCTCTCTCTCGTGTTGTTGAGATGTCACAATCTTGATGTATCGCGGGCTTTGTTAATATAGTCGGATCATATGGTGTTTTCCCCTCTCTATCTTATTCTGATGAATTGAGTTTTCCCCTTTGAGATTTTGTTGTTATCAGATTGAATACTTTTATGGATTTGAGAACACTTGATATATGTCTTGCAATTTAATACTCATGGTGACAATGGGGTATCGTATTGATTCTGTTGATATATGTTTTGGCACTCAACTCGCAGATTGCCGAGGTGACATTGGGGTAATCTATGCATAGGGGTTGATGCACGTTCTTGTCTTTGTTTCCCCGGTAGAAATCTTGGGGCACTCTTTGAAATTCTCGGTGTTGGTTTGAGTATTACGAATATGAATTTGCTTTGGTGTTATTTTAGTACGGACTCTTGAATAGATCGAACGGAAAGAATAGCTTTGAGGTAGATTCGTGCCCTACAAACAATTTATTCTTATGTTCTCTGCTAGATAGGAACTTCGGGAGTGATTCTTCATCGCACTTTGAGGGATGGTTATATGATCCAATTATATTAGCATTGTTGAGAGGTTGCAAAAGTACGGACCCTAGGCCTCATTTTAAAGCATTGCAATATTGTTTTTGTGCCCGTTTACTATTTGCTACCTTGCTGTTTTTATTTATTCAGATTATAAAAATATATTTTTACCATCAATATTACACTTTTATCACCATCTCTTCGCCGAACTAGTGCACCTATACAATTTGCCATTGTATTGGGTGTGTTGGGGACACAAGAGATTTCTTGTATTTGGTTGGAGGGTCATTTGAGAGAGATCATCTTCATCCTACACCTCTCACGGATTGATAAACCTTAGGTCATCCACTTGAGGGAAAATTGCTACTGTCCTACAAAACTCTGCACTTGGAGGCCCAACATGTGTTTACAAGAATAAAGTTGCGTAGTAGACATCAGCGACCCCCCAATTCAAAAAGATCAAAGGCATGGTCGACCGGCGATTCAAATGTTTTCTTTTTGGTTCAATTCGAGTCGTAGGAAAGACCGCACTATTAAGAGGGGTCTATGTGGATGTGTTTCATGTGGGAATGCCATTGCGAAACCTCATACACCTAGCCTTCCTACTCCGACCACCTTTGTGTTCATTGTGTGCTAGTCGGGTACCCAGCAAGTTTGCAATAGAGTGTTTCTAGATACCCCCGCGCACGGGGTCATTTGAACCCCGTGCGCACGGGGTAGTCATAAACTCTCTGGGTACCCCGTGCGCACGGGGTGCTGGCAAACTCTCTGAGTACCCTGTGCGCACGGGGTAGTCAGAAACTCTTCGGGTACTAGCAAACTCTCTGAGTACCTAATACGTCTCCAACATATATATATAATTTTTTATTGTTCCATGCTATTATATTATCTGTTTTGGATGTTTTATATGCATTAATATGCTATTTTATATTATTTTTGGGACTAACCTATTAACCTAGAGCCCAGTGCCAGTTTCTGTTTTTTCCTTGTTTTTGAGCTTCGCAGAAAAGGAATACCAAATGGAGTCCAAACGAAATAAAACTTCACGCTGATTTTTCTTGGACCAGAAGACACCCAGGAGACTTGGAGTTCAAGTCAGAAGAGCCACGAGGCGGCGACAAGGGTGGAGGGCGCGCCCAGGGGGTAGGCGCGCCCCCTACCTTGTGGGCCCCTTGTGACCCCCCTGACCTAGTTCTGCCTCCTATATATTCACATATATTCTCAAACCACCAGAAGCATCCATGAAAACACTTTTCCACCGCCGCAACCTTCTGTTCCCGTGAGATCCCATCTTGGGGCGTTTTTCGGCATCCCGCCGGAGGGGGATTTGATCACGGAGGGCATCTACATCAACTCTATTGCCCTTCCGATAAAGTGTGAGTAGTTTACCTCAGACCTACGGGTCCATAGCTAGATGGCTTCTTCTCTCTCTTTAATTCTCAATACCATGTTCTCCTCGATGTTCTTGGTGATCTATCCGATGCAATCTTCTTTTGCGGTGTGTTTGTCGAGATCCGATGAATTGTGGATTTATGATCAGATTATCTATGAATATTTTTTGAATCTTCTCTGAATTCTTATATGCATGATTTGATATCTTTGTAATTCTCATCGAACTATCGGTTTAGTTTGGCCAACTAGATTGGTTTTTCTTGCAATGGGAGAAGTGCTTAGCTTTGGGTTCAATCTTGCGGTGTCCTCACCCAGTGACAAAGTAGGGGTAGGGAGGCACGTATTGTATTGTTGCCATCGATGATAAAAAGATGGGGTTTACATCATATTGCTTGAGTTTATTCCTCTACATCATGTCATCTTACTTAAAGCATTACTCTATTCTTCATGAACTTAATACTCTAGATGCAGGCAGGAGTCGGTCGATGTGTGTAGTAATAGTAGTAGATGCGAGCAGGAGTTGGTCTACTTGGCACGGACGTGATGCCTATATTACATAATCATTGCCTTGGATATTGTCATAACTTTGCGCTTTTCTATCAATTGCTCGACAGTAATTTGTTCACCCACCTTATTATTTGCTTTCAAGAGAGAAGCCTCTAGTGAAACATATGACCCCCGGGTCTATTTTCCATCATATTAATTTCCGATCTACTATTTTGCAATCTTTTACTTTCAGATCTATAAACGAAAAAACCCAAAAATATTTAGTTGTCTTTTGTTTAGTTTTATTTATTTATCTCTATCAGATCTCACCTTTGCAAGTGACTGTGAAGGGATTGACAACCCCTTTATCGCGTTGGGTGCAAGTGTTTGATTATTTGTGCAGGTATTGGTGATTTGTGTGTTCTTCTCCTACTGGATTGATACCTTGGTTCTTAACTGAGGGAAATACGTATCTCTACTTTGCTGCATCACCCTTTCCTCTTCAAGGGAAAAACCAACGCAGGCTCAAGAAGTAGCAGTACCCCATGCGCATGAGGTCTTTTGACCCCCATGCGCATGCGGTGGTGGCAAACTCTCTGAGTACCCCGTGCGCACGGGGTTGCGTAAGTCTCTGAGTACCTCGTGCGAACGGGGCTGACTTAGCCCGTGCGCACGGGGTCCAACGGGTAGAAAACCTCATCCGGCCAAGAACACTATAAAAGCCGCCATTTTTCCACCTCCATCCCTAACCCTAATGTCTTGTTGAGATCCAGCATTGCTACACTCCATTTTGCTCAATACTCTCAGTCCCTCCACCCAAACTTGTTGAAACTTTGGGGATTGGGAGAGCAAGACCGGATCTACATCTTGACCAAACCAAGTCGCGTTCCCCACAACATTTCTTCCCCATTGATTGTTACTCTTGGAGCTTGGGATCCTAGGAGGTTAGAGGTTCCTGATGGTCGATGGAGCCCGCAGTCCTCCCGGCTTCCCTCACGCCGACGGTGGCGATGGCAGAGGCGATCCGTCGCATGCCCATGAGGAGTACCTCCCTGAGCCCCTCTCTTCAGAGCAGAGGGAAGAACTTCGCCGCTGGAACATGGATGCTCTTCACACTCCTATCGTTGGAGAAACCCCTGAGGCCCGGGCCTTGGAGGACGCTACCGGCCAATCTGGCGGCGCACTCGACCGAAAATCTCCAGCGAGTACTCGATGAGCGTGCGCGGCAAAGGGTTCTAGAATCCAGTCGACGCCAGCTTTTTCCACCTCCGACTCAGGTATATCGAACTCCGATCCAAAATCTTACAGCTGCAGCTCGAATAGCAGAGTCAATTCAGCCCTCCCAGTCAGAAGCTGGCAGAGGTTTAATGCAGATCAGAGCTTTACTCCGGGCAGCGGGAGAGCAGAATACGGCCGTGTCACAGTCACGGAATAGGATCCATAGCAGGTCCGTTGTTGCAGATACAGTCCAGTCGGCTCACAGCCCAAGATCGCCCCCGAGGCGTGAGGGACATGGTGACCGACATGATCAGTACAGAAACCGTGAGCAGTATGATCACCGACTCGATCGTGATGATCGTCATCGAGTGCCCACACCTCCCCCAAGGAGTGGATCATACGTGCCTCGACAGCAGGATGACAGATGCCCTCATAGTGTTGGGCGAAGGATTCCAGTCGACCCCAGGGAGCCAGGCTTTGATGCGAGATCCATTCTCGTTCAGGGTTTGGTCGACAGGAACAGAGCTCATCGAGAAGGTCATGGCAGAGATGTACCCACCAGCAGCAGAGTGAACATCTCAGGTCCAGAGTGCTTCAGCAGAGCCATCAGGGCCGTGGTGATTCCTCCCAACTTCAGGTTGGCGATCGAGTCGATAAGTTCATCGGTGAGTCCAAGCTCGATACTTGGCTTGAGGATTACCGAGTGGCTGTTCAGATTGGCGGCGGCAATGATGAAGTGGCCATGAAACACCTGCCTCTGATGTTGGAGGGCTCGGCCAGAGCATGGCTGAATCAATTAGCACCCAACAGCATTTACACTTGGGAAGATCTTGCCCGAGTGTTTGTCGTAACGCTTGAAGGGACATGCAAACGACCAGCGAGGTTGACAGAGTTGCAATCTTGTGTGCGAGAAGACAAATGAAACTTTGAGGATTATATCCAGAGATGGATCACACTGCATCACACAAAGGAGAACGTGTCTACGATCACCAAGATTTGCGCCTTCAAGGAAGGCGTCAAATATCGAGAGTTGAACTTGAAGTTCGGTCAGACCGGGGACATGTCTCTGAGTCGAATGATGGAGATTGCCACCAAGTATGATAATGGTGAAGAAGAGGATCGGCTCCGGAGTGGCAAGCACAAATCAGTCGC